>JASVER010000055.1:3837619-4565375 GCA_030449065.1 Oceanodroma leucorhoa | reverse complement strand
CAGCCCCTGGGCACCCTGTGCCCCCCTCAGCAGCACCCCTGGAGACACCCCCTTCTCCCCACAGACCCTCTCCTGGGCTTTCCTTTTTTTGAAACAAAACCCTGCTTTCCCTCCCTGAGGAAAGGGGGGATTCACCCATCGGCCGGAGCTCAGTCTGGGGGTGTAAAGTGGGTGCCCCCACCCTCCCGAAACCCAGTACCTCACCCACGGTGCCCCTGCCTCCCTCCTCGCTCCCGGGGCTGGGACTGGGGGGTTTGGGGTGGCTTTGAAGCATGCTGGGGGGGCTGGGGTCCGAGGGTCAGGCTGGGGGCGCTGGGGTGGGAGAGGGGGGCCGGGGCTTTGCCCCCCTACCCCAGTGGCAGCCCGGGCTGAGGTGGGGCTGGGAAGGGGGGGACGGGGCTTCTGGGGGGGCCGGGGCCCCTTCACTTCTCCTGGTGGACAAGCGAGGAAGTGTTTGGCCCAAAGACGCTCTCCTTGGCAGGGCTCGCACGTTTAAATAATAAATACCACCCCGATCTGCACCGGGGATGCTGCTTTTAATTTTCTGTCTACATCCCCACGGCGTGCTAATGAGAGAAAAAGATTTTTAAAAAAAACTGTAATAACAACAACAATAATTCTGTGCTTTAAAGCAAGCCCTTTTCCTCCCCTAGCAATATTTGAAAGCGTCCCCCCTGGATTTTTCTCTCCTGTGGCCTTTGGTAGGGAGAGGGCGATGGCTCGGGTGTCCCAGAGCACCTGCCCGAGCGGGGCGCGGGGTCGGAGCCGGGGTGGGGTGGCCCTGCGAGGGGCTCATCGCTCCCACATCCGCTACGTGAAAAATAACGCGCCTGGAAATCACTCAAAAGGTAGAAGAGTTTGGAAGTGGTCTCACCCAGCGCGTTTCCAGAACATCGCCTTGTTCTTGTGTTTCCTGATTGCTAGCCGTGTTATCACGGCTCTTTATCCGGGAAAAAAATAGTAGAAGCGGTTAAATGAGCTGGCGTTAAAGTGACTGGTGATAAAGATGAAGCTTTGCTTCGAAAATGTCATAGGGGTGCAGATTAGAGTTGACTAAAGCGCTCTTGCGTGGGGGAAGCAGCCTGGAGAGGCTGGACTTGCGGAGGAACCCTTTGCACGAGGCCTGCTTGTGCGGGTCGCCATGGTCGGACTGAGTAGAAATGGCAGGAAAATGGGGTGTCTTCTGTTTTCGTGACTTGGCGTAGCCCTCAAAGGCTTTCTAGGTGTGGATCACGGTGATTCTGATTCACAGGGGCTGCGGGGTAAGGAGGAGGAGCTTTCGGAGAATTGTGATTATAATTTAATTGAGCGTTAGATTAAGCTGGTATTATAGTTACTCTTTATAGAAGGGACACGAGAGCTCTTACATTGTTGTACTCGCATTGCAGTTTTCATTTGAAACGTCTGAGCCTTCTCCTACCTTACAGCAATTCAAAGGATGCGGTCGCAGTTCATTAGAATAAGGGAAAGATCTAAACTAAATATTAAAGTATTTAGAATATTATTACAATAAGAATACTTACACATGATAAAAGGATAGAAAAAGGATTAGGCCAATCTTTTGTGTTCATATACGTGTATTTATTCATGTCATATATCTGGGTCCTGTGTTTGATTGCTCACAGGGAGGTATAGATCTGACCAATTTACTGATGCGTCAGCAGTACACATCGCCCCTTGCACCCTTCCGCTGTGGGTGCAGCTGTGTTTTCACATGCAGTATGCGATGCGTACTTTTAAAAATATGCCGAAGATATATATGCCCTTATTTACTGGTAAATTAATCTGAAACTCAGTTGGAATAAATAATGCTGACCATTTAAAAAAACTTATTTCATTTTTCCAATGTAACTTGCATGCAGCTGTCCAATACTTTTAGACCAAAGAAGCTGCCTGTAGCATACAGTGAAATACTTGACTGTGATATAACAGAATGGGAATTATCTCTGAAAAGGAAAAAAAAGACACATTTGGGCTATAGAAATCTCGGCTAAACAGTAACTTGAAAGTATAATAGCTCACAGACAACACACTTTTTGAAGTTTTATTGGCAATAAATAATATGTTGATGATAATGTTTTGAGTGGTGTGTTAAGTGTATCATAATTCTCTTGCAGAGATCTCTAGTTAAAAAGTACTCTGGATATCGCACTGTTTTAATTTAAAAAAAAGATATAAATCATATGCAGGAGAGGAAGTATGTTATAAACAGTGCTGGGTTTGATTATAATTTTTTTAAATAATGTTGGCTTAGTATTAGATTTGAATTTTAAGTATTAATATTTACACACAGTGGGGAGGGAGTCTGTGTTGAGTGTACTAACTAATAAGATTGTTAATGCAAACTGGTTTTGTGGGGAAGAGTATTAGACATGTACCTATGGGTATAGCTCTAACTATCTAGTGATACTCCAGCATAAAAGAAATAGATATTGTGCGCCCGGATCCAAATCGTATTCACTTCTTAATCTTAATAGCCAGCGGTACTTTATTTGAGTAGACTCGTCAGAATTTGGCCCTCTGTTTGTGTGTCTGCCTGGGAGTTTTTACTGAAAGTCATAAAGACCCAAATTGCCACGTTTGATGTTACAAGTGGCTTCTGTATGATGCTGATAGTAGCAAAGAGCCTTCATGGACCTAAAGGCAGGGGAAGAAAAAAGGACGCGAAGTCTAAAACCTCTCCCCAGTAGCGCCACAGTAGTTAAGGGTCTGTCAGCATTTCCACTCCAAACCCCAATTTTCAGAGTTTATAACTCAGCTGTTTTAAATAGCTTCAAGCTGAAACCTGCTGTATAAATTGTCAGCCCAGATGTATATTTTGAAACAAAAAGTAGTGCAAATCAGTTATTCTGTTTTAAGTTACAGAACATTAAAATATTTTTAATAGTATCAGATGCTCTTTTGGCAATCTCTGGAAAAGGCGTTCTCAATACGGAAGATTTTACATTCGGAGGCTGTTTGAATTCAGTGTTTCGCAAGAAAAGTTGTTGAAGCGGTAGATATCAATGTTTGAGAGGAACTATTTAGCATGTACACTAGCTTTTTTTTTGAAACAAGCATTTTACTCTGCAGAAAGTCTTAGTACCTGCTGTTGTATAGTAGTTTTACTTTGTGCTTATAACTTCCATCTTTAGGGTGCATACTTTGGCCAGTTCAAATCCCACTGGACCGAAACTGGGCAAACAGGTTGCCTAACCAGATGAGAATTGTGTTATGCAAAAAATACATAGTTATTTTCAACTTGTAAGAATTGGTTTGGTTTTATTTTGTGGCTTCATCTGACTTCATGTACCTTTTTGAGCTGTAGTTAAAAAAATAGCAAAAGCAGAATCTACCTTTAATCACCCAAATGTGTAGGTAGTTTAATATGGAAAAGATTTTGAAATAGTAGAGATATTTATGTTTGAAGAATAGGTAAGGAATGTGCACTGTGGCTACTTTTAATCTTTAATTTTTTACGCAGTCCTTATTCATTTCACAGTGCACTTCTTACAATCCTCTTTCTAAGGATATGTAAATAATTTTGGATTGATACATGGCATAAAATTACCAAATCAAGGTTTATGCCAACAGTCTTTCAGTATGTAAAGTTGCTTTTTAAAATTCTCAAAATGATGTGCATTTCTCCAGGTTTCAAACTTGTTTTGCGAAGCTTTTTCCTAACCAGTGCTATTACATACGTGTGCGATAGTCTTCTGGTATTTCGTGGCCAAAAAGTATGAAATTATGAAAAGAACAAGCATTTTTCTCCTGTTGCATAGCAGGGGAGCGTCCCATGTAATAGGACTTTCTTTTATTAGCCGAAGTTTTTATTTTCACCTCTGATTTCAGTTTGTCTTTTCCTTCGGTCTTCTGCTCATGAGACAAATAGCGATATTGCATCACACTGCCTCAAAAAGCCGGTGCATTTTAGTAACGACGCAGTTCTGGATGAGGCGCGATCAGCCCAGCGACGCTGGCGGCGGCACGTGCGGTTCCCGGCTGATGTCTGAGCTGACAAATTGAACTGACATCGTTGAGCGGAAGGCGTAGGGAGGAAACCTCTGAAAAGCAACGGGGGACGGGGGGGGGGGGGCTTTTAAGGGGTTTTGCCCAGGTGTTGCAAGCTGCTCCCGTGTGCGGGAGGCGGGTTGAGACGGGACGAGGTGCTGCCGCCTGCTCCGTGCCCTGGTCACCTCGGGAGAAGGAGGTGCGCGGGGGCTGCAGTCCTTTCGCTCCCTCTTCCGAGGCCCCTGGCAGACTCGCGCTTCCTCCTGGGCTCTCGGCTTCTTTGCATTTCTGGAGTTAACGTGTGGGGTGTTTGTTTGTTTGTTTGTTTCGTGAGATATAAAGAGCATAGGTTGCAACTCCCCTGGATGCTAACGGGCGTGACGGGACTGTCCGGAGAGAACGCGGTCTATCACAAACTGGGAAGGGAGCGTTTTATAAGTAGTCTCAAGCCCCATGCTTCAGAGTTTAAGCCAATATCCATTTATTAAGGGTTAGAGTCAGCTCTGTAATCTGTTCAGCAGATTATTATTTGATTATTATTCCTCACACCTCACTTTGAAGCCGTCAGGCCTGGTTGCTGTCGGGCCCAAGGCGGTGAGCTGGTGGGACCCCAGCCCTTACCCACAACGGTGGTGCCTGTGTTTTTATGTTCGGGGACGTTCCTATCACTTTAAAGTAAAATCTTTGCTTGATAGATGGAGACCTCACAGTATTTTGTGGCGAAACTCAGTTTACAGTTTTGGGTGGTATTACCTGGTGTTTTAGGGGAAAACAGCAAAGCACCAGGGTAGATCCTTTTTATACAGCGTTTCAGCTTTGCTTTCTTCTTTCTCTTCAATATTTCTTTTAAATAAGACGAGCTATAATTTTCAGTAATATAAATTTCAGTAAAATATTTTAAATATTTTCTCATTTTGAATACCTTTGTCATTAATTTTTATTGTTTTAGAGGAACATTGTACAGTGCACTGGGCCACATAATGCTCTCCCTATATATTCAGAACTCCTCGTTCTTTCTACTTAATTAATATTAAAGTGCAACCTGCAATTATTAGTTTCAGACAGGATCATTTATGGGAAAGGCATTTCAAGCAGGGCTTATGACAAAATGTAATACATATTTCAGGAGACAGAGTAAATTACTCTGAATAATATAAAAAGTCGTATCTGACCATGTAAACTGGCAGAAACTGCAAGGGAACAGACTTTGTATCTCAAGATTATTTTTTCTCAAGTTAGAGCTCAGCCATGCAATATTTGTGAATCTCTTTTTGTTATAAATTTATTTTCACCATTAGTATTAGTTAACTGGGCAAAGGGAAATTATTTTCTTGATACTTTTGTGGACTTTTTTTACTCCGTGTGAAGAAACATGTATATTTTCTTCATAGTAACTTAGTATTCCTGTTCAACTTTATTTTTACTTTAAAAAGTCATGGTGCAGTAACACTGTAGGTATCCCTGCTGTTTTCAAATTAGAAGACAGGAGCTGTCTACTCCATGGCGTTTATCTGATCAGATGTTGGAGCACTGCACAACCACTGAAGCGTAAAAGTGAGACTATCAGCTAGTTGAAACCTAAGGAGAAATACTTTAATATCTTCTGTTCACCCGTCCTGGAATTTGAGGGAGGTATCAGCGCTAACCACATGCGACTCTTGCAAGCGCTATGAAAATTTACATGCCTGCGAGGAAATACAGCCTTTGTTTTACATTGCATCTGAAGAGTTTGAATTCCAGCCATGAAGTGCTCCATCACAGCAGTGTGTTGGGTGGAGAGCTTTGTCTGCTAATGCCCCCGGTGCCACTCCTGGGATGAGTAGATGGGGATTTCTCTCTAGCTTGAAGCCTGAGGAGCTCCGGGGTCAGAGTGATGGGTGCAACCAGCAGAGAAGTAGAACCAAATCTGGGTGATAGGGCTGCTAACAGCAATTTCTAACTTTCCATTTCAAATGCTCTCCCGCATATAATTTATGGATACGAGCCATGCCTCATGTTTTCTTGCTGCTCACTGGTTGCTAAGAACAAAGTTGGCCTTCAGGAAGCATTAAACCATACACTCTACATAAGGATGTTGAATGTTTCTGAAGAAATGTAACAAAGGAGAAACTCCCTATTAGGCTACGAGCAAGGGAGACAATACAAGATGTTTCTTTGTTTGATGTGGCACTTTGTTCTGTGTTCAGCTAATACATGACTGTTCACCACAGCGGGCTGGAGAAGCTGCCACAGAGCTTCGTAATGAGCATGGCAGCCTGCAAAGCTGGGATGGAGACACGCGTTTTCAAAGCGTTGCTTCACGAGTTGTGGTTGTCTTCTCCTTTTAACAGGTGGTGGCCTTAGGAGAAGTGCCTGATGGGACGGTGGTCACCGTCATGGCTGGAAATGATGAGAACTACTCTGCAGAGCTGCGAAACGCTTCTGCCGTGATGAAGAACCAGGTGGCCAGATTTAATGACTTACGATTTGTGGGCAGAAGTGGAAGAGGTAGGCCACTGCATTTTACGTGTCCATAATGAAGTAAGAACAATGTCTAGATGCCAAACTTACTTTGCAATGAAATACTGATTAATCTGTAAATAAATGGTTGTTGGCCTTTCATTTGGAGGGATGAATGCATGTTTTATTTGCAAACTTCAGCATTTGTGGAAACCAAGTTGAGAGTTTCTCTTAAGTTTTTCTGACTCCTCACGTCTCTGTACGTTTTCATGAGACAGATTTTGCAAAATGATTCACAGAATACCTGCTTCCCTATTTTAATCACACAGTAAAGGTAGAAGGAAATGGGGGTGTTGGTGATCTGAGTTATGTGTAGTCAGAGAGTGTATCTCAGGCCACGGTAAATGAGAGATGCTCATACTGCTCTTAGCAGTAGAGCTGCTTCTGAAGTTGTCGTAGAAGACCTATAATTAAGGGGATTTTGCATATCACGTGTGCTGTAGGTTATATTCTTTAGGGGCTTACCTCTTTAGGGCCTTACAGCTATTGGTGGAAAGCTTTCTAGTGACTTCCCTGCCCTTTACAATCAAACTGCATATGACCTGCAAAAATGAGCCGTACTTTTCTTTTTAGTAAACTGGTTGACTTTTTATGAATTGCTGGTAAGCTTGGGCTTGAACTAAATTTAACCTTTACTTTAAATGACAGGGTAACTTTAAATTTTGTTTTTTGAAGACGCAAAGTGCTGTCATTGTCTTCCAGCTGTTTAGGAGCTTCCTATAATCTAGAAACTGCACTGCACTCATAGAAAGCCCTTGTAATCATTGCAAGAATTCCTCTTTAAGAGTCTCATAGCTGATTTCAAATTTGAGGCAATGATTGAAAGGACAGCTTGAAGGAAGGTGGCACTTCAGTTTCTGCTGCAGGAATCTTCAGAGGGGTTTGTTGTATCAGTCACTGATTCAACCTAAATATTTTTTCCTTTTTGTATTTGAAGTAATTATTCATTTTTTAAACTAGCCCTGCATGGGGCAAAACAAAGCAACAGAAGCTGAACAACTGTGTTGGGAAGTTAGCAATAAAGCTAATTTCACAGTAATATTCCTTAGAAAGCAGTTGTAATTCATCTTAAGGAAGAAAAGAGTATTTGTCCCCCCAAAAAATTAAAAATATGACAAAGGCCTAGATAGTCTAAGTCAGTTGGCACACTTTTACAATTACAAGTGCTTTGTGAAAGTGATTCCATAAGCGTGGCTTACAATGGCTATTTTTTATTTTAGTGACCTGGCCAACAATTCTCTTTATCATTTTACAACTTCAAAAGTATCCCTAATAAAGAATAACTTGAAATACAGAATAACTATTGCAAAAATAATGCAATATAAATACGGAGTTTATTGCCCTTTTGGATAAGGTGTTACCTATCTCTTCCATTTGTCTTGCTTTCTTTAAAAATAGCAGTCTGCTTTGTTATTCTGCTGATGGATTAGGTTTGAAAGTTCTCTGGCTCCATCACTACTGCTGCCTTACAGTAAAAGTTCAGTAGTGTATCAGTCTTTCAGTAGTGCTGAAAAAGAACTGAAATGTGATGTACTACCTCTGATCTGTGAATTTAATTTGAAACCTATGATATATACCTTTTATTAAAGCATAGGAAATGAAATAGAGGGCCTAAAGCCTCAGTAGATATGGCTACAGACACATACAAACACAAACCCCGTAAAATTTGGTTCCAGTAGTTTAATTTATATTTGTATCTAGCAGACTTGGAATAGACTTTTTCTCTGATCAATCTGGGTAGAATCTATGGAAAAGCGATAGTGTACTTTTCAAACCCTCAACATATTTATTTAAGAGACTTCAAAGAAAAACAAAGGGTGTGCACTGTTTTACTATATTGGCTTTCTGAGTTTTGGCTAGTTTCCCAAATAGCAATTTTTATATTTAAAAAAAAAAAAAAAAGGGAAGAAAAAAGACAGACTTAACTGCTTGCAGACTTTTCACGCATGGAAGATGAAGAAAGCTTCTTTTGATGAAGTGTAATTATGTCCAAACAGAGCTGACCCCCTCCCCCTATATTTCTTATGATCTTAACGGAAGAAAGTAGGGCTTTTCCTTTGAAGCAGCCGGGACTCGGTGGAGGATCTGAAATGCTGCATTCTGCTGCCAGAGGCAGGATGGAGAAATTGGTCCAGACTTGTCTTCCAGACTTAGAACAGAGAGGGGGAGAGAGAGAGAGAGGGAGAGAAGGAGAAAGAGTTATCATTAATGATAGATTTTTAGAACTCTGCTTAAAATAGCAGGGGAAAAAAGCAGTAGTTGCAAACAGAAGTGAGAAAGCTCCTTACGTAGACAAATATCAGTAGATGCAGGTCTTGAAGTAGAACAGGAAAAATAAAGTAATAAAGAAATCATTTTTCAGTGGCGAGAAACTAATCCACACCTGTTCCTGACTTCAGATTTACATCTTTCTAAACAGCTCGCTCTTTGATCTCTGTATCTCTAAATTTGATTGTGAAGTCTGAATCATCAACTTACCACTTCACCTCCTCTCCCACGTTTTCTCTTGCTTCCCATGGCTCAATGGAGAAACTTGATTTTTATACATATTAATGTTGCTTGCCTGACAGAAGCTTCACGTTTTTGTTTCTATAATTTCTCTTAAACACCTCTTCTGGATTCGTAAGAATAAGTAACCCGGGCGCTTTATGTGAATGCAGAAGTTGTTTGTATGTGGTTTTCAGGCGGTAGCTCACTTTTACAAGCCTGATCCGCAGCACAGAGAAGAAAGAATTCCTGTCTTCAATAAGCAAAGGATCATAACCTTATTTTTGTTGTGTCCTGATACTTTAATCACATTAGCATCTAACTGAAAAAATATGCAACACGCACAAGCTGCTGAGTCTCCTTTCAAGCTAATTTCGGGGGTTTGCCTTGTGCTTCAGCATATGTCCATCTCGTCCTCCTCTGTGTCAGCTCGGCTCACGTGTGAATAACAAAGAATGCACAGTTTAGACACACTGAAGCAATAGTGCCAGATGACTGCTTGGCTGGGGAATTTAATAAAAGAGAACTACAATTAGTCTTTAGCCTCTAAAAGTGGATAGTTGAAACGACTAAGGGCAATAAAGCAAGGTGATAAAAAGTGCATTAAAGGATTTCGTAGCTGAGGAGGGATATCTGTGAAATATCTGTGGAAGGCATAAGCATCACTGAAACAGGGGACCTCAAAAATTTATTTTGTTCTTAATCCTGTAATATGTAAATCATCCCTTGAAAGCTCTGGAACCTGAGTGTGCTGGCAGGGCCGCGCAGCTCCCCGCCATGAAGTGATGTATTGTTTACTGGGTGCGAGGGGGCTTCATCAGCGTTACTTCATTAATGCTTCGGTTTGGTAGAATCCCCGTTAGGGAACAAAAACAGTTTCCCTTTCAAATTAGATGCTTACCTGTTCAGCTTAGGCTGGCGGAGAGGTGACAATTTAGAAGTGCTCACAGGCGAGGTCGAAACCTGGCTCTTTATATTAAAGTGTGCCTTTTTTCTGGCCACTGTATCCTGTTGAGATATATTTAGTGTAGAAAATCATGCAGACGTGATTTTACAGAGTCTTACAAACAGTATATTTTGGTGGGTTAATTTTTAGTCATGATAGACTTTTTTACTGATTGGGCATATAAATAGAACGGTAGCATTGGAAGGCCAAATTCTTCATTCAAAGGCATATGGAAAATCCCTTTAGTATCTTTGTTACCAGTAATATTCTACTGATTTTGTATGGGTTGCTGCGATCTGAATGTCATCATCACACAATTTCGTAGTCAGAACTTTTTGACATGATAGGCTGGCACTTAAGGAGGCCTTAAACCTGTCCCTGGTGAATTTATATATATCCAAGCAATAGGCTGACTTCCTACCTGGAGAAGGATAAAAGTCTCGGACCCTTTTCAGCCCTAAACAAGCAGGCGTGGAGACACTATGTACTTCCTTAGGGCTGTTGCTGTGTGTCTGAAGGCTGCCTACTCACACGCTGTAAGGACACGCAGTTTACGTCTGGGGACGGCAGATGGGCAGGACTGGGCAAAGACTGGACGTCCTACATACACCTAACTCTCCTCCTGTGATGATCCCTCTCAAAAGCTCTGAGATATAATCCATTTCCCAATGAAATTGGGGAGAGCCACCTTCAGCCGTGCATCTCCACTGAGGCAGAATTCAGCCTCCTGAGATTTTTGCACCTTTGCGGGGGTCTTGACCTCCCCTCTAACCTGCACCTCTCGGAGAGGTGGGCACAGCTGGAGCGCAGCTACACCTGGAAAATCACTTTACTCTAAGTGACAGTTATATTTCCTGAAAAAAAAAAATCCATGTCACAGTCTAGTTCGTGAAAAATATAGCCGAGGCAGTTTGAAGTTGCACTCCTGATAATAAATGATGCGTGTCTCAGGCAGGTTTGGGGGATATACGACTTGGACCAGAAAGAAAGACCAATTACTAGATTTGACAGCCAAAGCTCTGTTCTGTATTATGCCTTATATATAAGCTGTTCTATATTAGGCTCGAAAAAACTGCATAAGTTTGCACTGTTACATATCATTTAAGATTTGTGTCTTGATTGAATGCCTTCAGAGTTCAGCAAGAGGAAAAGCCCTAGCACAAAAATGCACGTATACACACAGGGAGGGGAGAAAAAAAAGAGAGTTTTAAGTGTCTGGTAAAGTAGCAGCTTAAATGAGCATGAAGGCTGAAGATTGCTGACTGTTTTATTGAGTCACTGTTGTACGCCCACCTTTTCCTGTCTTGAAACAGTTTTCAGTTTTGACTATCTGACATGACTAACCGTTGCATATCTAACAGATTACAACTGTCAGTGAGTCTCCCGAACGGGGGCCAGCGCCTTGTGAGAATGTGTGCTCAGGCGCAGGCAGCTCCCTTTATTTATTTCTTTTTAACGTTTTCATTCAGCTAAAGGCTGCAGATGATCTTGTGCAATCTCTGCCTGAATTTGAACTTTGAAAAGTAAAAAAAAAATGCAGACTTACGACAGCAATGTACGTGCACACAGCAGTTTCTCACCCTCACGGGAAAGTTGGGGGCTTTCTTAGTATTTCATAGATGGAATATATGTATGGAAAAAAAGTGTGTTCCAGTAATAAAGATATCATTATATTACCCCTGGCATATGAAGGACAGGAGACACTGATTCCCTGTTAAAATGACTCCCAGGAGCAAAATATATTCTTTCCTCATCTTATTGTAGTCAAGTCAAACAAATGAAATGATAAAACTGTGTGAAGTAAATAGCGTGTGGCCACATTCTGCTCTCTGTCACACAGCTGCAAAACTGGAGTAAATTTTTAAATTATCTGACTTGCTTTGGATTTACACCACTTTCAATACAGCAAAGAATTTGGCTTGTCCTCAGCAGTGAATCACTTTTGTTCTGTCATTGTATGATGACCCATTATTAAATAAGAAACATTTAGATTGTCAACACATGGACATATTCTTGACATAGAGTAAAACTGAAGGGGAGGAAAACTCCTATGGTCAGTTATGTTTTTAATTTTCACGATTGTGGTAACAACAGGGAATAATTTTAAACGTCTCTGATTCTTTACTGAACATGCATGTGACTGTTTTCATGTTGTAATCACTCATTCCTTGTTGTTTTTTTCCCTTTGTAGGGAAGAGCTTTACTTTGACAATAACTGTCCTGACAAATCCCCCCCAAGTCGCTACATACCACAGAGCTATAAAGGTTACAGTGGATGGGCCAAGGGAGCCAAGAAGTGAGTATTATATTCTAATTTTTGCACTTACATCTGCTTAATTTTGTTTAACAGAGACCCATAAATGAAATATATATCTTTGTCAAACATTGGTTCTTGCTCAGCAAAATATGTGAGCGCATGCTTAATTTGGAGTCTATTGGACCACACACATACTTGCATTAAACACACACTTCAGTGCTTGGCTGAATTTGGGCAATCACGAACCTGATTCTCATTCACATCAAGGTCTTGATACATTATCTGCCAGTGTAAATGAGAACTAAACCCACTATATTTATATATAATCTGATTTAGGCATAATAGATACAATTCTGCAACATGCTAAATTCCCTAAACTCCCGTAAGCTTCCAACTGAAGACGTTTAGAACAGAACAGGAGACTGATCTTTCAGGATCAGTCCTAGCGCAGAGAGAAAATATATAATATAGTGCCTTTTTGTTTGCCCTTAAATTCTTTTGCCATCAGATAATTAATGCACCTGGTTAATCTCATCATACCTGAAATTGGTTTTCAGCTATGGACTCATCATAGACCCCCGGGGGCCAAAGAAAGATAAAAAAACAGTATATCAACAGCGTGGTCTTTGTTTCTTATTTGTGCACAGAACATACATTTTATTTAAACATAGACCAGCAGATTTTCACTCGGCATGTTTACCTCATAGCAATGCACTTACTAACTTACTAAGAATCTATTTGCAATCATCACTGGCTATATTTTTATGACAATTGTGTTTTGTCATGTTCTAGGAGTTTTATGGGTAGTACTTATTTTTAGATACAGTCAAGTCTGGTTAATCCATCATGATTTATACGGCTGTCTCTCTGTCCAGCACATTTAGCTGGTAACCAGACTCACATCATATGGGTATCACTGATGAGCCAGTTGTGGAGTTTTTTCTTAATCTAACTAGAATGACTCTTTCTAAATTGATTGGATTAACCAGGTAGAGCTGTATTTAAATTACATTTAGAGATTAAGAATTATTTGATGAATGACCACATTTAAAAAATCCCTATAATGGAAGCATCTCAAATACTTATTTTGTCTTTGATCTGCACATACAAATGAGACCTTTAGGGAGCTTTCCTGGAGTTTTGTTTAAAATACCACAAAGACAGAAGAAGCAGAAAGACGTAGACAGAATTCATGCAGTTAAGTGTTTCTTGTGCTAATACACATTGCGGTGTCACCTCCTCTGACACTGAGAGACGGGAACTGAATTGCCTTCTGTAAGAACTGTCCAGGCTGTAGAGTTTCACCTTGAATAACAGATAAGAAAAAGCAAGTAGCTATGGATAAATTTCACTACGTAGATACTTGCATTGCTACCTGCTCACAGCTGAGGTGTCCGTCTGTCACAGCGAGGGGATTTTTGTTCTGTCTTCTGTCCCGGGTTGAATCAGTCCCCATTTTTCATTTTCACCTGCAGCTGGTGCTCCATGTAGCTTACTTGGAGACACTGGGCAAACTGCATTCATGGAGTAAAAACCAGAGAATAAGTTATATATCATTTAGCCATTCACATTTTGAGGCTGCTTCCATGTATGTATTGAGGCATCTGCAAAAGAGGAAATCTCCCAGCAGAGGACACAACCGCTGTGAAAGAGCAGAGTGGTTTGAAAATGATGCGGAGAATAGCGTGGTCTACCCTGTGTAGCACAGAAAGGGAACCTGCTTGCATTGGGACTAACCATTTTGGTGATCAGTGGATCAAAAGTGAGGCTGTGTTCATATAATTTAATAAGATTTCCAAGTTCTGCTGCAGTTTTTTTAGTTTAGAGCTGAAAGGCCTATGTACGTGATACCTGTCTGCTATTCTCATTGAATAGCTGAACCTAGGAATGCTCAGTAACTTAGTTCGCATAGCCTAGATGGAGTATTGTGTCTTTCGTCATCTTTTTTTTTAAAAAAAGAAAGCCAAGTTTGAGCTTGAATGTCCATTTGAATTTTAATATTTTGGCTAAATACTTAATGAAGCTCTACTCTGGGGTCAGTTTGGTTCTGCAAGTTCTGTTACTGCAGTCTGATACTTTCAAGGCTATGACACCTCCAGAATGACTAGTTATTAAACTTGAATTTTCAGGGAAAAAGTAGCTCCAGTGAACTGTGGGAGTTTCACTGAAGTTCTGCTTCCATCTGAGAGCCTCCGCACTCGTGTAGATTTATTACTGTTTGGTAGTAATCGTTCTGGCATTTACGTTGCATAAGGAAAATTAGGTGGTTGGGGGCAATAAGGAATTCAAGTCAACGGGCGGCTCTGATAGCAAATGTGTTTTTCTTAACAAATTATGTATCGGCAAATAGTGCCCCTCTCTGCCAGGATCTGTATTTCACTTCGACATCTCAAGCATGTTATCCTAGTTTTCCTCTCTCTGGCAGCTCAACCAGAGCTGTCACATCACAAACAACTTTTTTCTTAATATACACATCTGGCGTTGGCAGTTGGACCAACTTCATAAGAGCACATGATCATCATTCATTACAAGATTAAAAAGTACCCCGTGGCATCATTGATGTTTTTTAACTTTGATCTTTTGCAGTTGTGATTCATCTCAGTTATAAAACTTCCCTTTAAAGGAACACAACCGATGACTTATTAGAACCTTCATTCTAAGTAGCGTAAACATAAAATTATGCACATCTTTACAAAATGTCATTTACTTTGTTGCCAGCTTATCATTTTAAGACATGACATCATGCTTTAGATCGTGAATTTGTAAGGCTTGTTTATAGGCAAGGCACTCTGACCTTCTGTTGGCAAGTTGACTCGAGCGAACGAATGCTGCGTGCTTTCCAGCAGCGGTAGGAGCAGCAGCAATACCATGACAGATATCACAATCATTTAGGGCCTGACTTTACGAGTGCTGAACAGTCATGGCAAGCAGTGACTCCAGTTGGTGTTTCAGATGCTCAGCACTTCAGAAAGTCAGCTTCTTAAATGTAAGTGCCATTTAGTCGTATTAAACATATGCTTGTAGAAGCTCGCTGCCTTGCCTCTCTGTTATTATTTTTAAATATTTTAATAGAGACAGTGATGTCAGGTTGCTCTGTTAGGAAAACCTGCCCATTTCTACATAAGAAAAGGTCTTCTGATGATTTTTCCGTGGAAAAGATTTATTTATTTTTAATTATCTGTTTGAGTCTATCATCTAGGTTACCACCCAGGGACATCTACTGTGTTGCACAGTCTTTGTGCTGGATTGAGACAGCGCATCTGAGGGATGGAGCCTAGAGACGGGCTTGTATAAGATCTTTGGGAATCTTTGGGAAATCCTGCAGATATTTTTCTCTCCTCATATCCAGGATAAAACCTCTGCTATATGCACATCTTATCCAGCAGAGCTGCCTTCCAGCTGGGAGGGCTGAAAGAAGTTTTCCGGAGAAATAAGTTGTCATGAGGTCATAACTGACCTACAGATAGCAAGAGATGACTGTAAAGGAGTAGAAGAAGAAAAAAACAGAACAAAAAAACCCCCAAACCTTTACCTAAGCCCCCCCTTTAATGCCTTTGCCTTACCTCATTACAAATATAGAAACAATGATTTGCCCTTCCATGGCGGTACCCTTAGAATAGGAGACATGTCCTCCTTTCTGGCTGCTTTTGGTAGAAACCCTGTCAGGAGGGAAATCATGAGGAAGGAGGGAGGAGAAGTCTATATATTTTTGTATTTTGCCTGGCTTCCAAAGACTTTAGTTCGCTCTCATTAAGGGTAGTCTCCAAAGTCACCAACCACTATTTTCTCTACCAGCTTGAATGGAAAAGTGGTTCTGACCTTTGAACTGAAGCGTTTCGTTAGGAGAAAAACTGCTCTATTTCATCCAGCTCCTGAATATTTCTCTGCTGCTGCAGCTTGCAAGGTGCACACGTGATGAAAGGTATGAGCAAACATCGCCTTTTTGTCTGTGCACGCTGCAGAAGCCAGCGAAAGCCGGCGAGAGGTTCTGCTCAGCCTTTGTATTAACTGTTTGGCCGACCCGGCTTATAAAATGCAGATAAGTGATTGAGATTTTTGAGATTCCTCGACTTAAAACCATAACAGTTTTTAGGAAGTTCTCCCTCTTTTCTTTCAAAGGCAGAGGGTGGAGGGATAAGTCTGGGGCTAGTGGAATGTGCTTTGGAGTAGAACAGCTTTAAATCTTTCAGTATTTTTTTTTTAATTTTTTTTCTCTTTTTTCTTTTTTTTTTTTCCCTTTTTTTTTTTTTTTTGTTGACTGCCTGTCAGGAGCTGGGCTGGTGGCCAAGCAGGAAATGACACATCGAGAGGCATTTGTGTTGTGCAACATTTTGTGGAACTGATGCAAGGATACATTGTCTGTTTACGCATTCCTCTGCTAACAGCCTGCATGGCAGTAATTTTATTCAGGGACACATGGCATGCTACAGCAAGGAGCTAGATCCTTAACATCTCTTTATGCAGAATTATCACAGCAGTTAAAACACGCTGTGTGTCCCCCGTTTAGAATATTCTCTGGCTTGCCTTCAAAAACCACTCTACCAGCCCCCTTCCTTTCCACGAATATATTGATTTGACTGTGGTTTTTTGCGCTGTGGTAAATTGGGGCAGTGCAGAGAGAGAGAGTTTGCAGAACAAGAGGAAATTTTACAGGCAGGTCCTACTTTGTGCATCTACCTCAGACGGTAAATGTAGCGTCGCAGTTTTTTCAAGCGATGCGTTGCGCACTGAACACGGACGTTTGCGTCTGCGTGCGTTTTGGCACGGCGAGGTTTTTAATTAAAGTCAATGCTAAATACCCAGAGATACGATGAACGAGTCCTGGGTTTTCATCCAAACTGAAGTTAGAAAATCTGTGACTCGCACCGGTGCCTTTCAGAGTGACAAATCTCTACTGAGATCGGCTGGGTTATTCTGGATTTCTCCCAGCGTAAGTGGGAGCAGAGGAAGGCAGAGTGGGCGGTCTGGTGGTTTGCAAGTTGCTCTAAATGACTTTGTAAAGCTTAATGTTTGCGTTATAATGCCCCTTTGTCAGAAATGAGGCAAAATGTGATTATACAGCCAAAGAAATGTTCAGCGTGGCTATGCTATGGTGTTTAGGTTCTTTTCTGTTACTATCGTTGGCATATTTGAGCATGACCGCAGTCCACTTACAGGCTGGGACCTGACCTCCTGTGCTCAGGTCCCCAGAAAGGGGTAAGTAGGAGTAAGTAAGGAGTTGTAGTGTTTCTGATTTCAGTGGTACAACAGCAGGTCCTTTTTGCAGTGTAAAATGCAAGACATCATAGTTTCACTCACTATCATTTGCTGCTGGTTTATTTTTGCAAATGTGTAATTTCACAAAACCGTACTAGTTGGGGACTGGAGCTCCTGAGCGTTCCCAGAGGCTGTAAGAAACTGGTGGGATGATTCAAGTGTTCCTCGTCAAAGGTGGCAGACATTATATATGCCAGTGGTTTAGGCTTACGTTTGAGATGGGTGTGTAATCCACAGAGCAGGGCTTCTTACAGCGATGCATGCCTCTGGAACAAGGTGACCAGAAGGCTGTCAGGGGTGGTAGCTGCATCCCAAGGACCAGTCAGTTCTTGTTTTTTCCACTGCGGCTAGAGAAGGACTGGTGCATAAAAACTCATCGTCTGAGGAATAGACTATGAGACTGAAAATAATTCCTTTTTCGGTGATCATAACTTTTATCTGCTGCTGTAGCACGTAGGGTAAGATGAAAGCGAAACCTACTTAGTTCACTCATGGCTTGAATTTATATGCTGCAGTTCTGAAATCTCGGTGATCTATGTGACACCGGCTGGCTCTCTCCGTTGGAGGACATTGCTGCACAGGGAGGTGACAGAGTGACCATGTATTCACTGTTACGGTGAGAGGGAAAAGACCTTTAGAAGATTATGTAAAACAAATGGGCAAGTCTGAGCATAAAACTGTTCCCTAAGATGTTCTCACCAATGGTAATGCAGTCTCGGTTTGTATTTGTCAGCAGAACAGATTGTTTCCATCCCATTGTAGAGGGAATACTGCTTCCAAACAGTCTATTCCTAGTACATTTGGCATGTAAGATGACCATCACGGTGTTTCTTTGATATTGCAGCTATTCCTGTTTGTATTCAAAAGGTCTCTCCAAGCTACAAATAAAATCATGTCCCCCCTGTGCTATGGTTGTGCTGCATAGTCATATGATAAGAGAGGTTTGCCCTGAACAGCTTGCAGGCTCCATTAAAAATACAGGTGGGAAAAGGGGTTATAACTAAACAAAGGAAGTCAATGGTGGAAGTGAGTTCATTCTGTATCTCCATACGGCACGACTACGAGGAGAGGAAAAGTGAAAGCCATTTTTGTAAGTCTGTCACTCTGTTCCACGAAGGTACCGTGGAGGAAGACGTTATAAAAAAGGCATTAGAGTAGCTTTCTGCAGACCATTTTGTTCCATACTTTCCTCCCAAGAGAACTTAAACTCGTGTACACCTTCACCTTTGTGATGCATTTAGCTTGTTGCTAGTAATATAAGCATTTTTTTCTCACACTTTAATGTAGCACCTCTTATACCTCTCCCTCCACTTTCCAAATTGGGTTGGGTAGTAGGGAACAGGGCAAATATGTTTGAGAGACCCTGCATCCGAGTAGTTTAAATAGAGTACTTATGTAGTTCTTCCTTGCTGGCAATCCCAAATTTCTATAAATGTTGAGTAAAATTTATTTTTGTTCTCCATATAAACTTCATTCTCCACTGAAACATGGTCATCCCAGATGTGAAACACAGATGCTGATTTAACCAGACAAGGAATGCAGAAGAGGAAATGAGGAAGAATATCATACTTAATTGAAACTTCAGGGGAAGAAACTTAGTAATGATCTCATGCTGCAGTATGGTTGGGACGCCGGAAACCTTATTCTTATGAAGAACTGGGTTCCTTAATGCGTGTGTCTGCTCAGATCCCCTATTACATATCTCATCTACAGTAGACCAGCTTGCTCAGCACAATAGTGGCTCACTGTCGACTGAGGGTGGCTTGCAGCTCTCCAAAAATTAGACGTGTAGGGTAGGTTTCCTCTGAAGTGAATGAAGACACACAGGCACTTGCAGAGAGTGATTCATCCCACCTATCTTAATGCCTATCTAAGAGTGCAATGAATTGCCCTTTAGAGCTATCCATCCCTTTCCATTGATTATAAATGGAGGCTAGAGGACTGGCCTAGACTAGGCACTGTGTTTCTGTGATGGCTGAAATCAGGAGAGATTATGAGATATTATAGTCCTAAAGTGTACCTAATGACTGCTGTGAAATTCAGACAACCTGCGTTAGCTTTAAAGCAGGTAGCTCAGATAGATAGTGATAGCAGTATAGTCACAGATAGCAGGGAGCTCAGCATGGGTTAACCGACTGTTTGCCCAGCTTCTTGGATGGATGCTTTGCCTTCTGTTGAACCTGAACAGTCCATGCTACATTTCTGACAATGTAAGGAATTGTTTAAAGCTGACTTTGAAGTGTCTATGCAGCTGCCATCATGAGTGCAATACAGACGTACCTTAAAAAATGATGCTATCTACTAAGGCATCATTATCACCTCTTTCAGGATTTTCGGTAGTCAAGTACTGCTCAGGTCCTACTAAGCTTGGCTTGTGTGAACTGCTGAGATGAAAACTCAGGTTATTTGGCTGTAGGTATAGTATTCAATAAGATTCTCACACTAACTAAAATATTACAGCTGCATAAGAAACAATATAAAGGTGATAATACACTTTATAGGTGTTACCTATAGGTGACGAATATTGGGGAACACATTTAAAGATTTTCCTAACACTGGGAAATAATACTCTATGTTTCCAATGTTCCTGCTTCACATTAGAACATATTAATTGTTCCTTCCTTATCCAAACTTAACATGCTGCCCATTCATCTTTGGTTCTGAGATGTAATCTTTCCCACAGCGTGGGAAGGCAAACCCTTTTACCTGATTATTGCCGGCATAAATGTTTTTTGCTTCCATCACTCTTCATTTAGTGAACTTTACTCCCACTTTATAATACCTTGCTTCTTTAGTAGCCCTGCTAATTTAAATTCAGGATGCCAAACAGGTATTAATCAGGGTGCTTACAAGTGTAGAACCTGCTTCCTGCCTGTCTGTAATCCATGTGAGTAATGCCAATTAGTTGTCTGCTTCCTTAAATCTTCATACACTTTCTCATTCTTGCATTCCCACAGTAGTAGACACGGTCTTAAATGTCACGTGCAGTCAGAAGCACTTGACGGTGTTTTGTTTCATTGCTCTTAGAGCTCAACAGGAAAATCATCACCTCCACAAGCACCACAGAAGTGCACTGTGGAAGAAATGCATGAGTTCAGCTCTTGCATTTGTAGTTTAATTTGCTAGATACAGGGTTCTAACTCATTATATTGCAGAGTATCACTTCGCATGTCATGAGACAAGTAGACAGTTAGATACAGCAGTTTCACATTGGTGCAGCATCTTCTTGGAAAGGAGTAGGCACTTGCAGGCGCTGATGTAGTACCAGGTATGTGTTTGCTTACATGTGGTAAATCCTAGATTAGATTTGCAAAAGAAGCCCAATGTTAACTGATTGTAGTAAAAGGGATCAGAAATCCAGAGATTACCCATCAAAAAGGGATGGTACTCGCAATTATTTGTTGTATTTTGAAAATTCAGACCTGTGTTTCTCAGTAGTATAGAAGCTAGAAAAGAATAGAGACCTAGAAATAGAATACACAGTTGCTGTGTGGCATAAACCACTGGTTAGGATTACAGAAGGTATTATACATGGAATACTTTTTTTTTTTTGCATGTGTACATATGTAATCAAGGACCCAGATTCAGATTCTTCGACAGCAATATACTTCAATTAATTCAATTTATATCTAGTGAATTTCTCACACACTGTAGACATATGAAGTGCAATAGAGTTGGTTCCAGGTTTCTAGGATACCAATTAAATGAAGAATAATTTGATTTTTCATTCCTTGGGTCTCTCATCACCGTAAACTGTAGATTTGTGGAACATATTTTTTGCTTTTATGCTGGACACTCTTTGGCTTTCATGATCTGGACTGGTCCAGTCCCACTTTTCGTCTTTTTTGATGTCTTTGGACAATTGTGTATAAACCAGCGCCATAATAAAATTACCGCCTCTGTAGACAGAAGTGTTGACTACA
Organism: Oceanodroma leucorhoa; assembly: GCA_030449065.1. Lineage (NCBI taxonomy): Eukaryota > Metazoa > Chordata > Aves > Procellariiformes > Oceanodroma > Oceanodroma leucorhoa. Next base: position 4,544,017 of record JASVER010000055.1, on the reverse strand, counting down.
GAAGAGGGCTCAGCGATAGAGCTGTGAATGTAAATTATTCAGTGTTTTAATTCATCAGCTAAGCAGTAAAAATGAAACTCCTTTTTGTAAAGGGACATATGGGTAAAATTTTCAGAGAGACGCAGGGTGGATTGACTCTCCTTAACTGTAGCTAGATGCGGTGTCTCAGCGAGTCATCTCTGGCCCGTTGCAGTCCAGAGAGAGATGTATGCATGCGTCGAAGCTGGTTTATCCCACCCTCAGTATCTACAAATGCCAGTGTGCGGATCTCTGGAGGTGAGTGGCGGTGAGCTCCGACTGCAGAGGGAAGGTGGAGCAGCGTGGGCCACAGGGCTGGCACTCAGTGCCAGACAGATACCTGCATTGGCTTTAAACAAGGTACCTGGCTTACCAGCAACTGCAGCAGCACACAGCTTCGAAATGCTTCTTTATACTCCTTTTTATTGTTCTTTAAACCTTTTAAAAGGGGGCTTTAGTGCCTGCTTTTTTAAAAGCCATATTGAAGGGCTGCTCTCTGAAGTTTGTTACAATTTAGGATGTTGGTGAGCCCCCTCCTCGTTAGATGTAAATAGCCAGTGTGTGATCTTTTATGTTTTCCTCTTCCGTGCCTGCTTGGTTGAAACTCTCAGGCACGCAGTGCAGAAATATCCATCCTGGTTTAAAATGTTGCCTTTCCCCATGCTGATGTGCTTGTGACTGTTCCTCTCCTAAAGGCTGTGGCCCCTACAGCTCAGCAGTAGTCTGGCTTTTATACGTGATCCTCATCAGCTTCACGGCAAAGTCAGACAGTTTAATTATCCTTTATCTTTTGCTTTGGAAGAGTGAGCCCAGGGTATGCCTATTAGTGCTGTGAAGAGGTCTCACGCAGCAGTATTCATTGCCTGCGGTACGACACACAGTCATAAGCATCCCTGAGAATTAGGACGGCAGAATTACAGCACATGAGGGATTCTGTATTTAGGTAGGGTTTGAGCTTTCCGTGTATGCAGGCTTACCGATCTATGTTATTAGTTTCACTCTTCTTCATATTTTCTTATTCCTGAAAGATGGCAGCAAAAGAGAAACGTGATCACAGTTGGCTTGTAGAGATAGTCTTTATGATAGACAGGTATTATAGAGAGCAGTAAGGACTTGGTGCTCGCAAAATCCAGGTAACAGTGACTGTTCTTTAGACCCAGCTCAAGGATGAAGGAAGCCTTCTGGGAAGCGTGTTTACTTCTGTGTGGGATGCAAAGTAAATGCCTCACTAACTATATACATGCCATGCAACATTAAGAATTAAAATGGAAACTATTTTTCTCTGGTGACTTGGTGTAAAAGGGAATAAACAGTAGATTTAAGGTATATAACAAGGGAATACTTACACATCAGATAAATAGTATGCTGACATAGAAGAAATTTTTGATTAAAGGGCAGATACCTCTAGCTCTAAGTCTTACTTTATGCATACGCTACAGACAAAAATTACAGTAGGAAAGGTCCATGTCTGAGCACTCTGAATTGTGAAATGCCAAGATTGCGGTTATCAATGCAGCTTTAATTCATGCCTCTCGTGTGTGTGTGACAAAACAGTCCTCCACTGTAAGAGCATGTGCTGGTTTATCCATAGGACAATGGATATTTGTCCTTTGGGATGGAGCACGCCCACTTACTCTTATTTTTCAGAGATCTAACAATATATAGTGCATTATATGTTCAAAATGCCGCTCTCAGGTTGAATTAGTGGTGAATGGTCAGTGCTTCTGAAGAATAAATCTGAAGGTCTCATACCAGACACTGGGAAAAGTATGAACACACAGTGAATATGATGTGTGAACACTTTGTTTTAAGCAACTTAACTATTGTCACAACAAAAAATTGTGTGGCAGGAGCATAAAATCTGTGGGCCAGCAACCAGCTACCTTTGCCAAGCTGTAATCAAAGCTTTTAGGTGATAAAATCTAAGGAACTTCCATTCTATGAAAATTTATTTTTCGAAGTTCTATAATTTTACCAAATCTGGCTGGATTGCCATAGAGATTCTGAAAAAAAAGACCCAACCTGCTGAGCCAAGTTTCAAATCTCCACTCCAAAATACAGCGACAAAAATGCTCCTTCAAGAAAAGATTGCCAAAAATGTTTTTTGAGGCGTTACGTTTTCCCTGAGCTAACTCATTTCCAGGAATGTCTGAGCCATTTTGGTTGAAACTGAAGAAACGTGTTCCTTACTCATTGTTCCTTACGTTGGGCAACTTTAGTGATAGGCAGTCCTACCAGCCCCACCTCTAACGTATTTAATCTACCGTGGTATTAATTTGCACTGAAAAATAATCCATTAGCTTCAGTGGAAATCCCGCATAGCAAATTAACTCGGCGGTTGGCAGGGTCTCCTGGTGGGCTGCAGCAGCTCTGGTCAGGTCTTTGGCTGGTGACCGACAGGCGACGGGTGAGGTGCCATCTCCGGCAGCGCAGGAGAGCACGACGTGACTGCTACCTACGTGCCGGGGACGTGCTGGAGACGGCAACCACCTTTGTAAAAGATGAAACAAGGGCCACCGCAGCCTGCAGGGCCTCTGGAGGCGTTGCAGGTTAGAAGGCAGCGTGCCTCCGGGCGCCGGGGTTTGGCAGGACTCTCCCTCCCCACCCCTAGCCTCTTCAGAGGGGTAATTTGGTCTGCGTACACTTCAACTGAATTGGCACGGTCCACACAGACGTTGCAGGCTGTAACACACACGGAGTGTGAGCCCAGAGAGGTTTGGGCTGCAGACCGCGACTCCTCCAACGCGCCCGGGGTGCGGAGCCGGGCCTCCTCGCCGCCAGCGCTCCTGCACCTCGGCACCCCTTTGCCGCGCTGAGGGAGCCACCGTGGGCAACGGTGCTTCTGAAAAGGAGTATTTTTAGGCAAAACCCCCTTGTGTTTAAGAACGACAACCAGAGGGAATTAACATTGAAAAAATCCCTCCGAACTCTGCCCTAAATAGCTCGCAGGGCCGGCTGTGCACTGCTGTCTGAGTCCCCTTTAGAGGCAGCCACGACCTGTGTCCAGGCACCGTCCAAACCTCAGGGTGGGGAAAATGGGGCCCGAGTCTCATTGCCGAGGTGTGGTGGGGGTCAGTGAATGTGGAGAAAGGCACTTTGGGCTCCCGAGAGCCTCCTGGGGAGGGTGCGGAGCTATGTACAATCTGGGGCAAATGACCAGTCCTTCTGCAAAAATAAGCTGGGTGATAGGTGCATCCAGAGGCACGGTCTGTGGTGTTTTGGATACTATGATGTCAGCCAGTGAAAAAACACTTAATTATGGTTACCTTCTCCTCTTTTACGTGACTCAGAGCTGCTGAAGATGTTGGGCCCATTTAAAACCAGTGACGAGAGTTGTTTTAACAGGTTTGTAAATTGGAGGAGCTGATCAGAAGCAGGCAGTGTTGCAAGTTATACCTGAGATCTGCTCCTGCATAGAATTGTTCCCTCCTTCTGTGCAAAACATGCACTTTCTTATTTGAAGCTGCCTCAAGAAACGGGGCGGCAGGGAGCACGCTCCTTGTCGAGTTGTTTGCCGTTCACTGGAACGGGGCTCAGGGGTGAGCGGTCTGCTGCATGGTTTTTTATTTTAAGTTAAACCAAACTTTTTTGGTTTGAGTGCTGGGCAAACGGCACCTTCACAGGCAGTTTTGTTCCCCTCACTACTACAACTTTGTTTAAGCTTTTCCCGGTGTCTTTTGCTATCACGGTGTTCCCATCCTTGGGAGCCAAGCAGCTTGAGAGCTGAACGAGAAGAGTTGTCAGGAGGGTGATTAAAATAGGGATTGATGCAGCTGGGAACCAGGGTTCAGTCACCTCTCTGGGCCTCTGCGTTAGTGTTATGTCAGACACAGTAGCTTTACCATGCGCGGCGAGTTTATGCGTTTTTTATTGTCTGGCGCTGCCAGAAAATGTTGACCCCGGAGTAGCCGCGCTGTGTAAGCAGCCAGCGGTGGAGGGCAGAGTGCTCTGCAAATCGTTTACATTCCCTCTTTAATTTGTCACTTATGGGTCATATCTTCTTACATTTACATTTTTAAATTAGTTCAGTGTGCCCTGAGTTTCAGTTCCAGAATCCACGCTGAAGACTTCCCAACTTTACGAGTTATTAAAAAATTTCCAAAACCCCTCACTTAATTTATGTTCAGTATGCAGAACAATTTAAAGTTATGAGATGGCTTCACATTTTTATAAGGACACGAGTTTGGGGAGAGATTAGATTTTAGGGCTCATATGCAACATGGAACAATTGCGTATACTTGGTCATCTCTTCAAAGAGGATACTGTCAAGTGAAATTTTGCCCAAAATTTAAAAGAAAAAAAAGAACATTTTGGCATAAAACCCAATCTGGTCAAAATAAAATGGTTTTTCCAACATAAATTCCATTAAAAGTAAAGCCAGACTCAGCAAATGCTTGAGATCTCCCATATGGACTGAAGAATAGTTTTACATTGGAGCACAATGCAGTTTTTGGAGTGCATTTGAGACTGCTCCTGTTTTGGAAGCCTGCTCACGTCTTGTTTGAGTGACGATTTAGACTGTATATAGTAAAAAGCAATGTTAGCATATCTGCAACATCAGCATAAAGGCTGTCTGTTAGAAGAAATGTTTCTTTTTAAAGAGAAAAAAACACTCCTACCCTGCGCCTTTTTTTTTCTTTCTTTAATTCTCATGTCAGGAAGTTTTGAAGACTAGCTCTCTGTGGCCCGATGAGTAAGGCAGGGATGTAGGAGGATGGTTCAGTGGCTGATGCATTTGAACATGGGTCCTCCAGGTCTGTCATCTGCCTCTGACGTCTTTATGACGTTCGTGCTTTTGAAAATCCCTCTAAGCAGACGTCTAAAATTACTGATATCAGTGGAAAATGGGTACCTCTTTCTCTCGGCCTCCGTTCCCCTTGTGTGAAGTATGAGTAGTGACACTACCCTACCCCAGGTAGGGGTATAGGAAGATGGTGAAAATAAAGGTGTTTGTTTACCAGAGTTATGTTTATAAGACATTTTCCCGTCCAAGGTATATCCCAATATCAGTAAGAAAGTCTCAGTTTCCCTTGATAAATGGAAACATCTTTATTTTTTTTAATTTTATTTCATATTAGTCCATCCCCAAGATGGGAAGAAGTGGGCTTTTTTTCTGTCCTGTTAGCTTTGAGCTCCATATATTGCTGCTCCGTATTTGTAGTTGTAGTACATAAACATAGTTGTTCCAGACCCCAGTTCCTTCCAATCCTTGAAGACATTGCAGGAGGCAAGGGTGGCTTGTAGGAGTGAGCCTCTCATTAAATCAGCCCTTACTGAGAGTTAAACACCTGCTGCTGCTTTCAGAGAATAGCGAGTCCCAGGCTCTTCTAGTCCCTGCTTAGGAGCTTTACAGTAGTACAGCCCGGAGAGACAAAAACCAGACAAAATAGAAAGTCTGAAAAGATGAAACTCCTGGATGGGTAGATGGTCTTGCCACATTTCTTTTATACCGCTGACTGTTGAATGATCACAATGCATATGCTTTACCAACCACACGTTTTCTGACTTTGGGGAGTGAATCGGCCACTTCTGTGCAGCCGATGGGAGGAAGCTTTACAACCGGTGCGGTTGCCTCCGTGCGCGTGTGTGTCTTGAGGGGTGGGGGAGGCAGGCATCCTTAACCAAACATTTGCAACCTGCTGTTTTAGCTGGAATAGGAAAACCAGCTTGACAAGAACGAACGGCTTCGCCAAGCGACATTCAGGGGAGGTTGGTGGGATTTTAAAGAAATCTCCTTAAGCAAGCATGGAAACAAGCTATTTAGCATTCATTAATGTCTCAGGTTAAACTCTTGAATAATTTGTCATGGTTGGGCTCTTTTGGTTTCATTGGTGTTTTTCTAGTGACTAACGAGATGACAGCTACACATGCTCCTCGGTATGCCACTGTTCACAATAGGGTTTAAAGTTGTGTATTTGTTATTGATGTCATTAAAGTGATGGATTTGAGCTTGGTTTCTGAGGCAGCCGACTGGGTGGTTAGGGCTAATTTCTAGCAATGGTTTTGGAGGTTGAAACCAAAGTGTGTATAAAAGGAAATGTTTCTTCTTTTAAGCAAATAATTTGAACCCAGATGAATGAAATTTAAGCAAGTGGGCATCAACTCTGAGTTAATTTTGACATAGTTGTCTGGAAATCATCACCAATTAAAATATTTTTATGAGCTCGAATGTAGTATTGTCTTTCGGTGCTTATGTAAGAGAGGAACAAACTGCTTGTTTAACCCCAGCCTTGAGACTACTGGCCAGAATGTATGACTGACGTCGTAGCCATCTGGAGCTGCAGGGAGGGCATGGGCCTTGGCAAGCCCCACTTTGTGGGGGCAAGGCGATTTCCCTATCCGAACTGAAAAATATGTAAAGTTGAGCAGATCACTCGCACCTGACAGGATATGCAGCTCATTTGAAAATGAATCTCACCAAGCACATTTGACATTTTTAGGCAACAGTTGCTAATAGAAAAGACAGACATAGCTGTTTGCATCCACCTCTTGTAGTAAAGCAACATTTCTTTAGCTCGGGGACTCCTGCAAAAGTCCTGCAGAAGTCAATGTGAGTCTTGGATGTGCAAAGAGGACATGAGCAGCTCTGGAGCCTGGGAATCCTAGTTCAGAGTAAAAATGAATCCCTTGGGTTGTTATAATCAGGTTCTTTCATGTGTTTTTCCAGACTGAATAGCTAGCAAGATAGTTTCTTAATTTGTACACACACCTTTCACACCTGCACGTAAAGAAAACCTTTGATGCCAAGTGCTTGATGGAACAACAAGATGAGTATGTGCAGAATGAAAAGGATACACACCACGCTCAAATATTTTTATAGCTTTTTAGACTCTGCACATTTAAAATAATAATGAATACCCTGCCTGATGGGGAGGAGCAGTCTCTGTATAGTGAATTTGGCATTTTCATGAGAGCACCACTGGTTTTCGTTGTTTTTACATTGCAAAGAGAGTTGAAATGTTGAAGCCTTGAGTATAAATATCTGTTGCTGTGTTCCCAACCACATTCTCGCTTATTCAATGAGACAGACTTTTAACATTTAAATTTTTCTTATTGGTGTTTATTGAGTTTTTTGCATTTTCTTTTATTATGCTATATGCCTACATATGCATATATATACATAATAGTACTGCATGCTTATGAAACAGCCTATCATGAGTTTTTGTTTTCCATTCCATAATTATCATCATTTGATTCTTGTGCAGTAGTGTACTTCTATTATTCGGGCTCCCAGCACTGTAGACAGATGTTCAAATATTTCAACACAAACAAAACTGTTTATATTTAATTTACAGAATCATTATAGCTTTGGTATGTACGCATGGAATTTGCCCTACTGTGAAGTGTTAACACTAGTCCTGTGCACCACTTAAGTCTGAAAGAAGGTAGACCTGAAATTGCACTTAATTTCGGCCTCCAGTTGCGTCCATACCGAGAAAATTTCAGGGCTTAGAAGCATGATCAAGTTACAGGGGACGTCTGTGTTTCCACATGTCAGCTGAGCCACAGCAGCTGCCTGGTAGGTGTTCTTGGCCCCCCATAAATGTAAGTTGATTTGATTTAGCTTAGCCCTCAATAAAAGAGGCTTAAGATAAGTAGAATCACTGCACACTTGCCACAGGCAGAGAGCACATGCGCAGATGGTTACCATCCAGGTCCGGGACATGGTAACCCATTCCACCCCGGGAATTGTCTGTGTATCTGTATGGTCCTGTACCTGCAATAGTCAAGCCAATTTTTAGATCAGCATGTACATTCTCTTTTAAAAATTAGTTGTTGAATCCCTTAACATAGCTGGATTTGTTGGCTTGCGTAAAAATAGTTTTCCAGTTCTCCTTTCTCAGCCCCACAAGCGCTATTGCTCACAAGACAACAGCGCTGGAAATCATGTTAGTGTTGTTTTGAGGGACTCATTCAAAACAGAAATGGTTTTAGTTCTCAGCCTGGTTGGGGATACACTTCTTTAGAGTGACTTTGACAGGTATTTTAGGCCCTAAATTTTACCAGTCTTGACTTTTCAGATATTCTGGATATGGAAAAATACCTTGCATTTGTTTACCTTGAACTCTGTAATTCCCACAGTCTATAATATTTAGTATATAGCAACCAAGAGCTGATTTAAGAAATTTGCTTTTGAAATCCCCTGTGGTCTCCTTTGCTTGCTGAGTAGGGCAAAGTTACAACACTTCTCCGGGACATAGGCAACAAGCGCGATCGTGAGCTCCGTGCGAGAAAGTGAGGCTGCACCGGGAGTGTGGGCAGACTATCAGTCAGGCTCAGTAAGGCGCAGCTTAGCTTAGCTTTTGGCTTTCACTGTGAATGATAACTCATTTAGTCGTTTCAACTCAGAGTGAGTTACCTAAACTTGTACCTCTGGATTTATAACAATATATCCTTAATCTGCTCTTCCTTAACATGTTACGACCCTCCTTAGACAAGGGATTTGAGAAAGTAGTGAGTTTGGTTTTTCCACTTTCTGCAGCCCCTTTGAACAGGCAGGATTTCCAGTTCCTTAACTTGCAATCTTCAGGGCCGTTCCTCTACTCTGTGTCTGCAATGGTCTAGCAAGTGGTGTCTGTCCCTGTACTAACCTTTTGATGTCCCTAACGACATTTGATTCTTATTATGTGTAAATATGGTCCAGACAGTCCACGGATGTTCATAAACATGCATGTCCATGGGGAAGCTCCCATCTTTTTATCTTTTTCCTGTGGATTAAGATAAGTTTTTTGTAAGGGAGGAAAAAAGAAGGTAGATCAGCTCCTTCCTGAGCTCAGGTGGACTTTGCATTCAGCATTTCTCATGGCCACATCCAGTGGGGGAAGCTCATAGCAGAACCTACAGCAAACACAGTAGGAAAGACAGAAGATATCAGGGTGGAGGCATCTGCCGTAAGTGCCTTAGACCCTCCAGGTCTCCAGGGAAATTGGGGAATTCGTGAGCCCTGTAGATTGGTGAGACAATAAATCCATGCCAGGGGAGGGCACATTGCTTTGCCTTGCACATCCTCTAGCAGGAGGAATCCCAGGGGCTGGGGGACCTGAGGGCTCCTTGGGGTGTCCTCCTCCAGCCACGGCTGTGCTGTCGGGGGAGTACACCATTCCCCAGCGCTCCTCTGACCAGCATCAGTCAAAACGAGTTGGTTTAGCAGAGTCCAGCTCCAAATCGGCGGTAGCTGTGGTTGAGGATGAGTGATTAACAGCAGAGAGGGGCCAGGCGTGATAACCTCGTCAGCTGGAACGGCTGCAACCTGAAGAGGCCGTGTGAACACAGCCCCAGCTGTGTCGGGCTCCCTTACCCCCCGTGCTGATGGCACGCCTAAGCTTCGCCGTGAATAGCAGGGGCTGCAAAGTGGACAGTGACCAGGTTTCAATTAAATGTCTCGCTGAGATCGGCTTCTGCTTTGGGAACGGAAAGTGAGCACCAAAAAAGTCAGTTCCCATTAGCTGAGTGCCTAAGCAAGATTTATTTTTTAAAGTGTTATTTAAAAATTTATAGAGTTTGTTAGGCAAAAAAAAATGTTAGTCTGAGTGAGCTCTACAACAGTGTCAGAAAACCCTGAAAACAGAGGCTTCTCCTGGAAATGTTGACAGCATACTAGCCATAAACTGCTGCTGCAAGACCTAGTTGGTCATTTCTCCCCTAAGGGGGAAAAAATAATTGAGATCTATTAGAGGGGAGAAAGCCTCCAGGCTGTTTTAATCTGGAATTCTGCAGCCTGACATTAATGAGAATTTTTTTTTTTCTTTGCCGGTTTTTGGCCAATTCATTTCTACATTACAGGCAGTAATAAACTGTAAAGTTGTTTGTTTGTGAAAAGTTTGGCTCAATGCATTTCTAAATGCAAGGTACCAGAGCAGTCACTGTGAAATCCCATTTCACTTTGGCTGACAGTATTGCAATGAGCTTTTTTGTTGTCTCTTGTAATTAATAACTTACTCTTCTGTCACTTCTCCATGCTGCCCATATAAATATTTCTGAAATGGAGCCTCTCATATTTGCTAACCTCGTCTTTCGTTAGCAACAGTGAACACATGGGAGTAATTTGGAATGCCAGGTGTGTTCCTCTGTGTGTTACTGTCCAGCATGTCCCTCCTGTTCATTGAAGTGCTGGTGTAGGGAAAGCTCAGGTAGAAAAGAAAAGCTGTGAAATGGTGAATTCTCTCCTGCTGCTCCACACATGTTGGCCAGGGTGCGATCAGACTAAAGGGTACCTGGTACAGCCAAGAAATAATTAACTTCTCCAGTAGGATACTATCTCTAAAGGCTTACAGTTCACAGAGAAGCAGAGCAGATGATTACTAAAACTGTAATTTTTGAGAAAGTAGACTTAAGTGTCTAGTGCTATTATAGCTAGAGCAATGCAAGGTTAGTGAACGGGAGGAGGAAAAAGCACCCAAAAATACATGTACAGCAAACACTAAGAGGAGGAGGGAAAAATAACATGAATGGAAGACAACGAAGAAGAAATGTTTGCTGATCTCTGTTGGTTTCTCTTCTGGAGGAAGCTGCCAGAAAATAAAAAAGAGAGAGACAAAAAAATGGATTAGGTTTGTAAGTAATCAAACATGGAAAAAGGCAGGGAAAGAAATATGTGAATGCTATTTATTTGTGCTGCTAGCTGATAAATTCTTTCCCTCTTAGTTGCTCCATTAAAAGCCAAGGATCCAGCATGTTTTGAATGATCATATTAATCACATTGATTTAAGTTCAGTAATTTCTAAGACATGGGGCAGAGCATAACCTAGAGTGCACTAGAACCTGCTAATAAACTCGGAGCAGTGCTGATGGGAAGGGAATGATGTCTAACAAACCCATAATTTCACGATTAATTGATGAAATGTCCATTAAATTGTTATTTTCAGTGTTGGCAATTTCCTGTAGACCTCAGTACAGGGCAGATAGACTCTTTTCCCTCCTTGATAGGATTTTGGCTCTCCAAAAGTATTACCCATTCTTTTTGGAGTATTATGAGTCATGTATTTAACACACTTTCTCCCCAGTCTGACATGGACAAAAGAGTCCAAACCTACATATAGTAGTCAGGTAAACAGGCATCCAGTGTGTTCAGGTATGGGGAAAAAAGCTTTACAGGTTCCATCTTAAAGAACTAAGATGAGTGGAAATCCCCATCAAGATAAAAACCAACAGTCTATGCCATTTCTGAAAAGACCAAGGGAACACTGACGTTTTCCAAAGTTTTGCCTTCAGGGCGCAGCATAAAACTAAGGTTGTTATCATTTGTGGTCAGAGATCTCATTGTACTTTCACCAGCACATTAATGTTGGCCTATAAATGCCAGCCATTATAACCGTACGCGTAGGAGTTTTCACTGCTGCTTCATGTGATTAGCACATTTGTATATGACTGCTGAGTTCCTAACTTTCGTGCAAAGTCCCCAAATTACCTGATGTTATTCATTGGCGAGGACTCCAATTCTTGCTGGTCATCTGTAAAGCACAGGCACTTGTTTTTATTACTACGCTAAGATTGACTTCTTACACATAGTCATGGTCCTACCTATTGAGCAGGTCTCTCTGCAGGTTTAGTCTCACTTGTCCATGTCAGCCTGGGAAGAAAGCGTGTTAAATATTTGACTTGTAATGCTTCAGAATTAATGGGTAATACTTTTGGAGAGCCAAAATCTTCTTGAGGAAGAAGGTGACATTTTGGCTAAATTATTTCAAAGCAGGGTTGCTTCTTTGATAAACCAGGTTGCCTCTTTGAACTTTCAGTTCAACTGTCAGAAAGTTAAATCAATTTATAGAGTGAATCAGTGTTCGAGTGCAGTTTTCCTGTCTTTTTTTTTGGTCCTTATTTAAAACCTCAAAACCACTATGGGTAATTTCCCCAAGATCCACTTTAGACGTTTGTGGCATGTAGCGTGAAGACTAGGTGCAGCTGGCCAAACCCCGGCACTCTTATTCTTCTGAGCTTTTTCCTCCTGTTTTGGTGAATAACGCAAGCAAAACTGCCGCCCCTCTCCCCACAAAGCCAAACGCTAACTGGAATAGCTGTATTGGCCCAAATTTTGTTTTTCTTGAAGTGAGAGTTTTGCCATGAACTTAGAGGAGAACTGGATCTGGCCATTTCTGCTGGGTTTAACCTCTAACTCCATTTGCCACACCTCAGTTGACAAGCAATTCTTCTGCTGAGAGACCTTATCAAGCATGCAAAACTCACAAATATTGTTTAACCACAATGATCACCACAGGAAATGTTGGCCTGAAATTTAGTTTTTGTTTTGAAAACAGAAGGTTTGGGGGGAGAGAGAGCATTGTTAAATCCAGCTTGGACAAAAATATGTTTGTAGCTTTTTTTAGGGTATTACAGAAAGACAATGCCATTGCTAACGTCTTCAGTATTTCTTCCCTGTGTTGAAAGGCTCAGTCAGAGCATTTTGCTTGGGCATGGGACCGAGAAAGTACTGTTGACTTAACAAACCAACCTTATTTGGTTGTATTAGTAAGGGCAGCTTTGATAATGGTCAATACGCTTTTACAATTTTATCAGAGGTGCAGTTGCTTTGTAGTAAGACGTATCAATGCCACAGCTAGGAGGGGGATCTTCCGGTACCGTGCTCCCCAGACTTGAAATGGGAGAAAATTCCCCAGAGCTTACAACGCAAATGGATAAAACGTGGGAGGGAAAGCAGAGAGGAGATTGCCTTGCACACAGCACCATCAGGATTTGAGCACAAAACCTCCGCCCCGTAGCAGAGCATCCTGTGCCCGTCCCACCTGCAGAAACCTAAGGTGGTGGCCGCCGCAGAGCCGAAGAATTGAGAACTGTATTTTGCTATTTACATTACCATAATTTATCTGCAGCATAATGTTGAAATTGCCACTAGAAAAAGATTAGAAACATGTTTCCTGCTCGGTTCCGCGCCGCTCAGGCCACACACATACAGAGTGTGCCATTAACCGTTGCAGAGCTCCCATGCCCGGAGGAGGAAGGTGCTCATTCAGTAGCCTCAAGCTCCGCCAAGTTTTGCAAACCATCAAGAAAACAACCCCGTGCACCATTTGGTTGTGCCCTGTGGTTTGCTGCTGGTATATACCTGATTTCTGATATGATCTCATAGTCCCGGTTGCGTTTTTCTTTAAATTTACCTTTTTGATCTGAAGAAATTAGTGTTTTACACTATGAAAAATCCCCCAATCCTGTGGCAAACCTTCTTCCCCTTCCCTCACCCCTTTGCTGCTGGGAATTATGATGTCCTTCTAACACCATAGGCAGACTGGCTCACTAAAAGTATGTGGATGCTTTCTTCTGATTTAATTGATTTGCTAGTCTGAAATGTAGTGTGTTTGCTAATTCCATAAACTAGCTACTGTGACTAAAATCAGACACAGTTACCAAAAAAAAAAGCTAGATTGCATTTTAGTCCAAAAGGAATATTTCCATGCTTTAAGGGTGGTCTCCCTTTAAAATATCCTTTAATCACTGTGTGTCTTGGTTAACATCCCTGTTTTTACAGGATTCCTGTAGTTTACATTCAAAGTTGGATAGGTGATGTTTTAATATGCATTTTACTATTTCGAGTCGAAGCGGTTTCATTTTGCCTGGATTTTTACCCATTGTTGATAGAAAGATTGGAAGTTTTATACTGTGATCTATCTAGTTGAGGGGAAAGATCGGCAGCCCAAGGTGGCTCTGAAAAAAGTTCTCAGCAAAGTCTACGCATTGGGCTCGTAGCATAACCCAAAGCTAAAATTTTAGGCTATATTTCAATTTCCTTGTACTTAATGTAGGGCACACATTTGTACTTAAGTCCTGTGCTATTTCAGGGTCAAACGTGTGAGGTAAAATAATTGCGTAGGAAACCTCAGCAAGGGGAGAAGTTTCCCTCTGTAGAGATACGGTTGATGCTTCGCTGCTCCGTACTCTGGAGGCTTCAATCACAGTTTTGCTGTCTACCAATTAGTGCAGCAGTCAGAGGCAAACCTTATGCAATGCGACAGGTGCTAATCTTCCAGGAAATTCATCCTACATCCCACCCATTAAGGGAATTTTATGTAAAAATGGTTTTATGTCTCTTTAAAGGTGTCAGCAAGCATGTGAGGACCACACAGCTTGGGTTCCACTGAAAGTAATGGAGTGAAATTGTCTGCATAATTATTTTAGTTGGATTGAGAATCTGCAGTCCTCTCTTGCTTCAGGAAATAAACCTCTGTTAAAACCATATGGCAGTATTCTCAGAAGAGACGTGATTACAGGGCCACTTCTCTTTCACATCTCCAGACAGAGTTAGAGAAAGTTGTTATGTTTGTGCATAATTAATCCTTCTTTTTCCTTGTGAGCAGACACAAAAATGTCATTTTTAGCATGTGTGAGGGTGCTGGTATGTTTGTTTGCATACACACATAAGCTTGCTTTTCAGTGAACTGAAGCGGCAACAAGTGGTGCTGCCTCTGAACAAAATTAGAGACATGGAAGGAATGTACATCATGTGTACATACCGAAACTGGATAACAGAGAAACTGCACCAGAATGCAATGGTCCTTTTAGAAACTACAGCCAGTGGAAATGACGTTACCTTACTTTAAATGAGGCCACTTAACGCACATGCAAACTGAAATACAAAGGGCAGGTTTTAATTACAGTGCGCCTCATCCTTCTCCCTGGCGTGTCATCTCCTGCCGCTTTCACAGGTGGCTGTGGGGTTACCCCGGTCTGACGTGACGGGGGGGATGTGATAGCCTTTTGGCAATGCAGCGTCGCATCTGATCCTGCCGAGCTGCGGGATCGTGGTCCTGCGCCTGGCTCGGCGTGGGCAGAGCCCGGGTCCTTGCGCTCAGGATGCTCCCAAAAGCCATCAGGAGCTGGGTGCCCGTCCCTGCCTGGCAGGGGTGGGGAGCTGCTCCTTACTTTGAGCAGTTTTTCGTGTTGCTGTTTTTGTGAAAGCAGAGAAGGAAACATCCAAACACTAAATACGAAGGTGTGAAAACCACAGAGCTTGGTGGAGGTACAGTTAACTGCCAAGTGAGCGAGCCTTGACTCTCACTTTAAATTCAGCGGCCGCAATTCTCCTCTTACATCAGTTTTATACCAGTGTGCGGCCATTTATTTCAGTGAAGATTTATGCCAGAATCAACAAGAAAGCAAGAAACATTAGCAAACAGTAATATCAGCCACTCTCAAAGACTATCAAGAAACCTTATCAAAGAAAAGCAAAACCGGAAAAAAAAAAGTTTTCACTGTCAAATCTGAGTGATGTGCAGGAAGTAAATTACCACCACACCTGGTGAGAGGGTGAGTGTCAGGGATAGATATTCTGTTCAAAGGATGCAGTGAAATACCAGCGATGTGGAGAAAGGAGTGTATTTTCCCTACTGTATACAAGATACATAATTTTAAACCAATGTCCTGTTGGAAGTGCTGCCAGATGCTGGGGGGTAGACTTGGCCTCTTGACAGCAGACCACCCTTGGCAGTAGTTTGGCCATCTACATCCATCAGGGATTAGAAATTGGGTTCAGTCCTAGTCTAATGTTCGTCATTTGATGAAGGGGAATCGTTAGCGCACAGAGTCTTTTGTCAAGGGAGGAGTAACTCGTTTGTGTATCAAAGCGGGTCAATGATGGGGACACTGACAGCCAAACGCCTTCTCTGCTGCCAAAAGGAGAATAATCCCATGGGCCTTGTGGGAAGCTGGAGCGAAAGGACAAGGAATGATCCATCCTACCTGGAGGAGAGTTAAAAAACAAATTTATTCCTTTGTCATAGTGCTGAGCTCTCTGTAGACTTTTACCGAAAAAATCCCTTTCTTTTTTTAAGCCTTGACTTCCTCACAGTTTGTGTTGAAGCTGGAGAAAGTTTTCCAGCCCTCTTTTCTGTTGTTGCCTTTTTACTTCATTTAAATTGGTTAAGACAGATGAGTTTTACTTGTAAAAAAACCCGAGGCAACGCACCACTGAAAGATATCCAATTTCTTCAGCATCACCAGCGTTGCTTGTTTTACTTTTCTTGGACAAAAGGGGAAGAGCACTTTGCATTGTATTTTCCATTATTCTTTGATGGAATTAAATCAGGGTTGTGCTTAAAGACAAAGGAAACCCCTCATATGTATGTGTTGTCCTATAATAAATGGTGCCAATGGCTTGAGTGTGCCTTATTTTCTCCGTGGAAAAAAAGCAAGCCGTAGGGCCAAAAGGTAGACTACACAGCTTGTATCTAAAATTCCATAACCGAGGGATCAAGTTTTGGCCTCGCAGACACATAACTGTAACCATTACAGTGGAAGCAGCTATATTATTCCTTAAAATGAGTCATATGACATTAAAAACAAAGCAAATAATAAAATTTGTGCAAGCTGTAAAGACTTCAGGGCCAGGCTGTCTCCCACTGAAGACGGTGGCAAAGCCTGTATTCATGGCTCTGGCGGATGGCTTGGGCCGCATACAATCCCATTTTTCCAATTGTAGGTTCATACTTTTTTATCCTGCGAATTAAATGAGGATTTGCCACCCGCAAAAGAAAATCCAAAGAAAGAAACTTGCTTTAAATAGAACAAGCTATTGAGACGATATTAATAGCATGGGGATGATGAGTATTTCCAGAATTTAAGTACTTTAGCATTATTTCTGCCTGTTTTAAGAGAGCAGAATAAAATATCCTTGCCACCCTTGCATTGCAGAGATGTTTTCCACTGGTGCACTGTAGTGGGCTTCTAAACTTAATGACTCACCAAAATAATAATAAAATAGTTAGAGATTATTCAAAGCACGTGACAGGGATGATTCAACGCGTTCTAACATCTTTCCAAGCTCAAAGCATGTCTATAGGTAGGGCTGTATGTGCTTGTGTACATCTTTGAAAGCTATTAACTTCACAGCTGCCCATTTGAACGACTTGTGATTTTTATAACTAGGTATTTACAGCTTCTGTTTCTTTGATTTTCTGGTGGATTGCACCCACAATGTAATGCCCAAGTGGATTTCTGCTTAGCAGTGAAATAATGAAGTAGTTACAGCCGAGTGAAAGCAAAGCCTGTGAGCTATAATCTTTAAAAAATGAACTTGGGGGAAGATTGTGCAGCTCAGGGGACTGGTGATAAGACAGAGGTTTCCCTGTCTCGTATGCTGCGTTCTGCCCAGTGACCAAAAATTAATGCCCTCTGAGCTCCCCCCGTGTATGGGCAAGGAAGACTCATGAATTCAGAAATAAAAATCAGGTCCTGTTTGGACTGACCTTCCCCACCATGCCTTGAGGAGAAGCCCGCTTTCTACTAAATTTGATACGGCTAGTAACAGTAGAAGAGGTATTTGAGGTTCCTGTGGGACAAGCTCCTGAAGAGCTCCCGGCAGAAGCAGCCGGAGCAGTCGTAGGGGACACCTTGCCTGGGGTAGCCCCGGCCTTTCCCAGGCTTTCCCCGGGTGTTCATCAGCGCAGTTCGCCGCGCCGTGAATGGCATCGCCCGCTGCTTGTCTTGGCCACCCTCCAGCTCCGTCTCGCAGGCGCATCCCCCCCACCGCCCACATTCCTGGGGATTTGTTACCTTCTGGTAGCCAAACACACAGGCAGCCGGAGCAGGGGGTGAGATTTATTCTCCAGGACTCTGTTTTCCTATTGTTTTTAAGTTCACGGGTGGCTCCCCGTTACTAAACAAACTTTACAACTGTCGGCAAAAGGGTCAGCCCCCTGCCAGAGCCCTTCAAAAAAATATTACATTCCTCACAGCCAAATGCAGTTGTGTCACTCACCTCCCTCCCCCTTCTGTCCCCCCTGGGGTTTTCGGGACGAGGCATCGCCCCTGAGCAGGTTAAACACCTGCAAAGCCCATAAGGACAGGCTTAACTTTGGCCAACGACTTGCATCTCATGCGCTTGCAATGCTTTGCTGAGTTTTGGGCATGTTGTTATTAAACAGCTGGTCTGGGGTAGAGGCAGTCAGCCTTAGGGCTCGGGGGGTTTAGTGTGAGATGAATGTATGTAGGGCTGGAGTTTCTGAAGCAAGGACGGGATTTGTGTTTGTGTAGATCACAGCAGAATGTAGCTTTTCTTTTCTTTTCCGCCAAAGGAAAAAAAAAATATCCAGTGGAGATAGTTATGAATGAAGCACTTTCAGGAGCAAATAATGCAAATAATGGAGCTGTCTTGTTGGAAAATCCCAGGATTTTAGTCTCTTACTGCGTTGAGGAGTTCCCTACACTCATAGAAGACATAGGTTGTCCAAAACATTTACTTCCAGGCTTAGTGGTTTTTTTTCCCTCAGGAACGTTGCCATTTTGATGTTCTTCCTACTGGCATGGAGAGGAGTACATAGGTTTTAGGAGAAGGAGATGGCCAGGGCTACTCTGTGTGGGACCATCTCTCTTCAAGTAACCAGCAGATGCACAAATAAGAAAGCGACAACCAAAACCAATCGTGGACTAGTAGCATGTTAATGGTCTTCTGGACCTTCATCTGGGGATGCAGGAACACTCTCGAGCATTGGGTGTGAAATTCTAGTTTTACTTTGTTGTGTCTCACCCGAAAACTACTAGAAACTCAGAGTCATACTTGCTAAATTAGTGGTGAAATCCATCTTGTAATACCCACTGTGAGGCAAAGAAATGACAGTTATTCTGAAGTTAGAGCCATAGGAAACTCTGGCACAGAGGGGTTAAGACCAGCGTTTCCAAACTCAGGTTCCTTGTGGTCTGGAACACCTAAGCAGACGCAGCCTGCATTTCACTGTGCCCTTTCATGGCAGCTGGAGATGCTGAACTTTTTGCAGCGTCAGGCCCACAGTTAGCAGGAGCTGCCTGACTTGATGTACTCATGTTAAAAACATTGTGTACGTGACTTAACCAAGCACAGACAATCACTCAGTCCTAGAACAGTAGGGCTAAAAGAAACCTCAGGCAACCTAGTCCATTTTTCCTCAGAGGAATTATTATCCATACTTAGATCATCACTGACATCTGTCCAAATTCTTAAATCCAGTACTGTGTCTTCCACTTACTTAACAAGTCTGGGGTTTGTGTTTTTTTTCTTTTATACTTAAAAAGGAGTTTGCTAATATCATAAATTAATCTCTTAAATCTCTTCTACCTCAGATGAAGCCAGCTTTTTCTTGTTCTGTTCTCAGCTGACATAGAGATCAATTGATTACCATTTTCTTTAGAAAACATTTTCCTCTTATCATGTCCTTTCCTGCTCGTCTCTTTTCTAGACTAAACAAATGTATTTTCTTCAACTTTTCCATGTAGGTCATGCTTTCTAAATCTCTTATCACTCCTGTTGCTCTTCTCTGGATTCTCTCTCATTTGTCTGTATCTTTCTTAGAGGGTGGTGTTCCAAACTGGATAAAGCAGGCCAGCTGATGTCTCACCACTTCTGAGCAGAGTCTAATAGTTACCTTCTATGTCTTCTATGCAACTTAATCATTAATCTTTCCCAGAACTGCATTTACTTCATTTTTTTTTTTAAAAAAGACAGAATCCTATTATTGACTCACATTCAACTTGCAACTTGCTGCTACCCCCAGATCTTCCTCCACAGTGCTTCTGGCTAATAGGTTCTTCACTGGTGCATTTGAGCATTTGATTTCTTGCTCCAAAGTGTAGTACAATGCACTTAACTTTTGCTGCATGCCATTTTACTAATGCATGTCAAATATCATTTCTCCAATTTGCTAAGATCGTTTTGAATTCTGACCCCTTTCTCCAAAGTCTGGAGGACTCCTCCCTACTGGATGTCATCTCAAGATTTTATAATCATGCTTTGTATTGCATCATCCAAGTTATTAAAGAAAATAATAAGTATCAATGGGCTGAAAACACATAAAATACCTTCCATTTCAGTATCACTAGTGATAGTCAGCGGGCAACCTTGTAACACCGAACTCCCATCCATGCGTCCCCTGTGGCTGTGTTTTAGCCTTTAAATGACACTTTCTTTCCCTCAAAGACTTGAAAGCAGAGGTTAATCCATCCTGGCTTCCACCTGATACAGAAATGCCCCTGCTGGCGTTGGCAGATAGAGGTGGAGCGTAACGAGGGGATAACAACTGCGACTCACCTCCGGGATTGTTGGCAGGATCTTCAGGCCAACGTTTCTTCTCTTAAGCCCAGCTGCATCATTTATGTGTCGCTTAGCGCTGTCCATCTTCAAAACTTGCGCATCGTGTAGGTGCATGCGCAAGTGCTCTGATTGCACAGAAAGTTGAATACCTTCTGCAATGTGAAAGTTGCCGCAATAAACCCACTCATTGCCAGCAGCACGAGACTTTTTTACGTGCTTGAGTGTATAAATAAGAGCAAAGAACAGCGTTAGGCATAATTTTTACTGGGGGAACCACCAATTCTTTATACCTTTCCAGAGGAAGAAAGGGAGACATCCGTCAAACTGTCCTTACAAATTTGATGCCACAAACCTAAGCTCAGGAATCTGTAAACCTTTTAAAGGATACGCCTGTTTTTGACATTCAAAATAAAAAATCTTTATGGATTTTTGTGGAAAACACTGATGGGCCAGCAGCTAAACGACATTTCTCAACAGTCGAACAGACTCCACACAAACTGAATAGATGTCCAGTTTTAGACGAACAGGTTAATGACTTTCTGTGCTATGCCCAGGAACAAATAATACTTGGCCTGTTTTACTTACTGAGTAGGAAAAGATGTTTGAGGGTGGGTTTTTTTTTTTAAAGGCTACTGCATCCTGGCGTCTGCCTCCATACAGCCTGAGTGTAGGTGCCCTTTATATAACAATAACTTGACACTACTCAAAATACTTGGCGCTGCAAGCAGGGGAGTGGAATGCAGTAAGAACACTTTAGCAGGTCTGAGGGTGAGTAAACTCCAGTAGTTTTGGAAGGAGAGGGTAGGGTTTTCAGTGTACGTCTCTCCCTTACTTGGCATTCGCAGACAATAAGAATACAAGGATTAACATAGTAGACTCCGTTTATTACACATGGGTGGATAAAGCAATTATCTGTCTATCACGGCTGTAGTAAATTGTGCAACAGCATTAACATGGGTGGATACGTGGATAAATGCTACTCTGCTACAGAGGGTGCTGATACACAAGATAATCCTTCTAGTCAAACTTGTAAAGACTGTTTTCTTTTGGAGTTTATATCATGTTACCCCCGCCAGTGTAGATTGAAATGGCATCTTTTTTATTTTTAACCACGTTTTCAGATTTCTTTAGCCATCTGAATTTTATTAGTAAGGTTATTTTAGAAATATCCCACTTTAATCAAGTTTAAACAATCTGCTTAAAACCTGCTGCATGGATATAAACACAGTAGTCTTCTAACGCAGCAAAACAATCTGTTGAAAGATACAGTGCAAACACGCACACATCCATCCATTATTGCTTAACTGTTGTTTCTTCCATGCCTGAATTCCCGTTGCAACCGCAGCATTCAGCCTGCAATACGCTCCTGGTTTTGGGGGTGTAAAACAAAACCAAAAATGAAAATGCACCTTATTGATGTCTAGAGAGCAGAGCAGCACAGCATCAGAGAGCTCATAGACTAGATTTAAACTAAGCGCCTTAAATCTGGTTTAATAGCTGTGTTTACATCGCCCCCCCTTTTCATTCTTTTAAAGTAATCAGGTTTCGCAAGCGTTAAGAAAACCATCCCCTCCTGCCAGCTGGAGGGAGGCCAGTTCAAGGAGATTTTTTTTCTCTCCGCCCCCCTAGCCCCCTTCGTTTGCTATGATCTTTACTGCCGGTCGCTGCAGCAAGCAACAGAAGTTGGCAGGCTCTTTATAGGATAGCTACCTTTGAGTGGGGGGAAAGCCTTATTCCTCAAAGATATTGCTGGGTTAGGATGAGGATGATAAAGTCAGAATGAGGAGCTCTTGCGCTTTTGCAGGACAGCCCTTGCTCTCTCTCTTCCCCCCTTCTGCTAAAAAAAGGGGGAGAAGGGCGAGAGCGTAACAGATACCAGCATGCAAAGGGAATTAAGGCAGGGACCGAGACTTGCGTGACAGTCTCTGTTTATATGAGTTGTCTTTAATGTCTCCGAGCAGTGATGCCAGCAATGTTTAGCTGGTTTCCTGGCACACGTGCACACAGATTCCTTTGTGTTCGTGAAGGATGGATAAAGGTGAAGGCAGAACATCGTGGTGCGAGGGGGTCCCACCTGCTCCCTCCCACGGTTTGTGCTGATGTTCCTACGGGGTGTTGCTCAGCTTTGCAGAACAAGCTTCAAGATCCAAGTCAGAATTCAAAAGCTTTTCAAAAAGAAAAGAGAAAGAAAAAAAAAAACCACTACAGCAAGGGGAGATCTTGCTCATTTACTAACAAGCCGAGGCCGTACCGCAGCAGAGGGGCAGAGCAGAGGGCCGCGTGGATCCTGCAACGCTGGGATGAGTTGAAGGGTGGGAGGGAACCAGTGCAAAAGCAATCCCACTCGAGCCCCTTCCTGCTCTGCTTGTCCTTTTTCTCGAAGCACCTTCTCGGTTTCATTCGTTAAATCTTCCAGTTTTGCCATTTTAACACAACTCCCCCTGTGCAGACATCCTGGCCAGCTCAGCCCCTGCCCCATGCCCCTCATCAGTCCCTTATCTGCCAGAGGAGCAGCCGGGAGCCCTGCTCCCAGCAGGCATTTTTCGCCTCTCTACATAGAGAAATTTTGGGAGCGAGAGGCTCCTTTGCAGCTCTTGCCATTTGCTGAAAAACCCCGGCCTCTGAGCCTGTCTTTCAGCTGGATGCGTGCTTTTCACAGACCCCAGCTGAATTTTTAAAAGCATTGATAGCGCTTTATATCCTCAAAGGCTTTGCAATGGTTGAGTTAGAGTCATTCCCATGGGCATGAAGGGGTGCAGGTTACACACCCATGGGACCGTTTTCCTTCACCCTTCCTGGCCATTCCTCCCTTCGACCTGCTGGAAGCCCTGACTTCGTCCCGTGCTGGGCGGGCTGCCCGCGAGAAGAGCTGAGTCAACATTTGCTTTTGCTCCCAGTAAGTCAGTGGGGAGGTGACCATCGACACCAGAGATGCTCTGCGGGCTTGACCTCTACGCTGAGGTTAGAACCTGCCCCTGCCTCTGCTCACCCCAGTTTGGAGCCACAGCTCCGGGAAGACAGTAGCGTAACTGGTTCCCCTGGGAGCTGGATCTGGCCCGTTTGGAGCCGTACCAGTAGTCTGCAGACCTTCAGGAGAGCAGGGGTCAGGGAGGAGGAGCTCCGTGGGATTTTGGCAATGGGCCACATTAGATCCGTTGTATAGGAGCTGAGCCCATCCACAGCGTATGTTCCTCTGTCTTTATTTATTTCCATTTTTTTGCAGTAGTTTCAGGTACAGGCCTTACCTGCTTTGGGTAAAAACCATGTCTTTTTTTAAGAACAAAAAGAGACAGGGTCTTGTTTTCTGCCTGCGTCTGAGTGGCTCCTGTTGACACTAATAGGGCTCTGTGTACAGTCGGGAGAATAAGCTCTCCAGTCTAATGCAAACTGGTGCCCTCAGCTATTTAAAAAACAAACATCTTTTTTTTTCTCCATTGAGTGAATTAACTGCAGTTACTGCACCTATGTAGCTCCTTGTTTTATGAACTGTAAAAACCTTTCCTATGCACAGCCTATGGCCTAATTATGTAATTATGTCTCTTGGGTGGATTATATTTTTCTTCTCATAATTGTGTCTTTACCCAAGAGACTGGAAGGGTTCCAAGCTTTTCCCTTTCCTGGGTAAAAATTGTTTGGCTCTTTTGTGTTTTGGGTTTTTTGTCATGAACGTTGGATTGGATGTGTTTGGTAGGACTGGGTGGGGGGAAGCCAGCCGGGGGATGACAGTTTGTCACAAGACGAGGGACACAAGAGGGACCCTTGTGACTTGCTTCAGAGATTTTCCCTTGCAAAGAGCTGTTGTGCGTCTTCTGGGCTTTTGCTGATTTATGGCTCTCTTATTTTTACCTCCAGAGCTTAGATTGACACTGCTTTGGAGTGATATCTTGCTGCAATGATGTATTGTCTGAAATTTGTCACAGAACAATGAATATTTTTGCTTCATGCCGAATGCTCAGCCTTGTTCCTTCCCTGCACAACAGCTGTTAAGAAACCTTAGGCTCAGGTCTCAACTCCTTTACTGTGGCATAAATGTGGCTCCCCTGACTTCAGCTTTACAAGCCTGTAGCTGAATTCACAGTCAAGCCCATATCAGTATCTCCCAGTTACATCTGATCCGTAGGACTAAATGGGGTGGAATGCAGGAAGGCATCTAAAGATAATTTAAGGAGAATTTGTGATGAAATTCAGAGGACATGTAACCTATCTTTTTTGTGGTGTGAAATTGTCTTCCACGGCGTGTACACAGAAATATGTCACTGGCGTACTAGTGTTAAAAAAGACATAATCAGAGTGCTTGTCTCAAAGACATATAACGTTAGTAGGAAAAAATGTTCCCGTTCTTTACCTTTTTAAAGCACTTCACCTTTGGAGAACAGTGGGAATAATCAAAACTTGCTTTTTTGGGCTCTGATGTGCTTCTCTTGAAGTCAGGGAAAGCTTGGGGTGTATAAACTATAAATTTATAGCTTGTAAACTAGGTGATTCTTCTTCGTTCTGCCACTCCTTAGCCTGAAGGAAAGTCCCTTTGCCATTAAAGTTTTCTTCTCTTTCAATCTCAGCACTGAACCCAGAGCCATAGAAAGCCTCGGTTATGGCCCTGGCGTTCAAAGGATTTTTTTGTTTGCCCTTTCCAGCTGTAGTCACTCCATGGAGTGACTCTCCAAACTTCACCAGCTGATGCTGAGCACACTCATGCCATAGAGCAAACACAAACCGTGGTGGTATTTCATTTTGGGTCATCACCCTCCATTCTGCTTGGGATGTCCCAGCAAATGTGTCCCCAGCAGGTGAGAGCCCAGGTTCTTGCTTTCATGACCTTCCTGCCTTGCCTTGGCTCTTTTACAGAGACACCTGACTCCCACAATACTTCTTGTTGTTAAGGCAAAAGCAAAAAAGATAGAACTGGGCGATGACTGAAAATAGCTAACCCACTTGAGAGTGATAAAAGCATCTGTCGAAAATCTGGTAACCAGATCTCCTTGGTACCAGGAAAAAAAACACACACACACAAAAAAACTGGTGGGTGGTGTACACGGTACAAAGAAAGGGAGTCCCTGAGTGTCAGCATCTGGTGAGGCCACGTGTAGCATAATATGATTAGTCTTCAGTTCCACACCCACAAGCTGAAAGATAAAAACGCACACCCCTCCTCCCTGAGGAGGTAAAAATCTTCAAGCATCAACACCACATTTACATTCTGCAAGTCAGCCTCTTCCATGGCCCGATTTACATCTTGACTTCTCCAGCGGAGCGGTGGAAGTTCAGTGATGAGAGACGAGCTCACGTCCCTTTCCAGTTACCACATCCAGCAGGCACAAGATTGCCTTGCTTTGATCTGGGAGACATTCCTTCGTTTAGTTTAAACTGAAATGATTAAGCTGGAGATGAAGCCTCCTCACATCTTCTGCCATGCCTGGGATGTGATAATTGAACATTAGTTTCTATGGGCCATTTTAACACGTTCTGAGGCCGTCCTGGACTGGCGAGCTGAGGCAGCAGCGCAGGCACCGTCTGGCTGGCTGCAGTTTGCACTGACTTTATCGCACTCTCTCAGTACTATTTTCTGGTTTGGTTCATGTAAAATGGCCAAAATTGGTGCTGGGTTGGATTAATGGCAATGCTTTCTGTCTCCAGAAACTAATCCTCAGGTTGGTGTTTGGCTTGAAATAGCTGAGTAGCGGTGAGAGACCAGAACATTGCTGGTCATTTTGGAGGGAATAATGGATTTCTGGTATCTGTTTTATCTGACATATAGTTTTGTACTATGACAACAGACAAATCAGAATAGCTTGTATAGCTTTTATCTGTTAACGCTCATTTTTTCTCATCTCTTTCCCATCTCCTTGCCTGTGACCTGATCCGTTCCAATGGCCGCTGGGTCCCATCCTTATTCAGTAACTCATGGGACGGCCTTAATCTTTTTGACTGCATTTCGTATCCAAGACTGCCTTTGTCCGTAACCATTTTGTCCCCCTCCAAGCCCAATCCATTTCACAAAATCACCTTTGTAACAGAGCAACCGGCACTAAATGCAGTGGTGCAGACATTGGGATGGCTGCAACATTATTTTATTCTATTCTTTATGTAGCTTTTATATTGCTTTTTAACGTACTCACTGGTGCAGCAGATCACAGATTCTCCCTGAGCTATCCACACTTGCTACCCTAATCTTTTTTCCTGAAATAAAATTACGCCTCGTGACTGAGACCAAGGAATACAGCTTTTCTTAGCACACTCCCCTGGGATCAGGAATTTCTCTGTCAACGGACACATATATCAATGAGAGATGAAAAGCAGCTTGTGGAATGAGTTTTAAACATGTATCACATATTTCATTGCTGCTGCTTATGTGCTACTCACAAGGCCTTTTTAGAGTGTTTTCAGCCCATACCTCATGGCTCCTCTGTACTTAATAGGATATTTTTTTTTCTGCACAGGAGTCAGGGCAAGAGATTTATTTAAGTTGCCTACACTTCTTTGTGAGCACCTCCTGAATATGAAGTTTTTGTTGAGTTTCCTGCTTACTTTCAATGTGAGCACGTCTTGGCTTTTATCAAAGCGTGGTAACCCATAACGTGCGAAGCTGTAATGTAATCTCATCTCACTGGGACATTTCACTGGGGGAGTGTGGCTCCTTCTGTGGATCTCTTTGTCGCAACATGACTCCGTGTTACAACCCTAAATTTTAAATGTCCAGAAGGGGAAGGCAAGTCTGCCTTCGGCCCCTTGCTGGTTTCTGGGGACTTGCAGTTCCATTGATGCCTGGGGTCTTCCAGATGTGCGTATAGCTCTCTTTTGCCTACATTTTTTTTTTGGGGGGGGAGGTGGCAACACCCAAACCCACACATCTCTAGATCATTTCAATTCAACCAGATGTGGGAATCTTTATTCTTATTTCTTTTTTTTTTTTCCTTTTTTTTCTTCTTTTTTCCCCCTGCCTACACTAAAGCGCACTTCTATCCTGCTGAATTTAGTCTTTCTGTGATAGACCTAGTTCATTATAATAATAATACACATAATTAAATATCAACTCTTTTCTAGCAAAGCTGTGCATGGGCAAACAGAGCGTGATGAAGACAAAGCTGGGGGTTGTCGGGCACAGGTTGGTGCAGGAGTGGTGGCCTATGTAACAGGTGTTCATTGAGTTATCTGAAGACAATTAAAATAGCTTGTGCGCTGGTTGGTTAGTGATTCTTTAGCAAAAAGGGCAGTGTATGAACAGAGCACAGGATTTTTCTACAAAAATTCAAAATAAAATTCATTTTGGAGGTGGATTCGTTCCCAGATAAAGTCAGCCCTGGCGTGTGAGGCCAGAGATAGGCTCATCATGCTTGCCTTATTTTAAGCCCTCTTTAATTTGCTGAAAGATGATTAGGAAAGAGGAGAAGAGAAAAGGGGAGAGGAAGGAGATGCCTTTAAAAAACAGTGGAAAATACGACAGGCAAAGGGAAAAGCAAATACATAAAAATTGTGGAGGAGAAAAAGATGGAGAAGGAGAAATCCCAAGAGAATACTGACTCTGTGTGTGTGTGTGTGAAAATCGTTTCTTCAAATTTAGCAGCACCTAGCTTGGACAAGTTGTAATTTAAATAGATTGAAAAGATAATGCTAAAGACTACCAGGTTAGATGTTATCCTGTTAATTAAGCTGCCATTACAGAGTCGTTACAAGCCCACCAAAAATCCTTCCCCATTTAAAGTGATTGATACCTCCTGAAGAGAGGAGTAGCCACCCATGTCAGCTCTAACATAGAGCAGCACCTTCTCCTTAAGGACAAGCTCCCGCCTACCCTGTGCTTTTAGACTGAGTCATCCTGGGGGAGAAAAATCATACTTCAAAGTACAAAATAATGGGTCAACTAATTATTTTTTTTTAAATTGCTAGAGAAGTTTCTCCAAAATTAAATTCCATCCAGTTTCTTCTCATCTCCCAACCTGAATCCTTCACTTCTCTATCTAGAACCATGATTTCTCTGAATCTAGTTTGGATTTAGCTGTCTAGTACCGACATCACTTTGCCTATATGTCATGTAGGCACCATGGTCCCAGTTAGATGATGTGAACCCATTTACTTCACTACTGTAGTGAGAGGTAACATTAAAAGGCATTTTTTTTAAGACTGGTAGTCTGATAGTTCAATCTCAAGATTCAGCAGCCTCATTTATGCTTTTAAAATAAATTAACCAGTGCCAGAATTGGTTCTCTGGCCCTGAGACCAATGGGACAATCTGACCATGTCTGCAAAGCTGAACTCTCGTAGCCTCCAGACAGATGGCTGTGTTCACATTGCTGAAGGACAACACGGATTATCTCAAGCCACTGAGGATCATCTGGAGGGGTTCAAGCCCAAACCCTACCGGGGACCCTTCTTATTGTAAAAAGCATAAAAATATCCTACCCAATTATTGCTTGTGCCTGTGCCCCCGCACTGCTTACAGGGATGGAGGCAGACGTAGTTCTGGGTTGCAGGCAGGGGGTCTGGGCCCCTGTTTCAGCTCTGCCAGAGGCTTTTTGTGTGACCTTGGTCAGTAACTTAGTGGGAAA
Organism: Oceanodroma leucorhoa; assembly: GCA_030449065.1. NCBI lineage: Eukaryota > Metazoa > Chordata > Aves > Procellariiformes > Oceanodroma > Oceanodroma leucorhoa. The sequence goes on along the minus strand of JASVER010000055.1, from coordinate 4,515,448 downwards.
TTCATTCCATTTAATGTTGACTAATGGTGAGGGTGTCTAATTAAAGTAGTCATGTGTGCTCGCTCTCTGATCAGAGAAGGAAGAGAAAGCAAACTCAGAAGGTGAATCATCCTGTTTTAAGGCTGGTGTCAGAGACAAATGAGATGAATTGCCCTCTGGAAGTAGCTATTTCTTTCCATTAACTGTAGAGGAAGTCTACATTAGAAGAGTTTAGACTAGATGCCTGATTTATGAATGGCTAAAGTTAAGTAAAATTAGCCCTGACCTTAATCTCTATGCATGCCTGTTTCTCCATATGTTGAATGATAGAAATAACACCTTCTGCGCCTCACATTCAAAGGTGCCATTGGGCAAGGAGCATCCTATAACTACTTTGGAAAGAAATTAAACCTAGGAGCAAAAATACGACAACTAGAGAAATAAAGCCATTACTCTTGAAACATCTCAATGACAATATGAGCAGTACCAGTTGGGGCATCCTGTTGCTTGCCATTTTTCCCCTTTACATTTTGACAACCGAGCACCCCTAAATGACTTTTCCCAATGCGGCCATACAGCACGAGGGCAGTTAGCCTGTTTTTGGGGAGAGAAGTAGGAGCACTGAGGAAGGGTGACCGTGCAAGGGAATGTAGGACCCAGTCTTGGCCAGCAGCTTTGAAGGTTTTCCTTGCGATACTGCTCTTCTCAAATGACAGTGACTATTTACTTTTTGGAAAATCTCCCAGAGGAATGAAAACTAATGACTAACTGTGACAGAGTTAAAGAAATAAAACAAAAGGGGGAGAAGAAAAGCTTGCATTTTCTTAGCAAAAATCCACAACGTATAAACCAGGCATGGAATAATTGTCCCACTTGATATCTTGTATTTACATATGAGGCTTGCTTTTGGAAAAGAAAGTTTGCCCCTTTAACTACCTAGTGTAGTTAAAGCAGCAAAAGAAAAAAAAAAAGACAAAAAAGACCTTGTGTGGGTGTCCTCATAAGTGCTTATTTTGATCCAAATTGTAACATGTTACACATCTGTATGGGCACAGTTGTACTCAATAAGGCTTTCACCAGCACAGCCATGCCCAAAACACAAATCATCCCACCGATGTCGCTGTGTTATCGGGGGTAGCTGAGATACCTATAAGTCCGTTAAATCTAATAACAGGTCCTTAGAGGCCATTTTGGGGTTTTTTTGGGTGTGTTAAATTACTAAATCTTGTTATTAACGCTTTTATTTTATGATTTGCTGTTTCCAGGGCACAGACAGAAGCTTGATGACTCTAAACCTAGTTTGTTCTCTGAACGCCTCAGTGATTTAGGGCGCATTCCTCATCCCAGTATGAGAGTAGGGGTCCCGACCCAGAGCCCACGGCCCTCTCTGAACTCTGCACCAAGTCCTTTTAATCCACAAGGACAGAGTCAGATTACAGGTAAGAGACAGAACCATAGGTTTGACTTGCACAGGCAACGGTAGTAATTGCTTATGGATATTTGTGTCTCAACTGCAGTAAAAGAGGCTGTTACAGAGTGAGAGATGTGTTCCAAGCACAGCTAGGTGGGAAGTGGATTTTTCTATAGTGTTTGAAGCTGAAAATGTCTTTCTTTTTTTAAAATATCTTTTTGCCGTAAGTCCAAAATAGTCCAAAATAGTCAATCTGGGTAAATTGAGTAGGAATCTGGTGAAATTCTAACTGCCACGTTGCTCTGCCTTGTCCTCCGTGTGTGCAATATTAGAATGAACATTTTTATTCGGTGTTTTTATTTTGCACTGGTGTTGAGGGAAGCGGCCAGCGTTTAATGGTCTTCCTATAGGAATAATAATAGAATCTTGTCACGTGGTGGTTTCCTTCTAGCACCAGTGCTGACCACTGTTACAATAAACGAACCAGGTTATGGAGAAATCTCCAAAGGTTGCTCGTGAGGGTTGTATGCAACATTTATGATTGCATGCTGAGAGACAGATTTCACTGTACTGAGAGAAATCATAAAGTACCATGTGTCACAGATTATAAGACCGAAATAAGATGTTTAACTGCAGCTATGCCAGAAGTTTGCAACAAAACTGTGAAGCCTATAAAATAAACCGATTTTGTCATTTTTCTAAATTCAGAGCTGGTTAATTTTTTCAAAAGAGTGTCAAAACAACCTCTACCTAATTTTGGCCATTTCAAAACTTGTGCTGATGTATTTGTGCCTATCCAGGATGTGAAGAGGTGTTGCCCCTGACCAATTCACTTGCTAGAACTGTTAGAGAACTTCACCTAGATGCAAGTCCACCAACAACACTCTTGGCTCAATTTACTAGACCAGTTTTGCTGCTGTAGTTGCATCTATACCAGGAGACCTTTACTGGTCTTATATACCAGTATTCCTTCACTGGTAAAGCACTCCTAGTATAGACATAGTCTTTGAGTCAACCTAGGAAGATTTCTGGTTTCATGTTTCAAGTGGTTTTGACATGATACCAGCTGAAACTTAGCGGTTTTAACAAAGTGTTGTGGCTTTCTTCTTCTTTCTTCTTCTTGTTTTTTAAGTTCCACTGGTTTATTAATTTGCAGTAGAAAGAGAAGTAAGTGGGTTAATTTGAACCCAAAGCACTCAGAGAATTGAAATGAAAAAATTGTTCCCATGAGCTGTGGCAAAGTTCTCCCAGATCTAGAATTCTAGCTTTAACTAGCACAAAACGTTTATAATATATTAAATATGTCGATAGTACCCATTACAAGGTATCTGCTGCCCACCAGCTTCCCAGAGCAGGTTTTTTGGCCGGGCTTAGTGTTTTGTTAGTTGGACATGTGAAGTCAGGGCTCTTGTTCATATCATTTTCTGGGTAAGAACTGCCAAACTAAAGCCCAATATTTTTTCTAACCTACTGTCTTCTGTCTGGCAGTGTTTGGGGACATAGTTCCTGAGAAAGCAGGGGTAAAAACTGGGGCTATAATCAGCTTTTGTCCTTCTTCCTTGTGCCTCCATAGTTTACCTATTGTGCAACACTATATCTAGGAACGAAAGAGGGTGAAATTCTTCCTGACCCCATCTGGTGATCAGCTTATGCCCTGAAGCACGAGAACTGAGATTCCCTTGTAATTTTCTTCCTAGCTAAGTGTAACCTCATATGCTGCTCTCATTCACATAAATGCCTCCTGTAGAAAATGTTCTGCTGGGTTTGATTAATAGAGTACTTCTCTGCCTCGTTATGAATCAGCAGCAGCATTTACAGATCCGGGAGGTGAAAACTTCAGATGAGCTTTAAATAAGCCTGACTGGAAACAAAGCTGTGTGGCATTCGCTGTCTTCTCTGCAAATTTAAGAGTCAGCAGTTCAAAGTACCATCTGATACTTCATCAAGAGAGGGAAGATGCGGTGCTGGTAGGGCAGAGGGAGGTGAGCTGAACCGAGGAAGGCAGGTGACTTTCCCATCTATTGTGGATTATGTGCTTTTCTTGCTGGATACTCTGATGGTTGTGGGATACTTTAGAATCCCAAATTGCTCTCATTTCCCCCAAAGCAGTGAGAATTCAGCTGCTTATTAAAGTTTGCAGTGAATAAGGGTCTCTACTGTGGTCCAATACAGTATTTGCCATGTTACTCCCCACCCTTGTCCCCTCCTCAATTTAGAAAAGTCAAACATCCAGCCCTCAAAGGCTACTCGTTAGTTTTCTGGTAGCCCTCCTATTTAATAAGGCGATTGCCATGAGCATGTAACATTGGTGCGAGCTCTGTGAATTGCGCTGGCTTCCCCACAAGGCTTTTTGGTGCTCTTCAGGTCGTTGATTGTAATCTGTAAAGCTCTACGCGCTTTGATGTTCCACCAAAGTGCTGGGATGCTTTTTGTGGACAGTCCCTCTGAGTTCTTCTGGGATGAATGGATGCTCGTTGCCACACAAACCGTGCCAACGAGAGACAAAGTTGGTGCCGCAGACGAGGCACCTCTTTGATCGGGTGTTAGGTGACCATGGGAAATCGCTAAACGTCCGCCTGTTTGGTGTGGTAGTAGGGAGTGAGCTGTTTGGGCTGTCCATCTCCACCAGTTTCCTTGTTGTGGTGCGATATTCAGTGGGAACTACCCACTGGCTTCTTAACATGGTCACTGGGCTGGTATGGCTTGGGGATGTATTAAAAGGAGAACAGACCCTTGTCCGAAAACCAAGGATTTTTTTATTACCTTTATTGGAATTAACCAAGCATTCCTTTAGAAATTACATTTGTTTCTTAATCTTTTTACCTAGGAATTTAGGGAAAATAATTAATTCCTAATAACTTTAACAGTAAATACTGGTTTCCTACGACAAAATCCATATTATTGCTAGTAAGCACATAAACTGTTTTTGTTTCGTTCCACTTGAGGTCTTGCATAGCTATTGCATGATTAAACAGAAATAATATTTAAAGCCTGGCTGGCCCACACCTGAGTCTGAAAGAACTCAGCACTTTGGGCTTCACTCTTATATTTCTTTTCTCTGTCTGGGTTGTGTTTATTTTCCTAGAGTATCAGAGTACAGGTTTTACAAATCATGGCACGGTCCTAAACCTACCAGAGGACCGGGCTGTGGCAGTACAAGGCACAGAGTTGCCCTTATTCAACATGGCATTTTAACTAGGATTCTGCAAAAGCAACATCGAAGGGTCATTAAAAAACAAATCGTCCAATAAGCAGATGCCTTTGCTGAGGCAGTGCAGATTCAATTTGAACCCCGCTTGCTGCCCATAAATCAGGAATCCTGTCTGTTCACATTTGGGTACTGGTATATTTGCTTTTTTATTTTTTTTCCCTTTCCCTAACGGCACTCGCACAACTTGCTCACGTATCCGATTACGTTCCCGTTCAGACATCGAGCTGTTGCATCAGTGGTTCAGTATGAAAGGAGGAAAGCTGTTGTTTTTCTAAAACGCAACCGGTGAGGATTAGCTTCTATCGGCCGGGAAAAGCCATGGGCGTAATGGCAGGAATGTGGTCGGCGCGAGGACCCCGGCGGCTGAGCTGCGGGGACTGCGAAGTGGGAGTTAAGTGAGGTTTCATGCTCCATCACCACTGTGGCACCGTCTGATCTATAGGCAACCTGCGACTTTCATCACTGAAATAACAGCACTCAAAAGCAGGTCCCGTGAAATCTTTTTTTTTTTTTTTTCCTTTTCCTCTTCCCCCGTCCATGCACTTCAGCAACGTTATGCTTCAGTTTCTCATCATTTTTAGGGTTGTATGAAGCAGATTTAAAGGCTTCAGAACTGGCTTACCTGGAAGTGGGTGGGGGGACCCACCTCCCCTGGCAGGCAGGGACTGGTTTCAGGGACAGTGTAAACTGAGTCTGCTGGGAAGACCATGGGCAGAAAGCACCTTCGACTCTCAGATGGAGGATGAGGATGGTACCAGCTGGGCCCTCCTTAATTCCCCCATCCAGGACTTGCAGGCAATGGCCTGGACGCTGCCCTTTTGCAGAGTCAGGGAGAAGGCAGAAAGCTGTGCTCATCACAGCATTGTCCTGGGCTCTGGGTGTGAAGGTGTGCAGCAGCTGCCTCAAAGACCAGCGTCTGTTCTCTGAGACCGTCGGCTGCAGGACATGTTTGAAACAGAAATTGTGTAGCTGTTATTAGACCGGCGCTATGCAAGTGCCCTGCCAGGGGTTGGCTGTGTTTTACCGGGGACCAGCAGCACTCTGAAGCACACACCAGTTGTAGCTGGTGCACATCAATCTGAGAGCGCATCAGACGAAGTACGTGGTTGCCTGGAACAGATAATTTAGAAATTTAGAAATAGTCCAAGTAGTAGGCTTATAGGGTGAATTATGCCTTCAGCTCACTGTAATGTGGAATAAAAGCTACAAGACTCAGTGGATGAGGTGGTGGAGCTGGGATTTCTGCTGCCATGAACACAAGGGTGGCTGCAGTCTGCCGTATTTTATGCAAATTGATTGCATCCTTCAGGCGACTGGCGAGTTGCCATTGTGAACCTCCATTTGGTAAAGCTTCTGTCCCTCCTATTAAAGTCTTCTTTTAACTTTATTCCCCCCCCTCCCCTTTACAATTTAGTTGCCCTACTGGCATGACTTGTTCAGTTTATTTTTTTTTCTTTTAGAAATGTGACTCTTAGGGGGGTGGGAGGAGAAATGGTTTTAGAGGTTCTTCAGGCCAAAATCTGGTCTCAATTACGCTTCTGTACATTGGGGTGTAACTCCATTGGATCTGACTTCATTGATTGAACTGGGCAATCCAGATCAAGCCCTGGGCTTTTAAAGATGCCTAAGAAATAGTCAGAGAAGAGAAGGAGGTTGCATTTTTCTTGTTGTTGTTGTTTTGCTGGGGGGGGTGTTGTTACAACAATAGTTGAGTTACTCATGCAGAAAGTCATCTTGGCTTTGTTAAGATCAGAAGGGAGGATATTTGCTTTAAGTGTTTACCAAAGATAGCTCCAGACAGCTTGGTTTTTAGTATTGGCAGTAGCACTAATACAATCAGCAGCAGCCAGTGCTAGAGCTGATGGCTGGATTTAAATGAGAGTGGTTTTGCAAAGTGGGTGCACGCATGTGACGTTGGGGTGTTATAGATGGTACACCAAGGAGCTGCAAGCCTGTGATCATGTAACTCAGCTTGGGAAATGGGAAACTGATTTTTTTTCTACAGCAAATCCATGTGCTTCATAATCCAGTGCCAAAGTGGTGGAAAAACTTATTCTTGAGGGCTATTTACGGGTTTTTTCTTCTCTCCATTGACACTTCAGAACATTTCCCTTGAAGGAAGAGAAGTCACATTGCTGGAGAGCCAATGACATCGGTGGGAGAACAGGTCACTGGGGGGGTTTCATTCTTTTTTTCTTAGTTTTATACAGTGCATCCAATCTTAGACTGATTTTTAAAACCGCTTACTGTCCATTAAGCATCAATGTCCATTGTCCATTGATGCAGTCAGTCACAGACCGCAAGAGTCACGAACCATGTATACCTCTCACTGACTGTAAATGTGGCAGTAAAACCTAGACACAAAATAATTTGCAATACTTAATATTTCCTGCTTCGGCAAGGTTTACCTGGCAATGCAAATGGGATGGAGCTGTTTGTGCATTAGTTTAGACCTCACCCCGCTGATTTGTTTTAGCTGAGCTGTGCCCAGGCTTTCTTAGCATACTCACGATATGCCCCGTTGTGAACGAATATGCTGAAAACCGCGCTTTTCTTCACACCCACGCAGGCATAACAGAAATGTTTACAAAAGGAGGACTGCTCTTAGTAATCACTCCAAAATTTTCAAGTGCAAATGCCAACTCGAAGTGGCCCGCTGCCTCCTTTGCTGTCGTTGAACTAGCCCTTCCCTATGGTTGCTGTATGGGAGAAGGCAGGACACTTTCTCCCGAGCTGTTCAGTGTGTTTTTGTAGTAGCATTTTCCCTTGTTTTCAAGGGATTCGTTTAGGGAGAAATACACGTTTGCTCTGCCTCAGAACTCTGGGGTTTCTCATCTGTTCTGAGCTTTTCGTGATTGGGAAGATGTGCTGTGCCTGCCAGAGCATGTGGTGCTTCGGGTGATGGCGCAAAGCCCCTGGCCCACAGGGACCCAGCAGACACATGTGAGCCCTCCAGCCAGAGCGAACTGGGGAAGCTGGTCTTCGGCGTAGCAGACCAAGGAAAACCTCTCACAAATCCACTCGTAGCTTCATCCATGCTGGTACAGCTAAATAGGCACTCCACCCCTTCTGTGCCCGAGCAAGGAGGACGTGACCCTCCTAAGGACATCGTTGTGTTTCCCCCACAAGCATCCGCTTGGATCTGCCCCAGAAGCACTGGCAGGCACCTCCCCGCGACACCCCTGGCACCCTCCTTCCCCCAGGAGGTTTGGTTTGGTGGTGTGTGGGACCAGAATAGAGGGGCTGGTTGGGCCTCAGTGGCTGAAGTCTCTGCTCCAGCGGTGCTTCAGGGAACATCTGCTGGTGGGACCAAAGGGTGCCGTGTAAGACCCAGATGCACGTCCGCCTTTGAGGACTAGACGAGGTGGCTTTGGACTCGTGACATTTTACTCTGGGGATTGTGCAACTCAGCTGAGCAGCAACATTTACCCTGTGGGCTAGCAGATCACCTGTGACTTGGCAAGGTGAGGGCATTTCTTGACCACTATCAGTGAGTGAAGGCTCGTTTTAGGGCATTTACTTCAGGATCTGGTGAAACTTCAGTTTCTGGTTTCCTAACAGGCCAAAGATAACGCTCAAAGCCAGTCAGCCCCAGGGCAAAATTCTCCACCCTGCCTCGATCATGACCTCAGCCACGTCTTCACTAACAGTCCATCCTCTCTTTTCTCTTTCTCTAAAATACTTTGCAGTTTAAAATCTTACAGTATTGAACTCGTGAAGAGCTGAAATCAAATATATATACATAAAAAAGAAATGTGGTAATGTGGCACTGAGGTTGGGATGAGCTATAGAAGCCGTGTATAAATTTAAGCTAGTTGTTGTAAGAATATATGATATGCTTTTGGGTCAACTGATGGTCCTTCCAGCCCCATATTCTGCCTCTGACAGTGCAGTATGAGATACTGTTTTGAAAGACCACATGAGCCTTTGAAAGACCACTTTTTGCCATTCATCCTTCTTGTGTTCACACAGGCATTCACACTTGTTGGATTAAGGATCTTAGGTGGAAAACCATGTCTAGCATGGGTGTTCAAAGTGGTGAGGGTGCCAGAGATGCTCAGGATCTCATGCCATGAGGATTGCACTATGAGAAGTGGCATGAACCTCCAGAAGGCAGCTCCTTTCCTGAGGTTTTCACCATCTTAGACCACAATCCTGTGAAAATATCCTCTGTCGTGACATTTTTTCCTAGTCTTTACCTGCTATATAATTTCCTTCCAGCATTGGAGCTGACCTAAAACCAAAACATTAAGGGACTCTGTTTTGGATTCAGAAGCAGAGATTGAAAAGCTCATGGAGTTTGAAGGAGCTCAGATTTGAGATTGTGCTCCTGACACATCATTAATTTTAAGATTGTTTTCCCAGCAAGCCTAGGCTTTCCGTTCCCAGTTGAAGATCATTTACCATTGACTGAATGGTGAATTATAGTAGTGGAATGAGGCAGAGAAATATGTCGATATCAGATATAACAACGAGCAGTCAGTCAGATTTGAACCTGTGCCAATCTATACAACCCTAGCCTTGAAATTGTTAAAACAAAGAAGTTCATTACATTTAATGATCTAGTGTCCTTTGGATTTCTGAGGAGTTTATGTTAACCATTTATATTACTCAGCTCTAATATAAATGGCAAACTCCAGGAAAATCCTCTTAAAATTAAATTGGAAAGTTGGGGGGTTTTTTATATATCTATATAGTTATTTTGCTTCAAGGAAGTATCTGCTTTCCAGACATCTCTTCAAACAAATCATGTCTGAACAGAAAAAATAAACAAGGAATAGCTGAAACTACAAGGTTTTGCTGTGTGGAAGAGCAGGGAAAGGAGTTAAAAAAAAGAAAAAAAAGTTGAATTTCCTGAAAAAGTGCCCTTGCTTATGCCATGTGGCTATCACATTGCTGTCTAAAAAGTAGGCGTTAGCTCTGATATAGCAGGTTCTCCAAATTGAGGGGACCCGATGTGCTTCACTGAAAATATTGGGGAGGATTTGGAGGGATGTGCTACAATTTCTATGAGCCAGTTCAGAGAGTTTTCTGTTTATCGTGCAGTGCCCAAAACAAACTTTGGGGTTGCAAGTGCTTTGTTTTTATCAATGTAAAGAAATAAAAATAATAATTTATGAGGCATTCAGTGGTATCTTTATCACCAGATATTAACTCAGAGCAAATGGTTTATAAATCCAAACACCAGTGAGTAAAACTAGGTCTCCCTGTCTCTCACTCAGTGCAATCCACCAGTGCTTCAGCAAAAAATAAGCTGTATTTATCCTTAAAATCATTTCCTCCACAGTAAGCTGTAGCAAGTGCATCAAAAGGCATTGTTAGCTTCCGATAGTTATTCCAGACCATTTGGTTTCATATTGTTGTAGTTGAGGTGACTGTAGGTAATTGGGCCAGCATCCAAATGTGACATTTTTGGATGGATGCTGATAAGTTTAATGACATTTTCCTTCTTGGATAGTATTTTCAGCACTGAAAACACTACTGTGTAATGTTTGAACTGGATAACAACTTGACAGGCGTGCCAGGTGCTGACTGTAGAGTCTCCCCACCTCTGAAGTCCACTTCCTAAGCTCAGACCTGGGTCTGGTACTTATGGTCTGCTTATCTGTCTGAATCCACGAGGACTGGCGAGGACTGGCAAGTCCTGGTATAACATGCTGTTAGACGTCAGGAATTTGCAGCACAGCTGCTAGGTCTTGTAAAACTCTGCTTACTGCTCCATTCATTTCCCCAAAAAATTGTTATGGGGAGGGAAAAGCACAGAGTGAGACTTGAAGGGGCTGAGTCCTAGAGGAGCAAGTCATGTTTCATTGCATTCTCACTCCTTATAGCACTGATGTGTGTATGTTCAGTAATCCCACTTCCTTCAATTAACCCTGCTAGCTGATGCCCTACAATTTTCTTCCTTTTTAAAAAAAATTCTTTTATTTTTTTCCCTAGACCCCAGGCAGGCGCAGTCATCCCCGCCATGGTCCTATGACCAGTCTTACCCATCCTACTTGAGCCAGATGACTTCACCGTCCATTCACTCCACAACTCCCCTGTCCTCCACTCGAGGCACAGGACTTCCAGCCATCACCGATGTGCCCAGACGCCTCTCAGGTAAAGACCGTGTTTTGCCTAAAACAATTATGCAGATAGGAACAGGACTGGCAGAGGCTGCCTCCATGGCCTCAGACAAACCTTAATAAGAAGAGCAAAGCTCAGTCGGTGACAACAAGGGTTACTGCATGGCGGGCGGGGGTCTAAGTCCCTTTTTTTTCGAAGTGGAAGAGCTGCTGTGTTGCTCTGAGCATGTATCATTTGAATGTCGCTAGGTCCATTTCAAATCAGACTATTTTTTTAATTGTGAACCTGATTCTATGAACAAGTTCTCTCTTTCTTTTTTCCCCTACAAGAGGATGTTTACTTGCATGTTTTAAAGTAATTGTGATATTCTCCATTTTTCGGTGCTTTACTTTTGTGGTGTGTGTGATGTTAAGCATCCTGACAGATAGATGCCTTCAGTAGTTAAGGCTAAGGTTCATTCTCCCGCATTTCAATCCAGTAGCTCAAGAAAGCGTATTTCCTTAGTTAATGTGTACTTAAGATGCCTATCAGAAACTAGCTGAGTCACTTTAGGGTAAAGATTGGACAAATTGTGCTTTGGAATGATGCAGGAGAGAGGAAATACATTTAGGAACATAGACAAGACAGCAGCAAGGAACTGAGACTTTTTTTTTTTTATCAAACAAATGTACATTTACATACTGTGCAATTCATCTCTAATGGTCTCAGTGATAAAACCATCTGTGTGAAGTAATCTGATTGCCCCAAAGTAAGATAGAGCCTGTCATGGCACACAGTCACCTTGTATATCTTGCCAAAAATGAGGAACCTTAGGGGAGGGAGGCTCAGTATTAAAACTCCAACCTTGCAAGTGTGGAAATATTAGCAGCGTATGCCAAAAAAGCATGTGTAATGTAAAGAAAGCCTTTATGATTCATTAATGAAAACCAAAGAATCAGTCTTATTACATCTATTTTTTGCATGTTTGCAAGATATTATTATAATCTTGGATGCTGCTGCCATACACCTGTTTGACTCGCAGCCAGGTGAATTTCTTGCTGTCGTGTTTTGCCCTTCCACCAAGCTCATAGTGCTGGAAATGTTGATCACTCCACTGAGCTGCATCACTGACAAGCTGAACTTCAGCCAGCAGGCGTGTAGGATTTGATTAGCGTAGACTCCTTGATTTCTTTCATCTTGGAGGAGGGAAGCTTTGTTTCTCAAACAAACAGCTGCAAAAAACTCTGCGGTCCTAGCGCGCTCTGCCTTCTCAGAGATGCCAAAGATCTCCATGTGGGCCGAGGGTTGGAGGGTAGTGGAGCAGGTTCCTGCGGGCTCTCCGTGCAATGCGCTGACTTCGTTCAAAAAACTCGATGGGCTTGATGCTGAGGAAATGCTTTGTTTGGCCCGAAACAGGTTCCCTTTGAGTCGGAGCCTCCTGATGGCCTGTGTTGTCGAATGGGTTATTTTTGCAATTGTGCTCCCAGCAATACCTCCAGGAGAGGCTCGGCTGGGACCGCGGCAGCTGTACCGCCGCATACTTGCCCTGCAGCCCTTGCTTGTCTGTGTGTATTCAGACCTGAGTGCCTGGCATGTGGGCACAGGCAGAATGACTAAAAGACCTGGCTGTGTACATGATGTGGCCGCAGACTGAACTTTTCTGCTGTACTCTACAGTCGGTTGCCTTCACGCTTCTTGCCCTTCATCTTTTGGGGGCTCGACCAACGCCTCAGCAATGCTCTTACCGTTTCCCAGCATGGGGATCTTGCTTCCAGTTAAATTCAAGATTGAAAAGGGGGACTTTGATCTTCCATAAGTGCCAGAGGTTGTCTGCCGTGTTTGCTGACGTTCAGAAATGCGGCGTTCCTGGGTGGAGGACGAGCTGTGATGCTCGGGCTGCAGGGAGGCGTGTTGCAGCCCCAGCTGCAAACCCTGCGGTTCCTCTCAAGGGTTTCTACCTAGCAATGCCACGGGGAGGGAGGGCAGGATCCGACCCCTTTTGTATATAAAGTAGAGAGAGAAATGCAAGTTTAAAGCTGCCCCTTACCAGTTTATCCCTCGCACACGAAGAAGCGTGAATTACTCAGTTACTTGATACAACTTTCAGAGAACAGAGCTTTGATGGAGGAAGAAAATGACTGCTAAGAAACACTAAAAATGTTAGAAAACTTCAGGCATCTCCAGTGCATGAGGGAGAAATTAGAGTTTTACAAGGCCTTGAATAAAAACAAACTTTGCTTTCCGATACAGTGGCAGAAATCTGATTATCAAGGCTGTTAAAAGTATACAAGGTAATTTTAATGAATGCCATATTTACTGCCTGTTGCTTAACATCATGCAGGAGGAAAAATGGGTAAAACTTCCCCCTTAGGCCTTGGATGTCACACCTACAGGCACAGGACTTCCTACCTGCCACAATGTCACATCACCCAGCCCTCCCACAGGCCTCCATGGCTCTGCCTAGACCACTGCTTCAGTTGTGCTCACCCAGACATTGAAATTATACCATCTAATAAAGCAATGTGTCCTTCAAAAGAGTGGTTCCTGGTTGTATTGTCAGTGGGAGCGCTCAAGAGCTATGTTTGATGGTACTCCCATGACCAGAAACACATCCATGGCCAAAACAATGGTGTTCCTCCTTGTCCTGGAATGGGTACATCTCTTGGTGGTGAGGACGCCTGTGTTTCCATCACAGGTTAGGTGGAGGATCAAAAGAGGTTTGGAGCCGTAGGAAAGGAGATGACGGGGGGACTACCATAGCAGTTCATGCAGTTCTCTGTCCCATGGGAGAGAGGAAAAGGGCAGCAGGCTGCAACCCTGAGGGGTTATTTGGGCAGGCTGGTGTAATGTGGCTGAACTGGTCATGTCAGTGTCTAGACTGATTTCTTTGCACAACTGAAATGTTTGCATGCATGCTGCAGGCACGTGCAAATGAGTGCCCAGGGCTGTCAAACTTCGAGTATTCGTCTTTTATTCTCCACATGGGGATCAGTGCTGTATTTGCAGTGTCGTACAACTAATTAATGACGTGTCACACATATTTGGGCAGTATTCAACAGCAATAGCTGAAAAGCAAAGCAAAAAAAGATTATCTGGCATCACTCATGCAACTGCTGAACCAATGATCTCTCTGGTGCATAAGTCCCATGTTCATATCAAGAATAAATAAAAAATAAGCTCACGAGGCCATGCAATTGACTTACCTTATTGCACCAACTCAGTCATAAAAATAGCAGGATTCCCCATATTTTATTAAAATATCTGTCTGCTCAGACTTCCCCAGAAGACAGTGAAAGTTGGTGGCCTAGCAGATTAATATTCTTAATTAAATAATATTGTAGTGGAAACCATGGGAATATATGAACATGGTCATTTTAGAGAGAGTTTTGCCTGAGGGATGTAGTCTTATTGCGTGATTCATAGTGAATGCACTCAGTCTTTGTGTCCTATGCATAACCAAAGTGCATGTGGGATGGGGAGCATGAGTGTCTATTATGTAATTAATGTATATGATTCATATAAATACACATCACAGCCGTTTTACATAAAGCTTTGGGATTGATCCAGCAAGTCCTCAGCACATGCAAGGTTCAGAGCAGGGAGTATAGGTCGGGTTGTTCCTGCAGTCACAAGAGGGCTGCTCCGCAGCAGGTGAAGGAGGTGTGGGTATAGATGTCCCCAGGGTAGACACACATATCTGAGACAGTCACCCTCAGCTCCCTTTTGAGTCAGTAGGGACAAACTGGCATTTGCAGGACTTGACCAGTCTGCAGATGAGCTGTACTGGTCCCTGGCAGTGCCTTGGAAGAGCCTGTTTGTCTCCACGGACTCTAAAGCGAGCCTAGGTGAGTAGTTCAGGTACAGGCACGTCTGATCTGATAGTCTGCCTTTGGTGAGGTGATTTAAGAGATGATTTAACTGTCCCATAAACATATCCATATCACAGCCTTGTTTTACACTTCAGTCCTGGTTTAACCCTGCCGTGGTCTGCCTCACCCTGACCTCTGCCTGCTCTGCGATTGCAGGGTTTGAGCTTGAATTTAATTTTGCTGAGAATACTGAGAAGGGAAGTGGGGAGACTTCTTCCCCTACACTTTTCCTGGACCTCCTTACCCTTCTGCCTAAATGCTAGTCTCTTGCTTTTTGCATCACCTTTGAGAGAGACTTGCGGGGTCAAGGTCTTAAGATGCTGGAGGACCTGCCCTGCAAGTCTAACATGGACACGTTCAGTGCTGGCTGTGGAAGAGCCTGTCCTACATAACTGTGTTTGACAAATGCCCATATGACAAAGCAGAACATTAAAACTGAATCTAAATAGCAGCACAAATCACCAAACCTACCTTTTCCAGCCCCGGGCTTGCACTCTTTGCAGATACTTGTCAGTTGGGGATGCTGGCCTTGTGCCACCATGCCCAAACTCTCCTGTCCCACGTGCTGGAGTCCCCACAGCGTGCAGGGTGGATTTTGCTGTCTTTATATTTACTGTGTCATTGAATAGGGACGCGCTGAGGTAGGTGAGGGACACGCTGGGCTCAGCCTCTTAACAAAAGAAGTTTGCAGACCCATTCCTCTGAACTGAAACGGCCAGAAAGGTATATCTTTACCAATAAATTACACAGTGGTAGGCCCTGGGCTGTTGAACACCGGTATTGTTAAATTGTCAGCGAGGTTGGTTTTGAGCGGGGTTGGCCAGCACGCTCCCGAGCAGGTCCCAGCCGTGGTTTGGAAATGAGCAGAGTCCCAAACCCATTCCCGTGGGCAGCTCGGAGGCAGCCACCCTGTTGAGGAGGCTAAAAGGATTGAATATTACCGCTGTGGCCAGACCATCCCGGCTGGATTTAGAGCCAGAGAATGGGCCCTGACCCTGGGCTGTTTGCTAGTTCGAGTGTAGCCAAACTTTCCCATTAATTCGTCTTGCTCTGTACATACCACCGCATCGTTTTAGACCATCCTGGACTTTCATCGGATATTGAATTTAAGAAACGTTCCTGTTCTCCCAGCTCACTGAGGGCTGGCAAGTAGAAATGCAACCCTGCGAATGCCAGCTATGCCCTAATCAGTGACAATACTGTTCCTTTACACAATTTAATTTTCATTCTTGTAAGCCTACAAATCTTAAAATAAAAAACCACATATAATAAATGGAAGCAGCTCCAACTGAACCTCTGGATTTAGTGTTTGCATGTTAATGAGAAAGTGGCTCACAGCGATGGGCTGTTTTTTCTTGAGGTCCTGTACTGGTTGTCATCTTGGGTTTCTAACCCTGAATATGAATTACCTTGGATTTTGCTTAATGTCACGTACATGCATGATCTTTATAATAAGAATTTTCCCTTTTGGGGGGGATTTGGACTTTGAAAAATATTAACTTTGAGAAAGAAAAGTTGTTTATCTTCTTCTAAGGAGCTCAGAAAACTTTACAGCCACCAAGTAAAAACTGTGGTCATGTGAAGAAGCTGTTCTTGCATCCCTTAATTCCTACTAACTTCAGTAAATGTTGTGGGTAATAAGCACATTTCAGGATGGAACCCTTAATAAGAGAAGGCATTAGTGCTGTCTGCAAAATACAATTCTTTTCCTCTCTACGTGCTCTGGGGAGCAGAGAAATGGTTAATACCGTGGCCATTGCCAGCAACGGCCTTGGTGTTAGCAGCTCCTGAAATGAATGAGCAGTTCACGCTTCAGCAATATTGTCTCAGGCGCTTGGCAAACCCAAGAAGCCAGCTCTGTTTCTGGTGCACTCGCTACGCTGCGATGTTTTTCTTGGTGACTATAACAATTTTCACTCTGTCTTCTTTTTTTTTTTAAAATGGAAGCTGAGAGACTCAAGGTTGTCTCTGTCTCCATTTCTCCTAGCTAATTTTCAGTGCTTTCCCTGCGAGGTGACACTGAGTTAAGGCAAAGTAAAGACCTTCAGAGAGCTCAGGTCTTCAGAAACAACCCGCTCATTTTGCTACCCTCCCTAAACTTGTAACTTGTCTTTTTTTTTTTCTTTTTCCTCATTATTTTTCAGTGGTTCTATTTATTTTGTTTACCGCAGGTTTTCCATTTTTAGTCTCCTGCCCACTTGGTGCCACCTGGGAATCTCAGCACCTTGGCACTCGTCTGTGGGGTTTCAGTAGCAGCCTCTCTGCTGGGTAGAATCTCTCATTGGAGCAATTGTCCAGAAGATGATGCGTTGCATGATCCCTACCTCAAGGACGAAGGCCAAATATTTCTAGCGTGGGTGGCCTCAAATTAGGCACCTATACCCATATTTAGGTGGTAAAACAAGCGGGCTGATTTTCAGATGTTTGAATATTATAATGTGCGTCTTTAAGCCCTTTTCATTTACTTAAAACGGCTGTTGGGAGAGGAAATAAACAGGAAAAATGAAGGCAGGGGAAAGAGTTTTATTCCTGAAATAAGGGATTTAAAAAATACTGAAAGAAACAAGTGGAATGTTTTTAAATGGAATAAATTTGTTGCTGATACAGGCAGGAAATAGCACACTCAAATATATGTGGATGTATAGATATATTTTTATCTGAGCTTTTTTTTGCAATGTGTTTTATATTTAGGACACATATCAAGATTTGCATCTGTTTCCAGAACTTGCTGCTAACAGTTAGTAATGATGCCAAAACATACTTTAGTTCCAGCTTGAGACCAAATGATATTCAGGGCTTTTTTTTATTACTAATTTAGGGTCTGATATTAATTAAGGAAATTTTTCCATAAGTGCCAGGCCTTTTCTGAAGAACTCATTAAAATTATATTAACTTAAACCGGAATCACAGTCTGAGCATGTTTTGTAATGATTATTCTTACTGACTCTGCTGGGTTTTGTAAACAGAATGCTAATTGTTAATGGGGCAACTGGGCGCTCAGTTCCAGACTTTCAAAGGGCCAGATCCTGAGCCATTACCTAGATGTGTGCTCCCAATAAAGTCAATAAGCTCCTAACAGGAAGGCTGTGGGACCGAGCTCTTTGTTTCATCCTTGTGCAAAGATGTATGATGATTTCTCCATTTCCTTGGTGGAATCGCCATTGGTTTTCTACCTAGGATGGAGCCAGCAGTAGTGGCTGGCTGGCTGGATGGATGGATGCAGGACCATGTGTGTCCCGATATGGAGAGGGAATCTAACCCCATACATGAAGCGCTCTGGTACATACAGGGTGATCGGGATCACTTATTTTGTGCTTAACTCTCTTTGGCCATGAGTCTTTGTTGCACTGAATTTAGTTTGATGAATTGCACAAGCTGAACTCATTAAATGGCTCTGTAAAATGTGGGAGAATTTGGTCCTTCTCAGACTGTGACTGTGTTTGGTACAAGATAGATAGAAAAGTATCTTATGCCCTCCAGAACTTGTATCGTTTAAAAGGCCCAATTCTGCAAATCTTACACTAAAAAATACAATTCAAGAGGCAAAAACTGCTGCTGGTAGAAATAGCTGGAGCTGCCTTGACTTTCGGTGAAATTTCCTCGCATTTCTGGCCATGCAGAATTTGGCCATGCAGAATTTGGTCATGAAGGGAGTGTTAGAGCTTAGCAGAGCTTCACAACACCTTTTTGAAGTGGTTTAATAATAGTTGTTGGCCCCATTTTACAGATGCCCAAATCTCCTCCCCTCTCGATGGATGTTTTAGCAGAAGAGGATCTGGTGTCATGCCAGTTTGGCTGTCAGATTTAAAAAAGCGTTAATATTGGTGATACTGGGCTGATACTGGTGACTGAAAGAGAAGGTAAGAGCCGTGCAAGTGGTTCAGGCTTTCTCTGGTTGTACAAAAGAAAACAACGTAGGCAGCGAAGGAGAGGAAGATGAATGAGATAAAATGAAGGTGCACACCTTCACGTGGCTCATAAAGGATGTTATTAAGAGAGAAGGAACTATTTCATATGCATACAGGGAGGGTATTTGGGGACGCTAATCTGGAAATCTCTTAATATTTGCTTTCAGACTGACTCAAAAAGAGCGAGGGAAGGGATCAAAGCAGGCGATGCCTTCCCGAGCTTGGGACAGGTTCTCCATGTCCTCAAGAACGGTGTGCGGGTGGTGCAGGGTCCCTTCGGGGGGAACCCGACCCTGCACCCACGCGGTGCTTGATTGTGCTTCTGTATCCAAGGAGGTTTTGGGGACAGCAAGGATTTTTAACAATGATGGAGTTTTGTCTATAAAGCTCAGAGGAGAATAATTTGATATAAGGAGCTTTCCACAGATACATAGATTCACAGGTTATTAATACAGTGAAGCCCACGTGATCATCTGCTTTGAACCCAGCTGTAAGATTTCCCCAAATTAGCTCTCACATGAACTTGAGGATAACCTTTGAGAAAAAAAAATCAACACAAAAACTCAGTTGGTCTTCATTTAAAAATTTCCAGGGAAGCAAAATCCACCACAACCTTTGGTTACAGATGCTAATTAAGCTCGCTTTGGAAATGTGGGTCTTATTACTAGTCTGAATTTGTCTAACTTTACTTTCCACTCATTTGAACTTTCTATAACTTCGTCTGCCAGATTGCAGCACCGGTTTTTCGTTTTGTGGCTCGAGTGGGTTCCCATAGGTTTTGTTGTGGCGGTGGCAGATACAACAAGGAGGTGGTCGAGAAAGGAGGTTGCTGTGGTGGGTCCGAGGGAGATGGCAGAAGCCACAAGGAACTGGACGTTGTGGGACGCAGAACTGGTTTGACTTGCGAGGAGGCTGGAGGGGCACCCTGCAAAATTATTTTGGTCATTTAAATTTGCTGTGGGTTCATGATGATCTATCAAATAGTGGAAGTTCCCTTCCCTAATCAGGCAAACTCCTACGGTATCCGCTGAAAAGGAGTTATTTTTGGTTAAATTACTAGTGGGACTCTACTTTTCCAACCCACCTGAAAAAACGCACTGAGAAAGCATTTTTCACTGACTTTGTGGGCTTCTGCTATTCCTTTAGGAATTTTTCTGCTTTTATATTTGCCCAGTTGTAAAGTCCCTCCCATTTTTTCTACCAAAATGAATTTAATTCCTCACCCGCTACCCTAGATGGAGATACAGGAATAGGACGACAGGATACACCTTCTCCCCTAGTTTTCATACACAGTTTAACCTTTCATTTTAAGAAACACAGCTACAGTCACGGGGGCTTTTTCCTCCAGGTTTAGCTAGTATCTGCTCTGTCAAAAGCAAAGAGAAGCCTGCAGCTCAGAGCTCAGGCTGTGGCCCCGTCGGGTAGCAGACACCCAGCCAGAGCAGCCTCTTTGCTCTCTGCGTTCATAATTATTCCACTGGCAAATTTGTGAATAGAGAGTTCAAACTGCGTTAAACCCTTGGGATTACTTGGACCCGGCGATGCTGTCATTGCATGAAGAAGTTTAGTTCTGGCAAAAGAGGTATTGCACACTTAACGCAGGGGGTTTTGTGGCGTTTTACAGGTGCTTGTGGAGGAGGAGAGGAGTCAGTGTGCTGTGTCTTCGGCCCTGTCTGGGCCATGTCACCTCCAAGCTTCCCAGTTGTTTTTCCCAAAGGTCTCTCTAACCACCCACTTGACCTTTTATCCTGTGGTAGCCATGAATGTTTGCCGTACTATGTTGTTTTGTAATACAGACTTGCTGAGTGTAGGCAGCTGGAGAAAGCCTCCATGGGCTCTTGTGAGAAAGAAGAGCAACCGTGCTGAGAGAAGGGGAGCACCAGCAGAGAAAAACAGCCCAGGGGATTTAAAACAGGGATCGATTCTGAAAGGAAAATGGAGGGGTAGGGCATCTTACATCGATCTTTCTGCCTCTTAACATCACATTTCTCTGGCGATGAGAAGTGGAAGGTGGTGTGCTTGGGTTAGGAGCGGTACCCACAAAGCCTCTTTCATTTAGCTGAGATGAAAAGTCCCTACACAAGCTCTAGTGATGCCACATGTGTGGTTTCCACTCGTTATTTTTAATGGTTAACTGGGCTGTCACTCTCTGATCCATAGGCATCAGTGGTTTTTTATGCCGTTTTCTATTAAACAAGCACTGTCTAGAACTGGCAGAATATTATGAAGCTGGTAGCTAAAGGTACGTCCACCTTGTTTTAGTTTATATAATTAGGCTGCGCAAGGGGCTTGCTTGGAAAACAGGATTGCAGCACAGGTACAGGACCAAATGTATAAGGCACATCATTTTTAGGTGATAGATATCTGTAAAAACACAGCTTGCCATATTTATTTCTGTGCTGAAATTATGTTCTGCGTTGTGTTGAAAGCTGAACGTGGGATTGAAAGGAGATTTCCATGAACTGGAGATCAGTCCCCTTGCCAGTCCCCTTGACAAGGCTTCGTGTGAGGTTTTGACTTTAGCTGGAGCACCCAAATTTGGCTACTGCAGGCGATGCGGTTCAGTGATCAAAGTAATGGTTGTATTTTTGAATAGCTAATGGGCCTTTGCTGGAATCACCACTGACCACGCGATAGGCAGCGGCTGCTAATATTGTTTGTATTGCGGTAGCATCTGGAAGTCCGTTCCCATTGTGCTAAGGACTATACAATCGGAGAAGAGGAGGAAAAAAAAGAGCAGTCAGCCCTGTCCTCTATGAATTTGCACTCTTAAATACAGTACAACTGGTTACAAGATGTACAACAGAATACAAGAGGGAATTGAGGAAACACAAAGGGAGCCAGCAAGGTGATAGCAGTGGCTGCAGCCTCCTAGAGGCAGGTGGTAGTGGGCATGGGTCAGAAGGGAGTGCAAGGATGATGTTTGAAGGAGGGTACTGAGATAGCTCTGTGGCTCTTCATCTCCTCCCAGGCTTCAGGGACAACAGGAAAGAAAGCACAAAGCTGTTCGTTACAGCTTATAATAAGAGGCAAGCAGTGTTAGTCAGCATCGTCATTGAAAAAACTGAGTGGGGCAGAAGATCAGCTCCATCAGGTTAGACCAAGGGTCCATCCAGGACCCATCACCTTCTCAGCGTGGCCAAAAGTGGTTGCCTCAGTTCCCCTGGTGTGCAAAACCAGAATATATATATTCCCAAGCTGTAGAGGTTTCCAAAGCTGGAGGTTTATATCTGGATCATTGTATTTAATAGCTGTTGATAGACCTCTTTGAATCTACTTACCCTTAGATAGGTGGGAATAACCCCAGAGGAGCCGCTAGATCAATTCTTCTATTTCCTACAGGTCTGTAGTGTCGTAGTCATATAGTGCTGACAGGGACCTCATGATATCATATGATCTGTGCCCCTCTATGCAGAAATAGGATCAAACATCTGCAGGTCATTCCTGTTAAGTGTAGCCAACTAGTTATGTGTGTTGCTGCCATCGAAAACAAAAATAAATCCATGTCCCAAAGAAGGAAAAATCCCAGCCAAAATACTTCATTAAGGTTGAAATAGATCATTTCGGTGCAGTTAAAAGATTTTTAGAAAACAAACTTAAAAACAAAGGAAGTCAAAGCTAACATTATAAAAGAATATATGAATAAATGCTTGAGAATTGATGAGGGCTTTGTGAATACATTCAAAATATCCCTGGGCTTCTGAATCACACTGCTCGCCCTAAAGTGGGAGTCATCACTGCAGCATGGTGAACAGACCTAGAGCTGTGTAGGGTTGGTCAGCACTGACAGAGGGAAGGTATAGGGTGGAAACCTCTGTGAGAACGAGCATAAACATTTCAGTAGCCTCTAGGGTGCAGATTGCAAAGGCTGGGATCTGGACTAGGGACTGAGGACTGAAAATGAGACCTTCTGCAAAGGTGACCGGTTTACCAAATAGGAAGGGAAGCAAGTGCCTCAAAAACACCAGGAGGGCTGCTGACCCAAAATCTCTGCAACATAAGCCGGAGATGAAATGGCTCATTGGAAGAGGCATCTCGCAGAAGCTTCTCAGAGGAAGTCCCCGGGAACTGTGATGCGGATGCTGGCATGGTCGGAGGAGCCACAGAGGAATCCTGGCAATGGGAAAAAGGCACCTCTCTTTCCCTTTTCTTCCCTCTTCCTCTCTCAAATATCTCCCTCTAAAGGGATTTTTTGTTTGTTTTTGTTTTCATTTTGATTCCTGCTAAAAGCCAACAAACCCATGTTGGGTTTTTTTTATGGGTGAAAAGGAGCGCAGGGGAGGATCTAAGTACCACCGGAGCCTAATTAGGAGCCATCGTATTAGATTCCAAAATTAGATAGGAAGCTGGGCTTCAGGGTAGTCCAAACCCAACCAGTTCCTAGTTTGGCCTGGCCCACGTAGGTGGGCCAGACTGGTTTGGAGCTGTTTTGAGGACAGGCTGCTTGCCCATGGAGGAAACCGTTCCAGCCGCAGTGGAGCTGGAGCACGGCGCCTGGTCCTCAGCCGGGCCAGCTTCTGCTCTCACTGGTCTGCTCTGCAGATGCGCTGGAGGGGCGTTTAGCTTAAAGCAACTCTAGCTGTTGCTTTCTCAAGCAGATGAACTGAAGGCGATAATTCAGGCTGACTTTGTATGCCTCTCTGTTATTCCAGATATCGGGATTGCGTATGAAAGTTTATTTTAAGCCAAGTTCTCTTTACTCTGTCTGACTTCCACATTTTCTGTGTCTTCACCTGTTGAAGAGCTTATAAAAAATGTCTGATGGGTTTTGCCTTTAATCTTTGTAACTTTACAACATCTTCCGGCAAAGGATTTCATGGTATTTTGCAAACTGTGTTACTGACCTTTGTCACTTGGCTAATACAAAGTATTAAAATATCCATCTTATAGCAAGCAAAATATAGCCAGGAAAATCAAATTATATGCCCAAAGTCACAAAACAAATCAGTAGCAAAAGCCAGAAAGCAGTGCGTCACATTTCCCCTTTTAACAGCTTTAATGGATAAGTGGGCTTTCTAAACTTCTAAATGACATATGCTTTTTTTGCCAATATGCAATTATGCTGTGCAATATCTCCATGATACATTTATTTTTTACTAGCCCGGTTAGAAATTGTCCAAGCTCTCTTTTGAAATAAAGCAAATTCAGAGACTAGTCAGGTTACCCTGACTTTAACTACAGGCTTAGTTAGACTTTGGTAGGAGTGTGCATTTCTACAGCCTATAGCAAGTGCAAGGCGGTGAGTCTGAACTTAATCCTCTGTTGCAGAATTGTAGTGTCTCACATTTACCATGAGCTGTGGCCATTCAAGTGACTGTTACTGTGGTTTATCTGAGACGTGGTAACTTGGATTTTATGTTTAGACCATCAATAGTGATTTGAGCTGCTAGTGGTATAGCCTAAGTTGCCGTACAGCAAACAGCCTAAAGCATGTTTATGATGTGAGCTGTTACAGACCAAAGTCTGTTTCTCTTTCTCATCACCAGTTTCCTGGGAGGATAAAAACCATATTCAGACTTTACACTATGGAGAAGAAGCATTTATTTAGAGGTGTTCAAAGTTGGGCTGGTTTAAGCTTCAGCTCAGCTGATGAATGGAGATGCTGTGTGGACAAGCTTATAATGGATTGAAACTTAGCTTACAGTAGTTTGCCTTAACTTAGTAAGAAACTCAGGCTGGGTCTGAAATGAATGAAAAAAATATACGGAGGGCTTTACACTGCTTTTATTAAATGAGATTGGAAATCATATACTGTTAAAGTGGTGCAATGCTGGATACAAAAAGGGATACAGTGCCTCTAGCCCTGCATACAACTGTGTTTAGCAATCTGTGTCCTGCTGAATTTGATGGCAGTTTGGTATCTAATCGGGCATTGAGTGCCTAAATGCAGGGAATGAAACCTCTGTAGGTCTTTGCACTGGTCAGTATTTTTAACTCTTAGATATAAGAGCAGCAGCTCTAGTGAAAACAGCCCAGCGGTTTCGTGCAAAGATTTCCTCCGTCTCCCCGAAGCTCGTGGTGACTCGGGGCACGTCTGCATTGCACAGCGGCGAGTCCTGCTCTGCGGCTTGCCGAGAGCCACAGCTTTGCTCCCGCGATGCCGAGGGTCGCGATGGCCCCGAGCTGCTCTCGCTCTGCCCCACGAGGCAGGCGCAGCAGTTCGGCTCGGTGTTTGCCCGTGCATCTCCCCGCAGGGCTCCTTCGCACCCTGAGCCTCCCGAAATTCCTTTGACCGGTGGGTCTTGAGTCATGCTGACGTGTAAGACAATTTTATCACAGCCTGACGTTACCGCTGTTCGCGTTACTTGGGGGAGATGTTATGTTCTCACTGTGAGGGAAAAAACTGGCCGTCGCTGGGTGAGTTATTTTCCACTGTTTTCACTCCAACAGCATTATTTCGCCTGCTGCTAAAATCCTTAACCTAAGATGGAAATGCCTCCCCGGTATCTCCCCTCTCATTTCTCCAGTATCCAGAAGTTCTCCGTGAGCTAAGCGCCCTCGTCCCCTTCGGAGCGGCTGCTCTGGCGGGCTCCGGTGCCGCTCCCGCTCCAAACACAAGCAGCCGCTTTCAGCTGCCTCCCCGCAGGACGAGGTGTGCCTGTTTACCGCAGGACTTCATGCCGGGGAGGAGAAAAAAAAGAACAACATCATGGCCCTGGATGTGGACAGGGATCGAGGCTGAAAATGTCCATTGAAGGGAGAAGTTATTTTGGAGGGAAAAAGTGTGGTTTTAATTGTTTAGATGAGGGGGTTTCGTGTTTTATGGATGTCTGGGGGCTGGGGACGTGCCTTTTCTTCCTCCGTGTACGATATTGTTCAGGGGAAAAAAAAAATGGACTATTTACATTTTGAATTTAAGTTTTTTTGGCCAGAAGCATAACAATTTGTAAGGTTTGATTTTCCTCTGGAAAAAAAAAAAAGCGCGTTTTGAGAACAAGGCCCGGGTAACCAAAATATGTTTGTTTTTGTTTAAATCGCTCAGTAGAGAAATCGTCTCTTGTCTATTGTTAAGAGAGAGGTTTAAATCAAAGGCAAATTCTACATATTCTAAAATATACAGACAACTCTTTGAAAGCAAAGCCAAGCAAAACTTTAAAAGAGACCTTCTCCTTGATGCAGAAGTTTTCAGTTAGTTTACTGCGCCGAGGCTCGAGTGGAAAGAAACAGCCTGAGAAACAAATCGCAAATCCCCATTTCGGAGGCGGAAGTCGGGGAGAGCATCGTATTAATAGCACACGAGACCTTTCCACAGAGCTTCTCATCCAGGGCTTTTCCAGCAGCAGCGAGGAAAAGGCTTTGCAGTTGGTGGGGATTTTTGTGTTCGGATTTGGCTGTGGAAGGTTTAAGCGAGCTGCAGAGCGAGGGAGCAGAGGGCCTGATCCTCTCGTGTTAGGTGGTCCCTCCTACCGCAAATAACCCTATTGAAAACAGAGGGACTATTTGTGGAGTCATTTGTTTGTCAGGAAAAGTAGGGTTTATAGGATACGGCCCCAATTAGCAGCCAAATTCCTGGTTATTTTCTGGTGATAAAAACGCGGCTAGCTGTCACAGAGATGCACGTAGCGTCTCTTCGGTTCCTGTTTGAACTCCTGCCACTTGCTCCGTGCTTCTTCCCGCTTCCTCGGCCATCCAGAAATTATTCCAGTACCACGCTAGCTCGGATGAGCTGGCTGCTTCCCTCCTGCCCAGGACTGACGCAGCCTCCAGCCCTTTGCCCGTGCCTTTTGGGACCGGCAGCGCTTGGGCTGTGCGTTCCCCGGCTCCCGCTCACTGGTACCCATCGGTGGGGGTACCGGGGGGTTGCTCCTGACCTTCGGCTCCCGGCTGCCGGCGCACATCAGGCAGGTGATACACAACCCCTGCGTGACATCGCTGCCCAACACCCAACACATCATCCCCACCATAAATCCTGCTTTTAATACGACCCAGGTACAGTCAACCCCATCCGGAGGATGTCCCTCCTGAATCCAGCCTTTCTCGGGAGATTTACTTAACGAAGACTTTATCACCGAGCTGCAGTTTTTGGAAACGCTCTGAATTGCCCGCACACGTTCTCCCAGGGCGGGCGCCCGGCCCGACCCCCGCGCGCTGGCGCAGGGAGGGCGACGGCCCCGCTGCCGCCCGCCGCTGCCGGCCCCGCGCGAGCTCGGCGCGCCGGCGGGTGCCGGGAGGGCTTTCTGGGGGCCGCGGGAGCGCTGATAGCAGCGCCGTGATTTGGGGGAGGGAGGAGAGCTCTCCTTGGTTGTATTTTTTTGTGGCTCCCTGTTTTGGTAGCCATAAGTCATTAGTGGTTTTTCTTTTTTTTTTTTTTYTTTTTGTCCCCCTTGAAACTGAACTAAGGGCTGAAAGGGTAGATTTGTCCTTCTTTTTCTTTTTCCCTCTTTTTTTTTCCTCTATTTTTTTTCTTTTTTTTTTTTTTTGGCTAATCGGAGGCACGCTGCCACATCTGAAGCCACTTGGCTCATTATGGATTTCATGGAAACTGATTCCCTGAAAGTGTTTCCATATGTGTGTTCCCAATATATCCCATCCTTTTCTAAATGGGAGTACAAACTCGCACACGAGCTGGAAATGGCTTCAGGATGTGACAGAGAAGTCATATGACTGGAGTGGCACTGTGTGTGGCCCTCTCTGAAAGACACGGTGTCCTGTGTGCTGGCTCCCATCCTACACTAGATCCAGTTTCAAAGAATATCTTCCTTCCCGGCTTCTTAAAAACTCTTAATCAAGAACCAGCAAGGAATCCTCTGTCCTCAGGAGGGACGCGTATTAGTTGAACGAGATTCGAAAGGAAAATTTGGATGGGGAGGAAAAAAGAGGGGTTTAAAGGGTGAAATTACAGAGCAATGCCAAGGGCTTCCCCCCTCCTCCCCGCCCCTGCAAAACATAGTTTCTTTGTGTCTGCTGGAGGATCAGATGGTATTTCTGAGTTGCTAGCATGCAGTGGAAAAGTACAATTCATGACAACATTGGAAACAAATATTTATACTGGATAGTTAAGGCACATTTTTCTGAAAAAAAAAAAAAAAGTAATAAAGTAGACTGTTAGCCCCAATGTATATTATCGTCCCATTCACTGGATTTATACAGGATTCTTGTACCGATGCTCGCCGTCACCGTGCATGCGTTGCAGCTCTCAGCCCTGCGGTTTCACCCCCTTGCTGTATGCAACGCCGCTGAGTTGCTATCCAAGAAAAGCCTCAAATGTTCCTTCTGATGCGTTTCGGCTGGGGTTGGCGAAAAACAGCAGCGGCTGAAATTCAGGCAGGAAAAATTGGGGAAAATTGAACAGAGAGCAATACGCGCCTGTGCGCGTGTTTGTGCCATGCAGCGTTGCAGCGCGGCTAGACTTATTTCCAGGAAACGTTATTTACTTTTTGCTTCCAACATAACGCGTAGATGGCCTGAGACTTTAAACAAGCGGGGGGATTTTGATATGCTACCAATTCCTTTCCACCTGAATCACCCGTGACGGCTCCAGACTGAAGTCACTGAGATGAGATAGCAAAGACCAAGAAGTTAAGCGGCTCCCCATCACACCAGGTCAACGGGCACCCACGGGTGGCAGGTCACAACCGCAAGCCAAGGACGTATTTCTGTAATGTGACCATTTGTCCCCCTCCTGTGGTTCTCGTTAGAAAGGTTTATGAGTCCTGTATAAGTGAAGCTTCACAAGAGGCAACGTCTGTGAGACAGTGATGACTGATGCTCTTCGTAGCTCCATTTCTGCTCCCAACAGTCCATCTAGGAGGGGTTTGTTGTTGCTTTTTTCCACATACAGAAGGAATTTATACCCATTCATGTTGCTAAATTTAAGATGAGCTACCTTTTGAGGTGCAGGCAGCAGCCATCTGTGTTTAGATGCGTAGTGTCACCCGGCAAGACTTAGGTGCCTAAAGAAAACCACCTTCTTCCAGCGCAGTTCATCCAGCAGAAAAGTCCTGTTGAGGGAGCAGGGCAGGTAATGGTGGAGCCGGGGCTGGAGAAGTGCAAAGAGACCCCGGGTTTGCCGTTAAGCAATGTAACAGCTCGGCTTGGGAAACACTCTCCTTTATTTGCACGAGTGGTACTTTAATGGTCGCTGCTAATTACGTTATTTATGGGGTGTTTCTCCCAGCAAAGGGCCTAGGTGCTGCGCCATAAATTCAGTGAAAACATCTATCTGCAAATTAATCCGTGGTATTTTAGGTGCCAAAGTCCTGTTACCTAAATACCAGAAGGCACAAGTGTGTAGTTTACCGTGTGAACTGGGGTACCGAGGGACGGCGAGAAGAGGTGCACGAGAATTAGGTTCTTGTCTGTTGTGCGTGAGGCTCCGAAGGGGTTAAAGTGTTCCTTCCTCCCTCTGACTTTTGTGAGACTGCTGTGCTTAATAATGTTGCATTTTAAATGGTCCCAACTAGGCCTTGAAGTTAACACCTTGTTGAGGTGAAGGAAAGAGGAGGGGGGGCCAGTTCACACCTTTTCTGCTGCTATTGTTTGCCAGGAGACCTGCTTCGGTAACCCGGGGGAAAAAAAATGCAAAAAAAAAAAAGATGTAAAACGCTTTTTTTCTTTTTTTTTCCCTGATTATTTTTTCTGAATTGAAGGGAGAGGAAGGGCATTGGAAAACACTCCATTTCCTATGATAAATGGTTGCAAGTATCCAGACGACGCGCGCTCATCCCAAAAGCGAAGCGGGGAGGGAGAAGCCCTGTGCGTTATTTCTGCGGCGCTGCAGGACCCTCGCCCTTGCAGCGCGTAGACACATGCTCGGTGGTGGGTGTGTGGGAGGAGTGTCCCTGAGCTCCTCAGGAAGCTGAGCACCAGCGTAGGTTGGCGGGATCAGGACCTAACGGCTACAGCAAGGAATAGATACAGGAGGAGGTGGTTTGGGATCCCTGGGAATTGCAGTCCCAGGCTCCATCCTGCAGCAGCGTCTGGGGGAAGCTGGTACGGCACCTTCGGAGAATCAAAGTCTTGCCTGGAAGGAGGCAGGAAAAGTGTCGTGCTGTGTTTAATTCCCTAAACACTTACTAGCAGAGGCAGGTGACGAGAATTTAACAAAATGAAGAGCAAAACAACACTCTCAGCCTGATACAGAAGGATGCTTGGGGAAAACAGAGTTCCAGCTAGGAATAATCACTCCCTCCCATCCAAACACATTGCAAAGAATCCTTAAGATTGCAAAACTAAGTGCTCAGAAATTGGGAAATGTCAGTACTTACGTTGCCTGTGCAACTTTAAATCAGCCTCATTCTGCTTATGCATTATATTACAGATTTTAATTACAGGATCACATGATGCTTTTCCCACGGGATTCCTGTCTCCTTCTGTGCACAGGATGGACAGTGCTAACTTAATGAGCAGCTCTTCAATATTTTGTTTTCTTCTTGTTCTTTGCATTTCCTCAGGCCTTGCTTATTGCAGAGCATTAAATTCTGCTCTGAAGAAGGAATTCTTAATTTCTTGATGGGCTTTGCTCTAATATTTCTTGCCATAGCATTTGTATACAGTTTGTTGCAGTGCAATATTCCCAAGAAAGAAAGAACCCGCTTTAAAAAGAGTACTGAGACTGACTCGAAGGTCTCCTGTAATTCAGTGCACCTTCTGTGTGTCACCTACATCACGAATTTTTTTCTGTCTTTAGCCTTATGTTCAGACCTGAGCTCCTGTTGGCTTCAGCTGCAGCTGTGAATATTTAGCGCACATGCAAATCAGAAGCCAACGTCTTTGCTGGGCACAGAAAATGAGAGAACTAAAAATGTGATTTGGAGAGATTTCAACCGAGTCACGTAGGAGCCGTGTGGCAGAAACACGTATAAAATCCAGTTTGCTTGGGAAAATAATCGGGTCTCCCTCGCCTTGTTCGCTTCACCCCTTTTGATTTCTTCCAGCAGTAGATTTGGGCTATATATAGACAACGGTCTTCTCTATTCCTCAACTCTGATACATCTCCAGAGGAGGTCAGCTTGTGTGCTGCCTGCAGGAGGGTTCGTGTAAAAGGAATAGCACCTTCTCCTGTAATTGAATGCTGTATCGTAGTGCATGTGGAGAAGTAACTCGAATGCTGGTATTTCCTAACTTTCTCACTCTTCACATGGTAACCTTAATAATATCCCTTTGTTTGTCTCTAGTTGTGTTTATAGTTTCTCAGATTTCTAAAAAAAGCAAACCCCAAGTAACCCCGCCTTCCCAAATTTTTCTTTGCAATATTGTACAAACATCCACGTGGACCATCATTTAGCTCCTTTTACACA
Organism: Oceanodroma leucorhoa; assembly: GCA_030449065.1. Taxonomy (NCBI): domain Eukaryota; kingdom Metazoa; phylum Chordata; class Aves; order Procellariiformes; genus Oceanodroma; species Oceanodroma leucorhoa. The sequence continues at coordinate 4,484,783 of JASVER010000055.1, read as the reverse complement.
GGCTTCTGCCATTCCAGTGAAGGGAGGCACCAACGGACTGATTCTCGGTCAGGACTGGCACGGGGCTGGGTGGGGATGTCCCCGTGTTTCAACAATATTTGCAGACATTTCAAAAAATGCTGGGACTTGGGACTCTTGGATTTCATTCCAGTCTCTGGACAAGTGTCTTTGTAGGGGCACAGACTCTTCTGCCCATTTTTAGGCAGAATGCTTATGATTTGTTCATATTTGGCTGGATTTTCATGGCAACGTCTCTCACACAAAAGCCACTCCTATTCCAAAGTTCAAGTCCTTACTTCAAAGCGTGGAACTGGTACAGCTTTTCAAAGGAAGGCTCCTCAGAGTTTAAGATTAGTAAAACAATATATTTTTCCCAGCAGAAGAGTTTCAGCTGAAATTTTAAAAACAAATAAATGCATAAATCACAGTTTAGCCAGAGACAGACGCCCAGCATGGACAATTTCAGCCAGAACATTTAAAGTTTGGCAAAGCTGTAAGAGACTGAAAATCGTCTCATCATGTGAAGTGTGTGGCATACTTCGTATGAGGCGATATTATCAGCTGTAAGTAATCCAAGCTGCACATATAATTCATAGACGTAGATGTTAGGGAAGGAAAAAACAATTTTAATAGATCAATTAGTGCTACGTCCCAGCCTGAATTGAACTATTGAACAAAAAACCACAAAATCTAGTATCTGCTTCAGCAAATGTCTTAACACTGAAGTTCCCCAAAACACAAGTGAATCATTTAGCTACTGGTAAATATATTTAACTATATGTAGCTGAATTTGCTTGAGACAGACTGTTCAGTGACTTTCGAATACAGCACCACTCTGTTTTCTTGCATCCAGTGATTATGCATTGACTTGATGTGCTAGAAATTTCCATATCAGACATACGCAATAAGGCAAGGGGACCTTTTCTTTTGGTAGTGACATTATAGCATAAAATGACAAAGCAAATTGCAATATTTGTAAGTTATAAAATTACCTTATAATCCTTTAAAGTAGATGTCAGCTTGCTATACCCACAAGGAGTTAATCTATCCACAGTACATTATGATCTTTAATAATTGGAAGCGATTGGCCAAAGTGCTGTAAACCTGGCAGAAATTTGTTGCCTTATTTTCTGCAAACCACAAGCACAGCTTATTAATTGAGAAGTGAACATTAACTGGCATTAGCTGGCATCTGTAAACTGAAAAAGAGAAATGACCACGGTACGCATTCAGCTGTAAACGGTAGAGCTGCAAAGCTGCAACAGGTAAAATTGGTTTTTAAGCGCGAATGCAAAACCATTTTAGTCGGCTGCTGGCAAATGCCCAAGTCTAGGGTTTTTAATGAGGCTTCTGCATCAAAATAAGTGAAACCACATGGAATTTTAATTGTTCTTATTCTAAATATGAAACACACTGGAGCAGTATTCTTGAACCTAGGATGTTAGCATATATATTGGCATATTAACATTACCACTTTTCTGTTCTAAACGTATAGCTCTCAGAAAACTTGAGTGCCAGGTTACGTTAGGGAGTTTAACCTGGGCTCCTTCAGATGTGAAGAGCTTTTTTTTTAAATATACTTCTTTTTTTTTGTATTGTCAAGCACGGTGAGCTGATCAGACTGTGTAGGGCAAGAAGATCACTTGCTGTGCTTGTTGCCGTGTTTCTCTTTCTGGCGGCACAAAATAAAGTCTCTTCTCTTTACAGAAGTGTGGTTTTGCAATCATGCGGCCACGATGTAGGGCGGAGGATCTGTGCTTCACCCGTTTAATACAAGCTATCACGAGAGTGGGAATTCACAGATGCAAATTGTTTTCTTGCTCTGATGGAGGAAAAATTAGCATAAATCTTTAATCCTGCTGGGGAGATGAATAAATAACTTATTTACTTGCACTGTCATGTTACTGTATTGCTGATCGACATCACTATTTGTGCGCAACTAGATATACAAAGATGGGTATGGCACCCAGAAGAGCTATTTATGTTCCCAGTCCACCAAAGAGCTAAACATATATAAATGAATATGCATCTGGTGTTTGCAAGTTAGAACCACAATCAACCTTAACACAAGGAGGTAGCACAGAGAGAGGAGGAGGAAGGAGGAAGGTGAAAATGCATCAGTGAGATTGCATAGCAGTGAGGATGGCAAGAAGCTGAATTTGAGAGACGACTTTTTAAAAAGTTTCTGGACTCACTTAGAAAAGAGGCTTTAGAACAGGATTCACAGAAAACAACTTCTGATCTCCGAACATATCTTTACACAAGGGAGATACAGAAGGCTGGGAACAAATCACAACCTAGTGCAGGGAGCTAGGGAGACAGCAAAAGGTATTTGGGCAAAAGGGGGGTTGGAGAAGTGAGTGTGCAGGAGCCATGCAGACACAGCCATGAGTGAGATAAGAAAGGGTTATGGTTATTTGGCCTTTGGGTAAGTAGGATTGTACTTTACAAGCAACAGTAAAAACAAACAAGTGTGGATTTACTAGGGTATGTAAGGAGGTCTGTAGCCGCACATTAGAAATGCCTACGTGTGGTGTGCACATTCCCCGTCGTTCGACACATACATGATCTCTTGGCAGCACCCATACAGATAATATTTGGATCTAACCCTGAAAGGGAGATTGCCTTTTAATGTGTAAAACTGTGTGGATAGTTTGTTATTAAAAAAAAAAAAAAAAGTATTGGTTGCAAAGAAACCAAAAATGCTGATGTTCTTTTACACCCTTACACTCATACCAATTCCACCTTTGATTATAGAAGTCTTGTTTAGCTTCTATCAGGGTAACCTAAGAGCAACTCTGTTCATGTTGGGAGAGTTGCAATAACAATGAAAAAAACCAAGGAGCATAAGCAGTAGCAGATTGAAACTCAGTATTTTGAGCAGCTGGGGAAATTATGTTCTAACCTTATATTTCCAGATAAGTATCAGACCTGTTCACAATATAAAGGATAGTGTTCCAAAATTACAGCTTTGAATCTGGGTGGTATCGCCTCTGGCTATTGTTTGCAGTTGGGAACGAAAGAAGTTGCATCAAGTAGTAGAGTGTTTGCTGTAAAGGTACAAGTTATATTACATTCCACGGTGCTGTGGTTGGAGGGGTTGATGATGGAGACAGACCCATTCACCCGTAGGTCACTGATTCGGTTCCAGATAAAGATAATAGTAATCACATTGTCATCAGAGTTAAAAATGGGCTTTTACTGCCCATTTAAAGCTCTGTACTCAGTATCTTTTGAGATGGCAGATTATAATCCCCGGGTTTCAGGCTGCGTGAGTTGGACGCTTGGCTGGCTGTGGCCCAGGTCCTCCAGCCTGAACCCAAGCTGTGCCTGAGCATTGCCCCCCTGCCGCTTTTAGGTATTGTCTGATACTACGTTGAAGGCGTGGGTTAAATGAGCTGGTAGAACAGGAGGGAATAGTGATCTAAATCACAAAATGTGCCACACAAGGTGGCAGGGTCTGCTGAGTCTGTGGCTTATGGTAGTAACCAGCGTTGTGGGTGCTATGGGGGGCCAAGGGCAGAAGGGTTATAGGGACCTTCCTTCTACACAGCAGTGTTGGCAGGTCAGATCCAAAGCCTATGTACAAGGGAAAGCATTGCTGCATCTTACATTGAGGATACACAGGGTGTTTCAGTGTTTAGCACGCCAGTTTGGCATCTAGAAGTTGCCGTATTTTCCTGTTAGGTAAATCAGATTTGGTAGATTGGCAAAGAGATGGGTGAACCCTTGGATCTAGAGGACTGTAAAGCTGTAGAAGTGTTGCCTGGGAAGCACAGGGAGAGCCCGTTTGATTTCATGATTTTTCCCCTTTAGTTATACCCCGCTTTTTCCAGCTGTGTCTCTATAAAAATGTATATATGTATCTACTGCATATTGGCCGATGCATTTCCCTCCCTCTTGCACTGTACTTCTTCATTAGGCTTTTTCTCTCTCCCACCATCCCTTTTCCCACACCCTTTTTGTTTTCCACTTTTCTGGCTCTCAGTGCGAGTTTTCACCATCTTTTTCTTCTGCCCCTGTCCATCCCACAGTCTCCTAAGCAGATCACCAAGCTACTAACGTTTGCTTTCCAGTTCTGCTCCGAAACTTTGGGCGTTTGATGTGGGATTAGAAATTAGGCAAAATGAGTTTACCCGTCCCTGTTTTGCGTTAGACTCCAATTCACAGCGTTACCATCCAGACGCTCACAGTAGCCATAAACTGTGTGGTCTTTTTTTCAACCAGACTGCACAGACTACATAGGAAAACAACTTCTTTCAATGGCAAGAAGAGTGTTGGGCTTGTAATTTTCCATCAACTGCACTGAAAAGTAAAATTTGCATCTTTTTTTATCAGCTCAGTGGCTTTGCCCATCCTTCAGATGCAGCAAATAATATTTTTTGGCCATAGAAAGTAGCTGAGCAGATCCTCACCTAAATAAATTGATGTAAGGCAAGAAGTGGGGCTTAGCCACCCCCGGTGTAACTCCCCTGGTGTCAGTGGTGCAACTAACTCAGTGTTGCCAACTCTTGTAGTTTTATTACAAGTTGCACGGTAATTTCTGCTTTTCTCGACACTCCAGCTCCCCACGGCGTGTGCTGAGGCGGGAATCTCAGCTTTCGTGTGCAACCAGACCTGAGTTTCTCAAGAGGCTGTAGCAAAAACCCAGAGACACGTAGCCCTCAAATCTCAGAAACCAGAAGGCAAATCAACTCCCAATCCACCTTTCTCTCTTTGGCTCTTTTTCAATCTCTTGATTTTTGAGATTTTTTTTTCTCCGGCCTGACTTGTGACCTTTGAACGCTTCAGGTTGGCAATGCTGCTCCCTCCATTGGCATCGGTGGAGTTAGACCAGGGATGAGTTTGGCCCAGCGCTTGTAGAAGACAGGTGTATGACTCTGTTCCTTGCAATGTATTATTTGATATGATCTGCTGTTCTCTTGGGGGCCAAAAGAAGTGGGTTTTCTTAGAGAAATAAAATTCTATCATCACTTGATACAAAAAATGGTATTTACAGAATTGTTTTCCCCCGTCTTTTGTTATAATTTTTTAGGTGCTTCAGAGCTGGGCCCATTTTCAGATCCCAGGCAGTTCACAAGCATTTCATCCCTCACTGAGAGCCGCTTCTCCAACCCACGAATGCACTATCCAGCCACCTTTACCTATACACCGCCAGTCACCTCAGGCATGTCACTGGGTATGTCCGCAACCACTCACTACCACACCTACCTACCACCACCCTACCCCGGCTCTTCCCAAAACCAAAGTGGACCTTTCCAGACCAGCAGCACTCCATATCTCTACTATGGCACTTCGTCAGGATCATACCAGTTCCCCATGGTGCCGGGAGGGGACCGCTCCCCCTCCAGGATGCTTCCTCCGTGCACCACCACGTCCAACGGCAGCACGCTCTTAAACCCTAACTTGCCCAACCAGAGTGACGGTGTGGAGGCGGATGGCAGCCACAGCAGCTCCCCAACCGTCTTGAATTCTAGTGGCAGAATGGATGAGTCCGTTTGGAGGCCGTACTGAGATTTCTTCTGTAGCCGGCCCGACCTCCGCGAGCCAAAAAAAAAAAAAAAAAAAAAACCAAAAAACCAAACAAATGGTCGACTAACTACGAAGTGCCTGTTTTTTGTTTTTTGTTTTTTTTTTTTTAAAAATAGATTTTACCGATACGTGCAACTGTGTAGATGGGATGATAACGGCCATAAATAACACAAGAGTTACCAACACACCACAACCCATGTTTCAGATTATGTGGATCAAAGCACATTTTTTTTTTCTTCTTGGAACCATTTTACCTTGTTTTATATTTAAAATGTACTTTTTACACACACAAAAAAAATCACCCCCTTTTTTTTCTTTTTTGGTCTAGAGTGTTGTAATAACTAGTGAGTTCTTTTGCCAATGAGGAGAGAACGGACTCCCCAGCTATCAGGAGAAACATGGTGATGCAAGGCAAAGGCTGCATTCCCTTTTATTTTTTAATTAAAAAAAAAAACTAACCATGAACTCCAGATACAGTTGCAATCATACAACGTATGGGACCCTCTTCACACCCGTAGTGCAATTCAACTGGCTTGTATTGGTGCACATAAAAAGGAAAGCAAAGATCGAGTTGCTTCCATTTTGCCATGATACATTCAGATGAAAACAGCTGTCCCAAAAAAACTCTGTCCGAGCCTTGCTGCAGATAACGGTTGGAACTTCTCTGTGTTCATTGCTTTTTTGGTTTGTTTTTGGGTACTTAAAGAGAACGAGTCTTCAAGTTAGGCTAGACAACCCTGGGGTTTCCTTTTTGCTTTTGTATCCGTTCATTTTGCCTTCGATTAGCCAAAAACCAAAAATAACAACCAAAACCTTTAAAAACAAAAAACAAAATGTTATTACTTATGCAAAATATGAAAATGGCAATATATATTACTAGAGCCAAAATGGTATACATAGTATTTGTGTTCGGCTATGTTCTTTTTTATTTTTTTTTTAAATTATAAATGTGTAAAATTTGAGGTTGTTTGCTAACATGAATCATCGTATAACTTTAAAAGAATATTTATAATTATTTAATGACATTTGGACCCTTTAAACGTTTCTTAATGTAATGATATATTGACTTCGGTCTCTAAAAGTGTTTTTGTTTTTTTTTTTTTTTACTTATTACATTTCTGCAATGGTGTAAACCTCAAACCTTTACCCAACTCTGAAAAGCAGTTCCAGTGAGAACCAGTTTACAATGTGACTTAAAAACGACAAACCCAACCCAAATGCATCCACATCAAATGATTTTGGATGTAGGATCTTTTTATATAACTTATGAAGGAAATATTGTGTTTAAAATATTTTTATTAGCTGTCTGGTTGCCTTCAACACAGTCTTGCCTTGTAATCAGTAGTTGTGGAGACACTGGAAAAATGGTAGGAAGGATGAAATATTTTCCACCCTTCCCCTAATTTCTTCTTCTCCCAGGATTTTTCTCAGAACTTCAAAATTTGAAAATATTAAAACGTATTTAAAATGTTCTGTTTTGACAGCATGATTTGAATTCCGACAGGGTTTTTTTTTTCCCCAAAGAAAAATCAAAACCGTTTCAAAGCCCGTATTTTACAAATAATGAATTGTTAAATATCTCAGAAATGGGATTAAAGGGGAATTGGTGAAACTTTTTCCCCTCCCCTTGCAATTTCAGCCCACTCGATGGAATAAAAAGGTTCAAAACTTGAGACAGAAACTGCCTGGTAGCACATCACCGCCCGTTAGCATTAAATGCTAGAGCCGTCAGGATGCTGTGTTGACTCTGAAGCTGGTGGGGCTGTTGCTGTATTAGAGACAAGCACAAGGGCAGCGATACTCACCTCTGCAAACGCTGAAGATAAAAAGTCACCTTAAAAGCCACCCTGGGGCTCCCAGGCACCGTACAGGGAGAGCAAATTGCAACCCAAACCCTTAACCAACCTGCCTGCCGCCAAACTCTCCAGCGGAGGGGCCCGAATTTTGCCCAGCCCGGGGCTGCTACGGCGAACGGGGAGGTGATGCGGCGTGGGCTGGATGTGGGGGGAGCTGAACCGCCCTCCCCGTGCTATCCCCAAGCAGGTGATGTTAAGCCTGCCTTAGCGGGACGTTCAGCCCGTGCTGATGGAGTTTGCCGGCGCTCCCTCCTTCCCCTGCCTTAGCCACCGCCGTCCGCAGCCTCCTCGGGGGGCTGCCAGCTCCGTGGCTGGGCTTTGGCTACCTCCGAAGTATCGCGATAACCCAGCGGTAGGCATAGCCATACAGAGCCGGACAACACCATCACCGCTCGTTAATAGCAAAGCTGTTAAACGAGTTGACATTAGCATGCTACATCCCTCCGATTTGCGTGATGACGTGCTCTTAAAAAAAAAAAGTTAATAAAGTCTTTGCCTTCTAAAGGTTGTATACCAAGTATGCTTAAAGTATAAGTAAGACACTTTTTTTTTCTTCTAATACTTAGTTTTCCTTCAAAGATGGAAGCTGTAATTGATTCTATTTATTGTTGGTTTGTGGTAGCTTGAAGCATACCACTGTCCATTTATTTGTAACTGTAAAATACGTTTGTTAGTCTCAGCAGCACTTAAAAAGCCAGTGTCTGGTTACACATTTCAGTTTTGTTTTTTGTTTAGTAAGCAAGAGAAAAAGATGTACTGCCAGTGCAAGCTGTTTCCTATTTAATAAAAGGTACTATATTTGTACATTATTTGTTATTGCTGAGAAGGGCTTTTTAAGGTTTACTGTATGCATATTAAGTAATTTTTAGGGTGCTTTTGTGTTGAAATGTTGTTAAGAGTGGCTGCAGGCAGCAACCCAGATTTTTTTTTTTTTTTTTTTTTTTTTTTAAGACTTTGTTGTAAAATTCAAGCACTTGGTTTTTGTTTCTGGATAAATCCAGCACAGACCAGACTTTTGTTTTGCTCAGTACCGACAGGACTCTGTTTGTGTCCCCGCGGTTTTTCAACTGGACCATTAGGGACAGACGTTGAAAACGTTTTCTCCGCCTGGCCGAGGCACGCGTGCCCGATCCGTGCCCTCGGCTTCCCTGGCCGTGCGGGCAGGCGTCTGGCTCTGCCTGCTTTTGAGATAGCAAGGAAAGGATTTTCTAAGTACCTATGGACGGAGGAGCACCAGCCCCTTGACTTTCAGTAGACCCCCGTGCTCCTGAACCCTCCTGATGCCTTTGGAATATCTCTCCCGGTACGTCAGGCTGGTCACAGAGGGAGTTGCACAGGCTGAGACAGAAATGCTCATCGAAGCTTTTGGGAAATGCTTCCGAGCTCACTTGGAAATGCTCTTGAATCAGGATTTCAGACCAAAAAAAGCCCAACCGGCGCTATGTAGATAATCATATCAGATTATTTGACGTTTTGCGAGGTGCTTAGCATCGACAGAAAGATTTCTCAAAGGTACGACAGCCCTTCCTTTACGCGAGTGGCAATCTTTGGCACCGGTCATAGATTTAAAGATGAAAAAATGGCCTTTTTTTACTTTCCAGCTCTCTTATCCTACCAAAGATTTACTTCCAGCACAACAGGCACGATGTCCCTTTTGCCGACTGGAGGATTAAATCCTCCTCTCCCTCCTCCTAAGGGTAACCAGATCGGGGTCAGCAGGTCAGGACGGATGAGTAAAGCAAATTATTTAACCCACAGCATCATTCGTGTGGCGTTTATTGTTTCTTTTAAAAGACCAGCTGCTGTGTCTTTCTTAGCATGGAACTTTTTTGCCAGCAGTCCCCCGAGCAAAGATTTACCGGTTTCCACAGGTACCATCTCGAATGGGGAAAATTTTGCACTTTCACACTTAGCAAAGCAAAGCTCAGCCCCGCACCGGGCTGCACGTGGCCAACAAGCCATGAGCAAAAGCAATAATTAAAACCTGGATCAGCCATGAGCTCAAAGAAGCCCCATTCTCTGAACCCCTGAATTTCTTGTTGTTTTTAAATAGAATGCATTTCATTTTAACATTTTCTGAGAACTTTTTTAGATGTTTGTTTACTTCCATGTTTACAGATAACTCTTTGCTTTTTTTTTTTAATGCAGTACTTTTAAGTATATCAGCCAAAACCATACTTTTACAGTAACTTTTGTTTTAGGTAATATGAGTGACATTCCAATTTTTTTTTTTGTTGTTAAATATGCTTTACCAGTCTTGAATTTCCGCTGGAACAAAATATTTGTAGCATTTTGTGTAAATACAAGCTTTAATTTTTTATTTTTTCAAATGCTGTCACCCGAGATTTGCTTTTCATGCACATATTGTACAAACACACTCTGCTTTATGCCACAGACGATGATTGTGGATCAGTTTACTTCAACTTCAAAGGGACTATTTGTATTGTATGTTGCAACTGTAAATTGAATTGTTTGGCATTTTCTCATGATTGTAATATTAATTTGAAGTTTGAATTTCATTTTCAATAAAATGGCTTTTTTTTGTTAATGTTCTTCTATGCTTCTTTTTCTTCCGCTGTCTCCTCTTAGCACCAGGCAGGATAAAGTACGTACGTGATAGGACACAGTACCAGCCCTTCTGTGGTGGCCCCATCAATTTCTGCAGCGCTTAAGTTTTAAATTAAATATAAAAAGCAAGTTTCCAGGCCTATGGGTGGTAAAGGACACCTTCTAAATCTGATCTCAAATGTTGCTTCTTTCCCTGAGTCTGCAAACTATCAAACCCTGTGTTTCTTAGAGGAGTGCAGACTGCTCCATTCATCTTGCTAGATCGTTAACTCTGAAACCTAACAACTGACATTAGCTGGGACATTCTGATGCTATGGTGCTGTGGCCAGAGCTTGAAATATAGGAGAAGCTGGGATAGATTTCCAAACCGGGGGCGGGGAGGGTTTGGGGTTTATGGCTCTTTTCCAGGATGGGGGTTGCGCTATCCCCACCTCTTCCTGGTCAGACCTGAGGAATGCAGTTACAGATAATCTTGTGATTTGCATGGCCTGAGGCAAGAATAGTTTCCAAGCAGCAAAAGATATATGGATAGGGAGGAGACTGGGGGAGGAGGCTATTTTTTCTCCAGCCTAGTGTCAGGGGTAGGAGGAAATGCAGCTAATGAAGGTGAGGTTAAGTTCACTCAAGGCTGTCTGCAGGAGGAGAGGAGAGGACAGGAGTTGTTTGCAAGCTTGTGCCTGGTCTCATAGTAAGTTCTTATCCTTTTTAGCTGTTTTCTGAGTCTGCAAAAGAGCAATAGTAGCACAGAGAGGCATGAGGGTCTGATCGTTTCAAGAAACCTTTAACTCTGAAGTTTAAATGTCAGTAATACTGATTTTGTGAGCTCTGTTGGCTTTCCCACGGACCTACACATTTCTTGCGTGGTGGTTGAAGATTGAGATAATTCTGGGGGCTTTCAAGGGTGCTTTCATTCCAGCCCATAATCTGAGTCCTGATTTTAGGGAAGCTTTATCCAAGAGTGAGGAACCAAGCAAACCAATGGTCTGTGGTGTAATTGCTATATAAATCATTTGGGGGGGGACTTATGCTATAAACATTAGTGCAAAGACTTTCTGCTACCCTCTGGTACACAGGTTAACCCATCTCAGCTAGTCAGAGCACAGAGGGATGTTCATTATATTCTTGCTTTCATGGTCACTTAATCCAGATGCTCATAAAGGGAAGTAAACAATTTTTCACTATTTTGTATGGTCAGGTGGTGGAGCAGGGGCCCAGGGAGGTTGTGCCACCTCTGTTCTTGGAGATTTACAGGACCCCACTGGGTAAAGCATGCAGCAACCTGGTCTGACCCCGCAGCTGATGCTACTTGAGCAGAAGGTTGGGCTGGAGACCTCCAAATTATCCCATGGTCCTGTGGGTCAGGCCAGGAGCTATCTGCGATGGGTTGTTGTCTAAGCTAAAAACTGCTTGCGTGACTGTACGGATAACACATATTCAGCTAAAACCAATCTGAATAAAGAGGTTTGACAGGATGAAATTCTTACATGGGCAGGTTATTGAGGACTTACAGTGATCCCTCTATCTTTTGTTGGTTTCTGGCATCTATATCAGACATGGTCAACGCAAGGGTTGAAGACCCAAACCATCACTCTGATCCAGTACAGCAATTCCCATCGTACATCATGCTAGGGGTGTTGCTTTTGGGTTTTTGATTCATTTACCCTTTCGCAGCTTGAGAATGTGACTCTTGTTCTCTTGCCTTAGCCACTCTCGAGGCAAAATGACCACCCCTGGTCAGCATGGAGGACTGCCCGATATATAGACATGTGGAGCGGCGGGGGGAGATCAAACTCAAAGTACTTTTAGGAGATAAGATTTAAATACACTTCCTACAAGGGGTGGTGACCGTTGTCTTCTCCATCTTTCGGTGTCTAAATGGCTTCCTGCTTTTGTGTTGTGGGGGTTCAACGTCAACTCTGGATCGCTGGAGTCAGGCCTTTGCCGGTCCCACGCAGCGTGCGTACGGTGGGCAGCATCTCGTGCTGCCTCTCCCTGTTGGCCTCGTTTGTAACTTTTTAATTTCCTGTGGCTGTGAACAACACCGGAGGGGCTCAGAGCAGCCACATGTTGGCAGCCACAGGCCTAAACCAGCCTTTTTTGTGCCTAAAACAAGCTCTTGGGAAGAGGTGGGGGAGAGAAGGAGCAGGGTCTGACTTTATGGTTCAGCACCAAGGCCCTGTGCTGGCACCAAATAAAAAATTCATCAAGCTGTTTACTGGGGAAAAGGAGAAAATAACCTCAGTTATATATCCAAGGATTGACATGTACCGTCTAGTTACCTTCTGCGTGGTCAGGAGAAAATGAATCGGTATTTTGGGGTGAAATCCTTCCCCTGGGCGACCGCTTGCGGATGGCCATTGCTCTGCCTAAGTCACAGCGGAGCTCTGCAGCACTTGGGGGGGTCACACCAGATCATATATTTGGGTAGGAGAGGGCATGGTGCGGTGTGGGTGACCAGCTTTGCAGCTCACCACTTGGCTGAACGCTTGCAGAGAACAGCCCAAGAGCGTTATTCACCAGAAATATTTGTTGGATGAGTTAAAATTATAAGCAAATCCACTAGAAATCCATAACCTTTGGGTAGGTGATGGGGATGACTGTGTCGGATAAACTACTGGGGGCAGGTTGAACATTTCTACTCAACATCTTGAAGAAAAATTTTAGCACGAGCTTAAAGCAAAAATTTAAATATTTATCATTCAAAAGGGCTGTCTTTGGCCTTCTGTAATTATAATCTTTTCCCTGTGGATCTACTGGTGCAATCTCAGTCTGGGATGTATGGAGCTGTTCCCATGGGGTCTCTTTGTGATACTTATATGGCCTTGGAGGGGGGGACGTCGGCATCTACCCCTCTGGGAATAGGAAGCTGTTGGCCCCAGTTACAGATGAGGCTGTGAGATACAAAGAGAACAAAGCCGAAACTCTCAAAAGCATCTGGTGGTCTGATGCAGTGCAAACAAAGTAACTTTGGACCTACGACATAATTTAAAATTGAAGTTCTCAGGCCTGCCCTGCTACTTTCATGCAGATAATTGCACAGATTATTTAGGGTAGATGCAACTTGCGTTTCCAATGTCAACTGTGCTACCTAAATAACAAGTGAACATGAATTTCCCTACTGCAGTTCGGGTTAGAGAATAAAATAAAATCCCTATAACCATATTTGTAAGAACTTGTAAAGATGATACAAATTAGCTTTTGTTCTGTAGCTGTGAAATTTCAACATCGTCTGTGATTCTCCAGGCAGCTTTGGACTCCTCTTTTTATGCCTCAGTTTCCCTAAGTATAGAACAGGGAATTTACTATGATGTCCCTACTTTCTCAGGGTGTCCCATGGACTCAGTGTTTATAGACAGCTTTGAATTTTTGTTGTTGTTGTTGTTGTTTAGCTCTTTTTACTACAAATCCAATGTTTGGTCTCACACCATTGGATAGTGTCCTTTGAAACAGCACATTTCTAAACCACATGTTTAGAAAAATTGACCCAGTTTCCAGACTGCTGATCTGGTCAAAAAACAATGCGGAGTTAAGGCCAAGTTGTGCTGTCTCAACAGATTTACTCGGGATTTGCGGTGGGGCAGGAAGAAAAGCAGAGATCGCTGCAATCCGTGGAGGCAGCCCTTGGCCGCTCCCTCCCGGCAGCTCGCTCGGGATGAGCAGCTGGAGCTTGCGGGATGTCCCAACACTTAGAGAAAAGCAAACAGCCCATGTTAAAGTTGATCAGCCGCAGCAACTTGCCAGTGATTAATATTCACTGCGAGGCCAAATTCAGATGGTGATTACGCCAGCAGAGATCAGCTGAAGTCCCTCTATTAATAGCCCCACGTACTTGGACGCCAGCATTTTTCAACCCGTAAATGCGGGTGTTATCAATGAAGGGTCACCGAAATGCTGGTTGGAAGAGGTCTCTGTGGGTCTCCCGGCCCAAGGGAGACTCGACGCAGGACCACCACCACCAGCTCCAGCGAGCCTTGAAACCTTCCAAGCGTGGAGATGGAGCCGGGGCTTCAGCAGAGCATCCCATCCCCAGGCTTCTCCTAATGTCCACCCCCAACCTCCCAAAGTGCAATTGGTGACTTTTCTCTCAGCCTCTGGATTTGGGTTTGCGTTGGGGTTTGGGTTTTTCCCTGCCTCTGGGTTTGGGCACACAGGGTACAGTAAGGATTTAAAACCTTATTGCGCATCTATAGGACTCCAGACCTCTCCTTTCCACCCCTTCATTTGTATTTCTCCAGGTTGGGACATAAGAGCACTATTAAAATTAAAGTTGGAGCCTAAACACCAAGGCAACCCCTCGCCCCCCCAGCTTGTTTACTTTTTCATTTCCACTGTTTGAAAAAGAAGTCCTTAGTAGCTGAAAATGATGCTGTTTTACACCCAAATGCTGTGAGGTAGTTTCTCCCAGGAAAGCACAATTTTTATCCCTGCTCCAGGGTGTGCAAGGCCAGTTAGCAAACGTCAGGAAATAGGAAAGAAAGGCCGTGGCAGGAGGGAAAAAAAAACCCCAAATAATCCAGACAGATCTTGGGAAACCTGGATGCGAAGGATCGCTGTCCGTTTATTGCCAGTAGTGGTGTTCTCCTAACAGAGCAGTATGTTCTCATCTTTTAATAATAGCCAGGCCAGATGCTAAAGTCTCCTCTGCAAATACTGTATAAGTGAGAAGGAGAACAGCTGATTTCTGTTAAGATGAATATACCAGGAGAATAAGCCAAAAAAACTATGAGAAATCTCCAGAGGTCTTTCTTTGCAATGCCGTTTGGCAGCTAGATCTCAAAGTCGGGACTGAAAATCCAATCTGTGCTTCTGTCCCTTCGCTGATCGGTCGCCGCGTGTCGAGCGGCGACTCCTGCACCGCTCAGGGGTTTGGAGCAGCACTGCCGGGGATTTCCCCCTGTACTTTAAAGAGCTGCAAAATCCACAGCCTTTGGCTTTCGTGGAGCTGTAGAAAGTACCAGTCGATGAGGAATCTGTTTGACATGCTCCTTGCCATAGAGAATGGTTACATGCTGAGTTGGGGCCAGAGATTTAAAATGGCATCTTTTTTCCTACTTTCTCCTCCGCCCTGTTTTCTTTCCTTAGTCTATTTTATTTGTCTGGAACTACTAGATAGAGGCAAGATTGTTGTTTTACAAGGCATTGTACTGGGCATTAAGAAAGATGCCTCTTCCTCTCCTCACACTATCCCTTCAATCATCTTTTCCTTATGTTCAGCACAGAAACTGCAATTCCCTCCGGGCTGGGATCTTTGAATCACAGTAAAATCACTCACGTTTGTAATGTGCTTATAGGTATTGGATGGAAAGTGTTAGAGAAAAGTAGGGTACATGGTGACGTGATATTTTTGTATTTCTGTAATGGGGCAACGTCCACGAGAAAAAAGAACTGACTGTGCATAATGTTCACACATTTTTCTCGTATGCTGAATGGCAGTCCTCGAAAACAGTTCTTAGAAATCATAAAAAAAACCATTGTGAAACGATGGGGAGAACACATCTAATGTTTAGGATTGCCGGCTGATGACTGCAGATAAAGATGTTTACGGAGAACTTGTGCAACCCTTTTCCCTGCCGGCGAGAGAAGGTTTTGTACGTGCCGTTTCAAACCTCCCCGTCTCTGCCTGACCGGGAGGATCCCCCCAGTTGCTATTTTCATAAGTTTCCAATTAGGAACTCATTTTGGTTGCTCCATTGAACAGGGTGCATGGCCATTTTTTTTCTGTGCTCTGCATTTATTTATAGAAGATACTTTTTTGGGGATAGTCACGTTAAGTCACTGGCATTTTGTTTATTGCGGGCTTCTGCCCTGGAGCAGCTCACCGACTCCTCCGTGACAGAAAATACCAACAGATAACGTGCTGACGAACTGCAGCGTTACCTGGCTGTCGTCTCTTGGATTTACTGATCCAGGTGTGTGTGGCACAGAGGGACAGACCCTGCGCCCGCTCTGTGTCGTCGGCAGCACCAGTGGTGAGGGATGGAAGGAGGATTCTCCGCTCGTGGCCGAGGGCGCGTGCCCTGTGCCGGGGCAATCGGCTGCTCAGACACACCTGGCTGCATCAGACCTCACCATCTGGAGAAAAGAAAAAATAGAGATAATTTAGGTCATCTGCAGCGTGACAGCCTAGAGACAGGAAAACACAAACCTCTGGTACTTGAACAGACCGTGGTTCAGAGGAGACGGCACCTCACTGACTCTGTTCAAATCCAGTCAGTGGGGGCTAGCACCCATCCCAGTGGGGCTGAGGGGTGAAACCCTGATGAAGATGGATAAATGAATGCATCCCATAAACAAAAGTCCTCTCTGAGGCAAATCTTCAAGCCCAAATCCTGGTTTTCCCCTGGAAGCAGTAGGGTCCTGAAGCCACCCCCTGGTCCAGCTCCCCCAGAAGGTTTTGGATATCTAGGGTCAGCGTTGAGACCTTGCATTTGGGTCTTTCTTTCTATCAAAAACCGAAACTAAAATCAGATCCAATTTGTGCTTTAGGGAAGTGTAGACTTGTTGAAGTCGCTGCCAGATTTAATGTCACTATTGGCCCTTCGGCATTTCAGTTACTGCCGTGTTACAGTATTTTAATTATAATTCTTCCTTCCTGACCCGTGAGAGCTGATAGAGGCTGCATGAATGGATCCATCGCTTTCCTAGGTGTGTAGCCCAAGCCCTTCACTGGGGCACGCAGGGCTTCTCCCATCCCATTGTGTCCCTTTGGCCCCACACTGGTGTTGCAGACCAAAATGAGAGAAAATTGTAGCAGCCTGGCTAGTGCCCCTTGAAGTGCCCCTCAAGACCCGTGAAAATGCGCACCCGACCGAGAAAAGGATAATACTGAACTTGCAAAGGTCTCCTGCTAGAGATGAGAATGACCACAGACCTCAGGCCTTGCAAATGAAATGTCAAAGTCATTTCTTTAGTGTTTCTTTGCCACAACAACTGCAAATAAGAACTTGAACCTCAAAGACGGAAGATGTGAAGCTCAGAAAGACACCCACACCCACACGCAAGACGAGAAAGGGGGAAATCACATTTTCGGCTGCCTCATAGAATAAGTAGTAGTTCATTTTTGAAAATGTTTTCTTAAGTTCACTCTCTTCTCAAGTACCCATTAAGTGATGGGTACTTAATAAAAGTTACGTAATGCTTTAGTTGATAGGCATTGGTGAAATTATTGAATATTAATATGAATGTGAATATGAGTATGAATTTGCCTCTGTATTTAACAACTTGTTAAGTCAAGGGTGGCTTTTGAAATATTGTCAGAAATGGGTAAAAAGTTATATGGGCCATGGGAACTGATCTTACTATGAATCCTGCAGTTCCTGGTTTAGTTGGGAAAAGTGATTGTTGTTTAGTTACTTCTTTTAGCTTAAAATGCAGTTATTGTTTTTCTTCCAAGGGTTTTTGGCTGCTTTACAGCTGTTGTTAAGAAATCAGTATTTCTTAGTAAAATATGCACCCATTTGTTAATATTTGTGACAAGGCAAATTTCAAAGAATTGAAAGGCCGTGGCGTCGTTTTTCTGGAAAACACCAATACCTTGCCAGTAAGCACATTCCTCATTAACAGGTCAATACCAATCCCAGTTAAAAAGAAAAGGGGGGTTGGAGTTTTGGGAATTTTTTTTCTGCCACAGATGCTATAGTTGTTCACTCTACTTTGCCCTCTTTGGGTTCACAATAAAGGTTTAAAAACATTATTAACGAGATACACAAAGGAATGACTTGCTTCAGGTAATAAATGGTAGAACTGAATCCTGCTGGTTTTCTTTTTGTAGCCAGTAAAAGTCATCTGAATGTTTTCTGCAAAGGTAACAGTGGGAAGCAGAGCCTTGAATGTCATTGCCTCCTAGCTCATGACTTCTCACCTGCCGGATGACATCTCACAGCTCCCAGCGAGCTCAGGGCTGGGGACAATGACTAACTCGTTCCTAAAGCTGGAACTTAATCCCTAAATTGCCCTAAAAAGGTTTCACAGACTATTTAAGAAGCGTTATACAGACCATTAATTCAGAAACCGAAGCTAGAAGCCAGAACGGCATCCTCCACCATGCAGATGACGAAGAGAAAAGAATTTGGCCCAAGATGTGCTCAGAGGTGACCTCCTTAAGTCAAGAGCTAATTTCGTGAGATTTAAGGATTAGGGCCAATAGTTTATAGATTTTTTTTCCCCTATATATATATTTATGCACTATTGTAATACTTACGTGATCCTCAAATATTTAAAAATGGAAAATAAGAAAACTCCAGCTTCCTTGCTGGGAGAAGCACCCTAAAATGCACCTTTAGGCTTTGGAGTTTTTTGCTTTCTGTGCATGAGAGTGGATCAGTACCTTGCACCCAGGTGTGTTTGTGGATCTGTGTGTGTGAGCCAGGGCAAATTGGCCCTCCCCAGGGAAACAGAAGGTGAGAGAGTGCTGATGAAGAGGTGGGATTTGCCTCTGGTTTTGCATAGGAAAAACCATTCTTTTTGCAGAATGGATTTCTGTTGCCTAGGAAAAAGAAGAATTTTGGCCTCTAGATACACAGATTTGAAGGTCATCTGGGTAATTAGGTAGTGGCGATGCTGACAGTTGTTAGTGTTATACTCTTCATTGCTGTAGTGCTTTGGGATGCCCATGTGTGCAGAACCCCAGCTAGACCATACACCCTGAGCCCAAAATCATATGTGTGATTGGTCTGGAGGTTTCCAGATAGTTTTGAAGACTTCAGAAGATGGGGGAAGGCTTCTTCTCCTTTGGCCAGTGGTTTGGTCATTTAAGCTGTAATGTATCCCACTGCCCCTCTGTAAACTCCAGTGTCTGATACTGCTGGTGTTGGAGATCAATTCACTGAATGTCAGTGAGACAAAGCAGTATCTCTGGTACACCAACCAACACAGCTGGAAAAAATGACAAGTTCTTGGCCAAGTCATTCTTAAGACTCTAAATAAAAAAAGAAACTGGAGAAACTGGGAAAAATTGCTCTGAGTTTACTGTAATTTTATAAATTATCTGAGCCATAGAAGTAGAGCAGAGAGGGACCTTGCAGTGGGAGAGATGAGGGAAAAGATTAAGTGCCATAAAAGCAGTATTTCTATTGTATCCAAAATGGTTACTATCTAGTACAATTATGAATTTCAGTTCTCAGATTCATCTTGCGTTGGTCTTCTTCTTACAGGACTTAGAGGTCATACATACTTCTTTTTTTTGTCCTTGTAGCCTTTAGCGGTTGCTTTTGCGAGCTCACAGTTTATCGGTTGGTCTAATCAACTGCCTCAAAAAGCCCTCCCTCCCCAAGCCTGACTTTCTCTTTCAACAAGTTTACATCCTTAGACTCCAGCAGCTTGAATTTTAAGTTTGTGACCTTGTACTTGTTTCTCAGTACGAAGCCTGGGCATTGAGCCCCATACTATAATAGCAAGAACATGGCAAACTGCATGGTCAGTGGGTTGCTTACAGAGGTGGCAGATCTTTCACAGAGACATTTTCCGCCCTCAGCACATAAGTCGGGGATAACTGGTGTGTTGACCATTATTGATAAGTTTTTGCATATGTTTCCTGGAGTGGAAGAAATGGTATATAGTCTTTTGCGCAATGCAGAAAAGCAGAGCATCCAGGAAAAATGAGGTGTCCCAGGCTTTTAATCATGCTAATGGATGTGATACGTCGTTGAGCAGATGCCTCCCCCTTGCAGCCAGCACCTTTCAGTCCCACCTGAGCAAAGTTTAGCAACTCTCTAGGTTGGGCTAAGCCATGAGAAAGCTGGGAGATGTTACTTTTCGTATTTGATGCAAAGGAAACAACCTCTGTTTTCTTGACACTTTGACCCCCTGTTTTCTTATCATCCATCACAGCAGTGTCACAAAGATGCTGAAGATAGCAGAGGAAAAGGGCTGAACCACATGAATCTAGTTTCATTATTTGCATTTTATTTGCTCTGACTTCATCTGGGCTGTCGCATCCTGGCTGCCTTGTTTGACTCGTGTAGAAGCAACTTCTATGAATCGCTGCTGCTGCTTTGAGCTGTTCCATGAGTAAGAAGGGAGCACTATCAACATGAAGCCCAGGTAGACGAAGTGAGTGATTTTGTAAGGAAGTTATGTCCTTCTTTTAGTTTAAAGGTTTAACTTAGACTTTTGGGGGCATTTAGCTTTAATTTTCAGCCCCCTTTGGAAGGCGACAGAACTACTGGGATTGTGCTGTGTGTGGACACAAGGGCAATGTCTGTCTGTCCCTCTGCCTGTAGCTTTTCAATCCCATGGCCAGTCCCGGTTCACTGAAACTCAGCAATTTCAGAACTCCTGAATTTAAACAGATTTCATGATGACGTCTCCCCAGATAGCAGAAATGTTTCTGTCCAACCATAGGTTTGGATGCCACCTTTATTGTGCAGCAAAGAAGACAACCAATACATGCTGTACTACAGAAGAGAAAGCTCCTGTACCCATCAACAAGGCTGGTTTGCTCTTCATGCAATGACTTGTCGTAAAATTTGTGGGAGTAATTTTATTTTCATGTTTTTACAGACCCTAAATTTTAGGCCTAGACTAAGGCAACAAGAGACTCAGAGGCCTCCTAACAAGTTTGTCCCACCCATTCTCTTGAAGTAGCTCATTGCTTTAAATTGAACCACTGCCTACAACTGCCGCTAAACATTACTGCTTCTTACAGTAATAGGAAAGGATTTAATCACATCTATAGAATAACTTCATCCCAGGATCCAAGTGTATAACGTCTTTCTCAATGTACATTATCCTGAAGTCTGCATCATTTTCAAATGGCTCATTGGCTTCTAAAGGCTAACGTAGCCATAGCAATTGGATGTGCCTGTCCACGCATGTGCATGTGTATCTGTTTTCTGTTGAAAATAGTTTCAGGAGCCTTCTGAGCTCATTGCCTGGTGGTTAAGTATACTGAGGGCTGGAGCAGCAGTTCAGTGTTCACAGGACGAGATGATTTCATATCTGGAATATAGCAAAGACTGAGCCTATAGTAGGCATCAGAAGTGCTCCATAATGCCCTTTTCCTCTCCAACCATTTTACTTTTACCAGTTTTACTCCCAACTCTTTCCCTCTGCATCTGGACGTCCTTCAAAGGAAATACAGGCTGGACAGCCCCACTGTGCACCAGTGGGCCCCCAAACAGGACAACTTGCAGACCAGCACTGCCCAGCCCTGGTTTATAGGGTCAGCTATAGATGTGCCATGTTTCCTGGTCCCTTCTTCTAAATACTGCAAGAAATTCTCTTGCATAGAAAGATGAGAGCTCATGAAAAGGCTTTGGGCTCACAAAGACTGAAAAAATGCAACTCAAAAGGTGACTGTTGGCAAATGTGAGACAAAACGCATTTGCTGAAAGCCCAGTAAAGGAGGTTTCAAGCTAACGCCTTTGGCCTCACCCCTGTGGCTCCGCACGGCCCGGCCCGTTGGTGCGGTGAAGCTGGCGCGGTGTCACTCACTGAGCTGCAGTGGCACGACTGTGTGCCTGAGCCCTCCGATTCTGCAGAGCAAAGGATAAAATGTTTATCAGATTTGACCTAGATGTGGCCTTGATTTTTAAAGGCAGGCTTGTTGCTCTATGAATAAACTCAGGATGTTCAACATAAACATCTAAAAAATTGGAGAGGATGACTCTTCTCACTCAACCCCTAGAAACCAGAAAAGGAGAGAATTAAGATTTTAAAAGAAAAGTCCCAGCAGTGTGGAACCAAGATGGGAAGATGCTCCATTTAAAACAATTTGAGTTCCTACTTTCCATATCCTCGGGAACGTGATACTCCTGGACCAGCGGTGGCCGCATTGTGCGTCCATGCACACCCTGCCCTACTCCTGGGGTTATTCCTTAGATCTTCTGCAGACGTGAGCTAAAACTGGAGTCATACACCAGCCTGAGCCCTCAACAAGAGGCAGCCACTGTGGAAACCAGAGACTTCAGCCTCTTCCAGGAACCCTGGGTGGGGTGTTTTCAGAGAAAAGGTTGAGCTCTCTCTTTCCATCCACGAAAAACAACTAACTGTTAAACTCGGTTTGGCTACTTTCTAAAGGTCTTTGCTGTAGCCCAAACTTCTAGATAGGAAAATAATACAGAGTGAGAGTAGATCTTTCCTCCTGGCTTTGCTAGTTGTTTGCAGAAGGCTTTTCCCTTATCAGGGTTGCCTGTCCGGGTGCTACATGTTTGCACACTTTGGGCTTCTTTTGGCCTGTCTTTTACACTCCTGACATCTGCCTGGACCCCCACCCTGGTGCACTGACCTCCTAACACATAGAGTTCATTTGCCTCTGCAAAGCTGAGCTTGTGGAAATCTAGTTTTTCCTTTCTGGCTGAGCAAACAGGAGCATTCACACCTCCTGACGTTGGGCTGCGGTGTGGAAAGGAAAGTGAGATTTATGAAGCCTGGGAGAAAATAAAGTGGAAAGAGAGCAGGTGTACCGACAGCGAAGTTCCCTTGGGAGGAGGCAGGAGTGCATTTCCATCTTGGTTTTGCCAGGTGTGAATCTTTCCAGGACCTGTATCACTGACTAATTAATGCTTACACATAGCAGCCATCCACCCAAAACCCAACCCAAGGTGGGGATGAGCTGTTTGGGAAGGACTGCTGCAAATGGACCAGTGCTGGAGGCCAAAGAGGCAGGGCAGGGGTTATCTCACCTAAATTAGGACAGACTTCCACCTCTGAGCTAGTTACCCGACATTTGCTCCCTTTATAGTTGATAGAGGGAAAGTGGCACTTTGATCTGAAAGCGTTTAGTTGCCCACTTTCAAATGAGATAAATTATGCTCTAGAAGCATATTTCTCCCCCCTGACTGCAAAGGAAGCCCAGAGGCATCTGTCCTGGGGTCTGGGTTATGAGGAGATGCAAAAAACTGTGGCCCTGGAGCCAATCTACCGGTAGATTTCATATACCTCATGGCTGAAAATGGTTCTGGGTGTTGAAGTCCAAATTCTTTTTCAATCCTTTAAATTGATGGTTGTCCACAAAAATAGTGAGAGCCATATTTTTGAAAGGAAAGTCGTTTCTTGTAAAAAATTGTCAGCTCCACACATGGCCTCAGCAGATATTATCAATAGTGACAGCCTTTGAATTGATCTTGGTGAGCAACAAGAATGAGCAAGATCTGAGACCTGAACCATTGGCTGCTGGGCTTTGGGTTGAATTTTCTAGTTTTCCTCTCAGTGGTAAACAGAAAACTGCTCCAGGAATCAAATGAGAAAGAGGGAGAAGGGCAGTTTCTCCTGCATTTGGGACGGGTGGTAATCTTGCTTCTCTGGTACATAAATCTGATGCAAATTCACTAACGTTAAGCAACTGCACAAATGGTGACTGAGCTGAGGAGACAATCTGACCTCAAAAAAGCTTCAAGGCTCCTTCAGACAAACAGCCATAGACTTGGATGCTTTGCCAAAGTGTAGCTAAACATTTTGCATTTGAAAAAAAACCAAGTTGGAAACCTCCCAAGAGGCTTTTCCTAAGAGATGTCTGAACCTTCCTGCTCCAATGGGAATATAATCACTCCGGGACAGCTCTCACTTATGTTGGGGCAGTTGGAGGGGAGCCGATGGCAGGTGGCAGCAGGGTACCAAACTGGGACAAAAAACAGTCTTGGGATGGGTCTTCTGCATTTCAGCCACATCATTTCTGGTCCTGAGCAGAGCAAGGGAACCTAAAAAATAATGAGAGAAAGATTCATGTGCTGGCAATAGCAAGAGCTGTGGCTTGGGTGCAGGTGGCAGCCAACCAAGGGCTCTGGCCGGGCTGCGTATTTCCGTAAGCAGCGGGAAGAGGTACATCAATCGGCCGTGCAAACAGCCATGCTGGATGTGGGGTAATGACAACCTACGGGCACTGCTGTCCCCAGCTGCATCGTGTAGTCGGCCCCTTGATGCCAAGCAGGCATTTTGTATTAGCTGGCTGTGCCGCACACCCGGGTCCCCACCATCAAAGGCAGCGCATGTGCCTTCCAGAAGGAGTTTTTTTCTCCATCTGTGCTCAGAAATGAGCTGGGGCAGGGCTGGCAGAGATGCTGGAAGGGGAAACTCTCTGATTTTGGGGAACCAGAGATCCCTCACAGCTGGTGCTGCATCCAGGCTGCCCTTGCATTTGTTCCTACCTCCAAATGCTGCGGCCACTGATCCCCAGGCAGTCCCCAGCAAAGATTAGCTTTATTTTACTTGCAGTTTTATGAACTGTGTTGTCCTGATTTTTCTCTGGGCTAATTGCTCAGCAGTGGACGCCAAGGCTCTGGCTTTCCTCTCCCATCGCGCACCGAGCGGTTGTCCCCTCCGTGGAAGCAGGTTGGCCCCTGGGGAGCAGATTGCTCCAAACCCCTCACTGTGAGGTGCTGGGGCTTCACCAGACACCCCTTTGCCAAATAAAACCATCATCAAAGTGACCCACACAACATTTGGTCCCTACTGTGATCATAGAAATCAGGTGGCAGGCAGGAGAATGACATCCCCAAGATGTCCTTGCCCATGGCCAGGGTAGGCTTGATCCCTGCAACTGTGTGAACCAAACAGTGCCTGGGCTCAGGCTCTCATCCTGAAGCCACTCACCTTTTTTTTTTGTCAGATCCGTAACACTAAATACCCTTAGCCCCTACAAGAGCACAGCCACATCCAAAATGCCTATTCAGAGCGGTCCTTGGCTTTGCTAATACGTGGTCTATGCCTGGAAATGGCTTGGGAGTGTGCTACTTGACTGTGCCCATGCTAAAAATTTTGCAGTAGGGATGTGTTTTTGTGCCCATTCCCGCATGCCAGGACTGTTTAATTTACTATATATAGTCATAGCATATGTGTACTTGAATATATTCTCTCTACAGCCTGGTTCAGTGTAGAGGTTTCATGTAGCATACACTATAAAAAGTTTCTTTTTCAGATTTTCATCTTGACATGAAAGTGCATTACAACATTTGCCATCAATAAAACACAATTCCTTCCATGTGAAAAGCATTACAGCCACAGTATGGTTATTGAGTGATGATACCTGGATGACGGAAATACACGAACAGGAAAGTGTACATAGGGAAACTTCAGAAATGATGCCAAGTTTTTTAAAAAAACAATGTCTGATAGCAATGCAGATGGGTTTGGAGAATTTAGTTCATTTGTACTCAAAAAAAAAAAAAAAGAAAGAAAGGAAAGAGAAAGAAGCTGAGCTGAAAGAGAAATAAAAAGCTTCACAAATGAGTAACTGAGGAGGCTGGGAACCCAGTGAAGACATGTGTGAAGAACAGATTTCTTGCCTCTTGCTCTGTGGTTCAATCTTGGGCCAAACCAGTCATGATCAAGCATCAGGGTTTTCAGGATCTACTTCTGCTCTCAGCCTGTTGCTCATGCCCAGTGCAGCATCCTGTGCTGGGATGTCAGGGACTGGAGGTACCATTAACATTGTCTTCGACTTTGAACCCTAGAGATAGGTCCTCCAGGTCAGGCTTGGACCCTAAGAGGGAGATTGCCCCCTCTTACACAGTCTACACCTAAATTGAGCAGCTGACTCCAAACTTGCTGAAACAGAGGGAAAAACTCCCGTGACTTTGTATAGAGCTTTGGATCAAGCCCTTCTCCTGAAAATGTGCCAAGCCAGGATCCTTCTACTGGCTCTAAATTTGGTTTTTATGAAAATGCTCCCATTAGCACCAAAATAAATGCTAGCTGTGTTTTGATTTTAGCAAAAGTTTAGCTTCGAGAAAAAAACATGCTAATAAACTCATTAACTGAACCCATTAAATATACATCTCCAAATCTTCCTGAAAGTAACGTAAATCACCAGCGCTGGGTTCCCAAGATGCAAGGCAAGTTGCTCGACTTTGGAATGCGTAAACATTTAGTGGAAGAAATTGCGACTTCAGAGAAAGTACAAACAAAGCAGCCTGTTTGTTTGTGCGGCTGCTTTCTCGCAGGAGAAAACTGAGAAGCATGGAAAGCCTCGAGTGTCCTCCATGGTTCGCGTTTGTAGCTGTGATCCAAAGGGGACAGAACAAAGGCTTTCCTATTTATAGCCGAGCGACCGAAAGCAAAAGCGCTCAAGTGATGAAAAGGCACAGTCCACCATTGTCGAGGCTTCTGAAAAGAACACAAACCATGGTTTATCAAAGAGCAGTAACAAAAAGGATTTTGCTGGGTGGAAAATAAATGATGTTTTTCCATTGAATCCACCATCCCACATAATAATTTTTTTCTGGATTGGTCACACTTCATCAGAGCAGTGATTACAGACTGGGGGGAGGTAGGAGGAGAAACACGTGTCTACGTATGTGTGGAGGAAGTGCTCAGCAAAACCCACGGTCTTATTATTTCCATTTTGCAGGAAATGCCAATACTGCGTGTCAGAGTCAAACTGTTATATGACATCACCAAAAGGGTAGGTTTTGATTTAAGGAATAAGATAAGCTCTGCTGTTTGTGCTAACAGCTGCTTTTAATGTTTATTTTTTAAAAAATGAAAAGATATACAATAAATAAATAGGCTTTTTCATCTACTATACCAGGTCTTATTCGACATCTTGCCACAGTATCAAATAACTTCATCTCTCTGCTGTGTTATATTTACACTACTACCGAGGCATTAGAGAATCAGAGTTACCCAAATACATTCTAAAGAAAAGAGCAGTTGTAGCGTGACACAAAAATCCTTTTTTTTTCCTTCTGGAACAGAGTTTTTCTAAAAGAAATTCTTTTGTTTCAGGAAAGTGTCTTTTTTGATCAAACACTGTTTGTCAGGGGGGGAAAAAAAAAAGTGAAACTTTATTTGAATCATAGTTTCTAATAGGGAGCCATTTTCATGGGATTTTTTTTTCCAGTTCCAGCTTTGCTTCTTCCTTGGGTCTTCCTGGTACTACAACAAAACTGCTGACCAACACTGCCCCATCCCAGAAATCAAGTTGTAACGCTTCAAAATCCACTATTTATATCAAAGTAACTGAAACAAGTAAAGTCTGACCAGGACTTTGCTTATAGCTTATAGCGACTCAATTTATATGCATCAGTGTTACAACCTGCTATGGGAACGCATCTGCTCCACCTCACCACCATCTCCTCCTCCTTAACGCAACATCGCTGTTAACTAGCCTGCATTAGTTTCTGGCCTCATGCAAGGATTGTCTTGGGCATGTTACTGGGGTGTGTTACTGGGTTGTGTTACTGGGAGCTGGGAGTGCTGAAGAAGCCAGAGCTACCATTGGTGATGGTGAATTTAGGAGGCGGGCTGGGGCTTGGTTGTAAGGAGGACCCATGTGCAGGATGGGAGCAGAGAGGCAGCAAAAGGGCTCAGCAAGTGATGGGGCTTGGGCAGAAAGAAAGAGCTGAAAAGCTTGAAATGTCCTACTCATCGATGACCTACCTCAACAGAGTTAGGCCCACCTAAACCATTTGTGAATTTGACTTTCCAACTGGAAGATGGGACCTGCCATGGTCCCTGAAGATGAGGACATGTTGCCATTGCTAACTCTGGGAGAAAAGTCAAGGATGGGACGGGATGGGACGGGATGGGATGGGATGGGACGTTTTGGAAAATCCCAGCCAGACATCTCTAGGCGAAAAATTTGAGCTGAGATTGTTGAAAAGGCTTGTTTACATTTGTGTATTTGAATATAAAAGAAAGGTAAACAACTTGCAGGGAGAGAGGGAGGAGCTGTATAAATATATATAAATTCATGTGAAAGAGGCAGGCTCACACTGGGGCATGCAACCTCCACTTGCACAGCTCCCAAGGCACTCTCGCAAAAGCCGGTTTTCAGATGGAATAAGATTGTGTGCGGGGCTCAGATGGAGTCGAGGTGAGATAAAAGGAGACTGCAGTCTTAAGGGGCATGACTGTCCAGACATGCCCCTCACAGCCCAACCATATGACAAAGTGAGAGGCAACTCTGCGAAAGCAGAGGCAACAGCTAGAGGAGCCCACTGCAGGGGCAGATGGTACTGAGTAAGGGTTTTGCTAAGATGAAAAAAAACCCTCTAGCGCAGGGCACGTTAAAGGAACTCAATGCATTTACATGCAACAAGTGAACCAATTTAAGAGAAAAGAGGAAACAGAATTCAGGCTCTCAACCTGATTTACTCTTCCTGCAAGTTCATGAAAATTGGAGCAAATTAGGTTAAAATTTACCTTGTCCCTCCCTAAGCCACTTGTGCATCTAGGGTTTGTGAGAACGATGTGGACGGGGCGGGTGTGAAGGTTCTGGCTTGCTCTGGGCCTGGGCTGTGAGCTGGCTCGGTGCTGAGGCTCTCAAAATCAGATGGGCACAGTTAAGCTCTTCGCCACTGCCAGGAGCCACAGTGGCAGGGATTTCAAAAACGACTTGCTAATTCCCTCAAAGCAGACCTCAATTCTTCTGGTTTTACACCCACACCACTGTGATCAGGTGGAGCAAGGGTGAACCTGGGCACAGGAGGTTCTCAGATCCTCTAATGAAAATTACTCTTGTTTTCCTTAGATTAAGGAAGGAGGTGAGGAGAAGGGGAAAAGAGGTGGTCCATCTGGGAGAGAAGGCAGAGATTACACAAAATAATTGATGCCATATGAGCACAAAGTCGCATTTTCTTGCAAATGTCCACAGCACAGAGCCGTGATGGGCAACGAAAAGATGACAATAAAGATGGTTATCCGAAGAAAAGGCATTTCAATGGTGAAAGCCAGTCTGAAAAGGGGACATTTATACTAATAAATTAAACAGTTCAATGGACACATTGATTGCCTGTTATTAGCCTGGACTTGCCCTAACAGAATCGTTAGGAGAGGCCTGGGCAAGCTTTTGGCCTGGGCTCTCCCATACAATGCCTGGCACAGCTCAGGAGCAAGCACAGGCCAGGGACCATTCCCAGTGGGCAGTTTGGATATGACCACCCTGATCTGGAGGCTAAATTGAATACTGTGGACACGGCCAAGCCATGCCTGTTGGCCTTCTGTCCAAAGAATGGGCCCTGGTCCTTTTTTTTTTTTGATGTGGCCAAGCCTATTCATTTTATTATCTTTCCAAACCATTTAGCTGCACCCTATCATCAGCGTGTCTGTGGGCTTCCTGATCCGTGAAGTATTTATCTTTGCAACCCATCTGGTAGGTAGGAGAGAGCTATTAACCTTATTGAAGCGAGGGGGACGGAGGCGGAGGGAAGTCTGTCTGTACACCAACGCACGGCGGCACAGTCGGACGAAACTGGCTCCGGGCAAATTAACGAGATTAAACATCGTAAAGATGTAGCGTGGACCTCAGAAGTGTAGTATATGCCTGTTTCTTGAATCAGCTTGTAGCTTCCCAGCATGGAAGCCGTGGTGTCACGTCTTCACTGTGGTTTTGACCCATGCTAAGCAGTGAGGATGCACCTACCCATGCTACGACCACACCGGTGCTGGGCTGGGAGTGTGGGCACACAAACAAGTCGCTGCAGGGTAAACAAGGGCGTGAGCTTTCTCCTCCACCTCTGTACCTGTGCGTGCTTGTTACCCTGAGGTACCAACAGCGAGTGTCGGGTACCGGGCACCCATCCCCTCTGCTATGGAAGAGCAACCTGCTCCCGGGGCATCGGGGGGCGAAGAAATGCACTTGCGATGGCGGAGATGACTCAGTTGGAGGTCCCACCATAACTCACCCTGTGAGAACTTGTTTATACGCTCATACAAAGCGACTTGCCCCCAGATCACCTCAGAAGTCTGTGGTGGAGGCAAGGGTGGAACTGGTCTCTACCGAACCGCCCGCCTTAACCGCCGAGCTGCTCTTTCATGCTCGTCAGTTATTAACGAGCGTATTTCTAAAGCACCAGCAGTGTGTTCATAGCTATTAAAAATATAAAGGAGCTATAAGCTTTGACCTGCCCTCTGTTCCACCCGTGTCAGATAGCCACTGAAATGAAGAGGTGTTTATTTGCCTGGAAGTGTGGAGTCTTATGTCAGCTCCCGGTGTAGGAAGTAATTTTGCTGGGGGTCTGATCCTGCCACAGGGGAAAGGGCTGGTGCTTTTGTTTCTGTTTTACTCCGAGCGTGGTGCCTGCGCTCTCGGCATACCTGGAAAATTATCCTGCTTCGCAGCCAGCGCCGGTTCCTGGCCACCCCTGCTACACGCCAGGCTAAATTGGGAAACTAAACTTCTTTTTTTTCTCCCGGTGTACGGCTGGCCTCCCCACCTTGCCGCTCATGAATGCCTTGCTGAGTTAGCTGTGATTTGGAAAATTAATTGACTCGGAGCCTACTGCTGAAGCAGCCTCAAACGCAGAACACCCAAGACGCAGCGGTAGCAAGGTCAGAGGAGGTGGGAAATTTTGCGAGAGAGGTAGCAAGCAATAAGCAGAGCAGAATATGGGCACCGGCGGGGAAATGTAAAAGGAAACCATTCAGATCAGACACAGCCATGGGCGACAAGGCAATGGGACCTTGGGAGGCTTTGGTATTTATTGGGGGAGCTGGCAATGCCTGTGGCGGGGAATGACCCTGGCTCACTGTGGGAGGTGTGGGGTCTCCAGAGACCTCTTGCCTCTAGCCAGGATGTGCAAGGAGCACCCTAAGGACCATCTCCTGTCAGTGCAGAGAGCAGCATCTTTGCTGTGTAAAGAAATCTTAAATAATGCAGTTTATCGCAGGCATGCCATCTGCTTGGGTGTCAGCCCCTCAAGGTGAAAAAGGAACAAGGGCCAGGTACAGCTCCATAAGGGCTTTTCTCCTGTGGCTTCAATGCTTTTGCTCTCATTTTATGAATCTTCACAGAAAAAAGAGCTCTCAGAGTGTGCCCATTGTCCGTGATGCAGAGAGTATACCAAAACTTCTGCCTCCCCTGATTTCCGAGGTTCAGCTCTTCAAAAGTAGCCAGGGAGTGAAATCCTGTGGAAAACCCTTAGTTACCGAAATGCTTTTGCAGAGCCGCTCTTCAGGGCCCGTCTGTGTGCAACCCTGAGCAGGTCGTGCAAACGGGATGGTTCAGACACGCAATCAAGTGCTGGCAGCGTAATCCCTTCCCGTTCACGGCCGGCTGACGGACGGGGATGATCTGCGAGCGCGCTTTCATCTGCCTCAGCTTGCGAGGCAAGGCGACACAGCCTAAACCCCCGTGAACGCGCGCTCAGCTAAATCACATTAATTCCCATTCAAGGTGGCCCAAGGGCACATGCACAGACAGTTACAGAGGCTCAGCTGATAGAGAGGCGATTTGTTAAGCCGCTGTCACTCCCGTGTGCGTTTGAACTTTCCCCGCCTGCACAACGAGGCGGATGCTGACATTTCCGAGCGGCACGGCGCGAAGGAAAGGCATTTCTGGGGGTTGAGTAGCTGACATTTGTGAACGCCGGCGCTCGTCTTGGTTAGCCCATGCTGCAGATGCCAGGGGAAGCGGAAAAGCACACGATATGCAAAAGCTGATGTCTTATCCTCAAGTTCTTTGGGACCAGGAGCCAGAGTTGCTATCTCAGGAGCTGCAAAATAGGATGGCGTAGGCTAATGTTGAGGCTGGGGAAGGGATACTTGCCCAATGGGAAAAAAAGTATTCCAATAGATCTGATTTAATTGCAGGTTTATATGGCTTTATCACGAAGCAAGTGTCAACCAGCTTGTCCTCAAAACACCTTGCCATGGTGAATGACACAATTCTTCCTCCAGGGCAGGAATACTGAACCAGCCTGCTTTGGGTAACCCTGGGAATATGCAACAAAGATGGGAACAGACCTCTGCTCTCCCCAGGTCAGAGGGGCTGAGCCAGACGGTGGTCTGGGATGGGAGCAATGGGGAAAAGCAACTTTTCCACCCCTCGTTGCTTTGTCTGGGTCAAGTCTTCTCCTTGTTTCTCAGGTGTGGGGGAAACTGAGGCGGTGTCTCGGTTGGCAATTTCTGCTGATGTTCAGCTTGCTGTCGCCTGGAAGATTTGTGGCATGTTTTAAAGCTAAATTGTGCAAATGAGTTTGGTCGTTATTATCATGCAAAAAAAAGACCGTTTGTATACAGCTACCAGATTGCTGAATCCTAGAGGCGCAAGGTCGCAGAGCAAGCCTGTGACAATGCTGGCAATCAAGCCCCGCTCCTAGACTCCCCATCTAGTTTCTATTCATTGCTTGTTTAGGGTAATGAAGAGCAGACTGAGGGAATTGGGGTTGTTTGCTTCAAGAGGCTGTTATAAAAAAAAATCCTACTGCAATCTAATTCTGGCCTGGGCAGTGAAGAGCAAGTTTCCCGAGCATCTTTGCCTTACAAACTTCCCCAAATCCACAATGTTATACAGGTTCCTATTTCATGTCTAATTTTTGAAGTGATTAGTATCAAGCAAATAACCATTTGATACATTTCTCCTAGCCGCCATGCCTGTGATGTCCACGGCAGATCTCTGCCTGGTGAATCTGAAGGGGCAGGCTGGGACAAACAGCCCCTCAAACGCTCAGGAGCATCGTCCTCTTCGCTTTCCCAATTGATTTCCTCATAAACAGCCTATGCCAAAGCCTTTATGAAATTCAAGTCCGGCTTCACATTTCATTGAAAAACCTTTAAGAAAAGCCATTTTTCATACTTAAGACTTTTTCAAATCTCCCCTAACCAGTTACATTCTGCATTGTATCTTTTGAATCTGGCCATTGTCCAACGACAATCCTTAAAATCCCTTTACAGTTTTAAAGGAAAATACAAGCCCTCATTTACCACTGGATCCAGCCTGAAAATAAAAGCTTAATGCCTTGACAGGCCTGGATATTTTTTTGGGTCCTAAGTCTGATTTATGGTGGTAGCCAGCAAACCAGGCTGGTGAAATATTTGCTGCTGCTCGCAGGGATCTGGAAAAATGAAGTGTGAAGTTCTGAAGAGAGCAGGCAACAGTTCTCCAGTCACTAAACACTTCCAACGAGTTGGCAGCGGAACAGAGCTGTGGTCTGAAAGATGAACCTCAAAGGAATAGGGGAGGGGAGCAGTACTGCGCGCAGTGTCAAAATACTGCTGCAGCCTAAAGCTTTCCATACATTCCTGACATCGAGAGGGAAAGAGAAACATTTTCTTCATTATTTATTTATTCTCTCTCTCTTTTTTTTTTTTTTCTTCCCCCTGCAGGGGTTTCACCCAAAGTAGGGAAAAAAATTAAAAGCAACAACAGGAGCATAGGAAGCTGCTTAAGCCCACCGTAAAAATGCGCTGGATAAAAAAAAAAATATGATCCGGTTAGGGGAAAGCGTTGCTTGTTCTTTGCTGGTCGCAGAGCGATCTCAACGAGTGAGGCTGTGGCGAAGCATCTCTAGCCTTTCGAAGTGCCAAAGCCCTGCGATCTGTGGGCGTGGGAGCTGCGATTTTCATTCCCATGAAAAGGGAATTTCCTAGAGGTAAAAGTGAGGTGGGGATTTTTCAGAGCGTTCTTGGAATGAATCACCCCTGCATATGTTTGCCAGGTAAAACATGTGGCTGCTTCGCTTTATTTTCTTCAAAGGAAGTTAATATTCATCCCTATCGTGTAGATCATACGGAGACAGAGATAGGCTGATAAATGAGGCGTATTTCAGTACTCAGGGTTTCAGTGATCTGCGTTAGTCCCTATGAATTAACTCGGTTTCCAGTGTCCACACTGAATAAAAGGGACAGCTTTGGGAGAGCTTATTGGGGCGGTGAAATGGGGATGAGCCATCCCTGAAATGCTTTCTTTGCCCTCTTGCAGCTCGGAGGCGTTGTCCCTCTTCTTCTTATCCATGTCTTAATCCCATCCCAACAGCTGGGCACACTGTGAAATAAAAGATCTCCGCCCTGTCCCCCCTTGCCCAGCAAAGCCTGCAGAGGTTTTATTGCCCCAGGCCCAGGAGAAATGAGGTTGACTTCACCCATCCATCGCACTGATGGACGTCCAAAGTAACCTTCTTGGCTTTGACAGTTACTGGAAAACGGCAGCGGCAAAAGCAGGGAAAATTTATTCTTCTTCACAATCATGGAAAGGAGGACGGGATTATTTTTATTTCTTTGATTTTTTTTCTTTAAGAAAGAAAAAAAAGGCTCACTAACCATTTTGGTTTAAAGCTGTCCGAGGTCAGAAGCCGGGATGATATAACAAAGCGCTGCTTGTTTCCAAACACAAGCTTTTGGTTTGAGGAGGAACAACTGCACGTTCTGGTTGTCTTTAAAGTTGGGGAATGTTTTGCCTCTGCCGCGGCACGGACCGGGCTGGGGAGCCGCCCGGGTACCAGTCTGCAGCCTCCCGCCCCAACAGACAACGCGTATTATTTTTATTTTTTTTTTTTTTTTTTTTTTGTGTTTTTTTTTTTTTTTTTTTTTTTTTTTTTTTTTTTTTATTTCTCATTGTTATGAAATAGTTCCCTTTAACAGTAGAAGCATTTACGGGACACGCTCGCAGACAAACTCGTCCGTACCACAGCCGCGCAGCCCCAAACCCACACGGTCTGTCACACGCAGGCACTCTGTGCCACCCCCGCTCCCGCACCGCCGCTACGCAAGCAGGGCTCCACGCTCACACAGGCTCACACAAACCGAAACCGACGGTCGCCGCCGGACGCCCACGCAGACGTAGCCAAAACAGGTCCCTTCAGTCTCACACGTCCTTCCCCCCACCCCACCGCAACCTGCCAACATCCCGGCATCAGAGGGGAGAAAAATACAACCTGAGCTGCTCTGGGTTTTGCAGGGTTTGTCTCGTCCAGGAGCTGCTGGGGAGGCCAGCCCTTACACCCCTGTCCGGGGATCAGTTGTTTTTATTTCACAAGAACTCAGCAAAATGCTGAATAAAGCCCACTCCCTGAAGAATGGGATCTTCTGGGCCTCTTACCCTCCACCAACTCCTGGTTTTGCAGGACTATTAAAATCCTGGTGGTCACCCTTTGCTATTTTAGCAGCTGGAGAAAGGGGCTGCTTTTAAAGTCAGCCTTAGAAACATGACTCGTGGCAATAAAAATCTCCCCTGCTTGTTTTGGCGGGGGAGTCCAATGAGCTTTGTGGTGGGGGATGCTCATAGCGGATTCTGCAGGGCGTGTGTGCAGACGAGGGATGCGGTGCAGCAATGCTGTCCTGTCCGGTGGCCACACTGGCCTTTGCTTATGATAGCCCAATCCTTTCCAACCACTTGACTCAGAAAGCAGTTGCTGGTGCCGACGAGCAGCAGGGCACTGCGGTGCTGCACTGTGCACGCTGCTGTGGTGCCTTTGAGGGAGCACCCCGAGATGTGGCATGGGGTCTGTGAACCCCTCTGGATGCATCCCTACTGCCATCCCCCCTGAGGAGGCACATCATTGGGGCACAGCACTGCCGCTGCCCCAGGGGCACCCCCAGGCTGTAGGGTGCCCCAATCCTACCAGCACTGCCTGCCTGAAGGGTTTCTCAGGAGACCTGCTTGCTTACCCATACCCAACTCCAAGCCTCCCACACACGCTGGGTTTCTCTTGCAGTTTTTGCTTTTCTCTGCTCTCCCCCCTTCCCAAGGCTTTGGGGACTCTTTCACTCCCCCCCAGTTACAGCTTCTGAGCTGTGGGACGGTGGTTCCCAGCTCTGGGGGGGCTCCAGCAGATGGTTCACCTCATGGTTAGTGAGCTCCCCGCAGCACCGGGGACAGGAACCCACTTCCCTCAAGATGGCCTCAGGACCTGGCATTGATGGAGGTAGGGCACTACCCCAAGCGGCATCAAGGGGAGCCAGGTGGCTTTCTGTGCTAGACTACTTCAGCAGGCACCTAAACACCTCCAAAAGTGGGGTCCCAGGCTTCAGTGAAGCAACAATAAGAGCTGAAAGGGTGCTGCAAGCACCTAGGAAGCTGCACGGTGCCTCGATGTGCAGGGAATAGGGGCACATCCATCTCTGAACCAGAGGGGATTCAACTCCAAGCCATCCACTTCCCAGACCATCACGTTTTCTGCAAAGCATTTCTGCAGTGCTTTATGGGCACCAAACACATGGCAGTAACAGCCCTCTACCTCAACACACTGTTTCTGAAATTCATGTCCCAAATGGCAAAAAACACACAAAAAATTGGTCACATGTGCTTTAACTGTCCCTCTCCACTGGCACTATCCAAAGTGCCTCATAAGCTTTGCAAATCAAGCTTCGTTTATTTTTCCTGCTGCAAAGAGGTGGCCACCATGGAGGCAGAAAGTGGCCAAAGCTGATGAGTACTTAATGACATTACTCAAGTATCCACAAGAGGAAATGAAGCCTCCTATATCGAATTAAATCCAGATGGATAATTCAGATATGGAGACTATTGACTGCGTTGTTCAACCTTGCAGCTCTGAATTGTATTTTTGGCTGGGCTTGTTTGGGGTTTTATTTTAGTTGCTTTAAATGTTGGGGTGGCACTTTCTGCCAGCTGTGCTAGGGCTAACCTGAATTTAGATCGGGCTACAGAGGTGTTATGTTGATAACACCTGATGACATGATATGATATGATATGACATGATATGATATGATATGATATGATATGAGTTGGCAGTGCATGCGCACAGCCCAGAAAGCCAATCTTATCCTGGGCTGCATAACAAGAAGGGCGGCCAACAGGTCAAAGGAGGTGGTTCTCCCCCTCTACTCCACTCTCATGAAACCCCACCTGGAGTACTGTGTCCAGCTCTGGGGCCCCAGTACCAGAGAGACATGGACCTTTTGGAGCAGGTACAGAGGAGGGGCATGAAAATGGTCAGAGGCCTGGAACACCTCTGCTATGAAGAAAGACTGAGAGCGTTGGGGTTGTTCAGCCTGGAGGAGACCTTATTGTGGCCTTTCAATACTTAAAGGCGGCTTATGGGAAAGATAGGGACAGACTTTTCAGCAGGGCCTGTTGCGATAGGACAAGGGGGAATGGTTTTAAACTAAAAGAGGGTGGATTCAGACTAGATAGAAGGAAGAAAATTTTTACAATGAGGGTGTTGAGACACTGGAACAGGTTGTCCAGAGAAGCTGTGGATGCCCCATCCCTGGAAACATTCAAGGTCAGGTTGGACAGGGCTTTGAGCAACCTGATCTAGTGGAAGATGTCCCTGCCCATGGCAGTGGGGTTGGACTGGATGATCTTTAAAGGTCCCTTCCAACCCAAACCATTTGCTGATTCTATGGTGCTATGTTAGCTCATACCATGCCTGGGTGATACAATTGCAACCCTCCTGCTTTTTAGTAGAATTGCTCTATTTTAATTCAGTGATTAATGGTAAAAGTATCAGCAGGGTTGGAAGAACTGCTTTGCTGTGTGTCTACCCAACACACACTGTCATCGCATGCATGATAAACTTAGTAAACCACTAAACTTTGTATGATAGAGGAACAACAAATAACATTTTTCTCATGGAGCCCTTGGGGCCGGCAGGCATACTCTGAGCTACCTGGCTCTGAGCAGACGGGAAATTAAACGCTGTGCTTGAGTTTGGGTTTTTTTGAGAAGTTTGAAGGGAACTTTTTCCCGTGAAAAGGTTGGAAAAGGTCTTTTTCCTGTAAACAATTTTGAGTGGAAGCGCTGCTGGCCTCTCTTCGTTGGGACATCCATCCTGAGCCTCACCCCAAAGAAAGACCCTTTTGTTGAGAAGAACAATGTGGCCGCGTGGGAAAGCGGGATCAGCTCCCACTAGCAGGGTAGGGTTTCTCTCACCTAACTTTAGCTGTCTAAAACCTAGGTGTCTAGTCTAAACCCGTCATTCGGCCTTCCGCTAACGACCCTGGGGAGATGGAGGCACCTTCTCGGGGCCGTTCACTCTGTCTTCGGGCAGAACAAATCGCTCTCGGGAGGTGGCCGGCTCTCCCGTGGCTGGTGGGGAGCCCGCGAGACGGGCTCTGCACAGACCGCTGGCGTGGCGATGGCTAATTAGGTGAGATGAATCCCACCCCAAGGAAATTGAGGTAGCTAATGAGTTGCTAGAGTATGTGTTTGCGGAGAGCTTGCCCGCACAAAGCGTGACCAGGCTGAGGGCTCTTTGGGTAGTTGTAAAAGATGAGGACTGAAAAGCTGAGCATTGCAAGCAAGTCTTTTTTTATTATTATAGTCATACTGTGCAGCTTTGCTGATGATCATCCGCTGAATCAGCGTGTTGCGTCTCATTTTACACCTAAATGGTAAGATATCGGGGAACTTTAAGATGTGTGAGAAATCAGCTCAGGCCTTAACCTGTTTTTTTAGGCATCACTATCATAAAAATTAAGGAATAAACCTGTTTTCTTCTGGATTCCTACAGAGAGCAGGAATTCAGTACCTAATCCCAAATAAAACCCTTAAGTTTTGTCAATGGCATCAATAGGATAAAACCTCCTTGCAAGTACAAAATGACATGATCAGTTGGTTTTTTTTAAATTTGCGTCTAAAATCGCTTAATCCCGCTACTTCTTGTTGAAACAGGATTAAGCACTTTAGCAGAGATCTATTTTTCTGTTGTTTTTTTTCTTTCCTCCACAAGTGTGTGTTAATCTAACCTAATCAAACACGCTGGCCTCGGACGGATGTGTCTGCTTTCACCACGTCGGGAGCTCTGTCTTTCGAGTCCGGGGGCGCGCAGGATTTAACAAGCAGCTTGTCGAGCATTTGTTAGTTCTTCTAAAAGGTGATTATTGCCAAATGCACATTCTCGGTGGCTCATTAAATGCTTTCACGTGACAAATCCATGCAGCATTTTGTGTGTACGAACCCGGGGCTGTCACCCTTTAGAACAAAATGCTAAATATTTACTGGCAAGGCAAGCTACAAGTATAAATATTTATACCAAGGTACAATAAAAAAGTACCATAAAACTGATACGTTATAAAGAATTTATGTGTTGAAACGGCCGAGGCCGTTACAAAAGATGTGCTATTTCATGACTATATTATGTGCGGAGATCGCAGTGTTTAGGTGTTTAATTTACTGCTATCTGGCCTTTGCCGTTCGACTCATTAATCTGTCAGGTGAAAGAGTCCTAATTATATTTCTTGTAACCTGGCGAACTACAGAGAATTGTGCTCATATGGGGAATAGATCTTGAAGATTTACTGGTCTGTTGCTAATGGTCCCACAGGGCTTGGAAATGGAAAAAGTATACCCAAGAGCAGAAAATGTTTATAAGGGGAATCTGTCTTCCTAATTATTGTGCTGAATGTATCCTATTGTGCTGAGATAAGAGGAGAATAAGCAATGGTTTACGTAAAACTACTCACAGGACACTTTTGAGGCAGTAATTGGGTTGGCTTTGTGCATCAGGCTGCAGGCATCCTGAAATTCAATGTCCGATCGCGGTGACAAGGAGCCTGTCTCGCTCTGCTGCTGTCCCCCGCTCCGCCGCTGTCCCCACACGCCTGCTGCCAGGTCCCAGCCAGCACCTTCAGCGGGATGACTTCAGGGTCATGTAGCAATGGTTCCTTTTTTCTAACTTTTACAACTATTTTGCATTGCCACAATGCTAAAGGTTGATGGGGAGTTATTAGAGATAAGAATTAGTTAGCTCAGAGTTAAATAGTAACCTGGTATGGAAGGGTGCAATCCAAATTTTGCTGTTCCTGACTTATATGGACTGTCATGGTCCACATCTGCCCTTACAATAAAATGTCCCAACCCACCAGCCCGAAATCTGCAGTATCTTGGGGAAATATCAGTGCAATTGCCTTTTCTTATGCTAGGCATCCACTGCTGGCCACTGTCAGAGGCAAGATATTGGACTAGGTGGATCTTAGACATGACCCGGTTACTTATATATAAGTCTTATATGTAAAAGTAAGATCCCCAGGTGAGGTACTCATGGGTAGTGTCTGCTGCAAGTTCAATAGCAAAGCACAGGGCTTACAGAAAGAGGCAAAGAGAAGAAAGGGAAAGAAGTCAGGATCAGGAGGAAATCTGGGCTTCTGGATTGTCACTTGTGATCTTGGACCATAACAGTGTCCTGTCTCTTGTTTTTTTTCTTCTTTTTTTTACATATTGCTTGACAGCACAGACACATGGAGTCTCTCTGTGTGATTACAGTTTTATAGACAACAGGCATAGGAGAGATGTAGATATCCTGTTGATGAGATGGCATGAAAGTGACTGCAAAACCAGTTCCTACCTGTTGTAGGTACCTTGGGCTCCTCATCTCTCATATTCTCTTCTTGTTGTTGCGTTGCACTTGTGGTTTTTATTCTATATTTTAGGCTTTGGGGAAATGCCCTGTGACCTGGGACACCCAGGGGTGGTGGGAACAGCTGCTGGGTGAACATGGGTGCTTGTGAACTGGTGGGATTGGCAAAATTTCAGGTGATCCTAGTAGACCATGCCACCTACCACAAAAGAATATAAAAAAAGCCCCAGCATTGAGACCTCTGGGAAATTCCTCCCTGGCCACAGCTCTGACGCGCAGTTTCGCTCTGAGGAACTCAGAGTCGTGTTTTTACGGTCAGCGATGAGCATCTCTCTGAGAGCGCAATGGAAAACAGGTGCAGGGGCTTGTGCCTTCAACAAGAGCAACCCTTTTGGGGGTGGGAAAACCTACTTCTCCTCCAATATATGGAAGTTATATATTCACACAGCCCATTGTAGACAGCTGTGGAAATCCCTGCCACAAAGATCTTGCTGTCTAAATCTTTTACTATGATGTGAATAGGAAAGTGAAAATACGTAGTGTCTAATACACAGATTTTTTTCAAAAGAGCTGTCAGTGTAAAGCCTGTGGACTAGACATTCAGCCAATATAAACTGAAGTATAGAGATACTGAGTTATTCCATTTTACACCAGTGAAGGGTCTGATTCTATTATTCTCTATAAACTTAAAGAGTTTGAACAATGTTTTCCTCTGACTCAACATTTGATTAATATCATGGACTAGCCCATAAAACAGACTTTGGAAACTGCAAGTTGTGATCCATTTAATCAGTTTGTCAGTTTTATTTTGGAGACTTAATGGAAAAACAAAACCCTCTGCATAGCTATTGATTTAATATGCTTTGCCTTATATTCCCATGAAGGCAAATGAATACATATTTCTGATGCATAAAGTGCTGCAAGAGCGTTATCACTATGTTCGGGAACAATTCATGTGGGAGGACTGTAATGTGTACTATTAGTATATTGTTAAGTCCTGTCAAATGCTAGCAATGAAATAGATACTAAAATAACATTAATATGAAAACAAATGCAGAAACATATGCTTACATTTACACAAACATACCTCTGGGAGCCTTTTGCATCATGTTCGTTTTTGGAGCTATTTAAAGATATCGTTGTTCCTCCAAAACCAGTTTTTCTATCTTAGGCTGATATGAAACTGGAAATGTTAGGTTGAGGCTTATCTAAAGAAGTGCCTAGTTGGGCCCAGGTGCTTCCAATGGTTTTAGATGAGAAGCAAGTGAACCTGCCAGACAGCAGAGAAAAGCTCTGCTAGCCCAATTAGGGAGTGAACACAGCATTCCCACGGAAATGGGGAAGTTTTAAACACAACAATGTATGGAATAGCCATATCGATGTAAAGGCTGAGCTGGACTCCAGTCTGGATGCCTACGATGGGATTCATCTCACCAGCTTTATACACTGCGGACATCTAGATCTCTGCTGCATCTGAGACAGTCCCTGTGGAGAAACGGGCTGCAGGCTTGAATCAAGTGCTGGTTTTTTTAGGGAAAAAATTGGGATGAATCACGCTGCTGAGGTGCCCATTCCTCTCCCGATTCCTCTCCTGGAGAGCCCAGGAAGGTGCCTAACTCGAGTCTAATGTTTACATTTGATCAGAGAGTATTGCTCCTTCTACAGGGAGGGATATGAAGAAATAAATCAAAGAGAGAAAATTAATGAGGTCGGTTAGCAAGGTACAGCAGTACCAACACTAAAAAAACCTACTTTTAAAAAAAATTGAGCTGTGAACAGTTCTTACAGTTTATTCTACCTTAACTTAAGGTGCTTGGGGATGAATTTTTACATTTTCATTACAAGAACTGATTTGTAATTCCTTTTGACATAATCCTATTAGCCTACCTAAACATAAATAAGAGTTTCCATTTGGATTCATACTGGTTTAATGAAGTCACTAAAAGAACGTAACTTTTGATGGAAATTCCTCATGTAAGATTATTGCACAAAAGCAAAATTTCTGTTGGTTAGTGAGGGTAAGCTCAGCAAGTTCTGCTTAAACATTGGTTCCCTTTTGTCCTGTAGCTTAATTTATTGCCTGTGCTGTCCCTGAGTTGTGTTTCACAACCAGGTCCTCCAGACCTCCCCCGTGAGACTCATCTTAATTTACGGGCGCCTATCAAAGCCCGGGGCAGCGCTACTTGTAGTAGTGAAGATGGCAGGACTGAACAGGCTACGTGGAGTTAGCAATGCTAATTTTAGATGTCTGCAAGGTGGGCACAGCTGAGCTGGTGATCCCAGGCTGCCTGTATACTCCGTCAGAGAAAGCAATCACTTCTGGAAGAAATTTTCTACCTAATTTAGGTATCTGCTTTAGGATAAGGTAAACTGGGCATTGTCAGCTTCTTTCCACTATTTGAAAATATGGTCTAGGATGACTAGGGGTAGAGATTGCACTGTAATGAGATAACATTAACACTACTATTTGTTACTATGGAATTAATACTACTACTGTTAAGGCTCATACTTTAGTAGCATCCAGGTATTGAGCTCCAGTGATATCAATTGGGATCTAAATAGAAATTAGATGCCCACATAATTCTGGATTTGATCCTGTGTATCTTCTAAAACTTCAAAGACAGTATACCTTAAGATTAAAAATGATAATGTATATTTGTAAATAACCTTGTATAACTTTTTCTGGAGCGTGCTGGAGCAAACACCATACAGATTGGTAGCCAGATCTTGCATCTTGTGGCTCATTAATTTATTTTCCTGAGTAGTCACAGTGAATTGAATGTGAATTGTGCAAATGAGAATTTGTATGCACAACTAGTGCAAGTCAGCTGCAGCTAAACAATTGCTAAAGACAGCGTAAGGTTTTGGTGTGTCTCAGTTTATAATCTTAACCCTGCCTTTTGCCAAAAGGTGTCGGAAATCAAAAAAAGAACGGGAAATTCTGTATTAGACTGCGCGTTCACACCCTTCCTTATGTTTCCTAACAGTAAGAAGAGATCCAGTCAGCTTTCTGTTTAAAATAATCCAGCTGCCTTTTGTTGCGCTGCTGATTGAACAGGACGCAATCTTGCTGGCTGAAAAACCTTTTCGTTTCGGATGGGTAGGGTGTGCCTGGCTTCCCCACTAGCGACAAGGACAGCACTGGTTTTCTTCTGGCTTTAAGAAATACTATTTTACCCTCTCTTCATGCACCTGCATGGGCCCCTTCACACCTGTATCCCACTTAGCGTGATCGGAATTAAGAAGTGGACTCATCCCGTGATTCCCTGCACAAAGCGTTCGTGTTCTGCAAGTACTTTTGCATGGAAGAAAAACCAGATCCCTGGTAGATGGGCAGCAGGAAATGCTTCCTTTTTGCCAGGGGCTAAAACGCTGTTGTTTGTTACACCTGCCTGCTGGCCTGTTTAAATAGAAAAAAACACCAGCAAATACAGGAAACGCTTACTCATTTTGCCCTGCCTGCCCAGGTCCGGTGTCTATCCTAATGCAAGCAAATACTTTTGCATCTAAATTCCACCGTGGTTTTGCTCCTGAAGAGCTGTTGTTGTCCCCATCACCCATAGCAGCACCGAGAAGCTGTAGCCACAACCTCATATTATGCAAAAACAAGAAAAAAGATTTCTCTCTGCTTTTGGCGCTCACAGTTTCAGCATCCCAGGGCAGGCTAAGCGAGCGGCTTGCTATCTCAACGCATTTAATCATCAGTTAATTGTTAACAGTTGTTGCGCAGATGGAGGAGCCTCTGCCAGCAGCAAGGTTGGAGCGTGGGGTTGCTGTGTGGTGTCGCGGGGGATAAACCCCGTCCATGAGTGTCTCAAAGTCCAGACATTTATAGAAAGAGGAGCAAATTCTTCTCTCCTAATGGCGTTACCCCTTGTCTGGCTTAAGTGAGAAATGAAGTGCCAAAACATACTGCACGTAGTTCCACCGAGTGGAAAAAGGTAATGATGTTCACCGTCGTGTTTTGTTAAACAGGGAGGATGTGCTTAAACCTGCAGTCACCCAGGTGTTCGCACTGCTGACACTTAGTACCCTCCAAAATACTTGTTGCTGTCAGCACCTTTCTCTAGAGCAGGGTTTCCGTATTGTTGCAATGCTGCATTGGAAGGAAATTCAATGTTTTCCTAGCACGACGTCATCGCGGGCATCGTGGCTGTCGTTACCACGCGTGTGTTACGTGATTGCAGCGGGAAGGGGAGATGGGCACGAGGAGATGCCTCGCTGGCTGGGTGGTCTGTGCTAGGGACGGGATGAAGTGTGCCTTAAATCAGAAGGATCACTTCCCCTGAGTCCCGGGCAGTGAGCAGCTATTATTTAATACATGAAAGCCACACTGCCATAGTTTAGGACAAAAAGTGAAATTTATTGCCCTATTAGATTAAATGACATAGGAATGCAAAGTAATTCAAATGTAAGCACACAACTGGAATTTGGGCAGTGCATCAGACTTAACACCCTCTTCTCATGAACAATTTCAATATCTAAAATTATGAAAGAAAAACAATTGTTTCTTT
Organism: Oceanodroma leucorhoa; assembly: GCA_030449065.1. Lineage (NCBI taxonomy): Eukaryota > Metazoa > Chordata > Aves > Procellariiformes > Oceanodroma > Oceanodroma leucorhoa. Next base: position 4,440,398 of record JASVER010000055.1, on the reverse strand, counting down.
TTTTTTAATTATTGCTCAGCATTGTGAGGAAAGGAAACATTTAAAGACAAAAATTATTATTTGATCATTAGGCAATCATGCCCAATCCAACAGCACCGAGCCATCAGATGCACCGTTCTGGGGTGCACAAAAGCTCCATTCAGACTCTGGAGGGTGAACGCCACTTCATACACTTGTGGGATAAAAATTTCCAGTGAAATGTTAGTAGTGTGGCACACCCAAAAGCAGCCGGTTTATGGGACCTGATACGATCGCAGCACATGATCTGCAAACAGACAGATCACCCGATATTAAGGAGCACCCAAGCACCACGGAGGAAACGAGGGCTGGTTCAAACAGCGCGTGTGTGGATTCAGGAATCTGACCCACTGCAGGGAACCTTCACGATAAATGATCTATTTATCTGAAATTGTTGTGCTAAAATTCATTATGTTCACTCTAGTCTCTGTAGCGCTGTACTCAGCAATTCTGAAATTTTAGTTAAGAAATTGTCTGTGTTGTTGTTTGCCTGAAATCATATTCTCTATAGCTCATATTTTTATTATTCCCTTTTCAACCTTATGCTCTGCTACCTGTCTTGCTCTTTTGCTTTTCTGTTCAGACTTGTTTATTATAACCATAATTATAATATCTGAGCAGTGAAATGTAAGTTGACTAGATTGCTCAAACTGCTATTTTTAATTAAAAATACACAACAATTCCAATACTTTTTCCTCCTATTTCCTCCTATGTATGTCCTATATCTTCTATTTCCTATAGCTGCTCAAAATTGAACTCCCAGTGCTTTGGTAAGCTACTAGACCAATTCCTTTAAAATTCATCAGTGTATTCAACTTAGAGCTAAAGATGTGTGTACACTCAAGAAATATTTTTACTCGGTATTCTCTTTAAGTGCTTTTTGCTACCAGCTGTCCAGACAAAGTCTAGCTCCATAATTCTAATTCTACCTAATTCCACGTTTATTATTTCACTTGCATTTGCTAAAGGATTTCTTGAGTACAAACAGGTTTACGTGGGTACAGAAATCGTTACAGGAGCAAGTTTGGATATTTCAGAGCAAAACAGCTGCTTGCTTTTCTTTGTTTCTACTGCATTCAAAGGAACAGGATTTTGTGGGCATATTCCTTAGTTGAACAGGATTACACTCAAGAAACAGAACAGTTTCTTCTAATAGAAACAGATCTGCAAGAGTCCAGATAGTAACTAAATAGTCAGGCCAGAGCAGCTATCCTAGTTTACATGTATTGTCTTTGGATGTGATTTTCTCACTTGCTTAACCCCCATAGTTCCCACTGAATTTGTCTGGACTTCTGGAGGCTCGTTATCCTACAGATGAGGTCGGGACATTTCTGTGGTTAGTCGGCGAATCCACAGTTCTCACAAGTGTATCAAACAGTTTGAAAAACTGTTATACTTTATGCTTCAGGGATTAAAACAGTCTTTTGTTCTCGAAGCCTCGGTAGTAATCCCTAGAAGGAGGACAGGGGTTGTGCCAGCTTTGCGTGCTTCGGGACAGCTACAGCTCTCCCAGAGGTACGTGATGCTGACCACTGTCTAAGGCAGGAGCTCAAACTCGTTGGACCTCAGGTCTTTAATTCAGTGTGGCAACGCTTACGTTCTTGACATCAGTCTGTACATGCCACACGTCTAGACAAGTACATGGGGAATATGTTGCTTTCCTAAAGATGAAGCCTGGATGGAAAGAACCTCTCCTGCCTTTCTGCCAACCCACTTCTTGGTGTAGATGCCCAGAAATTATAGAAGTCCCCAGATAATTGCCTGTTCCAGCCCAGGGTTTTTTGATATTCAGCTTTACAAGCATTCCTCATCGCAGATCCCAGCAGCAAGCAGAGTGGCAACGCACCCGCTCTGAACTTCTTCTTGGATTTTAGTTCATGTCTGAATATGTGATTATTTCTTACCGGAAATAATTATGTGGGAACAAACAGTATCTCCCTTCAGCTGGTGACTGCTATTCCCGTTGTGCATCGGCTGGTGGAGCAACTGTTGGGATAATATATAGTTCCTCCCTCAAGTATGTGGTCCCTGGTAGTGCCAGACCAGAGTGCATCAGAGAAACCTCTCCTACAGGACGTGGTAGGATGCAGAGAGGGATTACGTTTCTCTCCATCGGTCCATTTGGATTAATTGATAAGGAGTGGGTTTGAGCAATATCATCATTCAGCCCTTGTCCCACCTCCTTCTGCCACTAACACTTGACATTTCTTCCCTTTTGTCCTCACCCGGAGCTAGCGACGTAATTCAAACAGAACAGCTTTAGTTTGCAAAGCCAGTTTGCCGGTGATAAATGGTGCGCATGATGGATGGCTGTGGTCTTGAAGATGATGGAGGTGAACAGCAGGGTGCTGCATGGATTTGTGCTAGCAGCAACATTATTTAATACTTTTATTAATGGTCTGGAAGGAGGTGTAACCAAGAACATTAACTAGATCTGCAGACAACACTGCGCTGGAAAGAACTGTAAACCAAGTGAAGACAGAGAAATAACACTAATGGAACCAGAGGTTAGAAATATGAGCAGGAAACAGAATGAGATTCTGTCTGGAAAAAGGCAAACTAATAAATCTGGGAATAATAATCCAAAACACAGATATTTAATAGGAGGGTGAGAGATTTGAAAAAACACTGATGTCCTAAAAGAGCTACCAATGGTGGTTAAGAGTGACTAGGAAATGGTTGTACAATGTAAAATGGTAGAAAAAGGCAATTTTTGTTTGTAGAGTAAATCCAAAGGCATCTTGCCCTGGCACAAGGGCTTGTCCCCTTTGTGGGTATGACTTTCTACAGTACTTTGGCCCCTTACCTCCAAGCTTTATCTGTGATTAGAAGCCCACAAGTAGAAAAATGTCTTTACAGCCAACTCTTCACAGAAACATAGATCTGGAGGGCGTCTTCTGGACCATCTGCTTATTATGGGAGTGGTATCGGTCCGTGTCGCTCTCCTGTCCTCTCTGCTCAGCCCTTCTACAACCCTGCTAGGAGGATGAACCAAGGCTTCTCTGATGGTAATTTTGATGACTGGCAATTTCGACATCAAGAACAGAAAAATGTGAAGGAGCACAAGTTAATGCCAACAAAATTATAGAATCATTATAGAATCATTAAGGTTGGAAAAGACCTTTAAGATCATCGAGTCCAATATGAACGGGTAAGGAGATGAAGACTGGATTTTTTACACAGAAAAATCCAAACAAGATAATAAATGTTCAATGGGACCATTGCTATTCCTTTCACTGAATGCAATTAAGTTGTAGATACCATTTTCTGATACCTGTAATATTTGTGTCAATTAATTCCATGGCATAAATTGAAATCGATAGGCAGTGCCATGTGGAAATGGATGTTTGCCAAAAGAGGACTTAGAAACACTTTAGGAATCCTCAGGTGGGACTAAACAAACAAAAAGATTACTAAATATCAAGACTTTTCCTAAAATGATTTCTGCTAGATTGCTGAAGGGTCTTAAAAGTGTGTGGTCATTGCAGTCACCAATTCAGCAGCATGCTGACGTGTGTGCGAACCTCGGGTGTGATGAAATATAAAGGTAGATGCAGCAAGCTGGAAATCTGTCCCACATGTACTCACTCGAGGGCAACCATCCCTCACCGGTGAGAGCTGTTAGTCCCGTGGGGAAGGGATGCTGCGAAAAGCGCTCGCTGGGATTGCAAGAGCAGCGTAAGCACAGGGGTCACTCCTGCTGTTCTTGACAAACGTTTTGTGCCGGGCACTTGGTGCTCTGGAAATGGAAATGAAATTATTTAAAGCGGTAACTTGTTCTTGGTATCGATTATAAGATGGATAAGATGTGTGTGCAAGAAATACAGCTGCTATGAGCTGCCTCTCCGGAGGAATTCTCTGTCAGCATGCAGAGCTGAGAGTGGTACAAGCCAGGAGTTCCTGCTTTTCATAATGAAAACATATGATCGTTTCTGCTCCGGGCCCTAATTAGCGGTAGAACTGGTTGTACACTTGGCCCGTGGCATTATTCCTTGTGGAAAGGTTGTCTTCTCGCGCTGGAGCCCATCTGGGTTGCTCCCAACCATCCAGCAATCTGGGGCGTAAGGAAAGTGAGAGCTGGGATCCGTGAACTCGAATCCTCCACTTATGCAAACGTCCCTCGGACACTGTAGTATCTCAGAGATTTTTGTTTTGCTTTTAAATGCTGATTATTAAGCAAGCTGTGAGAATGAGAGGAAGGGTACATTTAGCTTACAAACAGCTCTCATATTCCCTCATCAATCTCCTCATCATCCTGAGGAGTGAGGAAGAATTAGGAAAATGACCTATTTAGCTAAACAGAACCCAAGTCTATTTTGACCTATAGGAGAGAAACAGAAGGACCAAGCTGCAACATATATGCAAATAAATTGATATGTGTTCACTAACTGAAGCAAAAATTCCTTTGCATACTGAGAGCCACTTACTCTCCTGTACTCTATGATACCTCCACTGCAGGCTGGCAAATTGCTGTGATATTGTAAGAGTGAAAAATAAACCCATCTAGCCCCAAGTATGTATCATCTGCTTAGTCACAGAGTGGAAATGCAGCTACCTCTAGGGTGGAACAAAGAAACCACCCGTGTGAGCTTCACTGCAATATTAGCTCTCCAGGCTGGAGCTTTTCATAGTTCTGCTCACAAACCCATCATTAAAAAGGTTAAGTTATAAGGAGCTGTGTTAGTGTCAGAGTGCAACTGCCCATACAGGAAAACCTTTGTTAGAATATTTTCCTTCAGTCAAATCTCTTTATTCCTAGAAGTCCTCTGATACAGATATTAAACTATTTCAATGCTGTTTGTAGTAACATAATAATTCCAGGGAAAAAATAATATGGCCGCTGTATGAAACACCTGGGTATATCATATGTTACTAATTTTGATTAACCATTTCAGTCTGTTGTAAACAAGAAGGCTGGTTAGAAACAAGCAATGTAAATGGTCCAGTATTGGAGCTCAGTTGTTAAAATAATCCCCTATCCAGTTATCCCTGGATGGTCTTTCAAAAAGGAAAAAAAAATATAAATGAGAATGTGAAATCTAAGAGTAAAGTGAGCAGGACGTTGTATTATTCTCCTGACATGAATAGGGAGGGTGAACTGATTGGCAGGGCTGTGTTTATAGCTCCAACACGGGAACCACTAATCCCTGTTAAATCTCCTGAGAAACAGCCGATCCTCACAGCATCACACAGGTCAACGGAAACTGGGGAGCTGCAGGATATGAAAATCTCGAACCATGTCCTTTTAACTAATAAAATCCTGATTTGGGCATTTGCCCCCCGCAGAACTCCATTTTTTGCTGCTGAAAAAGGAATATAACTGAGGTATGGCTCTCTGGTTGGGGGTCTCGTCCCAGTCAGACCCAGGGCACAAGTCTCTTCATGCACAGTGCAATCAGCCCTGGAGCTCGGGGTGTCCTGTCCCTGCTGCAGCCCATGGGAACTGGAGCAGCCCATACCGAAGTTCTCAGAGCACTGTAGGAGGACTGTTAAGTGCATATAATTACTCATGTGAGCATGTATTTTCAGGATCAAGGCCTAGCCTTTTAGCTACTGGGCATTCCTCCTTATTCTTATTCGTATTAAAAGCAACGATTTTATTAAAGTAGCATTCTGGCACCTGTTGTACCAGACATCTACAATTACCTGACCACGGCGCAGTCCCATATGGGGAAAGACCCTGGTGTGCACCAGCTACCTCCCTGTCCCAACCCAGCCCAGCTGGGGCTGTTCTGGCAGGCCCCCAGTATGGCAAACTGGGGGACCAGCATGCCACAGAGCACTCACTTTTCAGATTGAGGTGCCTGGTCTCCTTCAGTAGTGGAGCAAGAGAAGCCGCTTTTTCTGATGCCTTCAGTTTTTGGGCTCAGCTGTCCCCTAGGATATTGCCCCCTTCCCCATTGATTACTGTGGAGACAAGGCTCTTCATTTCTGGGGTCTAAGGATGAGGACGAGCTGGACTTCTCTGCTTTAGGGCTTCAAAATGATTTTAAAGTTGATCACAGATGTCAGTGCAGACCAGAGAATCCTACAGTGTGCTAAAATGTGAAATAATTAATGGCTGGTGCATGGGTTGAACCCAGCTCCTTGCTCCTACTGTAGATCAGTCCTGTGGCCTTCCCACATCATGCAACCCAACACGCATTTCAGTACTTGCCCAGCTAGTAGCTGTGCCCAGCACACCTTAGAGCTGTAGGGTATTTCTTTTGGGGAAAAAAGTAATCTTTGGTAACCATTAGTGTAAAAATAATCTCCAAAATTTTGTCTTGCTGGTCTCTGCCTGCAATCTTCCTCCTGCCTGTGTCCAAAGCAAATCTGTTTCCCTGACCCAGGGACTTAAACAACTCATTTCCTGGAACTTGTTTGAAAATTCAGCAGCCAACTCTAAAATTAGTATATTCATGCTTGAAAATGGGAAAATTCTGGCCAAAATCAATTGACATTGGCTAAATGGTACTGCAACGTAAGTTAGATACATTACAGATAGCAGAATTTGGCCCTGATCAGGAGTGCAGTAGTCCATATCTCAAGGACCACCAAAATACCCATTTCTCAAGGCAGGACTTATGTTTTCCCTAGGTTCCCAGATGTGCCAGCTGGCTTGCAAATCTGTTCGGCATCAGGGCACATACAGAGCCCGTATACGATCCACACCCAGGTCATACAGGTTACAGAAACCCAGGATTGATTTCTACTGCCCCCAACAGCTGCAGGGAAAAATAACATCTGCATCGACAGCTCCAAGCAGAAACCTTGGGGAGACCGTGGCCGTGCTTCCTGAGAGTTTCCCTTGGCACTGTGTGACCCAGCACGGGGTTTGGGAGGCATCAGATGCTAAGAGCCCACTGTTTTGAACACACAGAAAATCAAGCTGAGTGCAATATTTACGTTTGTAAACTTGCATGTTCTTTTTCTAAAATTTCCCTTCCACTACTCAAGTTGATACGCAGGCACAGAGGAGTCACCTCTTGCTTCCCGTGGAGATGACTATGTAGGGAAGGATCTTTGTAGCTTGCCATCAAAGCGGCAGACAGACAGCTGGGGAACATCCACATCTGGGTGTGCTGGTGTTTTATTGCACGTTGCATTCCATATAAATTCCATATGGAGTCAAAATCGTTTTGGACTTGGTACCTCCTCCAAGCCAATAGCTTAATTAGGAGTGTTTTGTTTTGTTGTTTTCCTAAAGGAGAGCTGCAGACCAAGTGCATTATTATGGGTTTACACATTGCTGTGCTCTTAATATCAAAGCTTTCGTCTGGCTGGAGGCTTCCTTCCCTGTGGGGGAAGGGTTGCTGTGTGAGTGTTGGAGGTTACACAATATTTTCCCAACAGAAAAGCAAAGCGCGTGAGTTGGAGCCTGTTGTGATAATGCACGAGAGGAAGTCAAAAGCAAGTCTGTGTGGTAAAGGGAGCCTACCAATGAGATAACATGCGGAGTCTCATGTAACTATTTCAGATTGCAGCCTGATGGCAAATTCCTGTATGCCTATTAGAGCAAGAAACGGGAAATCAGATGAAATAGAAACATTCACAAGATGTCCATTCAGAGTTACAAAATGGCCACTCTGATGACACCTGGTTGGATTCAAATGGCCATCTCCTTGGATTAATTGCATTCCCCTGAGTAGCACTGAGCAGTCTCAGCTGGGTGTTATACTGGCACGTAGTCAGAAGAAGACTCTGCCCAGAAACGATGGCAACCTGAGTAAACAAGACCAAGAAAAAATGGAGGAAAATCGAATATTTTGTTGTCCAGGCTGGCGATGGTAAAGATAGACTGTGTGGCTCTGTCTTGGTTACATAAAGCTGGGAAATAAATCCAACCTGTCCCAGCCTCAGCCTGCTATATTATCCTTCTTCTCTGGAAAGTGAGGGTAACTACCCGGAGAAGATTCCTGACAGTGGTTTTTAATTAGCTGGTAGAATAGTTTTTCAAAGGAAGTAACAATCCATTTGCAGGGACTTCTCCTATTAACTCAAAACATTGTTTTTCCCCATACAAATGCAATGAGACTGACACCAAATTCCTTCCTATTTTTGTCTAATATTACTTATGCTGAATGGGGATATAGTAGATATTGTTGGGAAGGATTATTTGCATGAAGCAGTCATAACAATCAAAATTACACATTATGAGCGGTGGAAGAAGTCTTTCCCTTTTCTCTGACTCTCTCATCACCGGCGTAGGAATCCTGTACCTACGCACATCTTTGCCTTTGTTCTACAGTGCAGAAATGGGATGCAAGAAAGTCTTGCAAAATAAGCAAACATCCTCCACCAGAAAAACGGTGCTGAGATATTGATTGCGTTCTCATTTAAATGTGCCATGCATGCTTTCTGCACCACACATTTACTTACAACAGTCTTCACAAGAGTGGAAAATCTGACAAGTAATTTTCTGTGGGGACATAAAAATGCAGGATGGAAACCTCTAAGCTGCGTGGTCTTTAAGGAGCAGTCATCCATTGAACTAAAGCTATATTCAGTATTACAGTATCTTGCTGATAGATGACATAAAACAAATTTGTTATTTAGAGAGGCATGTTGATTGGCTTCACGCTGGGTGTGCATGGAGAAAGACATCTAGACTGTCTTTTATCCAGATGGAATTCCTAAGTCAATCAAATAAACATAATAATAATAAGGTTAATCTGGTCTTTACTCATTCAAGAGAGAAAAGCAGAGATGTGGATCTAATTACGTAAATATTGTAAAATCAGTTTGCATTTATCTCTTTCCACATCTCCTTGGTACAGCCCTGGTTCAGCATGCTTAACACAGTCCTTTTTGGTCTGAATGATTTAATTCTGGGGCTAAAACCATTCAAGATTTGTTTGAACAAGAAAATCTTGTTTTCTTTGGAGCATTTTGAAGTAGGCATAATTACAGTGTTGCAAATGCAATGCTCTGCTTAAGGAGCTGTCAGCATTTCCATATTAAACCTCTATTTTTGGGGGTTAACAGAATTGTGAGAAAAAGAAAAAAAAAGAGAAGAAAAAAAGAAGAGTGGAAAAGAAGGGTCCATTATGGCCTGAAACTTGGTGTTTAGGTTTTTAATCCAGGAGGGAGGTTTCGAAATCAAATTGTGCAAAATTAATTTACACTGTATGCTTGCAAAACTGCTCATGTCACTTTTTTCATGCTTTTTTTTCTTAAAAAATCAGCCCACAATAAAGTCCACTTATTTTGCTTGCTTCTACTGTACAGTGCTCTTTAAAGTTAATGTCATTTCCATACAATACCCCCAATGTAATATGCCTTAGAGGCAGCATAGATTGAATAAGTGACTTGGAGCCAGGGACTCCCAAGTTTATAATTTAGCCGCTGACTCACTGTGTGGCCTCGGGCAAACCACGTAACTCGTATGTCCTCATCTATGGTATGGTCTCAATTTTCCATTGTGTTGCACAACATGTAAGGAGCTCTGCTCATGTTCAATAGGAGCTTAACCCGATGGTGAGTGGGTTACTGGATCCTTGTAGAGGATGTGAGACTTACCACAGCTCCCACTTACCAGGTTTTGTCTATTCAGTTCAATCTGCAGGAGATCTGTCTTCACTGAGCTGGTCCAGGTGGGCATTTGGTGGAGGCGTCTACATCTGCGATTTCTGAGTCATGGAGAGCAGTCTGTCTTGGTGCTGGCACCGAAATAATGTTCTTCAAAACTTAAGCAGAATAACTGGGAGGTTGTTTTGACTGAATGTGTAGGCTGCTTTGCACTGGACCTGCAGGAAACTCAGCTAATGTTGACCCTTTCTGTACGTCTTCAGCTCTCCTCAGCTCTTTATGTGTTTCCCTTCGTGTCTGAGATTTTCCTCTGCCATAAAGCCCATTCGCTTCTGCATACAGTGGAGAGTCAAACTCATGTTATATATTATTCTAGTCACATGGAGAGGAAAACATAGCCAGCTTGTGTAGACAGCAGATGAGGGAACAGAGAGACTTTTTCCTGAAGAACAGCAACCCCTAAGAAGTAGGTCCTTCAGCATTTAGCCAGGACTGGGAAGGTCCCTTTTGCAGCAAGTACTGGCCTGGTGTGGACCTCTGTGAATGATACCGCATTTGTGGGATCATGAGAGTAGAAATATAAATTTAGAAGAGACTGTTTTAGTCATCACTTCCAGTCCTCCATATTGCAGGCAAATGTACACTGGTCGTAAGTTCAGATGTGTCTGCAGAACTTTTGCTACCCAGGCCACAACACATCCCATCTCCCAGCCCCCTATAGCCATCTATAGACCTGTAATAAAAAATCAAGGGTAGGAGCTGAAATGTGTCACAGAAGGAGAACAAGAAAGACTCAATGGGCTGCCAGTGGCCTGGGTCAAGAACAGCGCAGACATGGTGAGACTGGGCAGATCTAGAGAGACGAGGGTCACAGACAGCCTTGCCCTCTCTGAAGGGACCTTTGTTAAGCCAAAGAGGACCATGAAGAATATCCTGGCTTCAAAAAATGTCCCCCCTTTTCTTCATCCTCTGTCTACATAAGCTGCCAATGTCTGAACACTTTTTGACCTCATGCAAATATTTCTCTTGTACAACATCTTGCAGCTCAAGCCCCGCAGACTGATCGCATATTTTGTGAAGAACCATGTCTTTCCTTTTTTTTTTTTTTTTTTTTTTCAATCTTCCACTTCATAGTTTCATGTGGTGCCTTTGTGGTCTTGTCCTGGAAGACAGCTCACCTTAAAGGGAGTTTTTCTTGATAGATTTCTATTTTTAATAGCTAGAGACCCTCCAATGTCCTTGCACTGTTTTCTATATTGCCCATGTAGCAGTGCTCATGTGGTCCCAGTTTCTTATCTGTGGAATGGGAATTATAGTGTACGATACCATCTAATATATATGGGATTATGAAACACAGGAAATCCCACCATGATCCAGTATTCCCTGCCAGTTAACAAAATAGTTTTATGTCTCTGAGCAGACGTGTCACTAGAACAAGGATTTGGATTTGTGTCCTGCCTTTAAACATTCATTTTCATCTTTAATTTGGGTCCCAGACTGAACCGTTGGAAACTTATAATAGAATGAGATACTTGTAGAAAAATCTTTTATTGTGAAATAAAATATTTTGAAATATTTTGTTTGTTTGGGCTGCTTCACCACTAAGCTGTATTAACAGTTGTTCTCTGTTCACCTTGTGGAAGTTGTTTTTGTCTGGTTGTTTTCTTGCTAGCTGGGCTTCCTTGTTGGAGTGAATCTCCATTGCTTCACAACAGATATGCAGATCTCAACATGTATGTGTAACTCCAACTAAAGCAGATTCATGTCAGGCTGGCTTGACCTACCATAGTTTTAATTTGCTTAGACCTGACCTGAACAACTTTCAGATCACATTGACCCCAAGTTAAATGCTTTCTTTCAGCTCTCCTGAGGGAAAGTGGAAACATTTCAGGAAAAAACTTTTCCTAGGGGCAACACTGTCTTTGTACAAAACAAGTTTGGTATTAAGAAAGAAAACAAACAAAATGGGAAATTTCTGAGTGGCTCTACGTGAATGTTGTGGAGCTACGCTGCTATATCAAAAAGGATACCTTTTCAATCCACGGGGAACAGCAATGTTTTAATTCAGCATTACACTAATAAAGAGGTTTTTCTTCTGCCATCTAGCCAATATTAGCCAGCCTGCCAGCTAGTCTAACAAGGTGTGAGACAAGGCTCGTAAAATTAGGGTGCTTTACCAAAATCAGAGTGGGTGATAACCTTAAAAATTAATACCTACAAGGCATTGTACAGCCGAGAGGCTGGTGGAAACAAAAACCATGCTGCTTTCTGCTGGAAATCATGTAAAATTGACACTGTGCACCAGATTTTATAGTGGTTTGTAGGATTTACAAGACATACTGCAAGTAACACTTGCTAAAACTGTACAGCTCGAGACCTCTGGAGAGAAAAATATCTGCAGGAATGGGGAAGAACAGTGTCAGCTGTTTAGGAATGGCTCTTTGGGATGTCTTGGTGGGGTGAATAAATGGTGATGTGGTTTGGTTGTCAAATGCAACAGCAGAGGCAGAAGGTTGGGGTGGTTTATAAATTAATCCATCTTTGGTTTGGAGGAGAAACACTTTACTCTTACACTTAATGCATGGATGTAATATTAAGAAGAGGTGACTGTCTATAAAGCTCAGCTATTGACTTTCTGAAGTATCAGCTAGCTGATCTGAACCTCACAAAAGTGACTGCAACATTTGTGTACTGCTGAGTGGCTTTCATTGAAGACCTCTGCAATGTCAATGGAGCTGGACAGACTTTTCAAACATGGTATATTTTTATCTATTCCTTTTGCCAAAGGCATTTCCAAAGAGGATCCTGAACCTTTCCCTAAAGCCATTCTTGCACATATTAAATTCAAGCTTCCTCTCCCCTGGAGAGATGGGGACACCCATGTTGCAGTGCTGCCAGGTCTTTTGGTACCAGCTGGAAGACGATGCTGGTACCGGAAGAAATGATATTCCACCACCACTGCTCCATGGTTCTGCCTTTGTGTTATGTCCGAATCCCACCAACCCAAAAGCATGAAGGACCAGAAGCGCTGCCGGACCAGAGCTTCGCTCATGGCCGCATGGGTGTCTCCAAGCCACCTGGCCTGCTAGGAAAAAGACGACTTTCTCTTTAATAACAGATGGTGGTAGTGAGACATGAAAATTAGGACATATTTTCATTTGATATTGGAATATCATGAGCATCAGTTATTTTGGGAAGGAGTCCAAAAAATACTTGGAGAGAGTCTAAAACTGCAGATGAATCCGCAGGTTTATTTTATTGGGTGATTTCAGTTCTGCCAAATATTTGTAGTGTAAAGAAATCATAAAAATTGCTGGTGGTCCTCGCCTGGCGGGTACTTCTCACATATTTGAGACAGTTGTACGAACTGTGACAAGAATGTTTGATCTATTAGCTTAAAAACAAATTAGAGTCTTCAAGAGAAATAAATGAAGTATAGATGGTAGAAATACATTTCTCTTATCTTAGAGAGACCAGGAATTTTTGCCCCCAGGCTTTATTTGCATTTAATTATCGCAGTTTGGATTTCCTCTACTGCATGCATGGAGGTTTAGTCTGTCTCATTCCATCCTCTGTTCTGAAATAACATTAGTACCTGTTAATGATTATCATTGTCAATTATGTATTCTGGTTACATGCACATTATAAGAAATATCAGTTTGTTTTAATAAATCTTCAAAAGGCAGCCTAAACCTGTGCCTTATCTCCTTTCTGCTTTGTAATTTATTTATTTTTACGGTTATGATATATGAAAGACACTGCATGCTCCCGGGGACTGTGAATGGATATCTACTCAGCACTTGAATACTGAGATGACAGACAAAAAAGGTTATATTTAACATAGCTTTCCAAATGAACTGAGAGGATCATGTATCTCAAAGATACACAGAGAAAGAAATGAGGAACACAGGTCTAGAAATCCAAAGACTCAGTTATATGCATAAAAGAGAGGAAACTTAGATGTACAGTGAACCCATAGGTGGTTTAATGTGATTCATACTAAGTTGCCAAGTAGCTGATGCTCACCATGTAGCAATTATTCTTTTTCTAACTTAAATTATTTTTTGCTAGGATAATAATTTCACTGTAGTCCTGACGTGGCAAAGGACTGATTGCTTCACTTCCCGTTGGCGTGTAGGGAACAAGGATATTCCCATCTAAAAAGTTTTTTGCTGAATTTTTAAGGAGAATTTTGTTTTCAGTTGTGCAAGCTTGATGTTTACGCCGTTTGCCCATGCAAATTTTCAGGATTATTTTCATTCGCTGGACCGGCACTGAAATGTCCACTCCAAAAGGAACACTTTAACCAAGCATTCTTCATGTGGTCTTCAACTAATAAACAGGAATACGCCTTTCTAGCCCTGTGGGTAATGATTTTTCTGTTTGCTGCTACTGTATGTAACCTAAATGAAAGGGGCATTTATATACTGTCCTTTCATCCGGGATATCAAAGCGCTTTATAAATATGGACCAATTGGTCTGATGTGCAACCACTGAATTGTGGCCTTCTCGGAGGTGGAATGCGGTTGACATTTTGGCTGGCAAAGCACATTTGAACATCAGAAACCATTGGTTTTCTCAGATGGGATAGGCTTGGAGGTGGGGGGTGTGAGACTATCTGAATTCATCTCTAACACATACCTGCCCCAACACTTGGGAAGCAACACCACTACCTACTTTCCAGCTAGGTAAATTATGGGCTTGGCTAAGAGCATGACCAAAGCATCTTCCATCACTGGATCACTAATTTTAATCCAGCCCAAGACGGTGGCTGTCAAAAATTATTACCATATGGTAAGCTGGTAAATTGCCACAAGAAAATGAGCTTGGTGGTCCCAGATTAGTTTCATATGGACAGGTGTCTACACCACAAAACCACCGTCATAACTGCTACTAGCTGTTGGGTTTCAGAAGGGAGGTCCAGGACTGAACGGGTGGTGGTAACACAAGTGATGCTTCTAGAGGTGGGATCTCGAGGCCAGAGGGATGAGGCTGTTTGTGTCTGTTGAGGTGTTTCTTGACATGTGTGACCACTTCAGTTTCCTGAGCTGTCGGCCAGCTTGTATGGTGCTCTCCATCGTTGTTGTGGCAAGTGCTTTCTCTTACTTTACACAGAGGCCCTATCCCTCCCCTGCGTCTACCCCATTGAATGGATGCCACAAAAAATTTCAATGGGGGGTGTGTATTGAAGGTATTAAGTTCAGACCACACAAGTAGTCTTTAACGTCTTTGGTATAACTTGGAAAAGCCTCCAGGAACACAGGACTGGAAGGGCCTTCTGGGTCACTGATCCCAACCTCCTGCTATTGCAGGCTTTCACTTTGCATAATCTTTTTGAAAAGCTGACTAATCTCCAAAAATGCGGACAATCACAGGAAACCTCGAAAGCCCTCTATATAAAAAAGGTGTCAAATCTGTTTTGCACTTCTCTAACACCTTTCATCCAAAACTTGTAATGAGTTTTGCAAACATGGATTTAAGAATAGCCATGCCAGTGGGATGGAAGAATTATCCTTACTGTATTTGGGAGGGAGAATTTGGGATACAGCAAAATTATGAAGCAAATAGCAATTCTCATTCAGACAAAGCTCTTAGTGGCTTGAGGACTCTGATCTGGTTGTATGGACTTGGATATCACCATTGGAGCCAATTAGACAGCCAGGAATTAAAATCAGAGTTCCTGACTCTCTTTTTACTTGCCTTTTAACCACTGCAGTGTACAACAGCTCAAGATTTTCCACCTGTCAGCCTCCCTATTTCTTCCAGAAGAAATAGATACTACATCCTATTTCTCATGTGAAATAAAATTAGCATCATCATATATCATAGTTAAGTATACTCCAGGTGGGCAGGAGATTCTGTTATAATGAGGGAAGACTACCAGCAACAGACCATAGGCGTTTTTTTACCTATAGAAGATAGAGCTGAACCATCAAAAAGAGACAAGCTTCCTGCATTTCCACATCATGAGAAAAACGTAACTGAATTCATCCTCAAACCCATGAAATTACACATTCCTTCTGTAGGAAGAATGAATCCTGGGAAATGTACTGTGTTGTATATGTCAGGGAAATGTTTCGCTTACATCTCTAAGACAAATTCTACTCTCAGTCCCATTGACTCTTGACTGAATTTGACCTCTCTGATTTGCTAGCACATTTTTTAAACTTATAAGTGTAATTGATGGCAGAGTATGGCCCTGGGGCTATTTATCTATCAGCAGATCATGGTATAGTTGTAAGGAATATCAACAGCATTAGGAAGCGGAGAAACTAGTCGCCACAACCTTGAAGCACCACTGCTTAGACACTGTTTCAGGTTACTGGTGCTAAGACAGGAGTACAGGTCCAGCTTTGATCAACATATCTCATAGGGTTTTCTTAAAATTTATTACTTTAGGGGCTGATCCCACTCTACTGCACAGTGAATAAAAATCTATCTTTCTGTAGACTTTACGAGACATTTAGGTTGAATTGCAAGTTTGCTAAATGAAGAGGGAATATATGCACTCCTTATCTCTTATGCAGATGCTATATTGGCAAAAGTTAGTAAAACTGTGCTTGCAAACTTTTCTGCAAAACATTTGGAGTTGAGGGTTCCTGGGAGGAAACGAAATCCAGGATAAAGAAGTGCAGGGGCCAAACACCCAGTTGCACTGAGAAGGATCAGCACCAAAGATTTACAATACTTGGAGTAAGCAACTGGGAAGTTTGAGGGATTTTATTTGCCTCTATTGAAAAAGGAAGGAAGAAAAAAAAATGTGACTGTCTGTAGAGTATGTTTTCTCAGGCCATGATTGTTAGAATGGCTCATTTCATACAGTATCTCTACAGGACACAACTGTGAATTCAAGCAAAATTCAAGTGCTTTCTCACCTCTTCAGGGTAATCTGGCCTTTAAGGGAACAGGTCCTTGGCAAATAGGTAATGAGGCTTTCTCGTTGTCTGAGAGTGGCTGTCCTCACAATGCATCAGGAAGTTTGGGGGTGAAAAGCAGTGACCTGCAGAGAGAGTATGAGCTTTCATAATGGGCTTGCTGGGCTCTGTATGGACACTTGGCATTGCACTGGACTTTCGGTTTCCCAAAGCAGGCCGGGCCATGGATCGGGTTTTCAAAACAGCATTGCCTACTGATGCTCCCTTGGCCAGCAAGAGGGGATCTACAACCCCCTGCCCCTCTGTGCCTGGCAGACTAACGTGCTTCCATATAGTCCTCAGAGATCAGGTGCATTTGCTTTGTAGTGCTCCCCAGTCCTTTCTGCTACAAAAATACTTTCTGTACTGACATATGGTGCATCGGCAAAGAAACTCGTATGAACCAGGACATTTCAGACGACAGTTCACATCTCACCTTTAGCTCAAGCTGCTGTGCAGGGAATACTCCAGCAGCCTGAGGAAGGGAGCTGTACTGCATGTGCTCGGCAGGACTGGCAGATCTTACCCCAAAATGCTAGGTTTCACTGGCATCTGCCATGGCGTGGTTACATGTTTTTAAATCACTTTAAATAGTTTCCTCTTTGCGATTTTTGTTTGCTGGTTTTTTCTGTTGACAGATTCACTTTTTTTCTCTCATCAGAGCCACGCTAGCCAGAGAGAGACATGGAGCTTGATTTTTCCTTAAGGTCAGGTTGGGGGTGCTTGAATTGGGGATGTGTGCTCATTTGGGGGGTCCTAAAAATTGAGGTCTATTTCTCTTCTGGAAAGCTCAACTTCAGGCGGCTTTTTTAACAAGTGCAGCTCCCAAAATCCCATCATCTCCCAGCTATTTGTTTAAACACTTTACTGACTTTGGGCCTTGGAGAGCAGGGATAAATACCAAATTTGGGGTTGTCTCTCAACCCAGATTTTGAACATCCTGCAGATTGCAGTGCTTGGATTTCGTTATAAATGACAAAATTCAGGATAATGACAATGTTGGTGTGCGCGTCTCGGCTGACTCACAGCACTGCTCCACATTTGGATGTTTGATTCAAGCCCCGTCTCTAATTACAATGTCACAGGGACCGGCCAAGTGCAGTACCTCTGTCTGACGTTGTACACACTGTGTTGGACTGTGTATTTTGTTCCAAACCTCTGCTGCTATTACATTGAAAGCATTAGCTGTAGCACGAGCTATGCAGGGATGATTTGGGGTTCTTGTAGTCATTTCCGAAGGCGTATCCACTTTCACACTGCCCAGAGAGACTGAGCGGCAATGTTGTCTCGAAATGGGCTCCCTGCCTCTGTGGCAATACAATCAACATCTATGGAACAGATGTATAGATAGATGCAGGTGGGTTTTGTTGGGTTTTGTTTTGGGTTTTTTTTTGCTTTGGAAGACTTAATTCTCTCCTTTCTAAGCCAGGATCCTGCGTGAGTTTGCTCGTTGATTCATTTATGGACTTGGGGAGCTGCACCTCGGCTCTTCCATATCGCCGCTTCACCAGCCTGTCTCTCCTCACATTCCTGGTGGCATCCAGGCTCCTTCTGACCTTTGTCTCCTAATAGTCCCGGGCTAGTGCAGTCTACCTGACTCACAGTCCTTGTTAAAGATTAAATGCCATCTTTTTACAGCTTGGTTTCTTTCCATACAGTTAATCAAGCAGCCCTCCTTTAACAAGGCAGCTGACCCTTTGGTCTTTCTTCCTCTTGGCGTGCTGAAGATTCCCGATGCTGCCAGAATCCCTGTCCCTCCCCTTTTTAAGGCAGTCCTGTACGTAAAGCAAGCAGCTCCCCCAGGAAAGAGAGAAAATTCTTGGCATAGAGAGGAACCTTCCCCGACAAGGTGCATGTATTGCGTCCTTAAAAAACTTCCTCTTTCCATTAAAATATGTTATGGGAGATATCTGTGTATTCCTATTAGAGATGAGTCCAAACCATGAGGCTGGATCCAAACTTAGTCAAACCATGAGGCTGCTAAAAGTCAGGAGTACGATCTCGATGTGTGCTTTTTGGCTTGAGCTGCTCTCCTGTTTGCACAGCGTAACACAAAAAGCATCACTACGCTGTTGGGAAAGCTGCTGACACAACTGAGAAACCAAGTGGTAAAGGCCTGTCATCAAAATCAACAAACCTGAAGACAAACGGGAACCTGGTGGCGTGAGTAATTGTGACCCCCTGCCCAGCCACACAGAGCAAACTTTCTCTTCTCAATAATCACGAGGTTTTATGAAAGAAAAAAATCAATTGCAGATGAAGCACAGAGCAAAATTTCCCTGCATTCCTCTTACTGGGGAAAAAGAAAAAAATTTCCTTCTTTGGACTTAGTCTGTGTACATCTTTGCTGTGTACCGAGCTGCAAACGGTGGCCTCTCATTTCATTAATTGACAAATACCATCCCCTAAACATTTCCAGGCACAGTCATTTTCTTTTCTCAGGTTTACTCAGTGGTTCTTACTGAGGTTTACATTTTTCCACGCATGTGCTGAGAATAAACTTGCCTCTACGATCTCATCTCTTGTGCTATGAGAAGTTTTGATAGCGTAATTCATAAGCAACTTCATTTTCTGGGTCTTTTCCTTTTTGCAACTATCCTGGCTTTGGCTATTTACTCCTCTCTTTGCAGAAAACTGCCCTATTTCCCAAATACCGCAGGACTTTCTGAACTGCAGCATTTCATTCCATTTGTCTCTCTTTTTAAAAGGGGCTGATCTGTCTTAAAGAAATTTTTCTCATTTAAAAATAATTTTCCTGTGGTTTTACAGTCAGCATGGTTCCCCCCCAAAAAAACAAAAAAAAAATCCCTGCAGGCCTATTTCTTCTCCTTCTCCCATGATTATGCTGGCGTAATGACACTGATGCCAGTGGAATTATTGCTGTTTTACACCGGTATATTTGAGACCAAGGTCTGTAGATTGGGACATACTCAACACCTTCACAAAATCATATCAGGGACTGGGCCAGAAGGGTATCTCCATCTATCAAAAGGGATCTCAAAGTGCCCTTTCATCTTCAGTCTCTCAAACAAAGGAATATAATCATCCACCAGCAGGACGCAACAACCCCCAGGGTGAAATCTAGCAATACATTTAACGTGGAGAACAAGGCAAAAGCAGCACAACACAGCCCTTTAGGAATGTAAGCAAGGAATACAGTGTCCAGCTGAAATTAGTGTTACTATTTGCCTCGTGGAAATGCTTGGGAAGCCCAGCCAAATTCAAGGCTCCAGTCTACTAGAGCAGCCGCAGTGAGGGCAGTCTCTGTTCCCCAGCGCTTGCAGTCCCAGTGACAAATAGCAATCAGACCGCGGGCCAGCAAGAAGTTGAGCCAGGCAGAACTAAAATATCCCTGTTGGAGTGCGGTCCCATGAGACCAGTGTTATGTCTTACCAGAAACAAAGAGAAGAGCACATTTCCAGTCTCAAAGACTTCTCTGTCCCATTAAGGAAAACTCCAGACTACAATTAGAAAAAAAACAAGAAAGAGACGCAGACGCAGCGTGCCAGTTCGCATCCAAAAGGCAGCCTAAAAAAAGAGGGCGTGCTCCCAGGACAAGGCTGCTAGTACCCTCTTGGGCTGGTGGCTCGGCTACCTCGCTCGGGAGGGTGGGTACGTGACCCCAGAGGGAGACCATCCCTCCCCCAAACCCAGAGCCGCTGGGTAAATGTTGACTCAGAGCGAGGAGTGGCTGAATCACTCTTTCCTGCCCTGCCGAGGTGTCTCCCTCCACCCAGCGAGCGTCCAAGCCCACCCTGCACAGCCCAAAATATCAGACGGGAGTTGGTACCTGTGGTGATCGAAGGACACGGACTCAGACGGAGAGACAGGAGTGCCTCTGTTTGTGCAGGGCTGACGTGTTTGTTTACTCTCTGAGTGGGCGAAAGTCTCCTCCAGTTAGTTATTCAGGAGGACACATGGTGGGAAGGGTGGGTAGGTGGAGGGACGAGGTACTGGGGAGCTCCTAGAGCTGCTCCTCTCTCCTTGTCATGTGCATCACAGCCCAAATTCTCTGACTGCTGGTACACAGCTGATAAAGGTATTGTGCCATACACAGTTAATGGTAAAGCAAGGGCCTGGGTTCATGAAATCTCTGCCCCAAGGTGCATTGAAGCAACAGTGAATTTGTGAGAAGGGGTAGGAAAAAGTCTAACTGTCTCAGCTGTCCAACGGTTGTATTTGGATTCAACTGTATGGTGAAATGTTCTGGATCATATCCCTAGATCAATTCAGCTCATAATCTACGGGTATTAAGCACAGAGAAGACGTGGGAGCCAAGCTGTGGTGACCACTGACTGGATCTGTGAGTGGGTGTCAGGTACATTTGGGTGGCTACTGGCTAGTGTAATCAAACTGGACGTAGGGGAAGGCTGAGTTTACTGTTGCAAGCACAGACTGGGTTTCATTTCAGGTCTGCTACAGATTTCCTAACTGGGTCACTGTGCCAGCCTGTAACACAGAAATTGTATGTTCCTCCCTCACCAAGCTGTCACAAGGCTCAAGGCTTGAAGGTTTCAAAACTGGTTGAAGATCTCCAAGAAAAAGGGCTGTGTAAGAAAGAGCATATGCTATGGACCTCTTTATATATGCTACATTACCAAAAGCGCTGTATTTATATATTTCAAAACTGGGCACTGGGTTACATTTTCATTCCCCAGTACAAAGGCAAATACATTCCAAACAAAGCAATGTTGTTTCAACAAAGCAAGGGTTGAAATCTCTCCAGGGCTTCATTCTGTCTCATTTAGATCGGGCATAAGATCTTAAAGCAGAGTTTAGTGGTCGGCCGATCATGTTCCTCTGGGAAATGACAGAGTGGTAATTCAAAAAGGGTAGTGAAGTACAGCATTGTCTTGGTCTGCAGGACTGTTCTTCAATAAAACCAGCGGCTCACCCGGCTTACAGGAGAACATTTTGTTCCAAAGGAGCTGTGGCTCTTCATTAAACAAAAGAATTCACCTCCGGCTAGACTTGGGTGTAAAATGAAAATGTTATTGGAGACAAAATGTCTTTGTGAAGACAGCATTTCCATGATGCCTGCCACGATTGCCTGGGCATATCTAGCAGTTGAAATGAAAGTTAGGACGAAAGGTACGTCTCCAGGGCACCGAATCCGCATTTGTTAAAAATTTCTTTCGGACTTGGGAGGTGGTTTCAGTTCAGGCCAGGAGCCCCGAGGAGTGGATAAGCAGCCTGGGTCCCATCTGGCCATGGGCTGGCACTCACCCGCTCTGCAGTGAGGACCCAGATTCAGTCACGAGTGAGCTGAATCTTTCAGGACATTCCCGAAAGCCTTTCCTTGGAATAAACAAGTTCTGCCACATCTGACACAGGAGATTGGGAAAGAAACCCAAGGTATCTAAATACAAAAAATTATGAGATACGCCTCCTCCCCTCTGACTCTCCTGACACACTCGGGAAAGTTCACGAACAGCGAAGATGCAGTAGGGTCATTGAGGGAAATAATTCATGTCCAGACTGGCATAACTCAGGTGTTCAGATATGGCTGTCTCCCAACCAGATTAAATCTGTAGGAAAGACATAGCCTATGCAGTTCCTCAGTGCATGAAGACGAGAAAAAGCACCTCAGGCAGTGCAGTTTCAGGGGATTTTCGTTAGAAGATTATTTTCCTAAAAATGGCACCATCCCTCTGGGGATGAAACATACTGGGAAATATATGAAAATGTAATGAATTCCATGAGTGAGTTCCTACTTTTCTTGCATACTTAAGGCAAGATCATTCCCTTGTCATCTTCAGATCACCTAGAGGCTCTTCATTGTACAGCCAAAGTGTCCACCTTTAGCTTGACAAGCAGGTTTTGGCCTGCAGACTCTTAGGCAGTGCAACAGCCAAGTTAATCTTGCAGAGGCACTCTCTTGTGCTGTGTCTAATCATGGCCTCCTACTCAGCCTCTCCCTCTTTCACCCAAACATTGCTCACCAAGGAGGGCCAACAGCCTTGGTTCCGCTCAAAATGGGACAAAAGACTTCCTGCACTCCTTTTCATCATCTCTTCCATTTAAGTACTGATTTTCCAGAGCTTGAGAAATGGTACAAGATAAGGACTGCTGGACCATTGGTCTGCTATGGTATAAAATTCTTATGCAGACTCTAAGGATTAGCAGAAGCCTTATGCTGGGGCAGTCAGATGGTAAATACCAGGAAAAGATATAGTTACTGTGTTTCAGTGGGAAACACTGCTGTGACAAGCCTTTGAGAGGGACAATTCCGTCTAAAGCATAACACGGCAGAGCTTCAGGGTAACCCAGCCTGGATGTAGCTTGTTTCATTAATCAGCCCAAGAAGAGCCATGCAGTGTAGGCAACAGAGACCTGTCCACTGCTGGCTGAACAATGTCCTTGCTGGACGTTCTATAGGAACCTGAAATCTCATTGACTCATGTGTACTGAATTTCCAGACTTGACTCACTGGCTACTAAAACCATAAGATTGCATGGTGTGTCTCGTATTTTTCCTGTGTCATGGTTTAACCCCAGCTGGCAACTAAGCCCCACACAGTCACTCGCTCACTCCCCACTGGTGGGATGGGGGAGAGAATCAGAAGGGTAAAAGTGAGAAAACCCAGGGGTTGAGATAAAGACAGTTTAATAGGGAAAGCAAAAGCCACGCACACAAACAAAGCAAAATAAGGAATTCGTTCACTCCTTCCCATCGGCAGGCAGGTGTTCAGCCATCTCCAGGAAAGCAGGGCTCCATCACCCGTAATGGGAAGACAAAACGCCATCACTCCAAGCATCCCCCCTTCCTTCTTCTTCCCACAGCTTTATATGCTGAGCATGACGTCATATGGTGTGGGATACCCCTTTGGTCAGTTGGGGTCAGCTGTCCCAGCTGTGTCCCCTCCCAACTCCTTGTGCACCCCCAGCCTGCTCGCTGGTGGGGTGGGGTGAGGAGCAGAAAAGGCCTTGGCTCTGTGTAAGCACTGCTCAGCAGTAGCGAAAACATCCCTGTGTTATCAACACAGCACAAATCCAAAACACAGCCCCATACTAGCTACTGTAAAGAAAATTAACTTTATCCCAGCCAAAACCAGCACACCTGGAAAAAAAGAGCAGGTTAATATAACTACATTTGGTTAATTAACATCTGAATCTGTTTTGAAATCTGTAGATCATATATGTAAAGAAATTAAATTAATCTCAAACCAGCAAAGAAAAAAACCCAAAATGTCTGGAACTTCAGGATTTGTTTCTATAATGTTCCTGGTTGCCTCAGACTGTGGGCTAAAGGCAAAAGATACACATCCTCTGTCTTCTCTTTTGTGCCTCTTACTGAGAGAGATACCTGCTGAATTTCATGTGATCACAGGCTTATTCTAGGGCCATGTGTGGCAGGAAGTGCTACTGAGAAAGGTAGAAAGAGTAGATACACAGGTGGTTTCAGAGAAAATGCTATCTGGATGATTAGTATCAAAAATCTGCTGTGTAAATGGAAAAACTTCTTCACACAATGCAAAACTGACCTGAGAAACTCATCGCTAGAGGATTTAATCGAGACCAAAACCTTGCCAAAGAACAGGAAAAAAGAAAAGAAGAAAAAAAAAAGAAAAAAGAAACAAGAAAAATAAAAATAATTAAAAAACGGATGGGATGTTTACAAAGCTAATAAGAACATAATAAGGACATTTAGAAACACAATAGTACTTATTAAGGAAAGAAAACAAGACTCTCAGAAGAATTAAACATGTTGGAAAGGCTATCTGCTTCAAGACAGGAAAAACCTTTTGGTGTAGCTAATGGCCAGATTCAAAGAGGTAATTAAGCACCAGCTCTACTTTCAGTTGTAGTCCACGCAGTTGCAGTCTATTTTGATCTTAAATCAAATTTGCTGGCCTGCATTGTATAAAAGATGATCATAGACAGTGGAAACATCTGTCCTGGGCCAAAAACCTGATTCATTAATGGAACGTCGAGAAAATTTCCTATAGCAGATGATGGCATAACTGTTACTGAAGACTTTTTGATTGCTTCCTTTGAGGCAGCATTTACTGACCATTGACAGAGGCAAAACACAAGACAAAATGGGCAAAGTGGTCTGATCAATTATAATGCTTTCTTCTCCTTACTGTTTATTTTTGGCTATCTGGAAGTAGCTGTCAGTCTTATTTTAGTTTCAGAGGACTTAAACACTGTCTCCAGCCACTTCTCCATCCTCCGTAAGTTTCTGGGAAGGGGAGCACATGTGGGCAGAGAACAGAAGACGTCCTTGCATGGCTACAGGGAGGGCTGGGCTGGCAGTCGTCTTAAACACAACAGATTTTCCTGCTGTGCCTAAATTCTGTGCTGCAAAGGGGAGGGAAAAAAGGCTTCCCCAATTAAAGAAGATGCATTAATAGAGGGATAGTGTAAAGGAGCCATCAGAGGGCTGCATTGGCAATGTCAGTTGATGGGGAAGATGAAAGTGGCCTTTGCTCCTGGCTCCATTGTGGACTTCTGTCAAGGCATTTCATTTTTCATGTGTTTCAGTCTGGCCCCCATAAAGTGCAGCCAGTGTGAGACTCATCTGTGCAGTGCTTTGAGCACAGCGGGAAAAATGTGTTAGGCAATGAATATTGTCATGAGGAATTGCCTGCTGCCCAACAATATTACCTCTCCAACGTGCCTACCTCCTCTTTTCCTGTTCTTTCTCCACGCTGAGATGTCAGGGCATCCTCAGGGACTCTTCTTTTGCGAAAATAACAGGAGCTGCTGAGCACTTCAAAAAGTCTGGCTTTGTCCCATAGGTGTCAAAGAAGGACCTCAGGTTCTTGGAAAATCTGGTCTCAAATGAGTGTAAAAATGCACATTTTGTCAGGAAGTGAATAAAATCTCACTGAAATTAAGCCAGGGACAAAGATGAAAAAGCAGATGGCCCATGACAAACTGTGAGAACAAATTTGTTCGCATGACATGGGAATAAGTATGTACTCATAACAGACTATTACTCAAGAAATTTTGAAAGAGCACAACTCCACAGGAGTCATAATGTGATTAGTCACATAAAGCTCAGTCCAGCTAGGCCTGGTGTATTGTACCTGAAAGAAGAGAAACAGACCCCAAAACAGACCCCAATTAAAAAAAAAAAAAAGAAATTCCAGAGAGATGCACGAGTTTATGAAGTCAGAAAAACTCTTAAGTGAATTAAAATCTGTAGAGTAGCTCATGGATTGTTATTAGGCTGCTTAAAAAGCAAGAGGCCAGAGGAAGGAGCCTTGCTGAAGTGACTCAACCAGTAGCTTTTTAATTTGACAGCACAGAGACAGAGTTGGGGTATTTTTGGTGAAACATCTTGGACTCTGGGACAGACTTTGCCACATGCTCCATTACAGTATGGTTCTGGTAACCTACAATTATTTCCAAAATCCCTTTTTTAAAAAATATTTTATTGTGGGAGCAACCAGTGAGATTGAGTTTGAAAACTAGAGGAATAGGGCTGATTTTGAGCACTCTGATCTATTAATCTGTTTTTTCAAATTAATGTTTCGTACAAAACTCCTGAGCTTGAGTGGGCATATTTGATTGCATGAAACCACTTTTGTCATTAAAGATTGCAGCATCTTGACATATAGGATATTTTGGGATATTACCATGTATGCAGAGGGGAGTGGATTCCTAGGATATGAATGTTTTATAGGCATTTCTAAGCTGCTCACCCAAAAGCAAGTGAGTGTTCAGAGCTAGTTTGGATTCACAGAGAGAAAAGATGTTAGACACAATATCTAGAACCAAATTCAGTTTCTGAAATCACACATATGCAAACACCAATCCTGGAGCACTCACACTGATGCTTTTGTTCAGACATTTTCTAATGTAATGTCCGGTAGTCTCTTTGCCCGGTGTGGTTATTTAATCCCTTCTAAACTTGATTTACAGCTCGAAGCCCTTCTAAGCTTGGCTGCAGACCAGCAGTGGGAATCAGTACCACTCTGTATCTGAATCAAACCCGAGCAGCACAGAAGGGATGGCTTCAGGTTCAGATCCCAAAGATGGACTTTGTCTGTGCGAAAGCAGTACCGCCCTCGCTTACGCAAACGTTGCTATTGGACTTTCATTTACCACAGGCTGTTAGGACTTCAGTTTCACTTCTTACCAGAAAGAGGAGGCAGGCGTATATTTAGACTTTCTTGGGAAGCAGCTGCAAAACGAAGCGGGAGTGCGTGCACGCGCTCGGTCTCACAGCACACAGGCAGACGCTGCCAGCTTCAGAGCAACTTCACAGACCTGAGCAGAAAGGACAGCGCACAAAGGCCTCCTGCAGGTTACTGTGTCGTTGAAGGGACCGCATTGCTCATTTCAACATCTTAATATCCTTATCAAGGATAAGTCACTTGCCAAGTGCTGACTCACTTGAAAGATTATCACCTTCTGAACCACCAGCTCATTTCTTGAAGCACTCTAGGGGCCTAAGCTTCGACTTTCTTGCACCTTAAACATTATCTCCATGATTTTATGCCTTCCACGGGAACACAGAGGCAGAACTACCCCTCTACTATTCTGATTTGATAGGAAATTACTTGCCACATCTATATATAAATTGAGGAATCCCCCTCACCCAACTTCAGCCATTTAGAAGTTAGTCAGCCCATTTAAGACAGTTGACTTAGTCCTACAAGAAGGGAAGGGACACTCCAGAGCATGATCCTCCCACCCTTCTTAGGGACCTGATAGCTTGGGATGACTTATCCCCAGAGGTGCTTCTTTCTCTGCTGGAGCCGGGACGACTGCCTTGCGCTAGTTGCCAGCTAAATGGCTGATGTTAGATGAGCTGAATCCCATGCAGTGTGCTAGCCAGTGGAAAGTCATGCCCCTGCTTTTCCCTCAAGGTTTCTCCTTCACAGACCTTTCCCTTGTTAGCTGACAAAAGACTAAGAAATCAGAGTTTGCAGCAATTTGGCTGCAAGGCAGATAAAATCAGTAGTCAAACAAAAGCAGCTAAGATAGCCAAGAATGCCTGAAAAGTTAAATGCATGCTCTTCTCATACAGATGAATGCATTTAAAATAACTTTAGTTTTCCCATTCTCACAGGGCAGCCCATTAATCTTTTGGTAGCATCCATCATCATGGGCAGGCAACGTACCAGGAAATCCTCTCCTGGAGGTGCTCCTCTGCTCTCTCTGATTGCTGTATCACCTGGCCTATTTACAGTCCTGTGAGTTTTTAACACCCCAAGGTCCTCTCAGAGTTGGCAGCCGAGAAGTATTCCCTATTACTTGCAAACAGGTAACGCAAAGATGTGCAACTGCTTTCTCTTTGGGAGATCCGTAGTAGACCAGGAGGATAGTGAATGTTAGGCATCCAGTGTTTCTAAGCTGGGCACACATCTAATTTTTATGCATCTGGTATAGGATTTCCCTTTTGAAAGGCGTTTTCAGTGTGTGGCATCTACATCTGAGTTAGTTATCCTATGTTATCCCCAGCAAAGCGATGAGGACACATATTTCTCATTCTAGCAATAAAAAGGTGTTGCTAGACCTATTTAATCCACTGACTGTCAACAAAGGCTAGGGAATTAGATAAGATGTAGATATCTATACTGTAGACTGCTAAAGCTAAAGGTGACATGAATCCTATCTCAGTAAACCAGTTCTCCTAAAGGCCAAGCTCCCTATGCACTCAGTAGAAAGAAGTAAGTGACTCTGAGTCTGTTTGGAGAGATACAGCCTATGTGTCTAAGCCTTCCCCTTGGGGCCTTTCCCTCTATATACAACATAGAAAATGCAGGTGCTTTCAGGGAATTTCTTCACTAGGCGCTTGCAGTTCAGTTGTTTAGATGAATTGGATCCCAACCCAGGTTTTCTGAGTCCTGGATTAACTTCCCTAACTGATGAAATAAGTTTTCTTCTAAGCTAGAAGCCTGCCTTGAACAGTCAGTCTTTACATGTGGAAGCACACTATGGTACCTCCCCGTTTTCTGTAGACTGGGTGTACTGGAGGATGCTAAATGACCATGCACAGGGGAGTTGTTTAGGGAGGGTCACTGTACTTTTCTGAGTACCTTGTCTTCAACATCGCTACGCTATTCTCTGCAGGCATCCATCCAACCCCACTTAGCTACAGCTCTGTCTAGATGTAGATCTAACACCCCCAGGAGTGAGTGTGCACCTGGATGCTCCAGTTAGGAAGACTCCCTTTCTGCTGGGGCTGTACAAAAAACTGAAAAAAACAAGCACTAGAGTTGTGATGAGTTGCAAAATTCGTATAAAACAAACAAAATTAGAAAGGAAGAAAATAAATAGAATCATCCTGTTGTATATGATAGGCAACTGTAGTAGCTTGCTCCATGCTTCATCGTGCTTAGGACTTCCATATTCTTGGGTTTTCTCAAACATGCCCTAGCAATTGTGTCCATGGCGAAAAAATTATTGACCCTAGCTGACCCTGCTTTGAGCAGGGGTCTGGACTAGACAGTGTCCAGAGGTCCCTTCCAACCTCAGCGATTCTGTGATTCTGCAATTTTCATCATTAGTTTGGGTCTTTGGATATTGAGCAGTTGGGTCAGATCCTATCCAGACAAGCAGTCGCTCTGGGTGCGCAGACTGCACTATGTCAGCTGTGCGTATACCCGGCCGTTGATCTGAGCAGTGCAACAGCTTCCACATGTCCTGGATACGCCAGGATCCCTGTGCGGGTGCCCAGAATCCCATGTGGAATTTCTTAGATGGAAGTGTGGGAGCCTGATCAAACTGAGCAAGATGTGTTTAAAAGGCTGCAAGGCATAAATAAATCTTAAGGAGGGATTAGGGGGATGACAAAGCTGTGGCTTCTGATAGGGAAGCCACACTGTTTGGAAAGATTGCAGCTAAAAGAAGAGCCTTTGGTGACCAGATTTTTGTCGCTATCTTTGTATTAGTTACTACTCCTTGTATTTTAACCCCAATTTCTCTTTAAGCATTTAGGAATCATTTGTGACAGTTATTTGTCACACTGCTAAACCAGATTACCTCAAGGTTTGTCGAGCTTCCTCTGCTCTCCCATGTATGGAAAAAACATTACACTTAATTTGGTTTGTTTGGCCAGTGTGGACAGGGATTAGCCATGCTATATATGGACCATAAACACTGTTCTGGTTAACACTACGGTTGAGCCAAACCTGAATCTTTCATCTCACCCTTTGCAAACTTTGGTGGTTTGGATGGAAATGGAACCTGTATTTGAACTGTGCTTTATTTTTGTTTTTGTTTTGAAAAACCAAAGTCCAATCAGTAACACTTTGGAAACCCAACATCCAGCATCCTCAGCCCACCTCTAGCGAACAGGGATCGAGCGCCTGTGTAGGCAGGGACTTTGTGTTGGGAAGAAAGCCAATACACAAAGGAAGGAAACTGTTTCAAGGAACCTGCAGTAACTTTCCATAAAAATCTCAGGGACATAAGGGCATGCTGAATTTTGTGTCATAATCCCTCCAACCAACATGTGTGTTTGGTTAGGGAAAACGTGGTGGTCCCATGTGGAACAAAGATGGACTTTTGTAGGCTGCATATCCAATTGGTTTGGTGTTAGAAATGACAAGGAAAAGCCTTCATTTGCTTTTGACTCACAGTTTCAGTTTGCTATCTGGAATACCAAACCAGCCAGTAATGAAAATGGATTTCTCACATCAGATTTTTTAGATGCCAGAAATAATAATAGTACGGTGTTAACACCTCAGTACTTGGCTTTCTCGAGGTTGTCTTAACCTAGATAAATCTATTAATTTGTGTCTTTGTATCCACAGCAGTGCCTTAAAATTTGCACTTAATTGCAGCAGAAGTAGTTTTAAAATCCATCTGTCTTACACTGACCATTCCTGTAGCATCTCACCACCTTCTGTATAATGTGTTCCCAATGCTAAAATAAAGATCTGTGGCATGGTATAGTAATTCCACTTATGCAGATCTTTGAGGCTGTTGAAAGGCTAACATTTCCTATTATATTTCTGGCTTCAGAATTATTGTAAAAATAGGTTGCTCCTTACCATACATTATTTACCAACTGGGCACAGTGAGTAGAGCACCTTGGCCCATAGCGTGGCTCTCCAAGTCTTTGCATATTCCCCAGAGCCTGCTCTGTGATCCTACACTGTATATATTGAACTCTGTCCCAGCAAGCACGTTTCTAATTACTTTAGTGAAGATTGGATGAGGTCCACTGAACTGCTTGCAAGGTGGCATAGGTGTCAAGCTGGGATGCACAGTGTCAACAATTTATTTCTCAGTCTCTTCTTTGTTGATTTTCATAGCTGAAATCAACTATTTAGTTGATATCTACAGGCAGGGATCTCTGTCTAAGTTTAATTTTGTGAACTTTGTCATGCTTCCACACAAAAAATAAAATTCTTGAAGAGTTTAAGCCACCAACTAGCTCTTGCTGTTTCTGGTGTTGACCTGTCCATTCAAACCAGAATGCTGAAAACTGGGACCCTTTATGAAGCAGTAATTAATTTTGGCTCCAGCAGCAGCCGACCAACCCTCACATCTCCACGGGAGATCTGAGTCAGTTAGGACATTACCGTTGTTCCATGACTGGCCAGGAAAACAAAGTAGGTAATTCACCAGCTAATGCATACGTATGAGACGTCAACCAGAAAAATGTTAAGGCACGTCCACACGCTTTATGAAGAAGGAGAGTGGAAGGATAATTTAGATTTGCAGTGTTAAATTGCATGTTTACCTACAGTAGGCTTTTGTGTTTGAGTATGTCTGTTCTTTTCTAGTTGGCCTACAGGGAGTATGACTATCAGCTAATGAAATTCCCCCTTGCATCAAAAAGGTCTAGTCCCACTGAAGTGACAGCAAGCAACAGTCCATGTGTGTAAGTACATGTGTGAATCAAGGCTCATGATGTGTCTTCCTTTCAGACTCAGACCCTTGCACACCTGATGCTCCACCTGCTGCCACTTCACCACCAACCTCTGAAGAACCTGGACCTTTCACAGCTCCAGCATCACCCTCCTCTTCCTCTGACACTGGTACTGCATCATTTTCACCACCATTACCTGCCTGTGTTGCAGCCTTACATCCCAAACTGCCTCCTATTCCACCATCAACATCAGCTTCTGCTGCCACCGTTCACCCTGGACTCCCTTCTCTTCCTGCACCACCCACCTCTACTCCATCCCTGCACCCTGGACTTTATTTGCCAGTAGTCCCACCTGGCAGTGCCACCCACCTCATCAACTGGCTGCCCTTCCTCGCTTCCGCAACACTTGCCACCATTCGAGGGAAGGAGGAAGACCAGCCACCCGTAAGAACGGGCTCCCTGGAAGGCATGAAGCGCTGCAGCAGCACACCCCCACACCCCTCCCATGATGGAAATCCCCAGGCAGCACCCATGGGAGACAGGGCTCCGGGGGCTGCTTCCTCACCGCTGGCTGCCCACGCCATGCCCCCAAGCTCCGAGCAGCCATCAGCGAACGTGAGCGACATCTTGGCAGAGCTGCGGACGATGAACAGCCATCTCTCCGTCATCGCCCGAGCCCTGACACAGCTGGCGTCATCGCTGGCACCGCAGCAGGACACACGTGGCACCCCACCGCCTTAGTGCCGGGCTCTGCACCGGCTGACCCTGCTCGTACGGGCTGGTGTTGGACGAGGACAGCCCACGGTGGAGGTAGGGTGGAGGAAAGGGACCCTACCCAAACCTGCCCTTACCATCTATGCCAGTTCGCTGTGCTCTCTGACACCGACCACGTCTCCCCAGTGGGTTTTTCTGTTTGTTTATTTCCTTCTTGTAAATGGCTGCATATATTAAAAAATAGTTTTGTGGTCTTGTTAATAAAATTGTTTATATTTCTTGCATTCCTTTCAGATGTGCTCGCTCCCTCCTCTCACTCATTAACCACACGAGCTCTGGTAGGAATCGGTGAGGTCTCACACAGTGAATGCAGAGAATCTGAAGTGGTGAGAAGTTACTCATGACAAAATGCTCGGGGAGGTGACAAAACCCCACTGAGCAACATGGGGGGACACAGACAGGAAAGAACACAATAAAACTCTGAAAAATTTTCCTATTTCTCTCCATCCATGCTGCATGGCACGGATCTGTTGAAGTTGGAGCCCTTCCCGGTACACTAAATGTCGGGGGTAATTGCAATTACCGACCCAGTAACGGCCATGATAAATTGTTCAAAATACAATGCAGGGTAGTTGTCTAAGCAGCGCTTGGTCTGAACAGCTACCAAACAGCCTCATCAACCTCTTGTCTTCTGAGAGAGCGTGAACCAAAGGCAGCGCAGCGCTTAGCTGGGGTGTATCATCTGTTTCATTTGCCAGTGGTGCCTGGGGTTCTTCAAGGGTATAAATGGGCCAAGCTAATTTACAGCAGTTAGCCAGGCACACGCGGATAGATCCCGACATTTCACCATCTTTTCCCTATTGCCAGGCTGCAGTGGCTTGCCTAAAGGTGGCACTGAAGGCATGAAACCTTGAACAATCCTCTTTGTGAATGGGGAAAGAGCTCTTGAGCACTAATCCAGGACTCGCCCCTCCGAGATGTGTGACCTGAAGAGCAGCTGGTGAGGTACCCTTGGACGCTGCCTGGCCTGGCAGAGGCACCAGAGCTGGGAGCCGAAGGTTGGGATGTGCTCGGCGCTCTGGAAATGCCTCAGGAAAGAGGACTCACAGTTCTTGCAGAGCCATTTTGTGCACCTCAGCCACAGTCTGCCAATAGAGCAAATAACCATCAGTCAAAATAAGATGTTTTCCCAAAGGTGGGCCAAGCATGGGGCCAGCAGAGGCTGAGCCAGGCTGAGCTGTCTTTCATCCCGATGAATTAAAATGAAAGAAATGCTTGTGGCAAACAAGAGGAAAGAAAGGCCTCTGTGAAGTTTGGTATGATCTCGCCTTAATTTAGCCGTGCAGCCCTCAGATATCAGGATCTGAGGCCATCTCTAGGAAAAACCCAGACAAACAGACAGATTGCTAGATAAGATTAAAGAGGAAGTATTCTGTCTATTTGCAAATATTTCTGTTACAGATGAGCCTAAGCCACAAAGATTGAATGAATATACAAACTTCCCCAAAGCTCAGGTGTATTTGAATTTGAGGTTTTGGTTACTGTATATATATTTATATATAAACCTATCCATATTTTTGAGTCTGTGCCTGAAAGACAAAGCAACTGCCCTGTTCAATCATGTTTGTTTTGTTTTTTTTTTTTTTTTTGGTGATCAGTCTCTGATGTGTTTAGCAAAAAAGGTGAAAAGAAAGACATTTCATAGATGGCCTTCACTGCCTTATAGTTTTGTGTGTTTCAACAAAAGGAGATAAAAGGAGTGTCTTAAAAACATTTTGGCTTTTGATTTGGCTATTGTAGTTTCCATAGACTAAAAAAGCAAGAGTAAAGAAAAGTTTATCACTTTTCCTCCTTTCATTAGGAAATATAGGACAGGGAAAAAAGGGGAAAGTTCTATGGTTAAAAAAAATAAAAGGAATATTTTTCATTTTTACCCATCTTTCCCTGTTTCAGTTTAACAGTGTAGTAAATAAATAGCATATTCTCCCACTCTTGATAGTTTTACTTGATTTATCCTGTTGTTTTCAAATAGTAACCTGTCATGGCCTAATATTGATGAAAATCTCAGCAGAGTTGAGCAAGACACACAGTCGTGTTCCTTTGTACAGATGAGTTCAGAAAATCCTACTGTGCAGCTGCTGATGCTTTATCAACCACGGTTAGAGCTGGCTTCACTTAGGTGTCTAAGGGATTTGAGAACAGTTTACATGGCATGAAATCCAGAAAAAGCCTGAAAAAATTGCCTATAACATTAGATATTCAGCTGCGAAGGCAATGCTCTTCTTTCTCAAAGATGCCACGAATGTGATCCAGCTGGCTGGGAGGGAAAAGCGCTATTACTGAGCCTCTTCCTAAAGGAACGAGATTTCTGTGGTCCCACAGCCAAAGATATTAGATGTTAAACACCCTTGCAGTCTAGACTGCAAGCTGTCTGGGATCCTGACAACAAAACAGGACCCGAGCTTGTAGCCAGAACTAGCAACTGTCAGATGGACTTGGTAACCGCTGCTGGCTCTCACATGGGCACAGCAACTGGCTCCAGAGCCGACAAGACAGAGGCTGTCTGTGGGTAGGGTCCGGCCGAAGCGAGCACGTCAGTCCTGACCCACCTGAGCCAGCCTGAGCCCGGCCAAGGCTCTCCTAGTGCTGCGGCCACAGGGTCCACTTCTGCAAATTCTCATGCAGAGTTTGTGCTCAGCCCATGCTGAGCTCTGTTAGCAGCGCCTGAGCCAGCTGGTTAAAACCCGGCTCAGGTATGTCTGGGCAGCCCCACCATGGCACGAAAGGGCTTCACTGTTATGCAAAGAAGGGTCCTGCCCACAGGCATCTCATTCAATAATGTGCATTATTCTCTACTCAGTGCATTCAATAGCCTCATGTCCCTTAGGAATTATCTTACTTCAACTTAATTGAACCACTTAAGCACTGCAAGAAATGAGTCGCTGCTCCGACTGTGTTGCTTCGATGGCAAGAAGGCTGCCTCTGTCTCAGGTTTTGTTTGCTCTTCTTGGCTTTCATCTGCAACCATCCAAATTTGGCTTGGCGCTGCCAGCCCCGCTGCCGCTTTCTGATTGCTTAGCAGCATTACTCGCGTTGCTGAGCCGCTGCTGCACACATGGTACTCGGCCGGTCGAAAGCTGGAGTGCAGCTCACAAACAAAAGTCTCCTAAAGCATCTGAAGCTGGTAGCAGAGCAGCTGAAGGACAGAAACTCCGGTGCAGCCGGCACCACCCCTGCACCATGTCCCTGCAGTCTCCCAGCACCTGCAGAGGCGGCACGTCCAGGCTACTTCGATGCGACAGAGCCTCATGACCCACGGCAAACTGTTCCAGAGACTTTCTTCTCTGAATTATTAATTTTGATTCAGCTCAGAGAGCGAGGGGTTGAAGATTATAATGTCTTGGTGCATGTTCAAAGTCCTGTGTAGAAATAGCCTCATGGGCTCACACTCCAGTTGCTGTTAAATTATTAAAAATCCCCTGCTGGCCTTCTCTCTCTTGGGACATCTTCAGTCTGTCCTTCTTCCTCCTCTTCTACAGCTTTGTTATTTGCGAAGGCAGCAATTTATAGGGCAAGATTCATTTTACAATTGACAGATGCTTCTTTGGATTTCAACTAAAAAAATCTGAACCACTCTGGATTAGCAAAACTTAAAGGCTAGAGGCCAGGTGGTTATTCTTAGAGTCACCATGGGTGATCATCACACCCCCTCCTGGTTCCACCATCAAAATCCTAGACACACTGATCTCATGTTTCACAGATGCTTTATAAACAAATATTAAGGGTGGGTTTGAAGTCACCACACCTTAATTATCCAAAAGTTAGTTTTGTAAGTTCCTGTACAGCCATGGGACAGCAAGAGCCTTCAGCATGTGATTAAACCTAGCCTAAGAAACGTATTTAAAATTAGTAGGAAAGCAATTGACTTCTGGCAGTGTCCATCCCTCTCCCCTGACTATAGACAACTAGTTTAAGCCAGATGCTTAGACAGCTGGAGGTAAATGAAATGAATCCTCTTTTTGGTAATTGCAATTCATTTCAAACTGGTGGAACATCAATATATCACATTTATCTGAGCCCTGATAGATGTGTGAGGTGCTGGAAGAGGCAAATGGGAGCTCAGGAGAATAGGGCTGACAGTAAAACTGGAAACTCCTGCAAAATATCCAGCTCCAACCTCAGGTCAGGAGTTACCCTGTGCCAGGCGAGCACCCAGAGGGACATCCAGGTCATTCCCTTCTCCCAGAGATTTAACTCCTCAGGGTGTGGAGCTGGAAGCTAAACAGCTTAATGGGATTTGAGTGATGTACTCAGTGTCTGCTACTCCAGCAGGAATTATTTAAGGAGGTAGCAGGCTGTACAATATTGTATTAGACTGCAACTCAAGAAGGTGGGAGAAATCACAGGTTTACCCAAGAGGAATAGGAAGCCGTGTGGTTTTTCGCTTTGTTTTCTCTAGCGCACATTGTTTTTCCAATATTTGTACACACATTCACTGCAATGACACTCAAATCCCCCAGTAAAAATAATTTATAAAGAAGCATTGCTAGGGAGTGCATTCCTTTGCATTAGCCCAGCTGCAAGCTGGCAGCACGCAGAGCCTGGGAGTGAGCTCCCTCCTACAGACAAGGTGGTTATTCAGCGTAGCTCTGCCTGGGAAGCATAAAGCAGGTATCCTCTGCCGGATGCCTCTGTGGACACCCATCTCTGCCCACAAAGCCATACAGCCTATGTGCCTCCAGCTTCCTCCCAGACCTTTCACTACAGCATTTTGCAGAGTTCTTTGGGTTTCTGTTCAATTTATTTCAGTCTGCGAACAATTAGCCAGCGCACCTGTGTCAGGATATTGGTTGCACCCAAAACCACAAGGTTATATCCTGATCCCACAGCTGCCAGCTTGATGAGAGATGCTCTTTGGATGTCATGGGGCAGAAGATGCTAAGCCACCAGTGTGGGCAAGGATATCCTGTGGCCCCATGGCTGTCCCTGTCCCTGGGCACAGCGGTCATGCTGATGCGTGGCTGTGCTTGGGAGAGGGTAACTCTGAGTCACCCTGACAGCGACTGAAGCCACATACTTCATACCCATCCCATGGGTTGGGAAACCCTCTGCTCGCATAACCTGCAGGGTGCAAGAGAAATGCAGAGTCTGTCCGACCTCAGCTGGGTTTGAAGACCACTGTGCCAGAGAAGCTCCAAGGCAGGCGGCACCGCTCCCACATTGCCCAGGAGCTGAATGAGCCTGAGCACAGGGGCTTTCCCAGCCCCTGCCTGAGCTGGGAGACCTTCCTCTCACATCACCCCACGTGTGAGTTAAAAGGCACAATATTTTGTGCTTGCTTGGATGCTTTTGGTCATCTCCCACATGGAATTTTCTTTTCCCTTGACAGACACTGAAGCTCTGTTCTTGACTTAGCCATGAAGAGTTAGGCTGTAAGACGCGAGGCAATTAGTACTGGTCTTAAAGGAAATGAAGGTGACATACTATGGGCCAGGTTTTCAGATGGCATGAATGGATGAGACTGTCCTTTCTCCTGGGTGTGTCAGGACCACTGCACTTAGCGATGCTGTCCATCTGCTCCTCCATGATCCCAATATTGCTCTCTGCTCCCATTTGTTTTACACCGAAGTTGTACCTTTTCAGAGCAAATGTTTTGCTGTCGTGCAAAGTTTAGCATGGAAGGGGATTTTAAGCACCATAACAGCCCAAGTAATTATTAATAGCAAACGATATCATGAAACCGAAATCTTCCTCTCAACGAAGAGGAATTCAGTAATGTAGAAGTTGAAGACACAAAAGTATACCACAACCTCTTGCTGGGTTTTGCTGCAGACTCTCTCACTAAAATAAGCTGGGCAGAAACAATAACTTCTCACTACTGCTTTTGCTTGTGGAAGTGGTTCCCAGACACTTGCTGTACATCGTATAATGTCAACAACTGACTTGATCCCCATCATTCCCATATAGTACTCAGTCTGGATTTCCCATTTATCTTGAACTTTGGCTGAAAAATCTCATTTTATTCAGGGACAGATCTTATTGGAACAGCTTTCATGAAGAGCCTTACTTCTTATAACTGTCATTCAAAACATATTTTGAACAGAAAAATGTGGATTTGCACCAGCTGAAGCACTTGGTGATTCATGACAATGGCAACAAATGGCTTTTGTCACAAAACAAAAATAAGAGGCCCTGAAAAAAGTCTGCAAAATGCCAAATGCTTCTATTTCTTAATATTTATTTTATTAAAGATATTAAAAACATGCCAGTAGTTCAAGAATTAATTGAAGCATTTTGTTTCCTCTGCATTCCTACTTTATCCATTTCCTCAAAAAATTTTGACAGTATTTATTTTGGGTCAGTAGAAAATGACATTTCTTCTCCCTGTCAGCAGAATCAAAACATCAGATACTCGTGTGCTCTGCTCGGAGAATGCACTGAATTCTTAGGTTAACTTGGCTATCTGTGAGCTGAAATCCAAACCCCACAGTTTCTTCCAGGTTCTCCAAAGTAGTGAAAGTGTTGGTGACACCAGTCCAGTGTCCCATTGTCCATGATATATGTCGCCATTGAAGTGGTATATGGCTCTATTCCCTAACCTTGATTGGAAAGGGAACTCACAGGCCTTTAGGTGATATAAATTTCCATGGGACTTTGAGTTTTGATTGACCAGCCAGAGCAATTTGATCTGTTCCAGGTGGGACCTGACTCCATGTGTTTTAGTAAATAGTGGTAGATGTTGGACTTTTCAAGCCATGCCAACCGTCATGTGATAAAAGCTTCCAGGGGCTTATTCATTTCTTCCATATAAAATAAGGCAATTTGCACATTTTATGTTAATTCTATATTGACTATCACTCTTAGGAGGTAAGGATGTCATTATTTTTTAAACACACAGGGCTTTACTCAGTCAGACTCATTTGTTTCCTCTGATGGAAGAAAAGGGCCTGAGGTGGAGAGAAGTTAAGAGCTGACTAGGACGTTTTAACTGAAGTAGCGACATGAATGTGAGCCAAGGAAAATTTAGGCTGCACATCAGGAAAATTTTCCTAACAACGAGGTCAATTACTACGTGGAATGATCCCCCCAGGGAAAAGGGGAAAGCTGACTAGACAAAGCAATGAAGAACACATTGTAGGGAGCAACCTTTAAACAGTTGGGGAATGGACCAAGTGACCTAAGCGCATTTTCCATCTCTAATTTCTCTGACTCAACCATTACAAGGATACACTGGAGAATATATGACTCCTGTGCTCTGCCACATCAGTACTGCTTTGGGAAGACTTCCCACAAAGCCAGTCCTCAGGATGCAAAAGACACCAGTGCTCTGACCTCCAGGCCTCTTCGCTGGGGTCTACCAGACGTAGGCTGCTCTTGCTGGGACCTTTGGCCACCTATGGAACTCACCCAGGGGCCACAGGGTGCATGAACTCAGGTCATTTTTGACTGGACCTTTTTCATTCTTCAGCTTTGCTTTTCTTGTATTTCTTTCATGACTTCTTCCTCTTTTTTAACAAAGCTTTTCATGCTCAGAAACCACTAAGTTGCTATCTAAGATAATCAGTTTAAGTTTGCTTGGCCACAGCTTTAGAGGCAAACTCAAGCTACACGGAAACCTGACACAGAGGTGGATTTTCTCAGCATCTGGTGATGCCCATGTGACAGCTAACACGTTAGCAGACACCCAGGATTGAACCGGGAGACTTTAGAGCAAAAAGCTGAACTTAAGATGCCAAAACAGCTTACAATGCAACTGTCATGGACTCATTTTCCCTATTGAATTGGACTGGAGAAGGCAAGGAACAGATACATGCTATCAATCAATGTTTTTACTTCAGTCAAAGCAAATGTGACTCCCTAGGAATGAGGACAAGTTATTATTCTGATTCTTGAATCCTGTATATTTAACCATCAGGGGCCTTCTGATACAGTTCTTCAAAATTTTTTTATAAATCTTCTTTAAAAAAAAGTTGACTCACTAACAGCCAAAAATTTCTGAGGGAAAGGCCAGTTTCATCACATTTCTCAAGGAAAGTTCACCCAAAATTTTGAAGTGATCATACTCCAAATGACATCTTCTGGCATTTTTTAAAAAGAAATATCATGGATATTTTTTGTTTTGTTTTGTTTAAAAGCAGGTTTTCTTTTCAATTTTAACTGAGTAAAACAAAAAGCACTCCTACTATAACTTAGAGAATGGAACTTTTTTTTTCTCTTCTCAGAAAAATGGTTTAATATGCCCAACTACAGTGAAGTTTGTGTCTGAGTATTTTTATCACCTTTCAAGAAAAAAAATCTTCAAAATATCAACATTTCCATAGAAAAGAAAAATACAGCCCTCTTTGGCTTATTTATTGTCTGAGCAGGAATTGCTTGAAAATATAGGCAAGATAATGAAGGGCCTTTTCTGCTGTGCCTGTGCTGGAAAACCTGTATTTATTCCTAGTTCAAATCTGGCCCTGAAAACACATGTTTTGAAAAAATAATAAGTATGTTATAGGACAAATTCAGTGTACCATGAATAAGGCCGGAGGAGCTGTGTAAATTTCTGACATAGATTTTGTTTGTGCAAGTTGGATCCAGCTTTTCTTTTCAGCAGCCTTCAGCAGTGTTTAGCTCTGTAGTCTCAATTCACATCTATTTCTTCTATGCGCTAGGTGCATGCATGAATGCACTGACATCTAACAACGAAAGAGCAGCTTCATTGAAGAGAGGCAGCAGACCAGCTCTGTATTCAGAGAAAGCTGACTGCAGACCATAAAAAATAGATATGTGAATGCAGAGAAGAAATGGCTGAAAAAGGCTTCTAGAAAAATTTATTATTTCTACATGTTAAAGAAAAAAAAAAAAGCCAACAGAGCAATTAATAAGTAATGACTTCAGAAAACGCAGTGGGACAAGACAGGACAAATATCACTTACAGGGGAAAAAAATGTCCATGTCAGTAACACCTCTATCAGTTTTAGCAGTTCCTGTCTAGCCGGGAACTAATTTCTTTACAGTTACTGAAGCAGAGTAACCACAAATCAAACAGTAGGAAAATGATAACCTGCCGAACTCCATAGAGGCCTCTTGAGTGGGTTTGGTGACATCTGAACTATGCTTAGACAGTTGTGAAATGTCTAATGTGGGTCAGTCAATCGGGCTTTGCCCCTGAACTTGTCATTTTGTGAGACAAAGTGGGAATAAAAAAATAAAAAACACAAATATTCAGAAAAGTTAAAACTGTTAAAAATTATTTATGAGCAAAAGTTGGATATTTCTTGGAAGGTGACATTAGAAGTCTTTAATATATTATAAGAATATAAAGCATGAGGGGGAGTATAAAGTGCATGGAGACACACCATTTGTGGGAGTTTTTCAAAGTTATGTTCCATTGGCTCAGGCTGTACCTTACTAAAATGAAACTTAACAGGCCAATAAATACAGCACTGCTGAGCAAAAAGAAGAAGAAATCATACTAAACTCTGATTATGCTGACATCAGCTGGCCTATAAATTATCGCCCAATAAAAACTATCAAGATGTGAACAAAAATATCCCAGATCTCCATTCTGGGAATAAAAAAAGATCTTGGAGCTGTTCCAGCATAATAATTCTTTTCTTTTTTTTTTTTTTTTTTATTGTGATCATGTAAAGGTCTATCCATTTGGCCAGCTTCATCCCTGGGCTTCTTTTACACTCACTGTTCTCTAGAAAAAAAATTCTATTTTTAGGAAGTTCTTTCTTGAACATCTTTAATGGCTGAAAGGCATAATAAAAGCTTTGGCCCATAGCCTTGGCCAGTGTAAATCATTGTGTTTGCACCAAAGTCAAGGTACCCAATCTAATTTACATTAGCTGAACATATTGCTCTGAGTTTCTTTGAATATTTCATTCATTACTATAGACAGCTATGGTATAGACTTGCCATGGTTGTACTGATTTCTAGGAAGCTATGGAAATTTGTGCTGCCTGGAGGTCTGTCACTTCACAACACAGAAAATGATCTGGGATTTTTTTGGTATCTCTTGGAAATCCCAGGGATCCCTGTCTCTGTTGCTTATTTCTTCATTTTCATTGCTTTAAAGTGGAGATTTCAGTGAACACAGAGGATTTGTCTCTGCAGCAGCAATTATAGAATCATAGAATGATTTGGGTTGGAAGGGATCTTTAAAGGTCATCTAGTCCAACCCCCCTGCAATGGGCAGGGACATCTTCAACTAGATCAGGTTGCTCAGAGCCCCGTCCAACCTGACCTTGAATGTTTCCAGGGATGGGGCATCTACCACCTCTCTGGGCAACCTGTTCCAGTGTTTCACCACCCTCATTGTGAAAAATTTCTTCCTTATATCTAGTCTGAATCTACCCATTTTTAGTTTAAAACCATTGCCCCTTGTCTTATTGCTGCAGGCCCTGCTGAAAAGTCTGTCCCCATCTTTCTTATAAGCCCCCTTTAAATACTGAAAGGCCGTGGAGTCCATGTGAATGAAATGGGAAGAGAAAAGATGTATTTCAATATGATCTCCTCTTTGTAAGAGATCTCAATGACATTCTGAAGGGTACATTTTTATTTTTCCATTGTATTGAGTATATAACACCCCCTTGACAGGTAGAAACTCTATTTCTGAATGCAGAACAACTCTATTGTAGGCCTATGCTACTCCTGATAAATCCAGTAACTTCCTGAGGAAGCTCAGAACACTCTGCCCACTACCCATGCTGCCAACTGGGGCAAATCCAGCCCAAGAGGCAAGATGTAACAGCAGGCAAGATGTAACAGGTGTCTGTCCTAGGTGAGGGTAGAGGTTTGGTGGAGTTGAGGTTCTTCTTGCAGGTCAACCAGCAGGCTGATTTGGAGCAAACCACTTTGCAAAGCAACTGGAAGGGCAATGTTGCCCAAAAAGGCTGAAATTATTATTGTAACCTGGGAACCTGATAAGATTCACAACTAAAGAGGCCATTTCCTGGCTCTGTCACAAGCTTCCCAGGCAAATGACTTCTGGCCAGAGCCAATACAAGGTGTAAGTGAAATGGAGGTGTTCATTCCAACAGCTGAAAATCTTTCTTTAATTGATGCTTTAATTTTGTACACACCTTCTGTTAGATTTCAAAATTACTCTCAGGACTACTTCTACCTATGTCCAGATTGCCAGTCTTCACAAAGCTGAGCAGATCAGTGCTTAACTCACACCTCAGCCCAGACTACACATTCCTGCATGGACCCATGTTGGTAGGTGCTCCTAGAGCAAGACTAACATACAGTCACGGATGGAAGATCCTCACAGTACAGGGTGGCAGAGGTAGCCTTTGGTCTGTATAACAGGTTGGTGATTAAAGTGCTTTTCTGGGAAGAAAGACCGAGCTTCCATCCAGGCTCAGCCTGAGAGATCCCGTGTCCCTGGAGCTTCCACTGGCTTTAGAGTATTGGAGCACAGATGCTCTCTATGCCACATGTTGAAGAGAAAAAGGGAAAGGTTATCTGGCTTTTGTGTAGCACAGCAGACTTGGCATTCATCTGGGACAGATATTGCAGGGTTGCCATCTTTGCTTAGTGGGGTTGCTTTAAAAAAATAAAAATACCTGGGTTTTAATTGCTTTTTGTTTCATTTCCCAGACTTTTATTCTGCTAGACCCTTTTCATCACCCCATTGCAAACCATGCAGTGATGTGTGCCTTATCTGACTGGT
The DNA here is from genome assembly GCA_030449065.1 of Oceanodroma leucorhoa. Lineage (NCBI taxonomy): Eukaryota > Metazoa > Chordata > Aves > Procellariiformes > Oceanodroma > Oceanodroma leucorhoa. The sequence continues at coordinate 4,396,796 of JASVER010000055.1, read as the reverse complement.
TCATGATCTTTTTGAGCCAATCTTGTATCATATCAACGTAGATCCAGCTGCTAATAAATAGGTAGCCGTGATGATACAGAGTGGAGGCCTCTTGAATAGAAAGGGATGTCTTAATAGTGTAGCCTAGCAGACTCCTTTAGTTAAACTCATCAGGTTTTTGTCAGTGAACTGCTAATTCTGAGAACTATCAGTTGCCAAACTTAATAGTAAATAAAATGAAAAATCATAATTAGAGGAAACAGATCGTGAGAACTCAGGTTATGATCTGTCCCCCTTGTCTGAAAGATGCTACCTCTGTACCACCCAAACCCTCCTACCATCAGTTTCGGTGATAACTGGCAGCAGCACTGGCTCAGACTAAGGGCGTGCCACCCACTGAGTCATTGGGACTGCTTCCTGTCGGCATGGTCCTCCTTTGGTAGGAGCTATTCTTCTGCTGAACCTCCCTCACTTCTTCTTAGAAGCAGAAAGCAGAAGCGATATGAGTCACCTCACAAGACCACCTGCTAAATTCTTCTCTTGTGGTCTTGACCCAGCTGCCACCTGCTAATAATGAATATAAAGATACATGTCTTCAGGATATTGTTCAGAAGGAGAGACTCTTTCTTCAGGATTAATTTCCTAAGGAGAGGCAATAAATACGAAAAGTATGCATGCCCACTTCCCAGGAGCCCCCAGATTCTGAAAATTTGTATCTTTATGGGAGCCTAAGCACTCCTGTTACTCATCTGTAGTGAAATAAAATCCATCTTAAGGAAGTAGAACACATATTAAACATTTTTTGTTTGAACATGAGTGAAATAATTTTCAAATTTGTCTTTAACAATGTGTATTTAGTCCCATTTTCTGTCTTATACAGGACCCTCCCAAACATAAAAGACTAAGGAGTCTCATATTTTGGCTTCCATTTCCAGTGTTTCTCTAAACCCTTTCTTCATATCATCAATTACTTGCTGAAGCAATGACTGAAGACATGCAATAGCGACAGCCTGCACACTGGGGAAAGACAGCCAGCATCGGAAGTTGGTAGCATGTATTTCTCCACCATCCTCATATTTGTAACTTCTAACCGAAGATTCAGAAAGAAAATCTTCACCTCTTCCCTGCTGCCACAGCCCATGCAATGCAGGTCTGTCGAGCTGATGTGACCCCAGATCTCTGGGACTTACAAGTGAACCTGGAATTTTTGTAGAAATAGTAATCTGAGAGGAAGCAGAAGAAAAGTGGCTTTCACCTTTTATACTCATCAAGTGTGGGACAGCTTCCAAATCAATGAGTGTATGTTATTCCCTGCACTCAGTTTTGTCTTGCTTTTTGAGTTACTACCATGAAATAACCAACTGAGACCTATAGATTTTAACAAACCAGTGCAAAAAACAATGTGGTCTTTGAAACCGGTTTCGAATCTATCTATGGGTTAAACACTAGGAGTTTCTTGCCTTTGAAAATCCTTAAGCAAAGGCGCCTTTGCCTCTAAGGAATGACATTTTATTAATGTGCATGCTTGTGTATGTTAGCGTGTGCATGAATATATGAATAAAAGTATAGACAACTATTATATAAATACTTCTTATAAAGACATAAGTTTATGGAATTAAAAACAGTAGCCTCAGTGTTGTATCTCTGAACATGTAATGTATTTCAGCATTTAGTTGACGTGTACCATTCAAGAATACATTTATCACCCAAAAGCATTCCTTATTTTACACTCTTACTTCCTGTACATTATTTCAGGCAATCATAATTCCATAAGCATTTATTTGTACTTTTTGTTTAAGTGGTAGAAGAAAGAACAGAACCAGGATATATTGGCTGGCCAAACCCTGATGTCTTTACTTAGATCTTACTCAGGACTTCTACCTGCAGAAAGACCACAAGAATTAGCCCTACAAATGCTTTCCTCATTTCCAAGAGGTAAATATATATCTTTGTTCTTTTATCTGTTTGTTGCCAGGGTGACAGGCTTATACAGTTTGAAAGTACAACAGTAAGGCCTTAGGGTGTCACTTTAAGATAACCACACACTCAGTTTTGTGTTTAACTTCATTATTTTATTTTTAGTTTATTCATAACAATGTGCTACTGAAAAATGCCTATTGTCAGCTCCAGGTGTGTTTGCCAACATTAAAGAGCATAATCACAATAAAAGAAAAGCCAGGAGCTATTCCACCTCCCACATGACAAAATTAACAAACCATAGTAAAAATTAAAACCAACAATACTTTACTTCCCTCCCTCCCTTCTTCTCTCCATCCTCTATTCTCTCCCTCCCACAAACTATCAGGCTTTCTTTCCAAAAAACGGGATAAATGGATAACCTGCAGCATGAATGTTCAGTCGATGCTACGAAAACATAATTTTGGCCTTGTTTTCAAACCATTGGCTCTCCACTGACAGTGTGTCCTAGGCAGATCCCCTTTTTCATGGTCATTTGAAAGAGGGAATTCCAAGCCTTCACTCTTCCATGGATTTTGGAGACGTGGAAATCTCTGTAGTTGTCTCTACAGTCTACAGTACCTCTTGGGTTTTTACTCTTCTTTCTAATTCAGATCTGTATTTGAGATCGGGATTTTTCAGGGAAAAAAAATACCCAGATGGTCAGATTTTCCAGTGAATATATTCCATCACAGGTCTTAAAAGCTAATTACATGTCACATGTTGCTTTCATGCTCTATTTTATCTGACTTGTATCGCCTCCACTCCCAGTCATTGTTTATTGTAATATTTTGCTGGTTACACTGCTGATTTCTCTGCTATCAAATTCCCCTTCTCCACTTGGGCACCACTGGGCTGTTGTCAAATGACCCATAATCTTGTCCTTCATAGATACTGCACTGTGAGGGGTCCTGATCCTTTAACCATTCTCCTGATCTGATCCTTAAACAATCCTCATGGTTCTTTCTTGAGATTTCTGCATCTTTTTCTACTTCATTGTGGAAGGCTGGAGACCAGACCCAGACACAAAAGTCCAAGACAACCCATAATATTTCTACCATGGTGCGTACCACAGTAAGTACACTTTCTATTCTTACTCACAATTTGCTTATTTAAATTCAAGCTCTGAATCTGTTCTTTATGTTGCATCGTGGTTAGCTCATGTTCAGATGATTCTCTGTGATTTCCAGATCTTCTCCGGAAGCAATGCCTGCTAAGCCAGATCAGTCCATGTTGTATGATGCTTGTGTTCTTTGGACAGGATTTGGTCAGCCTAAATCCCAACCACAGTAGAATTTAGATATGTAAAAACCACTTTCAGACCAAACCAACATCCAATCTGCTTGTTTTTCGTGTCTGCCTTGTACTGCCCTCAGCTAGATTTGTTGAAAATCTCCCTTTTTACCCTGAAATTTCCTTAGGTTTTTAACCATAGCTGCTCAGATATGTGTGCCCCCAGGACCTGCCTCTGGCTGGACATCAGTGAAGACTAGGCCTCTAGACGCACACAGGCCTCTAACCTCTGCCTAAACCCCCAGGGAAACTTTAAAAGTCAGATTTATTTAAATAATGAGGTAATCGTTCACCTTTTCCTTTGCAGAAAATAATGGCCTAGCTTTCACTCCTAGCCCCATCAATTGATGGTGTGAGTAGATGAACTACGTGAACTAGGTTGGGACAGTGAGTCGAACTGTCAGTAGTGAATCTGGGATAGTCCCATAATTATTGCAGTTGCTTTGACATCCTAAAACATGTCTACAGATTCATCACATACCTAAAGGTTTCAATTTGGCTTCCTCTTTTCTGCAGAGAGCTGCTGTAAGCCTGTTGGATGTGGGCAGAGAAATGTTCAAAAGCCACTGAAGCAAACATCAGAGTCCTGTGGCTAGCTTTAAATGGCAGAGGAAACTGAAAAAGCCCATGTTTTAACCTATGCTGGGCTGCACACAGTTCTTGTCCTATGGACAAAGTGCCAGTTCAGCACTTCTGGACTAAACTCACAGCAGGATCCACACATTGGCAGAAACAACCAGACTTGCAATGTCAGCGAAGGTGGGAAAGCAGTTGCAATGTCCACAGCTTTCTTCTCTCAACTAAGCAAATGGTTCAAGTGTATTTAAGCCACCTGAAGTATGGCCCCACCTGGTAAGAAGTAGTTAGGCAGTGTTAAGACATGCCTATTCAGTGCATTTTCTCAGTAGCCTATTATCACTGGACCGCCCGGACGGCTTGGATGCTAACCCCAGCTGCTGCAGACCCAAAGGAAGAGCAGTCCAGCCCTTGTTTGGATTCCTCTCCTCTCCGCAAACTGTTGGGCTGGAGCATGAAGATATGAACAAAATTCAGTAAAGCTGGACAAATCCCATGAGGCCCCAAAAATGTCTTTATCTGAGAAAGCTGAGAGCTTTGCCATCTTCCACTGGCGTTCAGCCACATGTGGTGAGCAAAGACAGGTGGTCTGCTGGGTTGGAAGACGCACTAAGACAGTCTGGTCTGCCGGATGCATTGGCATGAGCGATTCACTGAATGGTACTCTTCTCCTTGCACATGAACGAGTCCAGTGCAATACAATGGGGTACTGTGCTGTTGAAGAAGTTGTTCTTCGGGTGAGACATTACACTCATAAAACTCAGCGGAGGTCCTGACCACTTTGTGGGCATTAAAGATCCCATGACTTCTAGCAATGACTTTGGTGTCCTGGCCATGCTCCAATTTGGAACGCTTTGTCTCGTTGAACTCCCTATACAGCTCCTATTCAGAAATGTTGCCTTCACAAAGTCTACATTTTGATGAGCTCATGTTAAGCTGCCATTTCAAAGTAGATGCCAAAATGGAAAAAGAATTGTAAAGACAATTAGTGATGATTACTGATAATTACCTACACATGGTTAGTGTATCAGACTCGGAAAAATACCTCAGAATGAAAAATGTCATGTAAATATAAGGTATTACTGCATTTCTGGCTGGTGTTTTGAAACAGAACTGCACGTATGGAATCACAACTATTTGATATCAGAACAAGAAGTGCTGTTGTGGTGCTTAAGATCTTAAATTCAGATCATGCACTGGGTAAGTTACCAATAATGCTTCCAAGAATATGAGATCCCTGTGGAAAAGTCCACCCAACAAATTTGAATGTGGTACCTGAAGCAGCTCCCTTTGACAAATGGAGCTTTGAATCATGTTCATCACTGTACGAGGAGTTACCCACCACACTTCCCTTCACCATTTGGAAGAGAAGGTCAGACACTGGCAAAAAAAGGCCACTAAGTCTGCTAAAGGCAATTTAAATACAACACATCAAGATAACATTTGCTTTAAGCTTTTCATTTTCACAGCCTTATGCAGTGAGAGCGGCTTGTGAAGTCTCCCATTTAAAGCCTGATTTGTGATTTATAGTGATTTATAACAACACTAAAACCTCCCACAAAAGACAAATTAATACTCAGATGCTTTTTCAGCACCTCCTTTGAGAAAAGGAGTTTTGAGCCAGTGCCAAGGAGTGGGAGGCAAGTATTTCTACTGAAACACAAATGGGTGGCAAACTCTGGAATAGCATTTTGGCATGAAATACGCACTACATTTTTGGAGTCTTTTCTCTTTAAAGAGTCTGAACATTTCAATTTAACAAATTAAACGTTCCCTAATAAAATGAGTTGGTCAAGGGGAAAAGAAACAATTTAAGTTAAGTCTCCTGAAATGTTTTTTGCACATTTTGTGTTTAAAGCCCACTCCCTGATCTGCCTCTCAGTTCGTGGTAGTTCCAAAATACAGAGTACTTTTTTTGGCTCTAGGCTTAATATTATATTACCATTAAAATTCCAACTAAATCCTCCAGGTTTGTAATTAGAACTATGGAGAGACCCAGGAGTCGAACACGAAGGATGCTGAACTTCAGCAGAGGAAATTACGGCACAATTTGATGCGAGAACTGTTGGATGAAATTTAATGGAACAAATCAGTGAAGCAGATGGGGAAGGAGAGTATGTCCAAAGATCAATTAATGCATGCCCGAGTGTTATGAGCACTGCCAAGCAGCAGTGCATTAAGATTAAACTGGAACTCTAACAGATGCAAACGAAAGAGCAAAAATCATATGAAGGACAAAGTAAGACTGATGGATTCATTCTGTAGAAGACCAGTGAGTCAAATACTCTGGTTGGAATAAAAAAAAAATAAGTAGGATTATTTGATGACCAGTTAAAGGAGAAAGGTAATCAAATTTCATGCTTCAAGGTATAAGCTGGTAACCACAGGGGTCAGTAAGTAAGTTTTTCCTTCTCTGGAACATTGCAAAATTGGATGACAGGGTCTTTACAAGGGCTGTTCTCACTCTCCCTCTCTCTCAGTCTTCTGGCTTTGATTGAGACATTGGGTGTGTGCCAATCTCAGACCTAGACACAAGCTGATGCGCAAATGGTCAGCTACAGCAAATTTTATTTTCTGTCAAAAGGGATGAAAACCAAAACACAAGAAGAGGTGAACTTAGACAAAGTAAGAGCCCAGTTCTGTCTTCCTTATTCTGGAGGGATTCCTAGTGCCTTGGGTGGGAATTCTGCCCCAGCGTGGACTGCAGGATTGACTTTTTACTGATGACAGATGAGATTTGCTGTATATGTAACAGACTGCCAGGTGTTGTTGGCAACAGTGAAGGCCAGGCTGAGTATCTAAATTTTTTTCTTAAAATTACAAGATAAAATTGCTCAGAAAAAATAGCCCAGAAACCAAATACTTCCCATAGGTGCCCTAGCCAATATTTCCCATTCATAAACAGTGAATCGAAAAATTAAATGGCATTAATTCAGGAAAAAAAGACTAGTGGTGAGTTGGCAGCACTTTCATAATAAAAAAAAAAAACACTGAATGCCCCAGTGTCTTGGCCAGGAGCCCTCAGAATAGTTTCCAATCATATCTGGTGGACAAATGTCTCCATAGGATGCCACTTGCCCCCTTTCTTCACTTCTCCCCATCTTAGTTTATTGTTGGTATCACACATTTTGCTGCTTCCACTCTACGTGTAAGCCAGACACAAGGGTAGCAATCCCTATGACCACGTGCATATGGCTCCATCTGAGTTAATTGCCTAGTCTAGCTATCAACAGAGAATAAACCAGATACTTCTAGTGAATGGTTGACTTAATCTTAAAGTAAATGTTTAAAGCAGTTCAGATTAATTGTGCTGTACCAAGTGTCTATTTCCCTCTCTTGACTGTAGAAAGCTCTAAGATAGAAACGTCTACAATGTAGACATCAAAAGCTTGGCGAGATGAGTCCCATCCACAGTGCTGCCACTTTGCCATTAATGATTACAGCACTGGGGATATCTTGCAACTGTTATGCCATTTCCCACTCTGGGTTTTCTTCAGGAGAGACAGGGATGTTTTTGGGCTCTGAGGATTGTCCTCAGTCCATAGGGACTTCAGCCTTGGTGACTGGAGGCAGGAGCTGGAGACACAAAAGGAGACCATTCTCCTCAACCTTGTGCTACCCTAAGAAGGAGCCACCTGAAGACTGATGTAAGGCTAGGACCAGAAGCTAGGACCATGTCAGTACTTTTCAAAGAGCCAGGGAATGGGCACAAGCCCTGGCATACTACTGTCCAGAGTGATAAACTGTTAGTGCATAATCCAGAATTACTTTTGTCCAGGCCAGCTGGCATTGTGCCAGGTAGTGTTTCAGTCTGGCTATTGGTGCGAATCAAGGATCTTTCCCAACAGACTGTTTGGATGTGGCCACCCTGCTCTGGAGATGAGTTGAACTGTGCCATTGTGGGATGTTCCCTGGTCAGTGGACTTGAGCCTTGGCCTGTTTTCTTTATTCATACAGCAACTATAGAGACTTCACTCAATAATTTTAAATCCTTTTCTGCTTCTTTTTGATCACAGAACATGTAAAATAATACCTCACTGATGCACGTGAAATTAATGTCAGTTACAAGCAAAAGCATTCATTCATATGAACACACAGTGTGTCACACATGGGAATGAAGCTTGCTCATTTTATTTTTTCATTTCACCAAGAGATGCTACAGAAGCATGTTCTTCCCAGACCCCCAGCCTGCAGTTTTATCCAAGAAAAGGCCAATTAAAGTAAGATAAGATGAATAATGAAGCAAAGCCACTTACGATGATATGATGAGATATCTTTTGATCACCTCCAAGCAATGTCAGTAAAAATAATGTTTGAATGTAGTGTAGTGATATGCAGTTGTAGTGATGTAATGATTGACATGCAATGTAGTGTATTCAGCTCAATGAAAAGCCAATGGAAGGGTATACAACTGGTCCTGAGTCAGGTCTTCATCATGATCTTAAACCTAGGCCTATTTTAACAAGAGGAAAGTGGTGAAGGTGGCAAACAATCCTTACAAAGCTCTTCCCTTGATGGTCACAAAGGAGAGGGATAAATATTATGGAACTATGGAATAAGGGGATTTGCCAGAATAGGCAACAAAAACTAAAACCCCCATACCTGAAAAACCTTCAGGACCAAGTGACATTTATCTCCCAATTCAGCCAGAAATGCCATGAGGAAAGAGGCTATTTTCCTTTGATGTTCAAAGTCCTTTACAAAACAGGTTACAGTACTGAACTGGTGATAGGAAGAAAGGGACAGACCTCACACTTCAGGCAACACAAGGATGGTAGCAGAAACCTCAGCTAATCCATGTATCCCAAGAAGTTTTACCATTACTGCTCTGCATTAATCAGTAGGATAAAATGAGTGTGCACTGAAAGCAGAGTTTGGCTTCACATTTAAGAAGGGACTTGGGAAAGATTAGCAAATTCTACGCTTGTGAACATGATTTCAGGAGCTGGTAATATAACTGGAAGACAGCCACACACATAGCAGGGGAATAACCACAATATTATCATTGATGAAAGGGTGGCTTGATAAGAGGAAGCTGCAGACAACACTGAAACTGGAGAGAGGAGGGTTTTGTGGTTAAAGCGTTGGGCTCAAGAGATCTGGGTTCCATTGCTGGCAGCATAAACGTGGACAAGTGCCTTAACATCTCATTTTACCAGGTCTCCATCTGTAAAATGGGAGCAAACCACGCTCCTATCCTTTGCCTGTTTAGAGAGTGATTTTCCCCTTCATTAGCCTGCAGCAACCAGCAATGCAAAAGCCTTATCATGGATGGAGGTTCCAGGTGCTAAAGCCATACAAACCAATAATAAGAAATAATGGTACTGCTGATAGAAAGCTTCTCTTCCTTGAAAATTAGTTTTAAATTCACTTCTCCTAAGGAAGAAATTCTATATTCTTACAGGCCCCCCCTCCCCCTTTTTTTTTTCCAATGCTTACAATGTGGGAGGTGAAAATGGAGTTCATAATGAGAACTTGATTCTGTGGGTTCCCAATGGGAGCATACATGTTGCAGGGTAAGTGTCCTGCCTTATAACAACTTTTCCTGCTACTTCAGCTATAACTAAACTGGTAGAGCAGAAATAAGAACAGGCACAATAAGTAACAAGGCTGTGTTTTACCTTTTTTTTTTTTTTAAGACTACTAAATGGATGAGAAAATAATATGTGGAGCTACATGAGTTACATCTGCTAAATCAACATAAGACACTATGGATTTCATGCATGGATTTCATGGAAAAGCTTTATTCGACATATTTTCTGGAAAGTCTAAATCAAAGATTACTTTTCCCCAAGTGCCCTCCCTTTACAGTAATTTCATCTCTGTCTCAAACACCTCGAACACTAGGAGATTAACTTTTGCCGTCTCAGGAAGCATGTTTCCCATTCCTTTACAAACCTTCTCTCTTTTTCCCACCAACCTGGCCACTGAAACAGACAGAGCTTTGGTTGTTTGTGACCTTGCTTCATTTTATTGACCCTAAATATCTGAAGATAGTTCCTCAGCTGAAGAACCACATCTGTGTAATGCCTCCCTCTACTGGATTTATGCAGATGGCTAAAACAGCTAATAAATGGTTGTGGGTCACTGATAGCATTGGGAAAAGATGCATTTCTGTGCACATTCAAAAATGATAGCTGGTTTGCCTTGATTTTACAAGGATTAAAAGAATGTCATGCATGCAGCTTGGCTAAACAATGGCTAAAGGGGATGTGATAACCATCTACAGAAAGCTGTGAACATGCTGGAGTTTGCAGTTAAGCGGAGTTTAAGTGATTAAATTAGGAAGGGCTGAACTTTGCAGAGTCTGGGGCAAGTGAACCTCTTAAAGATTTTTTTGAGGGAGTGGGGGATTTGGGAGACCGGGTTGTCAGAGTCACAGAACTGGCCTCGCTTTGCAAAATCCTTTTTTTTCCACTTTTAATTTAAACCTTTGCTGGTTCCTTCTCCACTTTGAATTCAATTAAAAGAACATGTGTTTTTGGCTGCAGACAAATCCATGATGTACAGTAAGGAGGGAAGAAAGAGCCTTTTAAAAACTATGTAGTCACTTCACCATGGTATCGACTGTTTTGTTCACTGCAAGTGGTAAAAATTCTGGCAGAAGACACAGATCACTGCAGGTGTGAGTCCAGAACTGATAGCATGCTTGTGGTCCACCTGTATGTAATAGCATGAATCTCTGATTCCTACTGAAACTCTGTGCCATACCACAATACTAGCATTTCCTAAATTTTTCACTTCCTTTCCTCCTGCCCCTTCTTTTTAAATGCACCACTCTGACAACTCTATTTCACTTTTTCAAAATTTGTCTTTATTTGGAGCATCTGTCAACATGTCAGTAAAGGTCTGTACACCCTGCACAGTCAATGGGGCTGAGTTCCTCGAAGCGTGCTGGTGCCAGGGAGGATTTTCCAGCCAGCTCTCTCCAGTGTCACCTGTGCATGCCTAAAGGCAACTGAGAATATTATCGTCATCAAAATTAGAGCAGGGTATCTATTGAGTAAAATGGAGCCATTTTTGCGGATGATGACCTTTCAGAGCAGAATTGCTCTTCACAAATGCAGAGATGTGATTTGATCCTTTTTTAATTATTGGATAATGTTGAACTGTATCAACAACTATATCAACAACTGTACCAACACAGAGATCGCAGGGAAATGACACTTTGCATGAAGCCAAATTATCCAGGATGCATCTGGCTGCATTAGTAATCTAAAGTGAGATCATACCGCAACTGAAATGTGGGGAAGGAGAAGGAATATCATTTTGTGAGAGAGTTTAATAAAGATTACACTTAATCAAGAAAATACTTCTGTATGTGATGATGCCCACAAAATACGAAACGAATCCCATGCAAAAGGCATTTGTCAAAATCCTTTAAAAACAGCTTTCAGAAATTTGGACAGCTAGGTTTTCAACAAACGGGAAAACAAACTAGCGAGGGCTGCTGGTTACCGCGTTGGATTGGTAAAACAGAGCACCAACTGCCTGCAGCCACAATTCCCCCATGTCTCACAACTTGCAGAGAGCAAAAGGTTACAGAAGTCGAAACTGTGGCAGGTCTGGGATGTTGCTCTTGTTTTTCTCATTTTTGGGTCTGAACCATGCATCTGAACAGAACAGACTCAGCACTTCCGAGACCCTGTCTGCAGCCTGGCCAGTCCGGCTTGCTCTCTCACTTATGTAATTTTGCAAGTCACTTTGAAATGCTGGTTGAGCAGTTTATCACAACGTGTAAATAGTTTGAGCTACAGGCAAAAAAAAAAAAAAAAGTAAGTAAGTGGATTAAAAGAGGGTAAGTCAGATTTTATAAATGTTTCTTAAATCATCTGCAAAGATGTCTTCCTTTGATTGCAGTCTCTGGTGATTTCAGGGAATAGCCAAGGATCCTGTGGGGGTATCCTTTTTCCTACCTTACGTAACGTCCTTGCTTCAGTTCCTTTGAAACACGTTCACACCCTCGCTGGATCTATCCTTCAGGCTGCATAAGGAAATACCTCTGAAGGACTGATGTCTTCCAAATACCTTTAGGGCCCATCTTCCTTTTTTTAGATTAGAAGGATCTAGGAAATGAAAATAACATTAACAAAAGCAGCATTGTTTGCAGGGGCCTGTTGTGCCAGGAGAAGGCACCGCTATCTGTGTCTCACTGTCAGAAAGATGCTATAAGATGATTTGAGCATCATCCAGTCTGCCGGGGATGGTCTGCCGGGGTGGAGCTGGGAGCGAGGTGGGGATGTGGAGGAGAAGAGAGAAGGGAAAGAACCTGGCCAGGGAACAAAACGAGAGTTTATTTCTGTGTTTGTGAGAGGTGGCTTTGTTAGTTCAATTTTATAAAATGCTTACTTTGTCTAGATTTATGAGCAAATGGTATCCTAATAAAAGTCACAGCTGAAGAAATCATCTTGATGCTTCTATGGGCAAGGCCTTTGGATTTCTCTCTGGAAGTAACCTCCTCCTCATCTCACCAAAGCAGCTGCAGATGACAGTAACGTCCAGGCTCTTGCTGATGCTGTTTCCCAGGCTGCCCCTCTGCTTTGACCTTATTCCCAGCCCTGATGTGCCAAGCCACCCTACTCTGCAGAGCTGAAGGTCTCCTAAAATCTCAGAAAAGGCTGCCTTCCCTTACCCCAGCCATGCAAAAAAAGCCTTAATTCCAGTCTCTTGACAAATTATGATTAAAAGATACATTCAGGGTCTCGGAAGGTACTCTCCACTGTCTCTTTTCCCTGTACACTGCCCATAATGCACAGTCATGGTGGACACCCTCCTTTGGACCACCAGTTCGTTGGGGAAAGGGCTGTATTTTTAGCTATTTCTGTGAAGTACTTTTCACATAGTAGCAACAGAGGTCTTCTAGCGTGGCATTGGCTCTCAATGACAAATATCTTCACTGGAACCTGAAACCACATGTGCTCTGCGCATCTGAGCTATTCTTAACTCCATTTTAGCTGCCTTTTATGTCTAATGCAATGTGAACCAACTGAGAATACAGGTGGTTCAGATGAAATGAAATATTAAAATAGGCTTCAGGAAGCCTAGATACAGCAGAGACATGTGCTGCCATGGGTATATCATACTGATAATGTGCGTCATGGTTCCGCATAAAGAAATATAGAATAAGATGTCTAGGCACAGCGACAATGCTGGGTTTAGCACTAGGAATCATAGAATCACAGAATCATTTAGGTTGGAAAAGACCTTTAAGATCATTGAGTCCAGCCGTAAACCTAACACTGCCAAGTTCCACTAAACCATGTCCCTAAGTGCCACATCTACACGTATTTTAAATACCTCCAGGATATTTAAAGAATAAATTTGGGAATTGTGGAATTAACTTATGGTGAGCTCAAATTGTGTTTAAATCATTACATATTCATGGATAACCCATTGACTCCCATAATTAAAAAAAAATCCATTCAATCTGAAAAGAAAGATAGGGTGGAAAATGTCTTTTAGCACTATAAACTTTCTTCAAAAAGATTGTTTAATGCCCAGATACCAAGCATGCAAATGAGATAACGAGACAGATATTGATGTGCTTTTGGGGTGTGTGTGTTTGTTTTTATCTAACTCTCTGGCATCTAGAGCTGAGCAAATAACAGAGTCAGTACAGAGCGTTGCAGGGTTTTTCCTTGTGCAAGTAACAATCATTTACTGGCAATGATGTCTGATGCTTTATCTCATGTTTGCTGAAGTGGGCGAAACCAAGAGGAAAACTGATGCAGCTGCTGGGAGAGCTTTGTTAGTGTTCACTCATGACTCTAGATACAGGCATCCTGGCCGTACCCAGACAACATTGCAGCTTTCTCCTACATAGAAGAAGGAACTTCATGACTCTATTTCAGGAACTTAAATTTTGATTCAGTAATGCACAAGGTAGAATTGACCCTAGTTTACTATCCCAAAGCTGTGTTGATTCTGCAATATATACATCAATAAAGCTTGCTTTATCAATACAGCTTAAGTGGATACAACTTACCAGCTAGATAGGGATAACTATGCTGGCACAATGGCAAGAATGCAGACCCTGAAGATGCAGACATTGACCTTGAAGGTGCCACCTTTCCATAAAAGTTGCTGTAAACTGAAGTTAGAAGGTACCTTCCCATTGACTCCAGAACTGCAGGAACCCAATCTACAATCCCTTTTCTGATTGCAGACATCCTTTAGTCTGCCTTTGCTCTGTTTGGCAGTGATTTGTAATGTGATTATAATGTACATTTACACACACACCCTCTTAGCACTAGCTGCCTAGCCAAGCTAGGAAACGCTGCTGAAATAATAAAAGCAGTCGATCCCCTTCCTGCTTGAAGGTTAATGCTGTGTGGTGAGTGAAAGACTTTTTAAAATTGTTTTATTAAGAGAATAAATGGGAACCAGGAGGTGTTTTAATGTCAGTGATTTCACAAAGAAACTAGTATTTTTTTTCTTTTTTGCATTAGAACAAATCCCTGTTAAGAACAATACATTTTTTTGTGAAGAAAAATAAATCTTCCACTATCAGTGCTCATGCAGGAGCTGATTGGGACTCAAGAACTAAGGATTTCTGATGGACATCAATCAGGAAAGATGAAGAGCAAGAGGTCAAGAAAAAAGAAAAGAAAAAAACCCACAACAAAACGAATTAAGCAGCCAGGTGGGGAGTGGGTGGGTATTTCTGGGGCGCATGGGGCTTAGAAACCCATCGGTCCCTGATTTGCAGAGCTTCATCTTTCCCTTTGATGATAAGAAGGCACATGGTTTAGTGGGGAAATGGACACCCAGAGCTTTTCCAATGTTACTGCTCCTTGGGTGAGTATGCAGCAGCTCAAATCCATGGCAGGACAGCTTCGGCACTAAGACCTGGAGTGGAGAGGTCACCGAAACCAACGAGATGCTAGACTGCCTCAGGAGGAACAATGGGAGTTTTTGTACCCCGGGGTGGATTCTGGGCCCAGTGGTGGTGGAGCCCCTGGCTCTTTTGTGTTTGTGCAAGGACAAATCGCTGGTGAGGGTGACATCCAGGGACCTCCGTTCAGCTTCCCAATATGCCAAGGACACCTCCATGACAGAGCCAGGTGATATGCGGGTGGTTCTGCAAAAGTAAAGAAGTGATCGCTGAGATTTTCAAAGTCACCCAAATGGGTTTGACTCACCATTTCCTCAGCTTTCAGCGGGAATTAGGTACTTAACTCTTCCTCAAGAAGTGCTTCCCTCCCCTTAAAATATGCCCCTTGTGTTTTCTGGTCTAGAGTCAGGCCATCTAAATTAAGGGACATAAATAAGTGTAGCAGCTCTAGGTCACCTCAGAAGGCAGATGAGGTCTTGGTGGCCTTCTTTCTGCACTGACTGCAGAGGGTATCTAAGCCAGTTGGACTCATCTGCCACCTAAGCTGCATATGCAAAGCTAGGTGGGAAGAACTTGGACCTCTTTTTCTGTAAAATAACATCACTCCACCTTCCAAAGGCACAGTAATGATCTACAAGATGAAGTGCTGAGGTCCTGGGGTGATGGAGACTGCAAAAGCACACAAGGTGAAATCGCTCAGTTTAGGACTGAGTTGGCTGAACCCACTTTTCCTCATCTCCTAAGCTGCCTGGTATGCCGCTGTGCCAGCATCCTCAACGCTTTTTGACATGGACGGGGTCCTCAATGCTTTTTGACACCGGAGAGTTTCCTGTGGCACTTTGCAGGATCCAACTGCTGAGTTCCTGGCTGCTGTGGGGACAAGGATTATGGATTTAATACACCCGCATGCTTACCCCCGTGTAAATCAGAAGCAACTCCACTGATTTCTTTGGCATCGAGCCAGTCTGGCTCCTAATGGAGCCATTCATAAGAATCCCACTAACTTTCCATGGGGGAGTGTGGATACGGCCCTTGCCTTGGGAGGTCGCAGTCCGCCCGGTGGGGTTATCCTGTGAACAGGAGGGAAGAATCAGCCCTCGGGCCTTTCCTTTCTAATTCTGAGCATGCTGCCAGCGCTTAACCGTGTTAATAATTAACCCGCAAGCCTGGAATTCCCTTCTCAGTCTGTATGGCAGCCACCACTGAGAAAAAAACAGCTGCAAAAATGTAGGAGACCTGAGCTGGCTGCCCATGGGTTTGTCTAAGAGCACACGGTAGGATCTGTGGGATCTAAACAAAGGGGGAGGCTAATTTCCTGAAGAAAGCTGCAGGAAATCATCTCCTCAGCACAAATTTTCTGTTGCAGGTGAGAAAAAGGGGAAGTTTTCAAAACAACTGCATATTTGAATTTTATACTCTGCACACAGATTAACCTCTTTGAATAGGGTCACTCCATTGTTATTATTATTTTTTTTAGATACATAGTTGAAGTTATGGTTAGCTTTATCCCCTCCTGTGTTATTGTTGTTATACCACATATTAATGTAGTGCTTCTGTAGCTGGGAGAAGTATGGTTGAATTACAGTAACGCGCTACAAGCAGGAGGAAAGTGCTGTGGTTTGGCTGGTCCACTACTAGATATACACCAGCACATCTGGACAGGAGATCATGTGACAAGTAGGAAAGCCAGAAACATATCCTGGATACTATAAAAAATGGGTTCTGTTAAATTAAAAAGGCTTTAAATATTGGCTCAGCTGGTTTCTGTATAGCGTTTTTAGTAGTTTTGGAATGTGTTGCAAGATTTGTGATCATCAAGAACTTGATTAAATATTGCAAATCCATTGTGTTGCTAGTTTGTTCTCATGGGCTCCATGCGTCTTGCCAGTTCTCCTGTACTCATGTAACACAAGCCATGACTTCTGATTCTGGATGAGAACTTTGTGTCCTCAGAACAACTTCTGTGCAAAAAAAAAAAAGAGAAAGAAAAAAAGAAAAGAAAGCAAACACACACACCACCACCAAAAAAATCTCTGCTTTTGCATAACATTTTGGACACTTCCAAGGCTATAGCAGGTTTTCAACTGCTGTAGGATGCTAGACATGACTCCCTCTGGTTAAAAGCCAATCTGTTGACTATAGAAATTTTAATCCTCAGCCAGACCAGTTGCTAAATTTCATTCATGTCTATTCACGACATGCTATGAAGTGCTGTTCTGCAAACACAGCTTCGTGGCTGTACATGCCACCCTATTTTCTTCCTGAATGACCTGAATATCCTGGATAGTCTTTGATCCAGGTCTGGACACAGGTCATGATCTTATTCCTTTCTTGCACATGTAAGCAACATGTCTTATTGGAACAGATTGTGATTCTCCAAGGAGCAATATACCAGCAATATTAGTAAATTATTGTTGTGGCATCACAAAGAAAACCATCATAGTATCATGTAAATAAAAGGCTGGAGGGGATCTTAAATGATAATTGTGTCCAAATTCATGCTCTGGTATTAGCTCTCAACCTGTGCAGAGGAACAATAGGAAACACAGGAGCAGACAGCTTGGCTAAAGCATGAGCTCTGGGTAGACCTCAAGCACAAGAAGCATACAGGGAGTGGACATGAAGGCAGGTTACTAGGATTAGCATATAAGAAGAGCAGAAACATGTTAGGAATAAAGTCAGAGAGGCCAAAACACAAAATGGGATTAAAGTAACCATAAACATACGGTGTATCAAGAAATCATTCCATAGATACGTCAGCAGTAAGAAGAGAACCAAGGAAAGCTGGCCTATTACCCAACAGAGAGGAAGAACTATTATCAGATGATGCTGACAACAAGGATAAGCTTAACACCTTTTCAATAAGTTTTCACTGAAAGGTCTAAGATGATCAACATAATGAACAATGAGTACTTCCATGATTTACTTATTCTCAGATTAGTTGGGACTGATGAACTCCGGTCTAGGATGCTGAGGGTACAGCTCCACATCCCTTGAGTTGGATAGGGGATGCACTTTTAGAGAGAATCTCCTGATCAGCTCCGTTTACTATGCTCTGGTTTGCTTTCCAGGCAGGCCGAGACTTCACAATGAAACTGAACAGCAAGACACACTTTGGGAGTGTTAATTAGTAGTTGCTAATGGGCGTAAAGTCCCTGGGACCACACTAGAGCTAGTCTGAGGAAAAACCCAAACAAGCATAGTGTGGTCATTGGGACTGTTTCTTACGACTGATCCACTCCTATTGCACCACAATGCTTGCACAACCAGACATAGCTTGAAAAAGCAGGGTAAAGCAGCCTTACAAATGTTAGCAATTATCTCTGACAAGCCTTTGGCGGAAAGGTGAAAAACTGAAATTGGAAATAGTGCCCATTATAGAAAGAGGAGAAGAGAGAAGCCAAGGAACCATAGGTCAGTCAGTTCACATCTTAGCCGCGGAAAAGATCTGGAATGAACAAGCAAATAAATTATTACACCCGGAAAATACTAGGGAGATGAGAAGCAGCCAGTAAGGTTTTGCCAAGAATAAACCAATCTAGTATTCTTTCAAAACAGGAAAACAGGTCTTTTTGATTGGGAATAGTTGGAGTGTTCAATTCTGTTTCACTTGCCATTCTCATAAGCAAACTAACGACATAGTCCAAGTGAAATTAGTTTAGGTGTAAAACTGACCAAATTATTGTATCTGTTGAGTGGGTAGGAATCTGCCCAAATCAGAAGATATAACTTGTCAATAGATTTCCAAAGAGGTCACTCCAGACCATGAAACAGAGAGCAGATACATTAAATTTGCAGAGGGCATAAGGCTGGAAGAGAATGCAAAGGACTCCTTGAAAGAACATTCAGCACTACAGTGACATTGTTCTTCTTATCTTCTGCTGCAAATGATCACCCCAGAAAACACCTAGGGAGTACTTCCCTACCTGTTCCCCTCACTTCCGTTTAGCACTAACTAGAGATTCAAGGAGTCTTGTTTTTCCCCAGCCTCAGGATGGTGCCCAGAGAAGACCTCATAGCCCACAGACAGCTGCCAAGAGAAAGAGTGATGAGTTAATCATCCTGAAACCTTCACTTCATCCACAGGAGTACTTACATCACAGTGAAGTCCTGGGTCAATAAGCTTACATAATTTTTTTCTGATTCACAGAGAATTCAGTCGTGCTCTCATTAAATCAACAGCAGAGCTCCTGAGGTCTGTGGATGACCAAGGTGCCAGCTGAACAAGATAAGGACTAGTGATACTCTGCCTTACTCCTCAATGGGCTTGTTTGAAATGCGATGAGTGGGGCAGGGAAGGACATGCTGAACACCACAAGTATCTATCAAGAGATTCCTATGTACAGGATATCTGAGACATTACTGTTACACATTCCTTTGGGGAACCATCTCACACAGTGTGTACGTTATGGTTTCTTTCAGAGAAGCTTATGGGAATCATAGAGCTTCATGTATTAGTCACCAAAATGATTAATAAGGACCTAAAGGTTCACATGCACATACTTCCATGTTAATGGAGCCCTCATGCTTTATGCATGAAGCAAAACACAAAGCTCCGGAAATATTTCTCCTCAACGTTCTTTCCAACGCTCCCATTTTTTATGCTGTAATAGACATTGATTTATTTGAAATCAGCATAAAATATGTACCAGCTCAATAAACCCCAAAGAGGTTCTCAGACTTTCTTGAGTGTCCTCATCAGGCAATAAATCACAGAAGCAATAAAGTATGTTAAATAGCTTAACCAATCATGAGGTGCAGAGCCATCAAATGACTCATTTAAATACTTGTAGGACATTAACCAAATAAGAGATAGTGGAGTCTTTAAATATGTATTTCTTTCTCACACTTATACAATAAGTATGAAGATAGGGCAATGGAATTCTGGGCCATACATAAAAATTCATAACAAAAGTATTTTTTCTTATCTTTGTAAATGAGAACTACTATATGCTATATTTACTTAGCAGATATCTACTTAAAGTACTTCACCTTGAACTATAGTATTTGAAAGCTTAAAAACCTTTACTATATTTATCTTTGCTATACCCCATAGAGGAAAGGAAGTAACCTGGTCACCTTCTTAAAATAGGGGAACTGCAGGACAGAGAGACTAAGGGTTAAATCAATAAAGGAGCCTACATAAGAAGTTTTTAGGATCTGCAGACAAAATTTAGATCCTCAAGAACCTAAGTGTTATAATCTAACATTAGAAAGGCATGTATTCCCTTCAGAAATGTAGGTTCTTACATATCAGCCATGGGAAGCCAGGATGGGAGCCAATTTCCAGGTTAAAAGACACGTAGATCTGGTCAGCTGAATCACTCTTTAGACCTCACTGATTCTGCCAGCTAGATCTCCATCAACTGTACCTGGAGTTTAGAGATCAGCTTGCAGGTAGTCATCTACATTTACATGCCTTAATCTGAACCTGTATCCCATCCTGGCAGACATTTTACCATCTAGAACATTGTCGAGGTCTTTGGGTTGTGAACTTGATTCATGTGGCAGCCTAAGACCTGCATCTTGCCAGCTGAGTGACTGCCTCTGATTTACAGCTTTCTCAAAGGAGCCAGCATCAGACCCATATCCCACCTGCAGGAGAAAGGACTGTGTCCTCAGCTGTGACCCTCTTGTGGTTTTATGGACGTCTTTGAAGGTTGAGTCAGGTCAGCATGGGAGAAAGAAGTAAGGCTGAAGTTCTGCCTCTCAGTGTGGCTGTTTAGGGTCTAGTGACATTTTACATAGTCTGAAATGGGAATCCAAAGCTGAAACATGCCCTTTTCCTGCAGAAAAGGTCTACAGGATATTTGGACATAGAGTTTCTCACTCCTGCTCTCCCTCAGGTTTATTACTCTCCTCTTTGGATGCATAATATACTTAAGAAATAATATATAATACAAATATTTTTCATGTATATGTTATATGTGTGTGTATTATAGGAAAAGAAACCATATGTATTCCTGTATATATAAGGGGCCAGAACTGGCAAGTAGGTGTTTCAAGTGCATGCACTAACCACTAGACAAGATCACCTCCCACCTACCTTCCTGCTCCTGGGTTCCTGAATTTCCTCTGCCTGGAGAGCCAGTTAGCTAATTGCAGACATGAGTCAGAGAATGAGCCTAACACTGGCACAGACGATCAGAGGGTTCAGGGCCGAGTGCAAATTTGAGGCATGAGCTAACATGACAGTGTAGATGTACTCGGGGAAGAGGATGGCTCAGCAGATAGGCAGCACTCTGCAGGAAAAAAAGGAAGGGTCTGGGTTGAAAGCCAGGGAGAGGATTCAAATGTGGGGCTTTCCACACTAACCCTGAGTGCACCAACCCAGGAGTAATTACACTAAAGGGGACCCTCCCCCATCATTTCTGTGATAGAGCAGTGGTAAAGCTCATGATAAGAAGGTGAAAATAGAGGGATTTCTACTAGTGTACCCACTCATCATCCTGTTGTGTTGTACCCACTCATCTCCCACTGTTCAGCAGAGACTTTTTTGAGTTAGAAGCCACAGGCTGTTCACTAGTACACCCATTATTCCTGGATTTTTGAATCTCACCTTAAGCCCATTAACACCTCTAGCTTCTGTACAAGCCTGCAACAATGAGTTCCCCAGCTTAATTACATTTTTGATTAAAAAATACTTCTTTTTGATCTAAACCTGCAGACTGATGATTTTCTATGGTGTTTTCTACTTCCCATCTTCTACAAAATGGAAAGCAATTGTTTCCTATTTGCTTTCTTCATAACACTCCATTTCTACAACCCTGTATCAGCTGCCTCCTTTCCAGTCTCTCCTTTTGCAGACCTTATCATATATACATCTGATCATCATTGATTACTATTCTCTTTACTGTTCCTGATCCTCCCTTTTTTCTTCTGTTGAAATGAGGTGACCGGATCTGCACACAGTTTTCAAGAAATGAGCCCAAGAGACATGCATATAGTTAAATAGTGATGTTTTCTGCTTTATAGTTTAGTCTTTGCTAGCACGTTTTCTCTCTGTTTGCTTTTTAGACTGCTGATACCTGTATTCCTATTTTCAAAGAGCTGCAGTGACTCCAGGATGTCTTTCCTGAGTTAGCAATAGCTTATTTAGAGCCTCTCATTGTTTATGAACACTAAGAGCTATTTTTTTTCCACCAGATGCCTTACTTCATCTATGAAAATCATATTTTCAGGTATGGAACTTCCTTACGCAATAATTTATTTGCACAACACAGTGCTTCTTGTGCTTCCTTCGCCACAAAGCAAAGCCCCCTGCCCTTTCACAGCCACCCACAGGCAGCTCTATCCTCACTCCCTGTCAACCCTCACCCTGCCTAAATGACATCTCGTCTGAATCCCCCACCTCTCATCCCATCCCCTCCCATCCAAACTCAAGAGAAGTGTTCCTTCACGGGATCTGATCAAAATTAAATACAGAGTGATTTGCTTGAGTGTAAGGTGGTTGTTATAGCCACTAATACACTTGCCCATCACCACTTTTCCCTAGATCCTCTGACCTCAGTCACTCCCTTCTCAGCCCTGCTGCTGCCCCAGAGCTGCCCCTGCACTTCTTGCTGGGTTTGAAGTTGTGTGCTATACCCCCAAGCTGTCAACGTCCCTTTCGTCTCACCCTCAGGCCCTGAGGCACTGTGACTGATCAAACCGTACCTCTTGCCATGGATCTCTCTGCAGAAACAAAACCCCCCTTCAGCTCATTGTGATGGTTTGGAAAGCCTGGTCATGACTGCTTTTGTCAAAAATCCTTCTGGAAGAGATGCAGGTAGGAGAAAAAAAGGAATGTGTCTGAGGGGAAAGTAGGTCTACAGGAGCCTCAGGACCAATCCCTTGGCTGCAGGAGAAGTGCATCACCTGATGAGACCAATGGTAGTATCTCACAGTACAACACAAAGAAACTTGGACCCTAGGCTGTGCTCTTGACTACCAAATTATAGAAGGACTTTGGTTAAACTCCAACTCTTTCTGTTGTAGGTGGGCTGGCTTAAGGTTAGAATCATTAAGGTTGGAAAGGACCTCTAAGATCATCAAGTTAGAAGGTACCTACTAAGGGGTTCTTGCAGTTGGACTAGATGATCATTGTAGGCCCCTTCCAACTGAACTAATTCTATTCTATTCTATTCTATTCTATTCTATTCTATTCTATTCCATTCCATTCTATTCTATTCTATTCTATATGCTCCATGAAAGGGATGAAGGCTTGATCCAAATTCTCTGAAAATCAGTAGTCACTTCACCATCAATTCCAGTCATGTTGGCAAACCTCAACAGGCAAGGCAGGATTACTAATTCTTAGCTTCGGGAAAATTTTCTTGGCACTCACCATTCTCCTGTCCTTCCAACTGTCTCTGAGGTTGTTGGCTGAAGAATTATTTTCTTCCAGCACAGTTTTTTCTCTGTGTGTATGAGTGTACATGCTTGTGTGTGTAGGGAACAGGGTGAGTTATTGTGGCTTGACTTCTTAGCCAGATTACCAGCTCCATTTGCACAATCATCGTACATGTTTCCACAGGATTATACAATGCACTGGTCATTCCAACTTCAGCTGCACAATTTGGCATGTTGATGGTTGACTCCTCCTTCTCCCCAGCCCTTCCAGAGACTGGCTTCACTCCACTGAAGTCAGTGGAATTGCAATAAAATAAAATCAATGTTGTGGAGCAAAAGAATCAAGCCCATCTGACAATATTTCTTTCTTTAACAACCCACTCATTTGGTACAGTTCACATTCTGGCAAGTGGCACCCTATAGATGGGCTCATTACTACCACGATGTGACAAGCCATTATCCCCTTCCATCACATTCTCGATAGGAGCTGTGGGACTTGACGTCTATCTGTTTTCATTTTTGACCTGATGTATCTAGTTTTGCATGATAACAAGGACAGAGGAAAATAAAAATATATAGTTAATGTAAGTATTAACTAGCCAATATACTTATGTACACACACGTGTAGCACATACGCACAAACATAAACCCCAAACCCTGTTCAAACCACCGTGTTGCTGCAACAGATGAGATTTACCACCCACTCAAACCTCTGGGCATGAAAAAGAGCCCAGGAGAACCCATTCCAAGCTGCGAGAGTGCGGGCTCCTGCCACCTCTCCACTCAGCTGTCATCTGACGGCAAGAAAATTAATGTGACAGTACTGAGGGGTTTTAGCTGAGCGAACAATCAGCGCTTCAGCATGGTTTTGTTTTATTTACCAGTGCCAGGGCAATTTTCAAAAGGACTTCAAAACAATAGGATGAGCCTCGGGTCAATGTAGCTGATTTCTGATAGATATTTTTTTTTCTCTCCCCTTTTCAGGGGAGGAGCTGCAGAGGGAGCCAGTGACAAAGAGCCAAGGTCTGTAAGGTTTTCCCGAGAGCATGTAACAAATGTAGGAAACCGTGAAGGGGAAGACTATAAATCAGGACCCAAAAGGATGCACTGTCCACGGCAGCAGCTCTGAACCTTCAACGAGACGTTTTTCGAGCAAGTTTTTGGAATTTTGGTGGGCTCTGACCTGCAGTTTTCACTTCCAAAATAACTTGACTTTTCTAAAGTGGTAATTTCATTTTCATGATAATGCTAAACTCAAGCCACATGTGCTTTAATTTAAAGCAGGACTCAGGCGGTGGACCCTGCCAAGAAACAGTAGAGAAACATGCTTATTCTACTAGTTTGCTTGAGGCATTCAGCATTTTTGAATGCCTAGGCAGAAATATAGTTTTTAAATAAGCCAATCCCAGAGAGAGAGAGAGGAAGAGAGAGAGCAGAAGAGGGAGGGAGGGGTAGAAGAAGGTTGCAGTACATTTTTGCATTAAGCTTTTGTTGCATTGGCTGGTTAAATAAGAACTGATGAACTGGCAACAGAGCAAATATTATTTATTGCCTTCACTGGCTATTTTTTTTTGACAGTGAAGGTGTTGTCCAGACCCCTTCTCTTTTTCAGACACAAACTGGCATATTAGACTTCATCATGGCACAGATTATTAAATTGCTTTAAATATACACTTGGTTGCACAGCTCTTTCTACTAATTAAATCCCAGGGAGAGATATGTTTACAGTCCTTTTGGCGGCATTTTTAGGATTATTTTAAACTCTCCTGGGAGGCCCAGGAAAGCAACCTTGTCTTTTTATCTAGTGAGAGTAAAAGAGAGATACAGAACAGAAGGAGAGAAGAGACAGGAATGAGTGGACAGAGAGGAAGAGATTTTTTCCCCCCTCCTCCAGAAAGCCAGAGGACAATGCTCTTGGATTTGTTGGCGCTTTGTGTCAAGTGAGAAGCCAGCTTCTTCACCCCGTTAAAGTGCCTTCTGACTGCTTGTATCTGTCACTAGAAAATCAAATTTGGCAGCAGTTCTCAAAGTGCATCACTAAGGCAGGAAAGTGTCATCTTCCTTGTGGAGAAAATTATATAGCCATGAGTGGTAAAATTCAAATGTTGCAGGGTCAGATCTTGATTTTTAGTGACTTCTGTTGGACCTGCAGAGGCTCGACGCTTTTCTTTGTCAGGCCGGTCTAATTTTGATGTTCACAAAGCAGATGTAGGTGCTTGAGAGGAGGTACCGGTGTTTGCAAAAAAAATCATTGATTGCCTACTAGTGAAAACGTGTTTAATTTCATTGGCTTCCAGACCCTTACATTAGAGATGCTCTTGACTTCTGCCTCTTGGGGATTTTCCTCCTCTAAATGTGCACAGTTAATTACAAGAGTCGGGAACAGCACTATCCACTTCTTTGTTGCACGCCTAAGACCACAGCTGCCCCAACTGTCTGTCTCTACCCCCATAGCGGCTTGGCACTATATATATGTGATACAGGGCAAATTGTAGTCAGAGACTCATGTTATTAGATATTGGCCAAATTTGCTTATTTTAAGCAACCCACTTCTGGTCACTTGTGCCTGACCTTTCCCCCTCCATGACACATGTGTGCGGGAATGTAACACTTCAGTCAGGGTTTCCTCCTCTGCTTTCTTCAGCCCTGTCCCCAGATGTCCCCAATGGTTAATTCCTGAGCTTTCTGCTCTGTGTCACAGTCCCAGGTCCCTACAAGCCTCCCCAAACTGGGACCCAGCCATTACCAGCCAGGAAATCTTCCCTGTGTGCCAGCTTCACGGTGCAGCATCAATTTTCTGTTTCCATAGTGTCGGACCATGTCTGAAGCTGGAAGTGGGATCAGCTTGAAGGATGCAGCTGGGTTCAGGTAAAAGCCCTGACAGACTCCAGGTGCCTGCTGTCATAATTAAAAAAAAACCACCCTCATAGGTAAAAACCCAGTGATCCACATTGGTCTACTCAGGGCAGGTTTTTCAAATCCCTTGAAATAATAACCCATGTTCTCAAACAAGGTTTGGTTTTTCATCTTAAAGAAAATAAAGGGTGTTTTAACAAAGAATTTCTAATTTTGAAAGGCTGAGAGTTGCCTTTCAAACAATTCTTCCCTGGCCCTGGAACGGGCAGCCCTAAGACTGGTTGTTTTACGGTGAAATATCTTCAGCAAGAGGTATTTAGAAAAGGAACCACAATGCCTCAAGACAGACATGATTCAATGATTTCCCAAAACAGGGATTTTAAATAAATATTGCATTACATCTTTCTGGTTTTGTTTTGTTTTTATAAGCCATCAGTAACATACATGTAGCAGCTTCCAGGAAGGATGTGCAGGTAGTGAATTATCCATAAGAAATGACCAGGGGCTGAAAGCTCAAAGCTTCCCTCTTTCCCTGAATTACCTGGCTGGCAGACTATAACAAACATACATGCCACCCACACACTGTTTTAAAAGAACATTATTAAGGTTGCAAATCAATTCTTAACTCAAAAATGAACCTTAAATCATTTCCCTTGTGTGTATGAATTATATAAGTCTTTAATTAAACGAACACCTAGTATATTTTCCACCACCTCATTCAGAATGGATGGTGCTCTCCTAATTCAATATTTTGTTCTCTGCTTATTATCTGAAGTGTGACCCCAGGCCTTATTTACAGTACAAATCTCATTCTGAAGACAGAATTATTAATTTCCTTGTGGCTTCTCCTGTGGGGTTCACCACCGCAGGATCCGAGGGCTTCACAAACGTTCACTCATCAGTCTTCCCAAAACGGAGAGGAGGGGGTGCTGTCATCCCCGTTGGTCTGTCGGAGAACCAAGGCACAGGGAGACTGATGAAAAGTGAGATCTAGGGGGACACGGTATGAGACACATGACCTGATCTTGCACACTGAGTTTGGCTGCAGTCAGGAATAATCGGCGTTTCTGCAAGTCAGAATCTACGATCTTATCAGGTATCTAGAAGATGAGAAATGCACAGTTAAGGACTTGTGAGAAAAGTTTGGTTTCAGTGACAAGATGGGCTTAACAGACACCAGCACAAAAGTGAATCCAACTCACCGAATTTAATCAAGGGGCCATCCTTTCTTTTCCCTCAACCTTCATTTTCTATTCTTTTCTTACCCTTTCTAGGCTGTGAAAACACCGAAATAGCAGTACTGAAAATACGTGTCCTTCATTCAAAATGTCGGTTCCCAAAGCAGAGTCTCTTTGGATTGAATGAGGCAGGGGTCGGTGGGAAATGTAGGAAGTCACTGAGTCATTAAAATCTGCATGAGCACCACTTGGACACAAGAAACCAAATGGAAGTTGCACAAGCACTCTTAAATTTGGTGATTCCTAACGTTTGTGTCTTCCTGCAGTTAACATTTTTTGTTTCATTTCCTGGGTTTTTAAGAAGGCAGCCTGAAAAAGTAGACTTTTCTGCAGGAGTTATCATCCTGGCACCCACACAGGTCATCAGCAGGGCTGGAGCCTTTATATCACCCTCTCGGACTTCTGCCACTTGAGGTAACAGAATAATTGGGCAAAGGAAAGCTTTGGGGAGGTTGCCTAATATCTTAAAACTGTGTGAATTGTGGTTTTTCAAAAGCCTGAAACTTTGCCAATTCTGGGCAGATTCTCACGGGGAATGCAAAAGACTCATCCGATCCATAGCAGCCAGCCAGCTGTAAAATTTGAGGTTCCCATTAGAAATCAAAGGAAATATCCCCAGAATTTAACACCAAAATTAATTTAGCCTTCTTCTTGGAAATGGCAAACCTAAACCCCCCCTGCCAAAAATGGAAAAAAACCCCAGTTATAAACTAGCAACCAAAACGGAAAATTTCAGTCCCAACACAGAATCTTGGGAAAGTCACAATGAACTGAAAATTAGAGTGTTTTAATAGTATTTGTTGGGCAATCTGAAACCTTATTGTGACAAAGGATGTTTATATGTTTTTCTTTCACTTGGAGCCAGGACATAATCTTAGAGATGACATGTTACAAGAAGCTACCTTTTGCCTATGCTTTGTTACAGTTCACTTGCAGCAATGCAGGTGAGTCAGAAAATATGATCCGTTTATCAGGTGGCTTAGTATCTCTGCTTGACTTTGTAGTACTTTGACTGCTATGGTTAAAATGGTGAGAGGAATACATGCAAAGAAAAACCTCAGATCATTGCTACATCTATTCCCACTCCCACTCCTGGATGAGACCTTGAGTCAGCCAATTCCTTTATGGTATCTAGATAATTGGCCTAATTTTCAGAGGTGTGAAAAGATTACAAATCGCTCATGTTTAACTAGCACAACTGGAAACTTGTACATCTTTGCTACCCAAATAGGAACTGAGTTGCTGAACTGGAAACCCCACGACTGAAAATGTTTGACCTCGCTCTTGAAGTGCATTCTCTTGTCTAAGTTGTGCAAAAGCCAATGAGAAATTTGAGTACTGTTTGATGTACAGCTTCATGCCTGCTGACTGAACTGTCTCTTGGCCAGATAGTTCTATGGTAGGTCAGGAGCTGATTTATTGTTGGTTGCTGCCACTGGGGTTCCTTCTAAAGAGCAAATGTCACCTGCCGTAGGACACGGAGGAAGGATCCGTCCATGCACACCCAGGCAGTGCACCTCCCTGACCCCATGAGCTACTTGCCAAATGAGACCTGCCCTACGCAAAGCAGATAGAACAGGGAGCAGAGGAGTGCCGGGAGGCATTCACAGGTGGAAAAGCTTAACGTCTCCCTGTGGGGTCCTATTACTCATTTCTGTACGTGGTGCTCAAGCCCAGCACAAGCTGGGATGCCCGTGCTGGATGGCTTCCTCAGCAGCCAGAGGGATGGCTTTCCCAATGGCTCCCAACCTGCGTGCAGTGCCAGCACGGGAGTGTGAAAGGCTTTGGAGCAAGTAGCTGGAGAGCCCCAGGTTGACCATCCGGATATTATTTTCATTTCTTCTCACATTCCAGCTAATTATTATTTGATGTGTAAAGCCTGGTGTTGGCTGCAGCTTTTAAAACTGGTAATCAGGTGGGGTTTAGACAGCATTTTTTAATGAAATCGTTTGGTATTTTTTGACAGAAATGACAACTTGTTACAAAATCCCTTTTTTTTATCTCAGTGAAAAATAAGAAGCTCTCAAATCCAGATTAAACACATGAAGTGTTCTGAATATTTTCCCCAAGATGCAGTGTGCCAGACTGTTTGAATTTTCAGCAGTAATGGGTTTTTTTCCCCACATTTTCAAATTGTCAGCAAAACAAAAAAAAAAAAAAAAGATTTTGCCCAATACTAGCTGGAAGATCATTTAGACAGACGCTCTGTCAACAACATCCATAAAATTTAGCCCCTAGGGTGTTATATCTGTGTTTCTCAAGCTCTACTCTATCATGGCTTGCCATATCCTTTGGAAAAATTGTAGGTAGACCATTGAATTAATCAGGTTTACTTGATTTTTGCCCACTGGAACTGGAATAAACAAAACAAATGCTAATGTCTAAACCAGAACAACTGCATGTCTCTCTGATGAATTAGGAAAGCCAAGAAGTATGTATTTTTTTTAAGCAAGAACAATGGAGAGCTGACATTGCAAAAGGCCTGATAAATGATACTGTATTGTTTTCTTTTCAGTGCTTTCCACCGTTGCCCACTTGTTTCAAGCCCAAAAGACCAGCTCCAGAAAAGGAAATCTTGATTTTAGTGAATGCAACAACTCCCAGTCAAGCTCGATGATTTATTTGTTCACTCTGTCATTAAAACCCCTCAATCTGGATGCCACGTTCTGTGAAGAGCCTTACCAGACATGTTAAGTTATTTGTGAGGAGAGTCATTCGTGGTACTTAAAAGCAAACTTGTGCTAGCAGTGGAATATTTAAGTCATCTAGGCATCCAACAATTTGTTTCCCGGTCATCTGAATTGGATCTGCCAGTATATGCTCTTGCAACGTGATGGAATAAAAAAGGAGACCACTATTTTAATACATGGTTGTAAGCAACCAATAAAATAGTCCATTTTCCCTCCCTCTGAAACACTTGCAAGTTTAGCTCTGTAAAGGTTAAATAATTGGTTTAACCTGATCCCTCTATGACTCTCCTCTACCTTGTGGGAAAACTCCTGTAATCTTATTGTAAACATAATTATGCTGTGTGGGCTTTTCATTAATCTAGCAAAAAACCACAAGATGACATGCATCAGACTATTTTTTCCCTTTCTGGAACTTGCCTCTACTTGCAGTTGCTGCAAGTTGCTTATTTGTATAGTCTGAGCTTTTTTGCAAATGTACTGTGAACTAAATCGTCTCTGTTTTTTACATTCTGAGAATTAAACAGGAGGTGTCCCAGGGTTAATAATAAGGAGTTTAAGGCAGACCCACTTCTTTAGCCATTACATGGCAGACAGAAATCTCTCACCCTCCTCTTCCTGGTCTTTGGTGGCAAGTGAAGCAGCAAAACATTACTTGAGAATGTGAAATACAAAGACTGGAAGTTACTTTCAGCAATGATGCTGAGCCAAGGCACACATTGTACGTTGTCTTGGTGGCCATGTAGCCTCCTGAGTTACATAGAGTTTGCCAGCTCTCCAGGTGTGGATCGTCTACCTTGCCTATGGCAGGCAGCTGCCTTGCTACACTGATGCCTAGAGACCCAAAAATAGTGATCTGGAGAGAAGCAGGTGAGCTGAAGCCAACTCTGCTGGGTTACCCCAGAGCCAGCTGAGCACCCAGTTGAGGTTATTCTGCAGGGAAGCAATGGGACATCTGGGAGCCATTGGTTTCTCCTCCTCCTAAGGACTTTTGGAGAGTACTTTCTGCTTTCTAAAGTATGTGATAAGTATCTGGTTAGTCTTTGGGGATTTTGGGTCAAAATGTTTGGAAAGCAGTGGCTTATTGTGCTGGCTTTGTGGTGGGTAACATGGACTTTTAGGGCGTGTTCATTAAATAAAGGTCAAATCCAAGGATATCCCAATTCGCACATATCTGCAGGCTAGTTGAGCTGTCTTCCCCTGCTTTCTCATTCTCCTGGGAACCACATAGGAGTATCCCAATAGCTGAATCTCTCCCACTGTCTAGCAGTGGCATGTTTTAGGGCCAGTGACTAGACACCAGGGCTGGAAACCACCCTTCAATATAAGACCCATTTCACCTCACTGTCTTAATCTATTAGGAAAAAAAAAAGATAGTGACACTTGGCTGGTTGCCTAAAAGGACATTTAGGGACATGAAAGAATAACATTTAAAAAGTGCTTTAAATAGTCCTGTTAAATATACTGAAATAACAGGTACAGATTCTTTTTCTCCAAAAAGAAGGTGCAGCCAGTGCTGGAAGATGCGTTACAAAGTGAATTTGTTAGCATGGCCTTTCACAGGCAGCAGACCTGCACTCGCATCATCTGGACTACAGCACGGCTGCAGACGAAGCAGCTCTGATCCAAAAGCGGCAAGCCGCTCGCTGAGAGCAGCCCAGCGCTTTCAGCAGGGCTTACGGATCTGCTTAGGCACAGCGCTGCACTAACGAAGCTGCTCGGCTTTCAAATCAGAGCTGGCTCGTGTCCAGCTGAGCAACTGCAGATCTGTCTGCAGGGGCCGGTGCAGAAAGCCCCACAGCTGGTGCTCCTGGGGTGGGAGCAGGGACAGTAGCCCCCTTGTTAACAGCACCCAATGTGATGCATAATCCAGGTCAGCTGCTGGGGTAACAGTAACACAGCTGCTACTTCCAACTGAGGTCTAGCTGAAAAGCAGAAAACACTTTAAAAAAATATATGTTTTTTTTAATCCTATATTTGGGAGCCGAAGGTTGGGCTGCAGTTGGTATTTAAACAACAACCTTATCGTCATCCTGAGATAAATACGGAGATGTACAACAGGTTTCCAGTCTGCTTACACTGTTACAGTCAAGGTGGATGGTTTGGGTGGCAGGAAGCAAAGAAACACTGCACTTCAGGAACTTGTTCCTCAAATCAAGCTGTTTAGTTCTCCCATCAAAATCCTAAAGTCAGGTGACCCTACGGTCCAGAGCTGATAAGTGAGAATTACAGTGCCTGCAAAACAGCACAAGAGGAAAAATTGCTGTTGTGGATTTTTTTAGAAGAAATCTTGCCAAACCAAACTAAACTCTTTTTCTGGCACAGCAACAGACCTTTTGGATAAGGGAGAAGCATAGATGTTTTATCTTCCCTCTAATAAGCTTTTGATATTGTTTTAAGCAGCATTCTTAGGAGCAAGTCAAAGTAATAATACATGGAAGAAAAGAAATTGCTGAGAAACTAATGGTTGCCAATACTACACTCTCTACCAGGAAATATGTCATGAGCAGAGTTTTGTAGTAGTCTTCTGTGGTAATATTCAATGCCCTCATGAATGAATTGGTAATAGAGGAGAGAGAAAGATCATTAAATACATGGATTATGAATTATGCAGGCATCCAAAAGTGAATTCTGAAAGTATATTCAGGGACCAGAGTAGAATTAAACTAATTTTCACAAAAGAAAGAAATGGCTGGTAAAAAATAGGATGCTATTTGAAAAGGACAATAAGAAATATTATTAATAAAACATGTGATGTAATCCTCCTGCTTTACTTGGTTTGGTTAAATTTAAATTGAATTACTGTGTTCAATTTGAGAAATATGTAGGCCAATGGCAAAAGGCACACAAAAGTTCAACAAGAATGGTAAGAAATCTAGAAAACATGACCTGCAAGCTGAAGGATTTAGGATTATTTAGTCTCTTCTTTAGAGAAGATTGCAGGGAGATGTGATAATGGTCTTCAGATACATGAAATTAGCAGTAAAGAGAAAGGGAGTAAACTGTCCTCACGTCTAGTGCAGGTAGAACAAGAAGTAATAGGTTTGAATTGCAGCAAGAAAGATTTAGGATAGCCTGTGGGGAAAAATGTAAACATAAATGTAATTAAGTACTGAGATGGATTGCTTTGCAAGGCTGTGGAATCGCCAGCACAGGAGGCATTTAAGAACAGGTAAAACAAGCATTTGTTGGGGATAATATAGCTATCACTTACCTAAGGTTGGTTTCCCACAATAGACTAGATGACCTTTCAAGGCTCCTTCCATCCTTTTCTTTTTGAGTGGGGGAGAGGGTGTGGCATGTTAACTAGAGCACTATATGTATAGAGCAGAGTTGTAAGAACATCCTTATATCTACTACTAATGTGTGACTTTGATCAAAATACTCCATTTTCCACAATAATCTTCCTTAATTTTAATTGCTTATACTCTGAGTTATTTTATTGTTCTTCTAAGTATCTTTGATTCAAAGATTTCTTCTATGCAGGCATTCATATAGCCACATTATGTAGTTCCTTATTCTTGGGACAGTAAGACATCAGGTAGGGTATAAAATAACATAAGGAGGATAGCAGAAGCTGATCCTTATTCCTTAAAATCTCCACTATGCTGAATAATAATTTTATATGAAGACTAAGGACTTCTGTATTTCTTTCTACTTGAAGATAGTTTTTCCACTAAAAAATTCCAGGTGCAGAAGAATGGGTTAGCTTTAACTCCTTGATAATACTGTTCATGTCTTAGGCTACATTGCTTAGTTCTTCAGTCTTCCTTCTTGAAAATGGAACTTAACAGTATTACAATACAGAATATCGTAATATTTTATTGTACTATAGCAACAAAGTCAATATAACAAGTACAAAGACAGAAGATGCAGCCCACAAGCCAGGACAAAGCGATAGTCTATCTGTAGGCATAGTACCCTAGGTTTTTTTTTAGACCTTGGCAGAAGTACAGAATGCAAAAGACTATGCATTTTTATAATATTAAACAGGACGTGATTTTCGTACTGGATATATATATATATATATGCCTTAGCTTAACATTGGTATCTAACCATGTTCCTTGGATGAACTGAATATATCCTTCTCCATGTGATTTGGAGTTCATAGCATAAATGAAATTCCTCTTTTCTTGAGGACTGATTGCATATTTGAGTGACTGATTACTGTGCAAACAAAAAGAGATGTCATAGAAAATCTTGCCCTGAACAGTTACGAAGAGTGACTCCAAGAAGCAGAGTGGATGCCAAACACATTGCTCTGCAGACCTTTTCCGTGGTTTCTTTTCATTTTGGATGCAGTACTGGTAGATTATACTTAGCATTTATTTTGAAACTAATTAAGTTTGACTGTTTATTATGTATCTAAAAAGGCAAATGTCTAATTTCCACTTTTTAATATTCTGATTTCATATTTTCCTTAGCAGATTGCTAGTGAAAGCACTTTAACTAGAAAGACTATGACAGATCATCTCAAAAAATAAAGACGGGGGTGATTTTTTTTCCCCACATTTGCACAACTGTTTTCCATACACTGTTTTGGATTGAAAAGCCTCATCTTTGGGACACGTACCACAAGACAGCAGGATAAACCAAAATCTTCCTTGACTGTTCTCACAGCATGTTGCAGGAATCCCCTATATCCTTCAGGACAGAGCAGAAAGCACTGAAACAACATTTCAAAATAAATAAATCCTTCAGAATGCACTGCCCCAAAATGTACCTCACCTAGAGTAGCTCCCTAGACCATAGAGGTGATCAGTCCCAATTTTTCATAACCACCATTTTGATGGCCCTGGTTTTGCCTTAGGTATTAGCTGTAGGTACTGCTGACTTTTTGATTGTTCTTCTAAGTCAGAGTAGGTATTTTCCACTGACTTTATTGGCCACTAGATCAGTCTCTATAAGAATAGATACAGCTTTGTAAGCATTTCATTAAACCAATGCACATGGGTGCAGACCATCTCACCTGACTCTAAAACCTGCAAAGGTAAGGTATGTGGTTAGCTTAAACTCCCTAATGAGATCAACAGATTATGTGTCTTTTATTGAT
This sequence comes from Oceanodroma leucorhoa, assembly GCA_030449065.1. Lineage (NCBI taxonomy): Eukaryota > Metazoa > Chordata > Aves > Procellariiformes > Oceanodroma > Oceanodroma leucorhoa. The sequence continues at coordinate 4,361,993 of JASVER010000055.1, read as the reverse complement.
GGTATAGGAAGCATTGAAGGACAATACCTGTATACAACACGTCACTTAGGTGGGATGAACCTACCTATGTAATACCTGTGTGGCTGAAACCCCAACTAGAAGCTGAGAGACATGGTTTACAGCAGTGATCACTATGTACGCTACTGTCTCTCCAGAGTAGACCTAGACGAATGCTCTGGAGGAACTTGAAGTTGCTCTGTAATGCTTTTGCTAGTCATGCAATATTTTATCTCAGAAATAAATTTTTCCCTTGTGCTGAATCCCTTTAAGATATGGCAGGCCCTGTGATTTATTAATATTTACTATTTTGATTAGTTTAATACTTTAACAGATACAAGGGGGATTGAGAAGGAGAATGACATCCAACAATAGTCAGAGATGAAAGGTGCTGTAATTTAAAATAAGAAATATCATCTCAGACCGATTGCCTTTAGCTTCTGTATTGCCTCTTAAGGCTTATCCTTTTGTGAAACCTTTGCCGTAAATTAAATACCTTCTCCACCAACTGTAAGAAGGAAAAGATGATTTTGAAAGCTATTCTCCACTGTAAGTCATACAGAAAGTGCGTATTCAAGTAGGATACAAGGTTGTGTAGGACCAGGACTACACAGGACAAAGCTAGGTGCTTTGGGCCTGCAATATCTTGGTGCTGATCCTGTCATCTCTATAATATTTGGAACATTTTATGCTAGAGAAGGGCAACCAGTTCTTTTAAAAAATGCAAATGCTTAAAAAATTAACTGTCATTTCTAATACCGCACCAGCAGAGTTTTCTGGTTGATAAAAAAAGTCCTGTCTTTCTCTAACATATTGATTGCTCTCAAGAGTAAAACTGTTGAATACTCCCTTATCATCAGCAGTGAAGTCATCTAAATTTTGCTTAAGGATGCTCATACTATTTGCCTCCAGCTCCTTTGAACCAAAATCCTTCCTGGCTATTTATTCTTTCCCTAAAACAATGCCTCCTTCAATTCTTATGCTGACATCATCTGAGGAATTCAGGATGTGCTTACAGAAATCAATGGATTAATCCTCACAATAACCCTAAAAAACAGAGAATTATTATATTTCTGACCCGGTAGAGTGGGGAATTGAGGTATAGCAAAAAATCTTTTTACCCAAAAGACAGATACATACAGTCTTAGCAGTGCGAAGCCTTAGCAAACAGAATCATGATTTGTTTTCTGGACTTCAAGCCCATGTTCTAGCAGTAATACAACATTTTCCCTCCCCTATGTAATACGTTCCCTCTTCCTTCAAACATCTGTCCTTGAAACTCCTGCTTGGTGTAAATGTATTCTAATCCTTAGTTTCAATATTTCATTCAAGTCACCCCATAAACAGACACTTTCAAGAGTAAATAATTCCATTTTGAATCAATCCCTTTTGTATGTGAGTCATTCTTCCCATGTATCATATTTGCAGTCAGATGCTTTGTGCTTTCCAGTTGAAACATACCTCTTGTCTCAGTAATTATTTAGGAATCAGTATCTGCTTTCTATATATTAGTGAGGGAAAAGCTTCCAAATATTCTCAAAAGCTTTCTTACATTTTCATCACAACCAGTTGAATGGCAAATCTGATTCTTATTCATATAGGATAAGCATGTCAAGTTTCTAATCCCAGTACAGTCTTTACTGCAGTCCTATGTTATTTATTCAGTTTATCACATGTTTCCATTGTCTTCAAAAAGCACTAAATCAGGCAGGGATGGAGCTGAGATTTTGGAACAGGTTTTCATTGGCATAAATAGCAGTGAGGTGCCTAACAGTTCACATGGCCAACTAATATGGCTGTTCAAAGCCTCTGGGGATTTGAAAATCTCTTCCCAATGCCCCAAAGTGCAGTAAAACAACCTACTTCACGCTTACACGTAGAAAGTGTGTCTGGATGAGATGGCAGTGCAAAAGAAAATGTGTGCTGTACACTCATACCTGAGTTTACTTCATAGCAGCTTCCCTGTGTAGACAAGCCTCTAAATCTATAGCGAAGGCAAATAAATTCGGTGCATTCACCAGTCTGCTGTTTGTTGTGATCACATTAGATTAGAATTCAAAATTAAATTCTTGCCATCCTGTTGGCAAAGTCTGGGTATTGATGTGATGCTTTCAGTGTCTGTGTGATATAGACACTGCTTCTTGTAGTATTTAGTGAAATGATTGACCCATGTCACATCCGTGTCCAGCTTTCTGCTTTGCTTTGTTTTTAAACCCGGGAAAGAGAATTCACTTAAAGCTTGGAGTTTTGGAAAAAGCATAAAAAGGGGTGATCAAATTCAGCGGTGTAACAGAATCCTTTCCCTGCAACCTGATCATTTATATGGGATTTTGACAGCTAGAAGCAAAATGATTTCTCTTTCTTTTTAAGCCTGTCTCTGGTCTCAGACTCATTGAAGCTTTGAGCGCTTCAGGCAGGCAAATGATGTCAGAGTCTATTCCAGGAGCACCCTGCAGTGACTGAAAGGGCACTTGGCACAGTTGTGTCTCCTTCCCCATCGACGTTAATGGAGTATCTTCAGCTCAGGTTGGTCTCAGTGGTGCAGCCTCACAAAATCCCCTTCCCTATTGCCACCTGTGGGCAGGAAGGGCGGACTGTGGAAGTCAGCGTCAAAGTCAAATAATTCTTCGATGCCATTTGCCAGGTCCTTTTGGAACAAATGAAAAAGAAAGATGCCCCCAAGTATGCCTGAATTAAAACCAGCAGGATTCAGTATTTCATACTCATTTGGAGGGAGTGGAAAGTGAAACAAGATAGCAGAGGCAGATATGCAAAACTTTGCCTTTGGCATCAGGGTCTTGACAGATAATGAAATCTAGCTTAGGAGAAGAGTGGGCAGAGGGAATTCACTTTAGCTTGTATCTGAGGTTAATTTGCGTTGTTGTAGTGTTCATACATCCAAGTCCACTTGATGATAGTCTACGTCTTTCTGCACCTCAGTTTTAACTACACAGTGCCATGTAAATGTGAAGGTCTAAGCAAGGTTATAATGGCCCAGTTGGGTATTGCTAGAGCCTGTTGCTGGTATGTGACGTGTTTGGTACTCAGAGCTAGTACCTGGAGTTGGTACCACCTTAATTCAGGTGGGACAGGCACAGTGTAGGCTGAATAAGGGAGTCACTCCTTGCCCCACTTCCAAGCAGAGGTTATGTCATGAATTTGATTGATCAACCAAGATTCTGGTTGATCCATTTTCAACAAGTATCTTTTCCATCAGCAAATGCTATCTATTCAAAAATGGAAGTGCTTTGCAAATGTGTGTCCCTTTTGATGACAAATAAGTGAGGACAACTTATGTATGTCCAGTGCTCACAGTTACTGCTTGAACTGTGCAAAAGCCATGTTGAAATCCATGCTCTGCCCAGTTCACAGCCAGGATTTGAACCTGCACTTTGCTATTCCCCAGGAAAACTTCCTAACTATTTGCTTGTATTTTTTGCAAAGCTGCAACTTCAAGATTTTTTCACAAAAGAGTTGTATCTACCTAGCTTGAGTTACAAGGGCTCAGGATGCCCTGCTGTTCTAGTTTCTGTGTGGAAGTTAGTCCTCCCACAACCCAACGGCTGCTTACACGGCCAGCTAGGAAGCAAAAAATAACCCTTAGCAAAAAAGAAAAGATTGAAGGATTTCATAAAAGTGACCCAATGAACTGTATGAAATCTGGGCGAGTTCTAGTCAGTTCTTCAAGGTCTGGAGGGGAATTGAAATTTGCAGATGAAACACAAGCATGACAGCTGGGATCTCCCCGCAGACAGAGCACATAGGTGCAGTGTATGGATCTCATCAAAGACAGACGCGATCGGGAGCCTCTTTGGCTTGTATTCATTCATGCCTTGCCAGTTCTGCTCACTTTGATGATAAAATTCCTTCTCGCTGCAATTTCAAGGAAATGGGGAGAAAACGCACAAAATACTTTGGAAAATTTCACTAAGGCTTTTAGAACAATTTTCTGTTAAGGAGTCAGTGTTTTGTCTCTAAGGGGGATTTGCAGTGTTTCAACCAATACTAAATAGGAAACTAAACCAACCTGTCACTAAAAGTAAAATGTTGACTCATGTTGACATTTGAGCCAAAACTCATAACAGGCCTTGGGAAGAACTGCTAAGATCTCTTGCATCTGCTTCCTATCTGGAGGCAGAGGATATTAACATTTGCTTTACTTTTGACTAAGGAAAAGAAAAAAGAATTAGCACCAAAAAGATGAGCTTGAATTAAAAATAATGAGTCTCTTCATATTTATAGTGTCTCTCACACAGAGACGTAATCTCACTGAAACACTAGCAATATTTCCATAGAATCACAATGCTCATTCTTGAAACTTTTATTAATCCATAAGAAATAAAAGTATTCATAGTGTTAAGAGTGGTGAACTGGGGAAATGCTATGAATTCTGTTCCAGTAATATTCACTGTTTGCAAGAGTTAAAATAACAACACCCAAATTCATGGGCAAATCTGAGAAAATTTTCCTGGCCCTGTAACTGGTGATGCAGAGGACTATAACTTCTAATAGTTGCAGATGATGCACGTCAGCTGTGTTGAGGAGATAACCTAGTAATTTTAAAGACTAAAATATACCTGACAAATGACAAGCTAGTCACTCTTCCATAAAACCTAACACATCTCTCCAAGTAAGACTTCCAGCCTTTTAGGAAAACATCCCTCTAAGATATCTGGCGGGGAGGGCGGGGGGGAAAAGCAGCCATTTCCACCAGATCTTGAAGGTTAGGAAATACAGCAGATCTACTAAATCCTGGAATACGTGACCATCCAATGGTAACAAACTGTCAGTCTCTGAGCCTTAGTTTCCCAAACTCTGTTGGAGGTGACTGAGACTGAGACTCATTTCCAAAGCTTTCAGCTGGAATGTTTTATTTAATGGGTTTTGTTGTGTGGGAACTGATTAAGACCAATGATATGATAAGGTCTGCCACTTAATTGGGAGATGGTTCTACTTAATAAATTTGAGCTCAGCTACTGCCAAGTGCTATCAGAGGGTGAAATCGATGTATCAAAAAAACCCCACCAAACTTTATGTTATGGAAATAGGTGGCAGGATCTGGCTGGATTAGAGTCTGATGGACCTAATGTGAGAATCACATGGTGAGATTTTGTGGTTGGCATTACGCAGAGAGTCAGTCTAGGTGATCTGAGTGGTGCCTCCTGGCCCCAGAAGATATTAAACTGAGGGATGTTTTGATCTCTTTTCCGAGTGTGTTATTTAAAATGGCATTTCTTGTGTCTGCTTTCACACCGTAAGTGAAAGGTATTCACTTGCACTCATATTAGTGAGCTTTTAGCTGCTCTAATCAAGATTCTGCAAATATTGTCTTTGGGAATGAGGCTAAATATATTCATAAGCTTTTGCAGGAGCAGGCATTAATCAGAGCAACCCTTTTTAAAAGGACTGCATTTAATTAAATTAATTATGTTTCTTTGTATTTAATTAATTCCATGCTTCAGGGTTTCCACTGGATGCCTAGAGAGGCCAGGAAGATTTTTTTTCCCACCTTTGATGAATAACTTGGCTGCTGATTTTTGGTGTTTATTTTTTCCCTATTTTTCTCAGATTCATCAGAGATTGGCGGCAGGCTGACATGGGACATAAGGTCAGGTGCACTGTTGCTTCCCTCTTGATTTCTTTTTGCTTCTGTGCTCAGGTTTAAATCATTCATCAGTTACAGGGCCAGGAAAATTTTCTCCATATCAGGTTTGTAATAATTTTATGCATTAACTAGATTCCTTTGACGTTTTCACTTGGCCAGTGTCCTGCAATTGAAGGTGCCCAAACCACTGGTGATGCCTTGAGTGTCTCCTGGGTCATCCTGTGCAATACCATGGTTTTGAGGTTCTGTTGCTTTCTTGAGCAATACATCTGATTTTTTTTCTGAGTGTTCGGGAACGTAGCCAATGATATTTGGATTTGTGCATAGAAAAGGCCCTTGGGGCACCTCCCAGGCTTAGCATCTATTACATCTTTACTCACAGAGGAGTAGATTAGGTTATCCAGATGTCCTCCAGTCTGACATCCCTGAAATGGCTCAGCACGAAGTCAGAGCTTGAAATTACTTTATGCTTGTAATTCTTGGGTAACATGCACGTAAGAAAAGACAAACTACACAAATGACAACTAGCCACAAGTTTTAAGGAGATTCTAATGCAGGCTTCAATAAAGACAGGTGATATATTTAAGTGATTATAGGCTCCCATTACAGTTTCTAACAGCCACCATCCTGTTAATGACTTTAACAGAGCTGTGCCTGGCTGCCGTGCTGCTGAGGGAGAGCTCAGGGTAGAGCCCAGCTCCAGGACCAAGGCTGGAGCCGGGGATGGAGGATGGGACCTCCTCATGGCTGGCATGAAAACAAGCTGGAGACCAATGCTTTTCGTCCCTCCAGGTGACAGGGCTGCAGTTAAGTTCTCAGCTTGAAAGAAAATCTTGTGATTATAGTTGGCATAACAGGGTGCCTGGGGATGAATAGGAATTAGTGGTGATCATAATTAATTAAGACTGTGACAAACTACTTTGTTCAGGAGGTACCCAAAATCCAGTTTTGCAGTGGATCTAATATACAGATCATAAACATGGCTTTATTTCCTTGAAATAAAGTATGTTATTGACCAGAACATTTGAGTGTGGTTTTCTACTTTGTTTTTTTGACATGCACCAACACAGGGACTGATTCTTCAGAAAACCCCAGAGGAAAGGTCAACATCCAAGACCACCTTGGGCATGAAGAACACAGGGATGGGATTGCAGAAATGCCTTAAAATCTTTCTGGGTCTGACAGGACAAGGCTTGATTTAGACTGGAGCAACTAAGACTAGAGCCAGGGCCCTTAGGCTGAGTAGCAGGTGCCTACTAGAGCCTCGGGGCCCAGGTCTATGCTCTGATTGTCTGGGTAAGAGATGCAAGGAGAGAGTATCATAGCTTCTCAGTGGTCCATCTTTCTGGATGGAAACCATTATTTTAGCAGGCAGGTCTTGCTTTGAGATGAGCCCAGGAGCAGGGTTACTAATTCTTCCTTCTCAAAAACTTCCTGCCTTCAGGTAGAGAGGACCACAGAAAAGCTCTTGACACAAGTGCTCTTTCGTTCAGCTCACAAATTGGGTTGTCTTTTAAGTCTGGATTTGGGCTGGGATTGCAAATGCTGTGATGAGGCTAAATGTGGAGTGTTACATTCTGGGGCTTGAGGTCAAAGGCTGTGTCTCCTTTCTGCCAGAAATACTGATCTGGGGAGGAAGGAAAATGGTTGCTGTTAGTGCACCATGTCAGGTGTGACTTGCTGCAATGCAGGGCTTTAGTGTTCTTGGGGTTCTCTACTCTAAAAAAAGCTCCAGGATGAAGATCAAAACCAAAAAAATAACTTTTCTGGCTCAAGAGAATTTTCTGCAATAAAGGTAAGGACAAGACTTCTCAATGCCTGGGCTGAGTGTAGAATTAAATTCCCCAGGAACTAATAAACATCACAAAACCCACTGTCTTCTACTGAAATGCAAGACGTCTACCTCTGAGCTGCCTCCTCTAGCACAGGACAATCAGCAAGCACTTAAAAATATTCCTTGGGAAAGCAAAATCCCCTATTGCACACACTTGTCTCCCGGGGAAAGTATGAGAAAGAGCAGACAGCAGATGACAAATGCCAGTCACGTCCTTGAATGGACTACTGGAAGGCGGTCACACGTTATGGTGGGAGCCCAACATACGAACATACAAACATACCAACATACGATCTGTCAGCACATCATCAGACAAACTTCATACCAAAGCCAGGGGGGGATTTTGCCTCAGTAACATAATGCCTCTTACTCACAGCCTCAGCATTTGTTACTTTAAAACTGTAGCAGTTTTTTGTTCGGTTGTTGCATTTAACTTTTTCCAGTAAGTTTTAAAGGAAAAAAATATACAAAAAATTCCTTCCTTTTAACAATGCTGTCTCCTTTTTTAGATTTGCAGCTGAGGAAGGGTGTGTTCGAGGAAGAGAATGCCAGTTTCTTAGGAAAGCTTTTATTTAACAAAAAAAAAAAAAAAAACAAAAACAACAAAAAAAACCCAAACCACGGGAAAACAGTCCAACACAACAAATCAGAAACTAAATAGTAATGTCAGTCAAACCAAAAAAAGGATCATCAGATTCTTAAGTAAAAGCTACAGATAGAGCGAGCCAGACGCCAAACTGATTTTATTATGCCTCCACTTTAGGATAAATAGGCAACTGTCAAAATACAGCATCTTGTCATTCGACAAAGTGAAATTCTACTAAATTGAATCAAGTTGAACAGAGAGACGACTGTAGTTTAGACAGGCTCTCCCTCCCCTTCTGACATTGTGGGCCTGCTTGGCAGAGCGCTCAGGTTTCAAATGAAAGAAATGTGTTGGAATAGAGCAAGTGATGAAAAAAATGTCCTTAACAGGAACTTCATTAATTAAAACCCAAGAGGCTGACAAGCCTTGAGCTAATATCTTGCAGTGTTGGGGTGAGGGGTATATATTACTCAGAGCTACAAGCCAGGTTTATCCCCCACCCCTATTATCAGGCTTGGTGGAAGTTTGTTCTGTAATTTAAACAGTATTCACTGTTGGAAAAGAAAAGAAAAGAAACACAACATCAATAAAACTGAGCACATCACATTCTGCTAACCTTAGGGCAGTATGCAGCTCTCATAATGTATAAAAATCTGGGCTATCAATTTTAGGGCGTTATACTGGTGCCCATGACCAGAATATGTCTCGAAGAACCTAAAGTAGATTAGCCCCAGACTGGCTTCACAGTATTCATGGACTTGGTGACTTCTGGCATTTGAAAATCCACCTTGATAGTGTCACCAGGATAGTGTCCTGGTTTGTTTGTTCACAAGTTTTGAGTTTTGCTTAGCTTTCTGCTAGATTTGACTTTAGGCTGGCCAAGAAGGCAGGGGAGGGGGACTGACCAGGGGCTTTTGGACATCTTGCTTGCAATAGTAGAAGAAATCGTAAAGGAGGAGTACGGTATTTCCTGAAGATCAGATGTACCTTATCTTCTGTAGGACCTATAAGGCAGATTTTAACTTCAGGTTTTTAGAGTTGTTCTGCCTGCCTTAATGCTGCATGATATTTTTCATCATAGGACCCTGTGTTCATTTGTCTCTCTCTGAAGGTTCGTCTGAATTTTTTCATGCCATGCGCTCTCTTCAAGTTGAATTTCTCTTGAAGTGTCATCAAAATGCTTCAGCCCTTTGTAAGTACAGAGCCCAGAAAAAATCTTACTTCTGTCATACAAGACATGAAGAGAGTAAGTTGAGGGGAGCTAAGGTCAGACAAGGAGCTGGAGGTCTGGTGAAAAAGAAATGCAGGAATAATTAAAATAGGAGCTCTGGGGTGAAATGGCTCAGATCGTATCCTGATGGAGCCTGAAAGCAAGGAGATAGAAGAGAGACTGTTGGAAAGACACATTCCTGGGCATTATGTAGCTGCATGAACCAGGCCACATGTCTCCTTCTGCAACTTTCATCACTTTTTATCTAATTTCAGCATGTGGTGATAATGAATTTTTGTGATAATGAAGCAGGGACAGCCATCTTTTCAATCAGGGAGTATTTATTCATTCCAGTGAATGCCTGTCCTGTACACTGGCAGAGGCAATGATCCAAAAGCAGGGAAATACCACATCTGATTGGGAGATATGAAATGGAGGGTTTTCCCTGATGACAAAGGAAAGGAGAGGACAGGAATTAAAGTTACCACCTAGCTCACTGTGCACGCCTTTGCAACAAAGCAAAAGAAAGGATCAATAGACCTTGCTATGAATCTCCCATTCCCCTGAACATCTGTGGGACTAACACGAGCAAGAAAAAGAAGAAAAAAAAGATTGAAAATTGCCATATTGAAAAGGAGATTATAAAAGAAACCAGTCTGTTATCTTTCTTTTTTGACTTTGGTTTTAAATTAGGCTATTTCACACATAGGAGGGAGCATATTTTCAAACAAAACCCTCAACATCTGGAAATTTCATCTTTTCATCATGGACTAGACAGACCTTCCTTCCACTTCTTCTGCTGGTCAGTCCCAGTCAAAAGCCAGAGTCCAACATCCATGCTCAATAAAGTATACGAAATAAAGCATTACACATGCTACACTACCAAACAACTGGTAGTAATCAGACTATTGAAATCAGGGAATTAGAAGAAAAGGAGTTTGACCCATTTGCCAAAGCAATAGGAAAATGTACCCAAGGCTATTGTAAAAAGAAGAAGAAAAAAATGCAACGAGAAAAATTTATTTTGCTAAACAGAAATTGCTTACTTATATCAAGCTCTCTTCAGGCCAGAGGAAATAGCCAGATGTCTCACTCAGGCTAATAGCCCTTTTGCAGACATATTTATCTCATAGACTTTCACCTTCAGCTGTATGGCAGTTCAAGAAGTCTTAATGAAGGTGGGCTGGCCATCAAATGTCTCCAAGTAACTTCTCCATCCATTAGTTCAGGCCATATGAAGATTTGCATCCAAATCTAAATACCAGCTTATAGCCTATGCCCATCTCTATTTAAAACTTTCCTTTGCAGCATAGAGCAAAACAGATTTTTTTTTTTCATTATTAGAAACCAGGTAAGTCTCCAATTTTGTCTGACATGGGAAGTGAAGGGCTTCTGTGTGGGGTTAGGTCAGCAAAACTCTCATTAAGCCAGTCCCTCTTTTTCCACAGACCTTTCACACAAAGATTAACTTAATGCCTCAAGTTTAATATATGTAAATGCAAAAATGTCCCCCTAGGATCAAAGATCTGACCTAGGATCAGAGTCAGGCACTATTTTCTTGAAAGTAATGACTCAGAAAAGGAGCTACTTCACATTGACTACCAAGAAGATGTTATTGGATAAGAACAAACTTGAAGTATGAATAGAAAGGTGGTAAGCAGGAAGGCAATTTTATTTAAGTATTGGTGAGACCAATGCTGGAATATTTCATACATAAATTCCCAGTGACTCCATATTTAAAGAAACTTTGGAAAATTGGAAGGCAAATCTCAAATTACTGGAAATGGTTTTCAATGAGAAACTCAACGTGAGTCAAAATTGTTCAGTCCATGGAGTTTATCAGGAAGATAATTGAGCAGTGATGCAATTAGAGTCTGTGAAAATGTTCTCAAGGAGGAAAGATCCAGCATACAATAGCTCTTTAATCAATCAGAGAAAGGGGTAATGGGAGTGGAAGCTCTAAAAATTACAAATAGAAATATGACAATGGAAGTGATTAATCATTATCACAAACTATAAGGAAAGCAATTAAATAGTCACCTGTGGATCTTTTCAAGGGGCTATAAAAATGTCAAAGGTATGTTTTAGCCAATACAAAATTATGCCTTTATCAAAGAAAAGTTTTTGGAGTCTATAGCCAGGTTACTGTGGATAATTTGATAGGTGCATCACCATATTAAATGCCTTTTCACTGCCTTTCTCGCCTTAAATTCACTCAATCAATTAATCTACTATAGTGTCCCTATTCCAGCCTTGAACATCAATGAAGCCACTGATCAAATCTTTGTATAATCAGCACAAGGTTGCGGTGCTTTGGCACAGCCAAGGGATTATAGTGTTAATATTGGAAATGAGTTGCATGGATCTAGTTTAAAAGTCGATGCAGGCTATGTATAGCTTGTGTACGTGATGCCCTAAATGAGCTGAAAGGGGTTTCGACTACTCTAGGAGGAGGCTGTTAATGCTGTCAGCCTGTACAGATCTTCTCTCCTAACTGAAACATGCAAACTGCTATCTATCAGCATAAAAGCGCTGCCAAGGGAGAAATTAAGATCTTCTCAGTCTCTCACACGGAGCCTTTGAATTCAGGCTGTCTTCACAGAAGTAATATTAAGCGATCTGAGGAGACTGCCTTATAGTCGTTCCCAGGCTTCTTTGTGGAGTAGCTGGCAGAAAAGACAGGAGGGAAACAGCAGAGAAAGGTGAAAGATAAAAGGAAAAGTTTGAAGTGAAATGTTCCACTTATTTAGTTGACTAAAGTTCACCATCTGTGTAGAGCTGTGTTGAGAGCCAAGGAATTTGCATGTTACAGTGAACCGTTTATGAAATACACAAATATGTATATAAATATATTATACTAAGTTTTCTTGTAGTTGGGGTTTTTTTACCAGTAAAAGACCCTAATTACACTAATGTTCATAACTTTACATAAATCACTTGCCATAAGGAATCAATAGATTTCTAAAAATTCCTGAGATTTCATAGACAGTTTTTCAGGATTACATGTAACATACTCTTCAGCATTTACTTGAAGCTTTCATTTCACTTCCAAAATAGAGGTTTTTTTTTTTTCCCCCAAATACTTCCATTATCATTTTTAGCAGCCTGATTTTTAATTAATTTTTTATTGGACCATACAATGTATATTAGTATCAGCCCAGGAAGAACATCACAGATGAAAGCTTTCCACTTTATTATGCAAAGCGACCTCTTTAATCCAGCCAAACCTTTCTAACACAAAAAGAACAGAATCCTCTGGAGTGCCAGGACACATTGACACCTCTGTGGGTTTTAGTGAAGAAACTCACTTTTCAGCTTAACTTTGTATGTGTGAAAGGCTTCGGATTTGCAGCTCTGGAGACAAGAAGCTGGAGGCTCAGCTGCTGTAATCTAGCAGAGATTTGCATAAGATGAAGTTCTGGACCCACCTGGTCACTTAATGGCAGTTTGTGTAGGTAGAGAGAGAAATGAGAGAAGTTGCCCAGTTATCTTGCTCCTGTGCCTTCTTTTGCAGTAGTTGTCAGTCTATCAGCACAGCCGTAAGTTGCACGTTGAACACTGCACCCTGAACACTGACTCCAATCCTCAGCTCAACTTTCTGCATTTCTTTAAGGAGATCATGATGGTTGTTCAATGCTATTAAACTCAGTTCTTCTACCTCCTCCATGAAAATCAAGCGCAGGTTTTGGCAAATAAAACATACAGAGGGGTCTGCCCTGGCCTGGCACTGTTCAGTACTTTCACAAATGACTTGCATGATGGACAGCATACATGTAAAAGTATCGACAGCATGGGAGAGGCTACGTGCATGCTGGAAGAATGGATTGGCATCAGGAGGAGCTCAACAAAGTGGAGAAATGGTCTGAAAGAACAGGATGTGATCTAATAACAGTACATGTAGAAGTCCAGATTGGAGTAAGAATAATCAACTGGACAAATACAAGATGAGGATGACTGGCAGTTTTGTTGAAAAAGGTCAAGATGTTGCAGTGGATCAGAAATTGAGTGAATGTACGTCAACACTGCCATGCTGTCAGGAAAAAAAGGCGAACGCAACAAAGAGCAGGGTAGTCCACCAGACCATGAAGCACCCCTCCTGCTCTCTTCAGCATCGGTATGTCCCCAGCTGAGATACAGCATCCAGTTCTGGCACCTCTCTTAAGGAAGAGTTTACACTGATCAGGGAGTAGCCAGAGGACAGCAGTGAAACTCACACGAGGATGGGAGAACAGCTAGAAAACCTGGCCTGGGAGGAAAAACTGAAAGAACAATTTTTAAGAAGACAATAAACCTGCAACAGCTCCTGAAGGTATTTTCTACATATTCCTGTTTGCATTCAGTGTCCATGAAACATGTGCACTTTATTTCTTTAGCAAACACACATGAATACATTTCCCTCTGCCTCCTGTCAGGGATGACTCCCAGGCATCCATGAAGAGTCCTTGGTCTCCTCACTTGGACTCCTCCAAATTTGGGATCGACCTCCTCATCTCAAGCCTTTAGACAGCTCCAAACCTGTCAGCCAGCAGGTCGGGGCTCTCCACAGCCAACTGCCTTACAGCTTCTGGATGAGGAGTTGGCTGGCCCCTGCCTGCTGTGTACAAAATAATCTGGGTTTAGGCATCAACATGTAGATGATTTCTTCCCTCTGTGGAGCAGTGTCTTCCCAGCTAAATTACAAGAGCTCTTACTTGCCTTTAAGTAAGATCGCAGTAAAGTAGTCAGCTATGAGCTATAAATGCAGATCCATTGCCTATTTAACTCCAGGAAATGGCAACCGCTCATCTTTAGGGCCATAAAATAAACTATAATAAAACATATACTTTCCTAAAAGGGTCTGTGTAGATAGCAGAGCTGAAATAGCATCTGTCTGAATACACAAAAGCACAGGTACTGGGATCCAGTCTCTGCCGCAGGTGTATCATTTGAGCTAGATTGGTCATTGGTGCTCACTGGGTATGATTAGCATCTGTGATTTACAGAATTTCCTCTGCACCGTGCATTGCGATTGGTGTAGTTCAAAGTGAGCCACTAGGTAAATTGCCCACACTGAAACTTGAAATTCATACAGGGTAAAACAGGCGAAGGTTGCAGGACCATGTGCACTTCCATTGCATCACTTACTGTTGTACTGAGCTAAGGTGTTAATGACAAAGGCTAAAAAAAAAAAAAAAAAAGTGCATTAAAAAAAAAGTGCATTTTCATAGCAGAATATTTGATGTAGCAAAAAGTTAGCTTCTGAAGCCTCAGTCAGATCTCTGACAAAGCAGAGAGCACATACATCTTATAGAATAAACTGATTTTTCTAGAAAAGAAGTCTCAGGATAGACTTGAACTACAGTGAATCTTCCAGCTGTTCGAACTGATTATATCTCCATGAAAACAATTTAAGCCCCTGTTTAGTTATTTTTTCAGTTCTACTCAGTTACTACTGAATGAAAAACACCTGTGACTCCAGGTGTCACGTATGTGTACCCATTTAACAATCAGGTTATTGATATTCCTGTCCCCTTAGTCTTTAGGCAATATCTCCAACGAAAAACTTCCCTTTGAGGTGAATGAATATTAGATCAGATCTTCAATTTGTTATGGTCATGATCAATCCATGCAATGAAGCCAAACCCAAAAGAGTCATTTTTAAAAATATGTTGAATGAATCATCTGAGGGCATTGCAAAAAACTGAACAAAGGTGAAATTTGGAGAAGAAAATACGTTGTCTTGTCTCAAATGTATCAAACATGTTAATCCACTTTATGGGTAGATGTGTGCATCTACACAAACACACACATGCATACACAGAGACAGATTCATGCACACACACATCTACATGCATATAAATATTTTTATGGCAGGTGTCTCCAAATGGCAGTGTTCCCACAGAATCTCCAATTCTGTTTCTTGGCATGCAAGCAGATACTTCTGCCATGTAAAGACACGCTGTTATGCTGTTATGAGTTTTAATTTTCTGGCTAATTGTTGACAGAAGATCATGAAATCTCAGGGCACCATGTCAACCCTGAGATTGCAATGGAAAGTGAAGAGTCTAGACACACTTCTTAATAACTTCTTGAATCTGAATCTGTGATTGGAGCTGTTTTCAGTGTTAAGACATCTTTGGAGCCAACAACCAGCATAAAAGGAAGGATTGCTCTGCCCATCCTTGTAATCCCCTCTCTACAGGAGAGGTGCAGACATCTAAATAAAGCAAACTGCACTTTGTATGTCACCAGACTCCTCATCCATCATGCTGCTTAGACAAAATGTATGTATATGTGTCTCTAGTGAGCTATCTATGGTGGAATACATGAGAGAGCAGGAGGGATTGCAATGTCTGTCTGGTTTCTAAGAAAGCAATGGACTTCCAGCTTAGCAAAAGAAAGTGTTCAGATTAGAACACCACAGCTCTTTCTGATTCATTGCCTTGGAGAAGTAAGAGCAGCTTTGGCATATACCCCTGTTATTGTGTGCCAGCTATGAGAGAAGCCACACTGAGAAGCCTGGGGCCTTACACCGTAAGCAAAAAAAAAAAAAAAATCCACCGCAGTAATTGCTTCTTGTTAGTGCAGCTCAAACCCACAGACTGCAAAAGGTTAAGCTTTTGGTATAAAACCTAAATAGAGTTTGTCATGTTAGTCCCACATAAATACAGTACTCTACTGTTTAGTTTGTTGTTTAAACCCTCCTCTTGCCAGTGCCTGGGCCTTCTGCAGATGTCTGAACATGGGAGAAGCCTTCTGGTGCCAAATTCATTTTGAGACTAGCCATTTATTTTGCTTTGGATTTTTGTTTTGTTTTGTTTTGCTGTTGCCTTTTTTTTTTTTTTTTTTTTTTTTTTTTGGTTGTTATTCTGTTCACCAGACTCATCCTTCTACATTTGACATACAGAAACACACACACACACACACACATGCTCATGAAACAACATCGTGGCCACTTGCCAAGGGAAAGGTCAGATCCTCAGGACACGAGCTGGTGGGTTTGCATAAGTGCTCTTGTCTACGATGTGAACACGTTCACACCTGAAAGTGCTATAACAGGGCCCTAGTTTCTCACCAGGGCTGCCACGGAGAAGCCACAACCCCAGCATTTGCCTGGGCTTTGAAACCAAAGCAGATTTCTCAAGCTTTACTAATACTTTCTCAAAAGCCTTTATGCACAATTAACTTGGGGAACTCATCATCACTAGATAGAATTGAAACTAAGGTTATACTAATATTCAAAATATGGATGCTGAAGCACAGCACAGAAACATCCAGAAGTACCTTAGCTTGCATAAAAACATGTGCATAGGGAAAGCAGCACTGAATTTACATTCTTAACAGGCAAATTTCTGTGGTCTACACTCATTAACAAATTTCCTTAAAAGGCAGTGAAACAGTTAACCCAAGCTACAGCTCCCTGCAGAAACTGTGCATAAAAATGTAAAAATGTTGTTTTCTTTCTCTGTATCAGCTTGTGTCCCAATGAACTGCTATAAATTACTCTGCAATACAGATTCTGAGTAGTACAGTTAAGCTCATCTCAGATAAGAAAGGTTTGTTGTTTGCAAAGATGTCATGGTTATGCCCACAGTAATAATGTATCGCTAGACACAGGAATCTCAGCCTGCTCGTGTGAATCCTCGTGACTTGCTACAGTGGGAAAATATCAGAGTTAAAGATGGGTCAGAAGACATCAAGTTAGTGATCAGCAATGCAGTCTCCTGAACTAACCTCTGAAAACCATTCTACCAAACTCAGAGGTGAAACAGAAGTTCAGCTTGAGCCATTTCAGCACAACCTGAACTGTGCTGTTCAAGCTGTACAGACAGCGGGAAAGCATTTCATAGCAATTTCTGTAATTAAAAGGTATTTTCCTTTAACAGACTTTGAACAGATTCCATTTTCCAACGACAATTTTTGTGAAGCACCTCATTTAAACACTTATCAAGTATGACAATGAGGATATAAAACCAACTTGGGAGTGAATGAGATCTTTAAAAGCAATTATTTTGGTAATGGTTAAGACAAGAATTTCCCTAATCATTTTAATTAAAAGTACATTATAAAAAGTGAAGTAAAACTAATAATATCGGCAATTGTGCACCCACAAAAATGTATCAGACAATTTGCCCTTCTTTAAAGTAAGCAATTTAAAGAAATTTGTTCACCTGCTCTATACTTTTGCTTGAAGCTATTAAACATTCAGTTACACTGATTTGAGATTGCGATCGTGTCTTCCATGATGAAAGAAGAAAATGTGCTAGATTAGATTTACTCTGACTCTGGAGCCTGGATCACAACTGCTTCCTATTCACTCCAGAAGGAATCTGAAATAATTCCATTAAAAATCCTTTTATGAACCTCAAACCTGATTCAAGTCTCATTTATAGGGCTTTTTACAAAGACTTATCTCCATATCTCCTGCTGTCCTGACATCCCTTCTCAGATTCATGGCTTACCACCTCTCCCGCTCTACCAACTGGCTGCCCATTAGACTTGGTTTCATCAAGCAAGGCCCGTACTCTCTCTAGCATCTCTGTTGCTGGTCTCTGCTTTGGTGGTGGGTTCTATCCCTAATTCCTCCCTCCTGCTCTTCCCTTCTGTGTTTCCTCCCCCTTGTCAGGTCTGCCCTGCCTCCCACATATGGGGCTAACCCTCAGCTGCTTCTTGCTCACCCCTGTTGGGTGCAGAGGCTCTTGTGGCAAGCCCAAGACTTGGCTGATTTCCCTCTTCCCGAGTACATCTTCCTGTAACTTTGCTGACTTTCTAGCTAAATATTTTTTAGCTATTTCCAAACAACTCTACAACCGAATATTACCCAACCCTTCAGTGCAGTTTTCCCCCGCCTCACATTTGACTCCCCATCATCCCTTTCATCTCCCTTTCTTCTTGAAATTTCTCCAAGTCAGATCTCACCATTGCTTTCAAAAATGTAACATAACCTTCCTCATTTCTTTGGTGCCATTCCTCTCGCTTGCTTTCTATCTCATGGCACTCTCCTTCCTTCCTCCTGATACAAACAGAGACATTTGTGTTCCTCCTTTAATATTGGCAGCCCTGCTCCACATGACGTCTTCACAGATCCTGTCCCTCATTCCTCTGAATTTTTCACTTTCTTCTCATTGTTACTGCATTTTCCTCTTTACTGGTCAGGATTTGGGGTGCCAGCATAATTTGACTACTGATTGTCACATGGAGTAGCAGTTGTCTCCTTCCCTTGCCATTGCTGTCCACAGCCATATGTTGTTTCTTGCCTCACAACGACTGTTGGAGTACAAGATCTCGTTACCAACACTTGGAGAGTCACGAGGACCCACTGAGTCACCAGGAGGGCCCGTGTGTAAGCCATTATCCCTCAGCAAACACAATGTAGGACACCTTAGGTGGTAACTTTATTAACACAGGGTTTGTATTTATATAGCTCCTTGTTGGGGACCTGACCCTAGAGTTCAGGTCTCCCAAGGGCTAAGATACTATGACTAATAATAATACTAATCCCACGAATATCAGCAAGGGACTGTTTCTGATTACAATACAGATGCTGATGTTTGAACGCAGGGTTTCAAAATCTGCTTGCATTGTAATTTAAAAGAAATGGTTATGCTGTGGAAGGCCCTTTGACCCATCTATACTTGCTCCCAAAGTGATGTGAAATTCATCCCCTGCAGAAAGGCAGTGCAGTGAGCCGGTTAGACACCCAAGACCCACAAAGGGTGAGTTATGCCCAAAGAGCACCTACATGTTATGAAAGTATATTGCTGCAAAAAAGTACCCTAACTCTGTAACAGTCTCTTTGAACACAATATAAATGCTACTGTGGACCACAGGGGTTAATCCATTACAACAAGGCAATTAGATTTAGTGACTGTTTGGAAGATAAAAGCAGCAAGTCATAATCAATCCTGAGAACCCAGACATGATAAATTTCTATAATTTCCTCTTACTTCATAGATCTGAGCATGACAAAGCGAGTTAGGGTGGAGTGGTTACAGTCCCATGTCAGAAATGCAAGAGGAATTTTATTTTTATTAAACAAGTTACTTGCGAAAAAGGAGTCTTTCTCTCGCTCTCTTTCTGGCAATCCCATTCCAGATGGTGATATGTTTAGCCCTCAAACATTTTGTAGATGCCTCTTGCTAAACTTTGAATGTCAGCTTCTGGAGGGAGATCGGAACAAAGGGGTTTTTTCCTGATTCTGCTACAGCTGAGTGACTTCAAATTGAAGATCTCATTCCCCATCTTCTGGCTAAATCCTGCCCAGGATAGTTATGCCCTACTTAACAGCTTTTTTCACCCACAGTGGCTAGTGGAAAAACATATTTTCAGTCTTGTGTAGAGGTTATGCACTGCCAGATGCTTCCCAAGCCAAATTTCAGTAGCAGACCAAATGATTTCTGCAGCAGAGAGTGGCAAGACCCCAGTTATTAGGCCGTACCCAAAGCCAAAACCCCAGGCCAGTACGAAAGACTTGCTAGAAGGAAAGCCACCGCAGTAGTTTGAATTGTGCACACGTCGGTCCATTCTGCAGCACAAGCCATCTAACCTGGCTGGAGGAGGATCCTGGCTCTCTGACAATGTCCTCCAGCAACCTGTGTGTTGGCATAAATTAGATACGCGAGGTTGGATGCCTGCTTGGCATAACTCCACTGATCTCACTGCATTGTGATATGCCTACAAAGCAAAAGATCTTGTTCTCATAGGATCTGTGTATCAAGGCGATGCCCTGGAAATGCTGATCTTGGTGCAGAGTCACTGCTCAAACTGTCCCTGGAAACTCGAGGGTTAGAGAAACAGCAATGCAAGTGCAAGGCACTGCCACCCCACGCAGCGCAGCTCCTCTTGGCATGTGCTAGCTGGAGCCTGGTAGCAGCTGGGGGGGCTGAGGTTCGATCACAGATATTGGGACTTATCTCACCTACTTCTGGCTTTCCAAAAATTAGTGACCTAACCCAGGCTAGTCATTGAGATTCCCTCTGCACTCAGGAGGAAAAGATCAGGGAGGGATTAAGATCAGGAGTAGGGAGAGATTACCAAGGGCTGAAATATCCCTAAATAGGGGGGAATTAATGCCCTCTGAAGGTGCTAACCATACAGAGAGACTAAACAATTTATTTAGACAAAAAGCTTAGCTTTTAAAGAGCCAAATTTAAGTGAGATTAATACAACTCTTTAAATCTGTATCAAGCTAGAGGCAAGAAACAAGTTCAGGTACCTGAAATTGTTTGATACGCCCATCAGTTGATTAGCCTCCTGCTCCCCTTTTTCCAAGAGAAAACCCCAAATAAAACAGTTTGGGCAGCACCCAGGCATTGTCCTGGCCCTTTGTAGAGATGTAAGTTCAAAACACCGCATAGGCATTCTCACGAAGAAAAACTGTCCCCGGTGGGACAACCCTACTTTTCCTAGAAGAATATTGGCGAGTTGTCTTTGTCAGTGAGCCACTGCTCAGCGTCACAGGAGTAGAGCGCCAACCAAAAAGGTGACACTAAGAGTAAATAAGCTGCACCCCCCTCCGCTCCCCACCCACCCATCCGTCGCACCCAGAGATGTGCGTCTGCTGGTGGCATTTGGGTCAGGAGGGCTGAGCTTGAGACACCTCACCGGCTGTGCCGTTATCAGTGCCTGAAGTGACACATAATCCCCCGTTTGACAACTGGACTGCATATCTGTGGTGATGTGACCAGCTAACTGCAGTTCAAGCATTCCTCTTCTGTGTGCAGTTTATTAGGGCTTTCAGCATTTTTTCTTATTAATATAAGAATATGTGAGGAGGAAGAACATGGTAGCAATTAAGTGCAGCCATGAATTTTATGAACAGTTTGTTGGAAACCACATTAATGACTTCATCAAGGCTAAGTGCACACATCAGCCCAGCGATATTTACTTTTTAAAATAAATTTAGTGCTCAGGAAAGATGCCCAGCTGACAGCCCTGAGGGCTGAAGCCCTCTCCTAGCCACAGAAAAGATATAGTGAAAGCAGTAGTGGGATATACCTCACTGCATTGCCATGCACATGTGGGCCTCAAGCCTGATTCAGAAGGGTCACCTCTAGACTGGCAGAATAATTCGATATTACATCCTTTGCTGCTTATCTGTATTTGGAAGAGGTTCCCGTTTACGCCAGCAGTAATAGTATCTTTAGTGCTACAGTAACCAGAGCCTGGATTCTCTTCCAAACTGCAGCTGAAGAAATCAAATTACAGGTCTCCAAGAGTCAGCATCATTTTGGTGTATCTCTTTGCCTAGTAGGAACTGGAGGCTCTGAGCTGTCTATGAAGCTAACCGTTGTTGTCATTTGTTATTTTTTTCTGACACACAGCTTCATGCATTTTTCCAAGCTGCCCCTTGAGTTTGGAAAAAGTTTCCCTGTAAATACCTGTAAACCTACCCTATTTTCATTACTTTGGTTCCCTTCTTAAACATCTCCTTTGCCATACCGTCTAAAGATGACCAACTTGAAAAAAAATCTTATCCCAGTCCCTATCGCCCTGACCAGCAATGGCTCGGTGGCTTTTACTCTGGGGCTATCTCTTGGCTTATTCTCATGCAGCTGGTGGCTCATGGTCAGCTCTGTCCTGCTGGATGATTTATTCCAGCCCCAGGACACCAGAAACCTCCCCCTGCATTGCTACACCTAAGAGGTGGACAGTCTCAGACTACTCTGATGAATGGTTGGCTTTTGAATGCAGAAACGTTAGATTTTTTATACTGTTGTTTTTTTAATGGAAGAAGCCACTTTTAATGGAGTTTGTGTAGAGAGCACAGTGAGGTCCAGGTCTCCCACAAAAACAACAACAACAAATATTTCAGACAACCCCAACCACAAAAGTCATATCCAATTCAGGATTCAAACACCCATAAATTTTGTTCCTGGTTATGAAATTCAGCTCAGATTCTCATTACAAATGATTTCTAAGGTCAGTGTCATAACTGGACCCAGGCCATTCCCTGCTAGGAACTGAATCACTGCACATAGAAAACTGGAAAATTCTCAAGTGAGAAGAAAAATACTGCAAAAAATTGGTAATACACAACCCTTTCAGCAAAAGGCTATTACCTGGGTACTCCATTCGTAGCTACTTAAGGCTGCTTCACCTTATTTTTTCACACTTTTATTCCAATGCTAGTGAAATTTACCCCATGCTGGTTTTGCATAGGTACTATTTCATGAGAAGATATTTGAGATAAAAGGCAAAAACAAGTTTTCCTATTTCCTCCCTGTGTAAGAACTAGAAGAATAAAGAAAATGGAAAGGAAGCTCTTTCAAACACATGAGAGGAAAGAACTTTTTAACACACTGGATAGTGAGCCTGTGAAATTCATTACTTCTAGATAAGATTACCAAATATACCTGAGGACCTAAACCAAATAATTGATTTGAAAGCAACCTTATGTATGAGCAGGTTTTTAATTTTTGCAACAAAGGCCATAATTTCATTTCTCTATAAACTTCTATGCATTTTTATGAAGTTAAGCAAAATGAGGAAATCATTTATCAGATGATAAATCCAAATAATTGTGTTCTCTTCAACAGAATTGCAAAATCACAGAACTGCTGAGTCTGGAAGGCACCTCTGGAGATCGCCTAATCCAAGTCCCTGCTCAGAGCAGGGTGACCTACAGCGGATTGCCCAAGACTGTGTCCAGCTGGGTTTTGAATATGTCCAAGGACAGAGACTCCACAACCTCCCCGCACAACCTGTTCCAGTGCCTGACCACTCACCCAGTGAAAAAGCTTTTCTTATGTTTAAGTGGGTTTGTTGTATTTCAGTTTGTGCCCACTGCCTTTTCTTCTTTAACTGGGCTCCACTGCGATGAGTCTGGCTCCGTCTTCTTTCCCCTTGCCCCCTCCAACCAAGTATTTATACACAGTGGTAAGATCCCTCTGAGCCTTCTCTTCCTCAGGCTGAACAATCCCATGTCTCTCAGCCTCTCCTTCTGTGACAGATGCTGCAGCATGTCCATGCCCAGCACTGGGACACAGCATTCCAAGTGTGGCCTCACCAGCGCAGAGGAGAAGAATTACCTCCCTCAACCTGCTGGCAACGCTTTTCCTAATGCAGTCCAGGGTGCTGTTGAATGCAAAGGCACATTTCTGACTCATGTTCAACTTGGTGTCCACCAGGATCCCCAGATCTGCAAATCTGCTTTCCATCCAGGTGGCCACCAGCCTATACTGGTACACAAGGTTGTTCCTCCCCAGGGGCAGGACTTGGCATTATTCATAGAATCATAGAATCATTAAGGTTGGAAAAGACCTCTAACATCATCGAGTCCAACCATCAACCCAGTACCCATGCCCACTAAACCATGTCCCGAAGCACCTCATCCACACGTTTTTTGAACACCTCCAGGGATGGTGACTCCACCACTTCCCCGGGCAGCCTCTTCCAATGCCTGACTACCCTTTCAGTGAAGAAATTTTTCCTAATATCCAATCTAAACCTCCCCTGGCGCAACTTGAGGCCATTTCCTCTCGTCCTATCACTTGTTACTTGGGAGAAGAGACCAACACCTGCCTCTCTACAGCCTCCTTTCAGGTAGTTGTAGAGAGCGATAAGGTCTCCCCTCAACGTCCTCTTCTCCAGGCTAAACAACCCCAGCTCCCTCAGCCGCTCCTCATAAGACCTGTTCTCCAGACCCTTCACCAGCCTCGTTGCCCTTCTCTGGTCATGCTCCAGCACCTCAATGTCCTGCTTGTAGTGAGGGGCCCAAAACTGAACACAATATTCGAGGTGCGGCCTCACCAGTGCCGAGTACAGGGGCACAATCACCTCCCTGCTCCTGCTGGCCACACTATTCCTGACACAGGCCAGGATGCTGTTGGCCTTCTTGGCCACCTGGGCACACTGCCGGCTCATGTTCAGCCGGCTGTCGACCAGCACCCCCAGGTCCTCTTCCGCCGGGCAGCTTTCCAGCCACTCTTCCCCAGGCCTGTAGCGTTGCCTGGGTTGTTGTGACCGAAGTGCAGGACCCGGCACTTGGCCTTGTTGAACCTCATGCAATTGCTCTCAGCTTTCTCTTTGCTGAATTTCATGAGGTCACTGTTGGCCCATTTCTCCAGCCTGTTGGGGTCTCTCTGAATAGCAGCACACCCATCTGGTCTACCAGCCACTTGTCCTGGTTTTGTATCATCTGCAGACTTGCTGATGGTCCACTCTGTTCCATCAGCTGGGTCACTAACGAAGATGATAAACACTGTTGGCCCCAGTATAAACCCTGGGTGCAAACCACTAGTGACTGGCCTCCAGATGTATTCATGCCACTGATCACAACACTTTTAAGTCTGACATATTGCATATATATTTTTATTTTCTCACCTAGATTCTATGTCACATGATCCTGCAAACAGTTTTATATAAATATATATGTGAGTATGTGGCTGGCTTTAAAACTGCATATAGTCCTGATCATTTTCGAATTACTCTTGTGTGCAAGCCTGTACAAGATCAGAACTTTTAAAACAACCTATTTGGATCCAAACAAGAAATATGCATCTGACCTCAGAATGCCGGGCATCTCACAAACATAGCTGAGAATTATGTATGTCAGGAAACTTACGGAGAGAAAGATTAGAAATGGAAACTATATTTAAGTGTCTCCTTGGGTTTTTTTAATGTAAATTTCACTGAGGTCAGTCTCTTCAGTTCATGTTTTTTTAAAACATTTCCATAGCTCTCAAAGTATCTAAGGTATGTTAATAGCCAGCTTTTATGCAACGCAAGCAAAACTACACCATTTCAAGTTACCAGAGTTCCTGCTTTGCAAAAATGTCACCTTCCCAAGGTTTTGCACTTATTTTTGTTGAGAAGCAAGGTCTCTTCCTGGGTCTTTTCTGAATTAAAAAAGGGAGGGTAAAGGTGCGTGATGAAACGTGCTGTGAAACACAGTTATATATGAGGAACCATGCATGTAATGTGTATTTTCATAACATTCCCAGCAGCGGCCAAACTTCCACTTCAGAAGAGCTAGCCTTTCACATTTATTTTTTTTTACAGAAGGGAAGATTTCCAGCACTTCTGTGTTTAGTTTCCATATCATGCTTTTGCTGGAAATGTCCTCTTTCCATACAGTACCTCTGAGTCATGGCTCAATGGGAACGCTGACTATAACCTCCTCTTGACATTAAGATGTTGCTGAGTGACTAGAGGATATTTCAAGCAGTGGAATTCATGTTCAGCCACATGTTTGGGCTGACAACCAGTTAAACCTTGCTAGAGCAATATTTTTCTATGCCGTTAGTTTTTATACCAAACAAGGTCTGTAGTAACTGGATGCCCCAATTGAGCAAAACTGTTTACAAGAAATAAATCACTTCTGGCATTAAGAAAACACAAGACCCATGACTCGCAAGCACAGCATCATTCAGATCTTTATTTCTCATAAACCTAACCCCCAAACGTGTATTCTCATACACTGTGACTTGCACTTTGAGTTGTGGTCAGCATTTCCATAACCCTTTATTATCATGCTTACCTAATCTTGTAGCCATATTTACCTGCAAATGCATAAGACACCATTTCACTGCTCAAAAATGAAAAAAAAAAATATGCAGCTGAAGACATGACACAAGGTAGGCATTTTATTTGCTTAACACCAAACCTTAATTCTTAATGCAAAACTCCCAATGATGCATGAGGACCAAAATTTGGCCCTGAGAATGGTGTGTGGCTTGTGCAAGCCACTGGTGCGCCTGAGTTTCAGGTCCTCTTTCTACCGACCCACAGCGGAATAAGTTATTACAACTTCTAGCTTGGCTTTCCGGTCTGGAGGTTCCTGAGTTGCACCATGACGTGTCAGGTAAGCAGGACGCGTCTACTGCTTGCGAGGCGGTCGGACCTCAGTGCTGCAGACGAGCTTCCTCTGAGCGGAGGAGGAGTGCAATCCCCCAGTGGCTTGGAGCTTGGGTTTTCAGACAGATTTCAGACCAGAAGGTGGTGGTTCCGTTTCGTTTATGGAGCAGCACCCTCCGTTTGGTAAGCCCCAGAGGACAGCTGCTGAAAGCAGAGAGCACTGAGCAAACCGTTTGGAAGAAAAAAAGGAAATGGAGCCCAGCACCTTGCTTGCTTCCCTCTCCATCACAGAAAGATGCGAGCAGAGTGCCGGACCAGAACTGGCTGTCGACCTCAAAGCCACAAGATGACAGCCCTGCCAGTGTCCATTTTTGCATCAAACTGTCCAAGCTACAGCGACCAGATACAATCACAAGGCTTTCTAGATCCCTCTACCTTGCAACACAAGATCAGACCCTGCTGGAGAGGCTACAGGGACTGATGATACTCTTTGGAACAGATTTTTTTCCAAGCTGCAAATTTCTCATCTCATCTCAGATAAAATTGATATGCAATCCTCTGCGTGATGCATGTAGTTGTTAGTTCCTCTTTTATAACATAAAGAAAACAGTACTTGCATTTTAATGCCGTAATCTCATATCTCCAGGCAGTTATCTTTTAGCACCAGAGCCTGCTTCTTCCTCTCTTTCTGTACAACATGTAGTGTAAGAAGACCTTGATTTTTGACTCAGACCTCTCATTTCCTCACCATAGAAAAGAAAAAAAACCAAGTTATTTTGAGACCTTAATTAAGTTCCCACGCTACAGGACTTCACAATTTTTTTTCTCATATAGGTATTAAAATGGTACCAAAAGCAGATAATTACTGCTCAAACATAAATTGTTTTACTTAAATTATATATGTTGCATGGTTCATTGGTTTATGTGCATTGCCTCTGTTTTGAAATATTTTGTCAAATGTCCTAGTCGTTCTCAGCCCATTTTACTAACCCTGTGGATACGCATTGAAATCAGCAAAAATATTTTTTCTTAGCTTTTAATAGAAATAATTATGAAAACTCTCACTTCTGCAGACAAATTAACAAAAACATTTGTCAGTCAATCTCAAGATTGTGTGCGCAGAAATTTTAGTTACTGTAGGGAGGGTGATTGACTAGATTTTAACTGTGATACTTCTGGTTCTAAAAGCGTGGCTTACACCTACGAGAGACAATTTTCTGTATCGTTTTTAGTTACTTAGTTAATTTTAAACTATTTGCTAATTTTTCCATCCTGGAAATGGGTCTTTAAAGATGTATGTTACCAGAGAGGCCAAAGGATCCCGCTCAGAAAAGCTACATCTATAAAAATAAATTAAATGGGGTCAGGCCCCTTTCTCTGGTCCTGAGGGCAAATGGCACAGCATAGCTCATGTCCACGTCTTCTTCTCTCTCGTTCCCCAAAACCATTGCCTGCACTGCTTGCCAGGAACACCATGCAGTAGCCGGCCAGTGCAGACCAGGTGACTGCTTATTGGCATCCATCAAAAGTGTGCCGGAGAGCACTTTTGATCATACGATCCTATGCCTGATGGAGTGGAGTTTAAATCAGCCCCAGGATATTAACGACCTTGTTTTCTCATCTTATTAATATTTTTTACGGACAGAATTTTAAGTAAAGTTGCTCCATCATATTCCACTAAGCTGTGCTCATATTTTTTAAAAAAAAGAGAAATCTGACCTAATATTTGGAGTAACGTACACCTGACACAGGCTGAGTTTGAGTGCAGAGGTTTAACAGAGTTTAGTTTTCCAGCTTTTGGAGATTTGTGCTTGTTTATATTATTGAATAAAATATAATCCTAGAGAGATAATCCAGAGAGCCTCCCTTTTTATACTTGGCTATGGACGATCCCCTGTCCATCTCTGCACAGACCCAGAAAATTTCACTTTTGAGCCAATTAATGGAAGTGAAGGTGGACATTGCTGTCCCAGGCTCACTCCCATAAATGCAGGAGCTGGGCTCCCTGTGTGGATGCAGGATTCAGGTCGGTGGGCAGACTTCCAGGCTCAGTGGCGAGTGCAGCAGGTAGATCTCGTGAGACTCATGATGGGAAACTCTATGTCTATCAAATGCTTTAAGATGTCTTTGAAGTCTCAGCTGTAAATAATCATAACATTTCCACAAAATTGACATAAATTCTATGGTGATTATACTCTGTTCACCTTAACTGTGGAGCCAGAGGTATAAAGCCGTGGCACCGAGTGGCAAGCGTGCTCGTGAAATTGGATAGCCCACACTGTAATTTGTAAAACTGGAGTGCTGATTTGGCCGTTGGATAAAATTGGAACAGCTTAACTTTGTGTCATCAGTCCTAATAATATTAATAACACTTTTTTCCTAGATGGTCATTTTTGCTAATAATCCTCAAAGTATTTTACAAAGCTGACAGGTATAATTAAGTCTCGTTTATAGGATAATAATTCGAGGCACAGAGAAGTGAAATTTCTGGTATTAGGACTCACAGTCCGAGTTTTGCATGCCTTGCACACCAGACTGCTTTTTTCATGATGTTAAAGCCACATTTTGGACCAGCAGATTCTGAATTCATGTCTTTTTCTACCCCAAAGCCCTTTCAATATTGTATGTATGTTATCTGTCTACAAAGGACTTAGTCTGGCTGCTAAAAAAACCAGTTTGTTGCTATTTTAATATTGTTTTACTACCAAAGCCCTGTGAGAAAAGAAAGCAGGTGAAAAGAAAGCAGCATAGCTTTCTGAATGCAGCGGTATCACTTGTGAGGTCAATTTGCCTTTTCTGAACTATCCAACTGTTCCAAGAACTGTTGTTCTTTAGAGATAGTGAAATAGGAAAACACAACACATTGGCACAATGAAAACACAACACATTGGCTGGTGAAGAGGGCTTTAAACTAAAGTTGCCAGGCGAGGGGAACCTCAATCCATCCCATACCAGTTTGATGCCAGGGCCAGCAATAGATGCCTAGAGCCTGGAGAAGGATCACAGGTCAGCAGGAGAGCACCTGAAGAGCAGCACAAAGGAACTCCAGCCAGTGAGTCAGCTTCATCGGGTGCCCAACTTAAATGCATCTATGCAAACGCAGGTAGCATGGGGAATAAAGAGGAGTTAGAGATGAGCACATGCCTGGAGAACAATGATCTTATTGGCATCATGGAGACATGGTGGGATGGCTCCTATGACTGGAGTGTTGGAATGGGAGGATACAGACTCTTTAGGAAGGACAGTCAGGGGAGAAGAGGAGGGGGCGTCGCCCTTTACGTCAATGACCAGCTGGAGTGTGTGGAGCTCTGCCTGGGGATGGAAGAGGAGCTGACCGAGAGCTTATGGGTCAGGATTAAGGGAGGGCAGGGACAGGTGACATTACGGTGGGGGTCTGCTACAGGCAACCTGACCAGGAAGACCGAGTGGATGAGGCCCTCTATAGACAGATAGGAGCAGCCTCATGTTCACAAGCCCTGATCCTCATGGGGGACTTCAACCACCCTGATATCTGTTGGAGGGACGACACAGCAGGGCATAAGCAATCTGGGAGGTTCCTGGAATGCATCGATGATAACTTCCTTCTTCAAGTGATAAAGGAGCCAATGAGGAGAGGTGCTATGCTGGACCTTGTTCTCACCAACAAGGAGGGGCTGGTGGAGAATGTGAAGCTCAATGTTAGCCTTGGCTGCAGTGACCATGAAATGGTAAAGTTCAAGATCCTTAGGGCACCAAGGAAGGCGCACAGCAAGCTCACTACCCTGGACTTCAGGAGAGCAGACTTTGGCCTCTTCAGTGATCTGCTTGGTAGAGTGCCATGGGATAAAGCCTTGGAGGGAAGAGGGGCCCAAGAAAGCTGGTTAATATTCAAGGATCACCCCCAAGCTGAGGTGCGATGCATCCCAACAAAGAGGAAGTCAGGCAAAAATACCAGGAGGCCTGCATGGATGAACAAGGAGCTCCTGGACAAACTCATACACAAAAAGGAAGCCTTCAGAGGGTGGAAGCAATCCATGGAGAGACATGGATTTGATGGATGGATCGCTCGGTGGATAAGGAATTGGCTGGGTGGTTGCACTAAAAGAGTTGTGGTCAATGGCTCGATGTCCAAGTGGAGACCAGTGACAAGTGGCATTCCTTGGGACTAGCGCTGTTTAACATCTTTGTCAGCAACATGGACATGGGATCGAGTGCACCCTCAGCAAGTTTGTTGATGACACCAAGCTGTGTGGTGCGGTCAACACCCTGGAGGGAAGGGATGCCATCCAGAGGGACCTTGACAATCTTGAGAGGTGGGTCCGTGCAAACCTCATGAAGTCCAACAAGGCCAAGTGCAAGGTCCTGCAATGATTGAGAGCATCCCTGAGGAGAAGGACTTGGGGGTATTGGTTGATGAGAAGCTCGACATGACCCAGCAATGTGCGCTTGCAGCCCAGAAAGCCAACTGTATCCTGGGCTGCATCAAAAGCTGCATGGCCAGCAGGTCGAGGGGGGTGATTGTGCCCCTCTACTCTGCTCTGGTGAGACCCCACCTGCAGTACTGCATCCAGCTCTGGGGTCCTCAGCACGTGAAAGACATGGACCTGTTGGAGCGGGTCCAGAGGAGGGCCACGAAGATGATCAGAGGGCTGGAGCACCTCTCCCACGAAGAAAGGCTGAGAGAGTTGGGGTTGTTCAGCCTGGAGAAGAGAAGGCTCTGAGAAGACCTTATAGCAGTCTTCCAGTACCTGAAGGGGGCCTACAAGAAAGCTGGAAAGGGACTTTTTAAAAGGGTGTGTAATAATAGGATAAGGGGTAATGGCTTTAAACTGAAAGAGGGTAGATTTAGATTAGATATAAGGAAGAAATTCTTCACTGTGAGGGTGCCTAGAGAAGTTGTGGATGCCCCATTCCTGGAAATGTTCAAGGTCAGGTTGGATGGGGCTTTGAGCAACTTGGTCTAGTGGAAGGTATCCCCGCCCATGGCAGGGGGGTTGGAACTAGATCTTTAAGGTCCCTTCTGAGCCAAACCATTCTATGATTCTGTGATTCTATAAACCCTTTGGACAGATAAATTAACAAAAACAATTAGCAGGTATGAAACACTCAACCATCTCTATTCTTCCTCTAAGCTCAAGCGTTGCCTTCACCCTTTCACATAGTAATAAGTAGGAACAGAGACAGACATACTGGGTTTAAAGGTTCAAACACTTCCTCTTCCCCTGCCCAACAAAGAAGAGAGACATCCAAAATATTTCCAAAGCAAATTATAATGGAGCCAACCACAAGAATGTCCTGCCATTTCACAGTGGCTTGTACCAAGCCAGTCTCGTTGTTTTCCCTGTGGAGCAGAGCAGAAGAGTCACAGTGTACTGCACCTCGACCTCAGCCCCGTCAGCCCCCGTCAGCCCTTTCCAGCCTCAGGAACCTCAGGGTAATTTATGACCAGCTGCCCTCTGCCTCTATGGCCATCTAGGTAATTAGCAGGTAATTACCGGAGGGGACTTGCTAAAGGGTGAGAGCTGTGCACTTTGGATCACCCTCCATTACGGATGCACAGATCTCTTGGAGTGCTTGGTGCCGAGCTTGCGGGTGGACATATCATCTGCGTGGCACTGCTCCATCTTTGAAATGCACCACTAGAAATCCAGGAGGACTACACCAGTGTCTGTTCTTCCTTTCTGACAGCTTGGCTTTCTCTAGAGTTTTTCAAGACCTTCCTCTTGGCTTTGTTAAAAACGGTTTCCAGTTCAAACATCCCATTTTTAGCAATATCCTTCTCTGCACAGCTGTTGGGGGATTAGTGGATATCAGACAGGAAGGGCAAGAGCCACAAAAGGTCTTGGGTGCTTAACTTGTCCTCACTATCCCTCTAAGCTCTTATGAAATCCAAATCCCTACCTTACCTCCCACATAACCTTGGAGATGCCTCTAAGGCACCACCAGCTGTATTCCCTAAGTTTGCCACAAATCCTTGCTCCTGACACTGCTAAAGAGCAAAGAGCCTAACCTGTGTTGCATCTCTAAATCCTTCCAATCCTCTTTTAAGTGTACGCCGGTATCTACCCAGGAATACACTTACCAGTGGGGAGGAGAGGAGATTAAGGAAACTCTAGCCCTCCTTTAACACCGCTTAGGGTGGCACATACCCTCTGTGACAGCGCTGGGAAGAAGCTGGCAGGAGCACAGATCCTAACCTGCAGAAGAAATGAACAAGCCCTTAGCTCTATACCATTATTTATAGGACATTGTCCTATAGCATATACGTGGCTTTCATATCCTGGCCTGTAGTAAAGGAAGCCTGTACTTCCTCTCACTATGACACTCTTTTTATAGCTTTTCATAACTTTGTAAATTTAACTATTTGGGCTGAAATTTTACAAATGTGGTTCACCTGTTTCCAAAACAGAGCCCAAGAAAAAAAAATTCATTGTTTTACAGTGTAAAACACAACAAAACCCAAATAGGTGTTTCATTAAAAAATTCTACTGTCCCTCTTCTCTGGAGCAGAGATTTGGAATTCAGCAAGGGGCTTACCCTAATGTCAGAGACATGCCTTTTCCTGCGAAAACCTTCTCCGGTGAAATTACCCGGTGAAATTATCCTACGAAATGAGCCTTTGGGAACTCTGAGGTCGCACACACTCCACAGAGACTTTTTTTCAAGTTTAACAGCTTTGGAGTTTCCTCCAGCCCTGAGCCAAATATGAGTTTCCAGATAATTTGCTGCTCTTGGCTGCGGAAGGGGTGCTGGTAATGCTGGGGGAGCTGGGAGATGGGGGACGCCTCTCGTGTGCTCCCATTGCTCCTCCTGCTGGAGTCAAGCAGCATGAGGGAGGCTGCTGGGGAGGGAGATGGGTGACCCAGCAGTCAGGTGGGAGATGGGTATAAGCAGGGCGAGGGAAAAGCCAGCCCCTCGAATATGGGTTTTGACCCGGTCGTTGCTGCTGGGGTTGTCTATTAAGGCTTTTCCCACAATTACTGGAGTTAGCAATTCATATAGTTTTTAAATGAAAAATGAACTTTCTGTGTAAGCTTTACATGCTTTCAGCTGGAAGAAAAGAAATAATTCTAATTACCAGGAGAGATATAAGCACAAGTGTTCGCAACACCAAGAGCAGAAATCACTGCAAGAAAGCAGATGGGGCCTCTCACAGCACTCTTTTCTCCCCCTGTAGTCCCCTAGTCCATTTTCCCACACCCTCACACGAGGTATGGTACTGCCATGTGGCAGATCCTGGGTCTCTACGCTTCTCATTCACCCTCGAGACTAATGATCCTGAGCACTAGATAAGATTGTGTGGAAGAGATAAAATGTGGTCATTTCATTCGAGATGTTATCATGGACCTTCTGCACATGGAAAGAAAACTGAGCTTGCAAAGGCTGCCTAAACTGTGGCTTTTCCTAATTTCTTGCTTGACTTTGTGACCCAAAGCTCTTGAAGCATAGAGGGGTGTGTGCATGCATATGTATGTAATATACATTTTTTCCCAGCTAATTTCTGTCTAGGTTAACATAGACATCAGACTGTCTAGTGTGAAAATATATAATATACTAGGTAAAAATGCAGTCAGAAACTGCCATTTTGCTACGGGTTGCAAAGCTGAGAGACACCACAAATAGGATAACAAGGAGAGTTTCATGAATCCAGTTGCTCAGTAACCTAATGCAGCTTTTTCAAAGCCTCAGTGGTGGATTCCTGTCTCCAGGCTCTCTTGTGGTCAAGGAAGTGTGAGGAGCCACAAATGACAGCATGTTCTTCACAGCAACATGCCGGCTTTGCAAGTCTTGTAGGACTCTGGTACTTCAGGACCTTCAGTTTTCATTCGCTGCAAAAGTAAAAAGGCATGTGCCTGAATTTTCTGATTTTTTTTTCTGTTTCCTGCACTTCATGTACACCCTCTGGTTTGTATGTGTGTGAGCCTGAGAATGAAAGAGGAAACTGCCAGATTTATCTATTTCACATCACTTTTCAGTAATGTTATTAGATGGAAAATGAAAAAAATGAAAACCCATCAAGCAATAGGAAAGCATTTTTAGAAATGAAGACGGCAGACAGAACTGAAAATAGCTGTCTGTGAGATGGCATCAAATTTGATATGGATATATTTGAAATTTCTCAGCAAATATGGAAGAGAACACAATTATTATACGTAGTTGTGACAGAGGGTGGTAGGCAGCTGGGTATTCACTTTGAATTTCACTACAGTGGTTTTCTAGGTAAGTATGTCTCACCACAAGAAACACTCAATGTCTAAGTCCTTTCTAATTGCAAAGACAAAAGCTTTTATTTTGGACACTGTGAAAAAGACTTGCCTGTTGAGATCCCTGGTGAAAGAAGGTGTTCAGAAATTACTGGTGGTAAATGGGAGAGGACTAAAGCACCGTTTCCTCACCACAAGAGCAACTCTTCACTGTGCTGTGGGTGGCTGCTCTTTGAGATGCTGGGGAGGACAAGCTCCTCCAGAGCTGGAGAATACCAGAGCTTCCTCTACAGCTGGCTCAAACCAAGCAAACCAGGTTAAAAAAACCCCAAATACTCAAAGATCAAAGTGAAAATCCTATTCCTTTAACCGTGTCTTCCTAGACAGTGATACATAACTGAAGTTTAAACTTCCTTTGGGAGACAGGGATTCAAAACTCTGCTTTGGACAGTTCAAAATTTTTATGTGCTTAGACACACAAGGTGCACACAAAGAGCAAGGGAAGATAAACAAGAAGTAATGAGCTTAAAATTCAACAAGAACAATTTAGGTTTGAGAAGAGGACAAACTTTTTAAAGCTAAAACAACATATTACTTGGGAATTTGAGTTTGTCATCATGGGGTATTTTTTAAAACAGGCAAACATGTCGAGAACAACATGGATGATGCTCAGTCTTGTCTTCAATGTCTTCTTGAAGTCTTTTCCAGGCTTCCAGACTTATATTCCTCTAATTCTGAGATGTCACATGCACACATGTAAAACTACATCAGAAAGACATCAGCAAGAGTACAAAGCAGGCTTCAAAATGTTCATAAAAAACAGACTTTATGCTTCTCTGTGCAATTTTCCTATCTTTAGTCCCCCGCACACATGCATGATGAGACAGCCAGCAACATTATTATTGCCTGTCTGCCATTTTCAGTAGTAGCAGTAGCATTGGGGCTGGTTTGTACCCAGATGTTTCACTCCTAAGTCTTTTTTCTGTCCTTTACTAATATTAATCAGACGGACTTACAAGGACAGACTCAGCTTGTCCTGAATGTCCATATTTTGGCCTCAGACATCCTCCTGTGGCAAGCAGGTCTGCTTAGACACCCCAAAATCACCCATCCCAGCAGCGTGTCCAACACAGAGGGGAACTATCAGGAGGACTTCAGAGCTGGGGAGGCTGCTGCGGGATACAGCCTGGGCTTTTTTATACAGAACTACAAATTCATACCCAGAATCTGGTGTAGGTAACTGTGGTGGCAATATCCAAGATGTCTGTCTTTGATAATACGTGAGTGTCTGAAATTCAGATCCACACAGGGAGAGGAGGAACTACAATAGCACGATGTACAGACATAGGGGCTAAATACCAGGTCTCTTTCTACTCCAGACCTAAGTGATGATCAAAGGGTAAAATGACCTTTGCAATGCATTGTCAATAACTGGTCTGGATCTGCTACCAGATTAATTTGTCCATCAGTGTCAGGCTTGTTCTGCTAGCTGTTACAGTGGGATAGATTTAAGACCAGTTTTGGAGTAGATATAAATGTAATCATGTTTCACCTCCTTGTTAATGGTGAGACTAAAGGTGTTTGATACAAAGAGATTGAAGAGGTGCTGCAGACTTTTTGCTGAGGTGATCTTTGATTTGGGTCTCCTTCTTCAGAGCTTGGACAAAGACCATCAGTTTTACCATGAATGTGCTTGCCTTGCGACAGGTCAAGAAGACCGCATATGTCCATGACTTGTATGTGTAAACACACAGCTTTGCTTGATTGTCCATAACAAAAATGCCGTCTGAAAGAGAAGAACTTTTAATTGCCATTTCTACCAGCAAGAGAGGAATGAATGACATTACAGAAACTAGGACTGCCCAGTTTGCTGGGCAAAATCGTTGAGATTTAATCATGTATCAGTATTGTTTCAGTCAAAACAGTAAAGGTGCAATAGCAATCCTGGTACATCTCTATAAATTTTCTAAATTTGTATGGGTGTGAAGATTGAGTCTATGGTTTCACAACTAGCTAGAATCTGCAATGCCTCAGAGGAACCACTTTGTCAAAGTGATGATTGCTTAGATGATTGGTTATAATCTGAGTCAACACTTCCCCAGATACAGAAATGAAGAAGACACTACAATAATTGTCAAAAATTTATGATCTCAAAATTAGTGGTTTGACTCCCCTTTTGCAGCTATTAGCTCCTTTTTTGCAGCTCCATTTTTACACTCAGCTCTGCTTCTTTTGATGCAAACTTAATAGAAAACTCTTCCATTTCTTTTCCTGCTCCTCATTGTTACATGTGCATTAATAGTGACAGGAGCCTTGAGGAAAAAACTGCATGTGATGAGATAACTAAAGTCTGTATCATAATTTACAGTGCCAGAAGGCAATGTTTTGAAGTTGATTGACATCCTTAATTCTGGTGTTTATCTGCTTTTAAGTGCTTGATTCTACAACTATAAAATGTTCTTTCAGGTTGGTTGGATTATTTATTTATTTATTTCTAAATGTAATATCCTAGGTCTCAGAAAAACCCCACTCTCCTTCCCCCTCCATGGTTCATCAGGTGCCATCACGCTGACATTCACTTGGGTCGGGGGAAGGACTGGACTCTATTGATGCAGACTATGGACCAACCACTATTAAAGCTAAAAGAGAAAGCAGCAGTGGGAGTAAGCTGTCATCTTCTACCAGAGCTAGGTAGAGGTGAGAAAACTTCACCAGTAATTTTCACAGACATTTACTGACTTCAAAGGAATAATGAACAATAGAAATGCTGGGAGTCATCCAGACGGCATAAAACCAGGGCTCATTCCTTCTTCCCCTTCCTCTCTGACTTCTTCCAGTCTCTTTCCTACTTCTGATACTTCACCTAATACCATCCTTCTCCCCTAGACAGTCTCAAATACACAGCAGAAAAATATCTGTGTCAAATTATGCATGTGGGCATTTAATGATTCCCTGGATGGACAGACTGAAGAACAGCAAGACAGACAGACAAATAGATAAAAGCTCCTAAATAGGTGGACCAGCATAAGCAGAGGTATGTTTTTCTTTGACCTGCTAAATATCTGATAACAGATTTCATATTCTCACTGCATTCCAAAACTGCATTAAAAATATTTATACTAAATTTACAAAATCAAGAGTCAGCACTTGGTCGCACACATCAAAGCCCCATATAAACATGGGCATATTTGACTCCATAGTACAGATGCTAATGACTTTTTTTTCTGTAGAGGTTTTCTTTTTGGTCACTCATGTGATGGAGAAGATAATTTTCAAGAAGCACAGTAAGTAAATTCAGTAAGGCCCAAGGAAGTGGGTATTGTCATCTGCTAACTACCATGTTGAACTTTGAAGTTAAGAGAAGCCACAGTGCTCACCACACCGCCATGGTCAATTTTTGAGTGGTAATGTCTTCCTCCAGATGTCATTATGTCAACCACTGTAATAATGTGCTCTCTCTCTAGCTTTGAAGGTTTTTTTCCGATCAGTGTCTAGGATTTTATCGGAAGAGTCATGGACCTTAGGGGAACAACTGCCAAAAACTCATTGTGAAATTTTGCAGGATCAGATTACTGTGGTGGAGAGAGGGTGAGAGTCCAAGACAACTTTAGACAAATCTGTCTAACTCAGTTTATTTGATACAGGTTGTCTGATTGCACAAAGCCTTATTTCCCTGTCAATAAGAAAATATTGCTGCTTAATAGCAAGACAATTATATGGCTGTATTCCAGCTCAACAGAATGGACCTTGTAGCAAAATCATTTTGTTTCCTTAAGATAGTAATTTTCTATTAATATGAAGGTACAATGTAAAAATATCTTTGTAAGAATGATGGTTTATGAATGGCTAAATGTTCATCAACTATTTATTACTCAGATATCATGTACTGACAAGACATCATGGCTTGTGCTCTAATGCTTTTTATCCTTTATCTCTTTAACCTCTTTATCATTTGAGTAACTCCCTTTCTGTGGAAAGAAAGACTCTTTCAGGTCTGTTATGGTTGTGAAATGATCACTTAGATCCTCATTGTCTCAACTAAAATATGATCCAGAGCTAGCCAAAACCCCTGAGTAGCATCCATTAGTATGTTACCCTTACAGTGCTACTTACCGATGGTCAAACAGGAAAACTGTGAGATGGACAGAAACTGAGTTTATGTATCCTATACCCAACTCCAGTGCCTTGACCACAACACCATCCTTCTCTTAAATCAGTCACATTTGGTTTTGGTTATCCAAAATCTCATTGATGAGGTTTTGCATAAGCAGAAAAGTGCCAGCAATGGGCTAAAAGTAGCAGTCAGCCGGACTATTCCAATCCTAATGGCTTCTGTGGGCTTGAATTGGTATTAATGAGGACAGGATTTGCCCTTCTATTACTTTGCCTACAAAAGGATTTCAGTATGCAATGCTTGAGAGGTGTGGATAAGGGGAGAAAGATGGTCAAGGTATGGATTTGTGCAAGTCAGCTATTTGGTCTTTTTGTTCAGGTTTTTTTCAGGTGGTAAAATTTCATGATTAGTCATTCCTCGACTATATTGATCTTGCATCAACTTTTTTCAGCATAAGAAGTGCTGCATATTGTTAACAGTAATTCATGTGTAGTCATGTTTCAGTCAAGGCTTGTATGAAGCGCGTATAAAGAGGTTCTCCTTGTACTCAGGTGACCGTGGTCTGTAGGTGGGCAGAGGGTTTGGCTTCCAGCCTAACTGCCTTTAGGAAACATGCTCTGGCAATCTATGAGGAATGAACAATTTTTTATTCAACAAATCTTGGTGATTTGCACCTAAGAACTACCTGAAAGAGATTTTGGTGAGTTGATACCTATTGTTAATAACCATAGGAGCTCAGGAGAATTCCAGAAGTAAGATCAAAACTTGCACTGATGTGCAAGTTTTCAAGGCAGAAAAGTGAGATGATGCAGATAGCTAACAGGATAGCTAAGACTGATATGATTTCAATTCATGGCAAAATTAAAGGAAAGCAGAGAAGTGATTCAATAAGTAGAGAATTTAGAAATAAGGTGTAGTTGGGGACACTCAGTAAGTTCAAATTAACCTGATTCGCTTTTGAAACAACACATTTGATCTATAATGATTTCTTCTGAGATATATGAAGTATATAGGTTTTTGTAAGGTCAATTGGCTGTGCCGCCATTCTCCTTCAACCATGAGCATTGCACAATCTCAATAGCACTTAAGTGAAATGGATTAAGAAATTATTAGCTAACAGATCTCAGAAATAGGAATGTCAACAGGAAATTAGTTCTGAATATGGTGCATCCACTGGGCTCCTACAGGGATTGGTGTAATGTGTCATGTCATTCAGTGCTTTGATCATTGTTCTGAAAACAAGTATAAAAATTGCTGCTCATAAAATTTTCAAATTACACAAGGTTTTCCAGGTGGCTAAATAGTAAATGAAGACAGAGCCTCAACACCGAGTGATTTGGATCATTCAGTAACCTCATCCCAGTCAAACAAAAGATGATTTAGCAGATACAGATGTAAATATAGCTCTAGAAATGCATAGTACAGACTGTGCACAAGATCTTCAGACCAGCAACAGGTGCTTTTCTGGAAAATATGGGTAGTTACATGAAAGTTATGCTTTGGCCAGGCAAGACGTGACCCAGGACAGGGGTAATGAAGTAAACTGTAACAGTCTGTTACGTACAGTGGGTAAGATCACATTATTTCAAAGTTTTCAGTTTTAGACCACAAGGACCACCTGACCACAGGTATACAATTAAAATATAGACCTTTGCATAGAAATAGTCACTCTGGACTCTATAGTCACAGAATCACAGAATCATGGAATGGTTTGAGTTGGAAGGGACCTTCAAAGATCATCCAGACCAATCCCCCTGCTATGGGCTGGGAAATCTTCCACTAGATTTGATTGCTCAAAGCCCCATCCAGCCTGATCTTGAACACTTCCAGTGATGGGGCATCCACAACTTCTCTGGGCAACCTGTTCCAGTGTCTCACCACCCTCATCATAAAAAATTTCTTCCTTATGTCCAATCTAAATCTACCCTCTTTCAGTTTAAAACCATTGACCCTTGTCCTGTCACTACAGGCACTGGTGAAAAGTCTTTCTCCACCTTTCTTGTAAGCCCTCTTTATATATTCAAAGGCCACAATAATGTCTCCCTGGAGCCTTCTCTTCTCCTGGTTGAACAACCCCAACACTCTCAATAGCCAATAAGCCATTTTAAAGTCATGATACACCTCTTCCAAATACAGATAACAAAAATAAGCTAGACGAAGCAATCCCCAAGGGATCCTAGGTCTTTTCTTCGCTTATAGAAGATGCCTGTAGATGTAGATGTAGATATCCTAGATGTAGATATCCTCACTGTAGACTTCTAAAGTCATACAAGATGAAGCCCACCTCAAGTGACAGCAAAGGAAACAAATTCCCTTGAAGTCAGGAGACATTAACATATCTCTTATTAAATTATACCTTCAGAACAGCGTATATCAGGAATAACTCAGTTCGCTGTTAAAGAATCTCAAATTCAACTGACAAGCTATTTTGGAATATAGTCTAAAAAATGATGAAAGGGCCCAGTTTTCAGAAACAGTTTGTCCCCATTTCACAGTGCACTTTTTGAATCACAGACTGTGTACCCCTCAGGTGAGGCTTACTTAATCAATAGCCACCTTCAATGTGGCAAATATTTCATTTATATCTTGATATTGCAGATTGAATGAAACGGTGTTTTCATGGTATTAATGCCATTAGTTTTCTCTTAAAACCCATTCTTCAAAGTAAAATTCAACAATAACATCAATGCATTCTGATTGGTGGAGACTTCAGGGTGTCTTTATCACAAATTCAACCGCATCTGTCCTTCAGGCAAGTTTACTGACATTTCCAGTGATGAGGAAGGGAGAATGGCATGCCTGTTCACCCCTATGTGTCTGGCTTGCCTCCCTGACATGACATCATTGCTCATGCCCTACTCCAGCATAATCGAGCAGGTCAGTAGTTATTCCAAGCTTCACCCATTCCAGATTCCACCCTTAACCCTCCAAAATGAGTCTTTTATAGTTAAATGATTCACTTATTAGGTAAAATAAACATGAAAATAATGTCAAATTAAAATAAAGCAAAGTAGCATGAAGTTAAATTCAGACTGACATTGAGCAAACAGTCTGGCTGGAATCATTATACCCTTTTGGAAACAGGCACGAATATCGGAGCATGGATCCAATTAGTTTCAACTGGGAGGACCCTTCCTGTTCCTGGCTCCCTGAAGCTTAAATCTCACAGTTTAGATGTTAATTTAGAGTTAGGGACAACTCTCCTGCAGTTGCCATCTACAGGTATTCAAGAAACCTGCAAACTGAGTTCTGAGGCGAAAACAACAAAAGAAAAGTATTGAAAAGTATGTAATTTATCATTTGCAAAGATCTTTAAGACCCTGGTCATGTAAATGCACAACAGGCCTTGACTTCTATAAAAGCTTGGAGAGAGAGCCAAATCCAAGCCAGGTTCACCAAGTCCGAGCACTGGTCTTCATATCTGGAGCTAACAGGCAGGCCAACGTACACAGGAGAAAACCGAGTGGAAAGGGATGTGCGAGGGCTGCTCTGCGACTGCGGAAGAGAAGTGCTGGACTGCTCTTTCTGGCCTGCTGTTATTAATTGGGCTCCACAAGTGATTTACTTAGACGCACTACCAGACCACTGCTACAACCACTCTTTGGCTTTCCTGCTACTGCTCCTCACCTCAGTCCAGCAGATATGAAACAATATGCAAAGTGGTAGGAAAGAGCAAGTAAGCAGTATGGAGTAAGCTTTTGGCTGTAGGCAGCTTTCTGCCTTTCAGACATAAGCTCCCTTGTGGAAGTTGTGGTATCATGTAGGGAAAACACAAAACCACAAAATTAACTCAGTGATGCCACTTGAGGATCCAGCTGGACATGGGATCCATCACTGGGCACAGCTACTATTGGTGCCACCCAAATACAAACCCCAGAAGAGGAGGGAAAGTGCATTTTCCAGCTAAGATAAGGTTGGCTGAGTTGTTTGAGGAGAAGACCTCTTTCAGGCTCACTTGGAAGAACAATTCTCAGCAAAGCTTGTGGATTTTAAACCACTATTTCAACCATATCCAGGGTGTGCATAACACAAGGTACATCCCTACTTATTTGCAAACATACTACCATCCTGAGAACTGTCAGTGCTCCTCAGCTCTATAACAAGGGGTGACATTTTAATATCCTGACCCAACAGATCTCAGCACCATCTCATCAGCTACCTGTCATGAGGCAACCATTAGCACCACAGATCAGATTTGTGCAGTACTTGATTTTGCAGGCAGTGAGAATCAAGTGTCTGGATGTTATTTCTAATACTTGGCTCTTTATTTATATTTTGGGGGGGAAATATGGACATTAAATACATTTTTCTTCCCATTTCTTTGAAAAATCTCAAAACAAATGGAGTCATACTATTTCTGCTGGTACAACCATACTGTTCTGAATTTTGTGTATTTGGTGGCAAGCAGTTTTCAGCTCACACTCTCTGCTACACCTTAAATTGTCAAAGCACAAAAGGGTATTATGCATACACTTAAATTCCCTTTCAGCCCAATGATAACCCTACATATATCTTTAAGTATAAAACTGTTGACTTTGAATATTGGGCAACAGTGATTTAAAAATATCAAAGCTGATATCACCATCTCTGCCAAGTGAGAGTGATCCAATCAAAACTTGGCATAATCAAGTGGTATGAATTCTTCCAAGCATTCATTACAATCTTTAAAACAATCCTTCGTCCAAAAGGCTGATACGGCATCAGTCATCACTCCAAGGAAGCATTAACAAAATAGGTAAGAAAAAAGAAAAGCCAAAAGCAAAAAGCTCTTATTAAAAATCATGCAAATCAGGCAAGGAATGTCTTAACTTTATTTTTATTACACTCACTTCTCAAATATGACAGACCATGTTGTCTACTTTTGGACGTCATCTATGTAGGTTGATTATTCTCTGGATGGGGACATCAACTTTCTGCAGAACACTTTACATTCTAGCACGGTGTCACAGGGCTACGGCCACACAAAAAAGGCCATGTATACATTACTCTTGAGAAAATAAAACCGGCAAGATGGTACCTCTGTAGAATTTCTCTCTTACTGCCCCGGGGAGGCTGAAGATCTCTGCCAGCATCTGGTAGTTCTAGGCCAAAACCACAAGCACAAACGAAGAGAAGGTGGCAGTTATCCTTGGCTGAGGAGAGGCTCTGCAGCCTCCACCACTGTGAGGGAAAGGCATCCTCGGTGCCAGCCCCACACTCCCAACGTGCCTTCTGCAAGACCAGCCACCTTCCCATCATGCCCTTTGGTGGCAGCCTGGCCCTGTGGTTTATCGGGCCACTGCTGCTGACAGAAAGGTGAACCTTCACACACCCAAGCAGGGCCAGCTGCCTGGGTCTTCTCCCAGAACACAAATCCCAGATCCTTGCAACCTCCTTGCTTTCTCCAATGCCCCACCAGTCTGTCATGGCAGTGCAATCCTGGCACAATACACTGTGATCCCCCTGTCCTCTCTCCACAGTCTTCAAGGACCAAACCACCTTCTATCAAGAAGAAATTATAACATAGTCAGCCTGTTGGAGTAATTCTGCTTTGGAAAGGTTGTGAATTAACCAGCGGCAAACGCCCACCTACGTACTAAAAGAAAAGTTTTTGTAGATTTATGCACATAAACATCTTGTTTACTTTACTAGAAAAGAGACATGGCTGGAGTGAACTATGGTGACTAGAGCCAAAGCACTACATCCAAGACTGCCCTCTGAGTCCAGCTTGATCTACTCATATCTTCAAAACCAGAAAGTGAGGCATAGAAAGAGGCCAACTGCTGTTTTAGGACTTCTCTGCCCCATTCACTATCTCTGTCATCTGAATTAAACCTGCAGAGCTTGACCTTTTGAAATTTCATGGGAGTAACTACTTGTTCTCCTGCATGATCCATATCTTCCAAACAAATGCATGTTCTCCTGCATGATCCATATCTTCCCAGTTCTTCTTGCAAGCAGAACTGGCAATAATGATCAATTCCACAGATTGCAAGCAGAACTGGGAATAATGACCAATGTCCCTCACCAGTCTGGACCAAGGGGATAGAGTACAATCATTCACCACTACTTGTTCTCTATGGAACTAAAAATCTTTCTGTGATTCTCTTATTTTTACCCTTAAAAAATACAGAAGAGAGGCTGCAAATAGCACAGCTTTTACTAGTACGTAAGAGCACATGGATTTGTTTATAAATTGATAGGCTCGG
Source organism: Oceanodroma leucorhoa (assembly GCA_030449065.1). Classification (NCBI taxonomy): domain Eukaryota; kingdom Metazoa; phylum Chordata; class Aves; order Procellariiformes; genus Oceanodroma; species Oceanodroma leucorhoa. The sequence goes on along the minus strand of JASVER010000055.1, from coordinate 4,317,500 downwards.
GGAAGTAGTACTGCAATGCAGATAAAGTATCATAGAATAGTAGTAGCTAGAGTAGTGCTTCCTCCCAAATCCATCTCTCAGCTCCTTTCAGACAACCCTTTGGACATGGCAGGTGTGAAGTGTAAAGTAATAAATCCTTGGAGAAATGTTGAAAAACTAAGAGAAAGTATTTGCTGATTGCAAGCCTAATGCCACCATTTTATTAGATTTCAGATGAGAAACCTGGGAATATCGTATGGAGCAGAAGATTCAGCATCTCAGCCCAAGATTAAAATCCTTCCAAAAGGAGGTTGTTCAAAGGAAGGTATTTAGCAAGAAAACAACTGATCATTGAAAGGATTGTCTTCATGATCCCTTAATGATGGATGGTCTAAGGACATTCATCCTAGGAGCTGACGGTGAAGACTGTAGTCTGGCTCCTGTCAACCCAGATGTACGTGTTTATATAAGCAAATCAATGTGCCTCTGCATGATTCCTCTCCTCCATTTTTATCTCACAACAACGTTGGAGCAACTTCAAAGTCAGCTTCATGTTTTTCAGCACAAATACTGCCAGTCACTATTATACAATACAGCATTTAATCTATTTTAGTACTAAGAATGTGTTATAATTAAACACATAAGACCTATTTTCAGTGTGGAGATATTGCAAGCTAGTTGAGCAGACGCTACGGAAGTAGGTGGTAATGCTCTCATTGACCTCACAGAAATCAGAGAAGGGCTGATAAGAAATGGTTCTGGAAACACCATCTTGAAGACACCAATGAAGAAAAAATTGCTCTTCTTGATCTCAGTAATGCATTTCCACAGCTTGCCCTTGTGCAAGGCAAAAGGCACAAATCACAGTACCTCCCGATGTCTGCTTTACAAGAAGAGATTGTGGCCACTCTGGCTCCTTGAATTTTATAAACAGTGCAGTCCCAGTACACTGGCTACTGTTTTGTATATTCAATTGTTGGGGGGGGTGGTATCAATAAACAGCTGCACAGTCAAATTAGTACTGTTTACTGTCAAATTAACAAGGAAAGTGATACTTTCTGCTCTTTGTTTATAACTCTGCACAGTTGGCCCTGGCATCAGGAGGACTAAATGAAAATGGACAGCTCCCAATGGTAGATGCTCTCCTAGATCAAACAGAAGGGAAATTTTGTTTGTCTTATAAAATAAACAGTATCTTTTCAGGTTCATGTGCTCAGAATAACAGCTATTCAGTTGCACCAGCTGTTTTTTATTTCATTGCTAATTGTATGTCTCATTCCTCAACCGACTTGCACGTCATTGTTTCTTTGCTGATGTTCACTCAGGGAAAGGGAATGGGAGTCGAGCACACACGTGTGTGCACGAGGTAGAAGAGTGGGGAGATGTTTAAATGCCTGGATGAAAGTTGTGTACATTTGCAGGCCTGTGTTGTACTGAGCTTCAGAAGATACACCCTGGTCTTTCAGCATGCTCCCTGAGCTTTGTTCTTGGAGACATGATATGAAAGGGATGCCAAACACTTGCTTGCGACAGTTATACGAAACTGAGCCCATATTGAGGGTGCTTTTTTCCCCCCCAAATGCCCCCAAAGTCTACAAACAGTCCTTAAAGAAATATTCTGAGATCTTCAGTCAAAATATAAATTTTGAACAGAATTGAATCACTACTTTTATGAAGATGTCTACTTTAATAGGGAAAACTTAATTTATTCCAACTGAGCCTCATTTTTAGGTGTGGTCTAGGCTACTTGCATCAGGAAAACATTATCTCTGCACACTGTGCTTCTTGCCATTCACTCACTCTTCTGACTTTCTTCCTTCACCTCTCCATTCATTAAAATTTCTCTTACAGTCACTTATTTTCTAAAATCCCGTGCACTCAGAAATATATAAAGGCTGCCACCACACTACAAAAAAAAAAAAAAATTGCTTACACAAACTGTGCACAAGCTTTGCTTATGACAGATTTTCCCCTAATTTTACACTATTTGCATTATAGTCACTTCAAGACAGGTTTTTGCAAGACACTTGATGTTGGTGTATCTTTCTCCTTAAATCCAATAATGCCATTTATTTACAAGAGTATATTTAGAGGAGTTGTGTGGAGAGCTTTCTAGAGCTATATTTCTTATCAGAGAAAGTAAAAATTGGAGAAAGTAAATACATAGACTATCATAGTTCACTGTTTACATCCTTTGCTAAATGCTCAGAAACTGTGTGAATGAGGGTGGCATAAATGCTTGGATACACTAAAACCAAAAGCCAGCTCTTCTCTGTCTCCAGTTAAAAGGCTTTTGTGGTGTTATCATGTTGATAACTTTGAAATGTTATAAATAGGTAGATATGATCTCTAAAGAATGTGTTTGAGGTCATTCTAACTCATCCATCTCAAGAAAAAAATTCACTGCAGGCAACTTTTGCAGATTACATAAAGTTTGGTAGACAGTTACAGCAGTGAGAGTTGGTCATTTCTCCACAGTGACTTGGTAGCTTATAGATCAGTATTATAGTTGGGAGTCCTCACCTAAATGGTTTATTTATTTGTTAGACATGAAGGGTGGGATGAATGATGCTCAAAGTGCTTTCAGGACACATCTACATGTGTTCTGGGCATCCAGACCCCTGTTATAGTCAGTAGAGGTTTAATCCCAAGAGCTAGTGACATTTAGACTGAGGTTCATCTTGCTGTAGGCACCTACATCTGGTCAGACGATCTGTGCCCCAGGTTCCACTAACCATACCAATAAGATTTAAACTATAATGGGAGTTAAGACAACTAGTTCACAGGTAGATATCTACATCTATAAACACCTGAAGTTATGAATTAAGGTGACATCTAAGTGACTTGCCTAGGTTCCCTGTAAAAATAATGGAGAGGAGTGGGAATCCTCACAATGTTCCTTATTTCATCCTAAGAAGCAACTGTAAAATAATGGGTGGGATATCATACTCCATTAGCTTCTAAGGAACCCTAGATGAGTGATTCAAGCTACCCACACATCTTCAGAGGACTGAAATTCAGTGAGATGAGAGAAAGAGAAAGAGAAAGAGAAAGAGAAAGAGAAAGAGAAAGAGAAAGAGAAAGAGAGAAAGAGAGAGGGGAGAAAGGCAAGGGGAAGAGAGAGAAAGAAGGAAAAAGAAGGAAAGAAGAAAGAACAAAAGAGAAAGAAGAATGATTTCTCTTTTTTGTTAGAAAATAGCATCATTTATTGAAAAATTATATGGTCATCTTTACTGGCATTTGTAAAGAACAAATCCTGACTTGCTATAAAGCAAGATATCAAATCAAGATCCTACCAACTGAAATTTCCCCTGTGCTTTCACCTGGATGTTTAATGATATACTTCTGATCCAAAAGCCTCTGTAATATTATTCTTTCAGTATGACACTTCACAAATGACTAAACTTCAAAGGACATTTCTGGACATTTGCAGGCTGGGGAAAATTACATCAGAATAACACAACAGCAAAAGGTGCCCAAATAACATACAACATAGCTCTGCTAAACCCTAAACATGGTGGCTACTTTATTTAACTCTAACAGCATTTCTGTTGGGTGATGCCAACTAATGCAGGGCAACTCTAAAGCCAAAGAGGGTAAAGGAAATCACTTTTTGCAAATCTGTGCCAGACCTTTTCAAAAGACAACTAGGAATGTAGCAAAAGTGATCAGAGGCAAATGAGCCTGCCAGGCTTTATTTACTCTCTACTCCCTGTCTGTTGGGGATTGACATTTTTTATATTTTTATTTCTTTTTTAAAAACAATAGTTTAGACAAATGTGTCTAGACTGATGGTAGAGCAAATGTGACATTAATTATGGATTCCTACACAGTGGCTGACTGTATGTGGGCAGTTGCCAGTTCCCAAGGAAACAAAAATTGCCAGGCTGCCAAACTGGAAATAGCTGCTTATCTTACCATGGTCACGTCTCTGAGTGTGACGGGTATCAGATGCTTCAGAAGGGGTTGTTGGCACATTGAAGCGGACAACTGTAGGGTAGCAGCACTGGAAAGGTGCTGCTGCATTTCCAGCAAAAGGTGTTAATAGAGAGGAGCCTGCTAGGAGATTTGTTTTCACAGCTCTGCAGGAGGTACTTCAGATCCAGTCACCTGCCAGGTGAAAGCTAATTTGGCTTGAAGAAAGTTTTCTGCAAATGTGGTGAGAGTGCTTCTGCACCCCAACCTAGCCCATTTAGTGGTACCCCTTAGTCTGCTCTCAAGGGTTTATTTCCTCAGGCTTGTCCACAAGACAAGGGGTACCCAGAAAGTAGGAAATATTGCAGATCTTTTACAGCACTGTTAAAACATCTTCCTTGCTGCGAACATCTTCCATCCTGGAAAGACTTTTGTGTTATTCTGGTTCCATTACATTGGTGGCTCCAAATTAATGTGTTATCAGCTAATAAACTAATGCCTTTCCCATCTCAGTTGCTTCCAGTTGATGGCTCTGATATTCCAGCAAAAATTCCCATTATTAATCCTAAAGGTAAATCCTTGTATTTTGCTCTGTTGAATATCATGCTATTTCTGCTTTTCTGACCCTCAGGACATCAGTTCTCCCTGCACGATACCCCACTCCTTCTCTTTGTGTCATCAGCAAATCTCAATAGCTTTTTGTGCTAGAGTGACTAATGACCATATTAAACATGCTTAGTCTTAAGAAATAGTTAATGACAAGCATAATTCTTGAAAAAACTGATCTAGTAACCTCCTTCCAGCCAAATACATCATTTCTTTCATCACGTGCATTTTTGCTTTCTATTGAGCTGATTCCTTACACATCTTCCAGTTAATTCATATTCGATCGCTGATGGGCTACCACATATATTCTGATATCTTGTGGGGCTTTTGGAGGGCAGAGCAAGATATAAATACACTATAATGACATGGCAATGTCACCTAGTGCAGAACATACTGCTGACCATACCTTTCTCAGTTTATACGTGAAAGTATATTGTACCAGTGTCCCAGACTGGGTTGTCAGCTTCTACACAAGTTTATAGGTAATGTCTTTAGCAAGAAAAGTTCTTTTTAATATTTGGGTCCATGGCTGAACCTAAAAAAAAATTAAAAAAAAAAAAAAAAAAGAAAGAAAAAGAAAGTAGGCAAAACGGTTTTGACTTTTAATAAAGACTCAGCAGTATAATTTTTAGAACTTGCCAGTGACACAACCCGTTACTGGTTTGTCCATATTAAAAACTTCCTGGTTTTATTTTTAATTAAAAATAGCTCTGACTGGCAGAAGTGCTGAAGGCTGTAACCTTCTGGTTATCCACAAAACTAGAATAACAAGGGCAATGGGGCAACCTCTCCTCACCCTGCCTCTTCACGCTGTCTTTGTTCTCCCAGAGGGTCTAACTCTTCCCACTCAGTCTAGAACTGTTTTGCTGAGTCTGACACCAAAACTGTGGAGCTGAATTTCCTGTAGGGATGCCAGGGACAAAACCAGAGTCAATGTGTAGCCACAAAAAATCCCTTAAAACTTAAGACTCAGAAAAATGACTCAGACTGGCTGAGGAAGCCAATTCATACAGATAACTACTCTCTGTAGCATTCAGGCTAGGGTGAAAGAGGTGGGTGAAAACTCCTGCCCTGTTATTAAAAAAGCAATTTCCCTGAATTCTCCCTGAATTGAATTCTCCATTGCCTTGAGTGATCTGCTGGTGAAAGTGCGTCAGTCAGCTCTGCTGGTGCCAGAACCACAGGTACTAGGCATTGCTAGAGCACCACGCTTTCTCTCTGGAGGCAATGCACCTCCCTGATTTTTTAGTTCCCCACTTTTTTGAGGGGTGTGAATATGGAGCTGCTGAGAAGAGAGTGGGTAGGGGTGGACCGTACACTTCTCTGATGCTCTTGATCCATCAAGGATCTGAGCCAAATTGCTATGACAAATTCATAGATTGCTTTAACACCACATTTAATGGCGAAGAGGCAATCAGGACGCTTGCATGTAGTGTGGCTGTGTCCTCCTGAGCTGAATGAATGGTTCAGGCATGTTTTGACTCTTTTCACTGGTGCAAGTGGGCAAGACAGATAGAAGGAGATGGAAAACTAGGGCTCCAAGAGACACGCTAGTGGGAGTGCCACCTCCTGTGGTCTGTATCACCTCCACCTTAGCCTCCACCTAACAGCTAGTGCCCAACGAACTTTCTGCCTCCTCAGCTCTATCACATCCCTGTGTATGAACTGATGCTGCTGGCCTTTGCATGAAGACACCAGACTGTGAGTAGAAGGGCAGGGTCTTGACCCCCAACAGAGAGGCCGGGTGGGCAGCTGGGAACAATCACGCCTGGACCCATCACTGCCAATTCCACCAGCGTTGATTGTCGAACTCCTGCCTCCCCGTGCTGCACTCTTTTTCACGTGGTTTGGCTTTCAAAGCAGAACATATTTATTCAAATCAGCTCTCTGATACCAGCAGGATGAAAAAAAAATCCATTTTAACCCAGACCTTCCCAATGAAATGTTTCCTTTCTACAAAAAGAAAGCAGTCCTTGAAAGAACTGCTCCTAGCAAAGATGTACCCTGAAGAGAAACTTTTACAGATGTGATAAACAGAAGAAATTGGAAAGCCCTTGAAATTGCATATCAAGAAGGGGTTTCTAAAGGGCAATTAAAAATAAGGGCTTATTTTACCCAAAGCAGTCCAAGGAGCATTACCGTACCTGCCAAAGTGACCACAGTTGGGAACAGCAGCAGGAGCAGAGAAGGGGGGAGGTGAGGTAGGGTATGGGGCCAGGGCATTTGTTCTCAGCATGAACATCGATTCATGGTTCTTGTTTCCCTCAAAACACAGAAAGAAAATCAAGATGTACAACCTTCTTTTGGAGGGTTCATGGTGTAAAGGCACTAAGTTCATTAAAAGCATTTATTTCACAAAAATCAGGCAAACATGCCTGATGTGGTAGAAACTATCAACCTGGGGTAGAGTAAGATCTACCAAGTGACAGGGAAAGGCTGAATGACATTTTGGGCTTCCTAAGCCACCAAGTCCTCCTAAGCTCTTTCTCCACATTTGGACTGGCTGACAGCTTTGATATTGTCCACATCTCAAATTTAAAAAAAAAAATCTAGAAAAATATTCATTTTCCATTAAATCTGGCACACAGAAAACTGAATCCATAAGTGACTGAATCCATTTCAACTGAATCCATAAGTGACAACAATGCATGGATTATAGAAACAAATGTACTGCTTTGCTGTACCCGCTGTGCGCAGTTGTACAAGTTTATTTAAACTTGTTCAGCTTCTGCCAGTAATCAAATCCTTAACACCACTGCACAACAGAAGACCAGTGACTTTCAATCTACTTCCATTTGCATGATGTATCTTTAAACACAGACTAAATTTAAGAAGGTGGTATTCTCCCATAGATAAATCATTAGCGAAGAAGCTGGAGATGATATACTCTAGATATTCTGTATTCCAGTACTTCTCTTATTAATGTCTCCCCGTGCCTCAGTTCCCTTACCCTTAAAAGACCATTAATATATCCTGAAGTGTTATGGATGCAAGGTAGTACAGTAAAACTAACCAGTCTTGTTTATTTAGGAAATTCTGAAACAGAATCGATACACAATATTAGTAAATATGCATATAAGTCTAATTTTAGTTTTCAAGAATGCCCTGAAAGAGTGAAGTTCTGCAAAATCGTTGACTGGGGGTTGCTCCAAAAGGAATTAAAGAAAACTATTTTCTTCTTTTCCCTTTGATTTTTAACCATCTTTTTCCAACGTTTTATAATTTTCTAGTAATTTTCCTGGGTTTTTTACTCCTATTTTTTTGTGTTGAATACTGCCCACGTGTTGGATTGACTTTTTTTGGTTTGGTTTGATTTTCCCTTTCTAGTATTTTTTTGTTGAATTGGTTACTTCTCATGGAAAGCACTGATCTTTCCCTATCCTCACTGTGATAAGAAATGGCTATGAAAATAGACATTTTCCTACCTTTTTTCATAATTGGACTTTTGGAACAGAAAATCCCTTAAAACAAGTAGGATGCAACCTCAGAATAGGTTTTTTGTATTGTACTAAAACTTGATTTCTTCATGTGGGCTAGTCTGAGGCTGTTGCAATGAATTATATGTTCCCAGCATCCAAAGATTTTGAACACTCACTGCCAAATGCCAGGAGTTACTATTAATAGTAAGCTTTTGACTACTCCCTACCCCATAAATGGCTGTTTCTGATACGGAATGGGCTCATACTTGGCATGAGCGACATATATGCAAGACTGCACATTCATGAAATACACGTGTTCCTTATGAAAACACAGGCTGATACAATAGAAAAGAGAAAGGGGAGATGGGAATACTTTGTAGGCTGTGAGAGGAAAGGGAAAAGGCAATACACAACAAATGGACTTGCTGAATGGGTAGTCCCAGGTGAGGAAGGTGTATAAGCCTGTGTGCGGGATCTCACCAGCTTCAATGGGATATTCATGGACCAGGCTCAAGTCCCACTGAGACCCCTGGAGGTCCCTCCTGTTACCTTCTGTGGTGCTGGATCCCCGGTCCCTCTCCTTCTGTCCCGGCCTTGCAGCTCTTGCCCCTGGCCTTCTTCGTTGACCCTTTGCTGAGCTAATTCAGCTCATTAAAGTGACAAAAGATTTATCCAACAAAAAAAAGTGTGGAAGTGCACCATTTGTTGCCATTTTATAGAGGTTGCTCAGCTCACACAGGAGTCAGAGCCAGTAGAACCAGCCCAGCGGAGGGGCAGGACTGCAGGACCCTGGTGCTCCGCTGTCTAACGAATTCCCACCCCAATACCTTCCAGAAATCTGCCTCTAGTTGTTTATGATGGATATATATTTAAATATTTTGACCACAAACACAGACTGCATCTATACTAGTACATTAAACATGGGAGCAACGCTTTGCCGGATGTCCATGTCCACACTGCTAACTACTCTCCCAAAAGTGGACAGTTACACCCAAACTGCTACTGGGAACAGTCCCCGTTCTCTGCTAGCTCACAGCTCACAGCTGGGCCCTGCAGAGACAACCAAGGGGCTGTACCTGAAAATGCCCTTTGACACTGTTTAATCTATCAGCATAGGTGAAGACATAGTGTCTCTGGTCAAAAAAAACCTAACAGCAGCTTCTGCCGAAGTAGTCAAAACCACTATTGCTCTCCCAAGTCACAATGCATTCTCCATTCACATTTCGCTTTCAGAGCCCCTTCTAACAAGATCCCTTGAGTCAATAAGGTATTTACTTACTTATTTATTCTAAATTTATCCCAGGGTTGAGTAACCAGTCTTCTATTAATTTCCTTCCCCCCACCTCCTCTTCTCTGTCTCAGATGATGACCCTGTCACATAAATGTTTCCCAAACACTCCTAGCATGCGGACCTCAAGTTGTCACTTCTTCAGAACAGGGCTCAGGACTCATTTTTAAAGCATATTCAGGGGGTGGGAAAAGGAGAGAGGAGGGGAAAAGTACAGACTGAATTTAGTTCTTTTTTTGCACTAGAACAAATCCAGATTAATTCCAGTCGTGCTGATGAAAGAGAAATTTGTCTTTGTGCTGCCCAGCAGGGATCTTGTAGGCTACAGAATATTCCCTTCCTTGGTTGTAGACCAACACAACCTTATGGCACACAGGGCCTTTTCTTCACAGCCCTCGTCTGGCTCAGCCCTGATTTGCAGAGATGTCAACAGGAGCTTTTCTCCTGGCTCCAGTGGTGGATGTCTTCAGCTCTTGCCTGGTTTGTTTCCTACTCATCACATTTTGCTGGCAGCTACCTCTAGCATTAAAGGGACAAATGTGTTCTCAGTTATATATCTCCTAATCGCTGACCTATGACACTGCAATGAGAGGAGCCTTTCTTGGGCTCGAGCAGAACTTGTCCCTTTCAGAGGTGTGATTCAGTGAATGTAACTGCAGACAATCTTGGAGGTTGGTTATAGCAGCTGCTGACTGCCCAATCCAGCGAAGTGTGCAAGCCCAGGGCTTCCGTTCAGGCCACATGTAGTCCCATTCATCTCCACAGATTATTCTCACCTGTCTTCAGCCATCCTAAAGCTAAATGTGTAGTCTGAGATGGTCTTCTTCAAGAGAATGTGGTTCCTCCCATCCTAAGAGAAGTGTCTACAGCCAGCAAGGTAAACAGCTTTGTGGAGGTGCTCATCTTGCATCACTGTTGGCAGAGACACCTTGATCTGAGGTGGCCAAAGCTAGCTGAGGACAAGCCCACCTGAAGGGTTTGGTGTGAGCCCCTGACTTTGCACTGGGCTCTGCAGCGGCAATACGCAGCCCTTACCCATACAGCAGTTCCTGAAGATAAATAAAAATCTCAGCTCCCTTCCCTGCCGCATCGCCATCAGATAATTGATCCTTATGGTTCACAGCAAGATAAATAAACAAGCAGACCTATGATTTGCAGCAGCCAGGTTTCTAGGAGGGTTTAATGTCTTTGTGAGTGAAGCTTTTTGCAGAGTGGGGTACTACTCTGGTCTGGTGGGAGTCAACCAGTGCTGCTGATGAATTCATTGGAAAATCTGACCCAACCTGTAGACACCAAATGGGAAGAAATCCAGCTCCTGGCTCATTAGAAAACCTGGCCCCTTGCAATGTAAACAGTTCCTCGGTTATCTCCTCCAGAGCTGTCACCTGTTGCAGTTCTACAAGGACACAGAAGCAATTCAGTCCTAGAAAAAAGTAACCAAAGAAATACAGATAATTGCAAAGAGAGCACCAGCAGGCCTCATTGCCAGAGCTCATCTTCACACATACTGCAGACATGGCATGAATTTGCAGTTCTCTGGGACCCAACACTCGCTATTCACAAATGTGAGGCAACCACCTGATCCTCCCAACCGCTGCACGTGTGTAACCTACGTGCCCAGGAGGCTTTTAGTACAAACTGCAATCACTCCTGCTTTGTACAACTCCAGGCTGTTCTCCTGTGAGAAGCCACACAACTCCTCGCAATGCTCCTGACACAGTCGTGGCAAACACCAGGAAGGGGTTGACCACCCAGGTACCACCACCAAGCCACGGCTCGGCTGGAGAAGCGGCTGCAGAAGGCCGGCTTCAACTCAGGTGGGGTCGGACATCCGAGGTCAGATGTCCGGTCTGAACCAGGACCTCGGTCTCTCTCTGCCTAGAGAGCATGTGGGCATGTACCACATTTGAGTGACTGAGTAGATGCTTAAAATAAGGAGAAAGTGCTTTGAAATTGTCATCTCCTCCACTGCCTTTGGTGCCCACAACTATGTTTGCACAAATATATCAGGGGTATCAAGAATTTTATAATGATACTCCCTCACCCGCGGTTCCACTTAAAACCGCTGTAATAAACAAAACATACAGAGCACATCACTGGCACCAGAGGTTATAATTTTCTCTGAGCAGAAATATTACCAAAAAAAAAAAAAAAAGAAAAAAAAGAAAAAAGGCAGGATTTCATCCAATTTAGGAAGAAATCTATGCAGATCTTTCCTTTCATTAAACTTCTCAACTATTATTAAAGGAAAATCAGTAGCCAAAAATTCTTTGATGATGACATTGAATCATTTGATGATAGAGTGTTTTGGGAAAGGCTACAGATGCAGATCACTGGTAAAAACCTTGAATCCCAGGAAGAAAAATCTTTCAAATGTCACAATACTTTCCCTTTTGCAGAGGAACACTTTTAACCCTCTTTTTCAAGTGAGCTTTACATTTTCTCTTATATACTTTGGTTTTGCAGCTATGAGGAAAACAATATACGATGTGTTTTCTTCTGAAGCTGCAGAAGATCTTGACTGATGGCAAAGAGAAAGCAGGTACCAAGGCAAGAAATTTTGGTTCTGCAGAATATGAAACAAGCAATGCTCAAGCATACTGGGAGCAAAGGTGTTTATTTTCTTATTTTCCTGCTTAAGACATTTCATAATACCATAAGGAGAACGTGGGTTACATAGTGAATAATTCATCACTGCATAACTCCTTTGAATTCTATTGTCTACATATCTTTATGTTTCAGATATCCCAAATGATTTATATTTCACTAGTTTTTAGTACCCGGCTGTGGACACTTCAAAGAAGATCTGACTTTTAAAGGTGCTGATCAATGTTGTTCAGAGGCTGGAGCTATTTGAAGGTGCTTCTCTTGCTATGTCACCCCCATCCAGTGACATTGACCTTCTCCCTTATCTTGGCTTTTTGTTTTAATCAATCACTCTCTCTTTAAACTTGGTGGAAACGCTCCCATTCAGTAAACCAAATGAGCATGTCTTCAAGCACACGCTAAACTCTATCCCAGATCAACAGACCATATAATCCCCGTGACTTCAACCCTGGATTTAAGGACAAGTATGTGACCGTGCATTTTTTCAAGTGGGAGTCAAAGAAACAAAAGATCCCATCCAAGCTGCATCTGGCCCGCTTTGGGCACCCATGAAAAGAAGCCGGGGGCTGCTTACGCCCACCCCTCTGAGACTGAGGCAGAAAAAGTTTCTTCATCTTCTTAATTCATATTACATCAGTAGTAAACTCTGGGTCCCCTGTGTTATGTACACACAAATGAAGACGTTCACCCAGCCCATGTTTCGGAGGACAGCAAATGAGTAAAGCAGGGAGGGGGGACACAGGGTGACAATGACTGTCAGCCAAACATTGCCCATTTCAGTGCACTGGAAGGGGCAATTCCCTTCGAGCTGCCATCTTACTTAAAAATGTAGTTTCACCTCCAAATACTGACTTTAGATGAGATATTTAACTTTGGTATCCTGGTTAGTAAATGAAGATTAATTGTTTTGGTGGGGATTTGAGTGTGTGTCCAAACCAGCAATTTTATATGGAAAATTTTTACTAGATTACGTTTTTTAATGAGAATTTCCTTTTGGTTGAAAAATGTTTTTCATCTGGGATAGACATTGCTCAGAAGAACCCCTAAGTGAGGAGTCACTAGCAGAAGATCTATGACCTGTGCATTCAAATTTTCCAAAACTGATGATAAAAATGAGTTGTGCCCCTGGGACCCCAAGTCACCAGTGCAGCAAGAGGTTCCTGGTCAGGTCCCTGCGGGGGATGAGCCACCCTCACAGCTCTCAGGGTGCTCCTGGGAGACATCAGGATTTCATCGGTCTCGCTAAGGAGCGGATAAAGGCAGGAGAGGAGCAGATCTGTGATGTCCATTCCTTTGTCTGCTATAGTGGTGGTGGCACTGAGGAGATAAGGGTTTTTTGGTTAGTATTATTTATCAGTCGCATTTTTAGTCCCAATGCTGAGCATAGTGGACCTCAACCCGTTACATGAGACGGGAGGTCAAGAGCTAACATGGGGCATGGCACAGATAGATGTGGCAAACAGAGCGGGGAGGAAGAAATAGCAATGAGATTGCCATGGTTATTCAGTCTCTGGTGTCCTACATGGTCCCAGAAATAAGTGAAGACAGGGACACTTGGGAACTCAGAGAGGAGCCTTTCAGAGCATGGTCCGGCTATACTTTTCTGTAGACGCAGCAAAAAGGCCCTAAGAAAATACCATTCCTTCTTGGCTCTGGCTTTCTCTCCCCAACCCACTGTCTCTAGGTTTCTCTTGCAACTCACCACCACCCTTTTCCTCTCCGCTTCCTTTCCATGGAGGAGAAAACCCTACTGCAAGCCCCTCTATTTATTCCAGGAATGGGAAAGCACTGATGATCCTGTGCTTCTTCATACATTACTGCCCAGGACATGAGGGCTGAACTGTCCTGGCCATTTGAGGATGAGTGAACATCTTTGGACAATCCTCTCTGCAAATGGAGGCTCCCATAAGACATCTTTATCCCATTTGGATTGCAAATTCGTGGGAGTAGCAGTCACTTCAAGCACTTATTATATTATTGACATAGAGTGTTATATGTTTTCATTATTATTTTGCTACATTACTATAATAGGATGTCAGGATGTGTGGAAAACCTCTTTCAAAGCTTCCTGTGCTAAACAATATTGGTCTTTCCCATTCACTATTTGTCACCACCCCTTGTGCTCCCCTGTATTTTTTTGAGAGGAAGGGATTAACCAAGTTCTCTGCCACCAGCTCCTGACAGAGCCAGGCAGGCTTGTGCACAACCATCCTCAATGATCATTCAAACCACTCCAGACAACCACCATCACTGACTTAAGGAGTGCTCAGGCAACCCCTTGCCCATAGGCAGAGTTGTGGATGTTGTAGCAAAGACCTGAGGCAAGGATATCTTTCAGGGGCTCAGTTGTTTGTTTAGCAAACCACCATCCAAGGCGTTAATTACAGCACCCAGGTGCTATGTAGATAAAACAGGTCTGATGTACCGGGCAGAAAAGGGAGGATTCGTGAAGGAGGATCTCAGCTCTCTGCTCTGCCTGGGGTGGTTGGTGCCACCACGGTCCCACTTGGCCACTGTGGCTTGTGGCTACTGGGCGGCACAATTTAAATGAGGTTGTGTCTCTCCCCAGAAAGCAAATGGTAAAAGCACGTTAAGATGTGATTTGTTGAATGGCAACCAACAGAACAAAACTCCCCAGACAGCTGCTTTTCCCCAGCGCACCCATTCCGACAGGCAGCTGGATCTGATAAAGCCGTAATTGCCCCTTCCACTTCAGAGAGCATCGCGGGGAGGGGCGCACAGAAAGCAGCCTCTCTCCTACCTGGTGGGCACAAGAGTCTCATGCAAAGCAGACCTTTGAGTGGAACTGGTGCAGGGATGTAGAGAAAACATTTTCCTTTTTTTTTTTTTTCTTTTTTACAACAGCAAATATCACATCATCTAAATCCCTTGGTCCCTCTGCATCTTCCCAGCCCCAGTCCTGCCAGTCGTGCCTGTAGGACCCTGGTGCAGGGGAGGAAGCAGAGCCCCATGTTGCTCCTCCATGCGTGGTGCAGATGCGAGGCAGCCAGTGGTTTGGCTGCCAGAGGAGCCCCAGAATCAGGCTGGTCTCCGTAGGAAACAATGGCATTGTTGCCACTGGAATAAACATCCTGGTGGCCCATTTGTGTTTATCTGGTATTTCCATTCTCTGCTGATTAACCCAGCCAAGCGAGGTCTTCATGTGGTAATTACAGCACAGCTCATTTGTGTGTGTTTTACAATGGTGTTGATATAATCCCACTAGAGCACCCCAAGCATGTGCAAGGAGTTCCCACCAGAAATCTAAATAACGCCCCAGCGCTGCTGACAGCTTAATAACATGACAAAGTTCAGTCTCGCTGGATGTCAGGGACAGGAATGCGGCTCAGGCTGCTCTGACCTGGAGCTTTCAAAATACCATACAGTTGAGGCTGAGCGTTTGACAAATAACCTTTTCTTTGCCTGCTCGAATCCATCAGACGTTACCAGGTGCCATGGAGAGGCCACATGCCACTGCTAAAATGTTAAATTGAGTGGCACGGCCATCGAAAGCTCGGGGGAGGGACATTTATCTTTATTATTATTGTTATTAATAATGCAGATATTGCTGTGCATTGCATTCCAAGGTATTTTTGCAGCACTAAATCATCCAAACGCCCATCGACGGCCCTGATAAATCACACAATAAACCAAAATTCAATACAGCTGTCAGCCCAGACCCCAAGCAAAATCTCAGTGAGCTTAATTATAAAGTTCAGGCGGGGACTGAGCCTGTTTGCAAGGGGACGAGCAGCAGCATGGCACTGCCATTTCAGGCACTCGGGAAAGGCTGTATCAGCCCTCTCCTCCTGCTCCTCAGTATCTCAGCGCTGCCGCAAGCAGCGGCATGGAGATGGCTGCTCGTGACAATATTTCTCATTGTTTTCCTCTCTCTGCTTTTTTCATGCTGTTTCTTTACTTCTTCCTATTTATTCTAAGCTGTTTCTCCCCATTTGTATTATTTCTACTTTTCCTTTTGCTCCTCTCTTTTCCTTCCGTTCTTTCCCTCTCCCCCATCACTTGTCTTCTATCTCACCATCCCTTTTTCGCTCTTTCCCTCTTCTTCCCCTCCCGATCCCCCCATCAAAGCAAGGAAACCGTAACCCAAAGGAAGAACAAGAATTGAACCTGTGCCAACTCAATGGGCCAAGAGGCTACATATGGAACCAGCAAATCACAGAGCCATGAAGGATGTTAGTGATTTAAAGTTATGTATATTGAAGTCTGGATCTTAAAATGAATCCATAATGGTAGAGGTAACTAATGGAGAGACTTAACTGACAGCAAGCAGAGTTTTTTCTTTAACATTGTTATGTTCCCACAAACTCCTCTTTTCCGGTCCCCACCCTTCGCCTGCTCCCCTTTCTGATTAGTTCAACATCCATGTTGACAATGAAAAGCTAAAGCTGCTGCTTTATGAATAAAGATTTAAGCCCATACACCATAAATATGAGTGCTACTCTGGCTGGATGCAGAGCAAAGCATCCAACTGGCTCTCTCCCTGGGGAATCGTGCCCCATGGCAAGGGGTAGTGAATTTTGCCGGCCAAACAGGCATGGCAGCACGACTCTCGCTGCGGTGTGATAAATAACCTCCATAGGTCTCAGGCTTCAGCGGAGACGCGGCACAAAAGCCAGCAGGACCCCTGTGGTGGGTCAAAAACCAACCACACCGATTTTCTGTGATCGTTACAGATACCCAGAATTAAAATGCTGCTCTGAGGGAAGGATGCCACCATAGATGTATACACAAACATGTATAAGTAGATGCATGTATGTGGGTATGCACACAAAACATTTTACAAAGAAAAACTACACTAAAACATTACTATACTTGCAAAGTCAAACACTCCAAACTTAGGAAAGACCAAATACTGTTCGTCTGAGCCAAATTTGCTAGTTTTTATGGTGGCACTGAGACCTGAGGTGGCAACAGTTGAGGTGCAGGAGCTCTGAGCACTCCCAGCTGCACTTGAAAGCAGTGGAAACATAACCCAAATACCTGACCATACTACTTAGTATATATACACCATATACATATGTATATATGTATGTATGTATGTATAGACTGAGAGACCCCTCTTGGCTCAGGCCACCTAGCACCTTCCCAAACTAATCTGTCCCCAGCATCATTTGGAAGTTCATTTGTCCAGAGCCTGTTTCTAATAAGCAGTTTGCAGGCAGCCATCCAGTTTAGGAGGGTAAAACCAGTATGGACAAGAGCTATTTCGTGCCACTTTGTCCCAGAGACTGGGAATTTTCCCAGCACATTGAATTTATTGATACAGCAGTACCCTGAAATTGCTGTGCAGTGCAACATACCATAAAAAAATCATGTCTTAAATAGGTGAAACAGAGCATCCGAAGTGAAGAGAAAACTCATATCTAAATTTCTCAGTATTGGTTTCCATGCTGTGAAATATCATCCTCTCCCCCTTAGGGATACATGAAGTAATCTAATCAATGTTCGTGAAGCAGTTACAAACAACGTTGCTGTAGAAAGCGCATGATACCATGACTATTTTAAGGAGCTTCCTCACAGGCTGAGTAATCAGGAATAAAGAGGGCTCAGCACCACACATGGCCGAGGAAGCAAATTGCATCACCCGTTCAGGGCGCAGGACCTGCGCAGGATGCGGTACAGGAGCAGATGAAAGCTGGTACCACAACCCGTCCGCACAAGGGGGTGAATGAGGATTACACGGGTGACCTGAGCTCCAGCAGGTTTTTAAAAGTCCTTCTCTTGGCACCGGTAATGTTCTTTAACACTGTTTTAACAAAAGGTTGAGGGGAGGGGGACTTCTTGCAATAAATTCTTTCTCACACTTCTCAATGCATATACTTCCATCCAACTTTTCCCAAGACCTGTAGCTTACCTACGCAAGGAAACTAGAAGAAATTCCCCCCTATTATCTCTGCCCTAGAAATCAGGAGCATAAGGGTTACTTAAGCCCTACAGAAAACACCCTATCTTTTTGGTTTTGGCAATTTAGGCTTTCCAGACTGCTGCACCTTCTTCCCTATGGCATGAAATTCCCCTTCGCATTCCGCAATGCTGATTTAAAGAGAAACTTAAACAGATTAAAGCCCCTGGAGTGTACACACAACACATGGGAGAGAAGGGCTGTGTTTCCCTCTAGCTGCTGAACAACAGGGCGGATTGGAGACTGGCCACCAGCTCCTGGCATTGCCACGTTCAGCCCTGGGATGACGGTGCTGGAGGAGCCAGTTGCAGTCCTGCTGCGGAGTGACTAGACTGTGGGTTTTTCCTTTTCCTCCAGGCTTCACCAGAGAAAGGCTAGATACTGTTAGCGGTGGCTGAATATTGGCCAGATTATGGGGCATGTGGGTATAGCCTATATTTATTTTTTTTAAGTATATATTTGTTTGATGTTTTGCAAGCATCTGCTTAAGATTTCTGTGCTTATCTAAGGGGAGGAAAGAGCCCATTCTTCCCAAAGCCAATTCAGTGCAAGAAAATGTCATAACACTGCTGGGCCCCTTTGTTTCATCCTTCGCCAGAGGGACTCCATAGTTCCTCTGCTACTGCTTGGAAAGCCAGGAGCAGTGGCTGGCAATTAAAGGCATCTGCTGGGCTCTTGAAAGGAAAGGCATGCACGAGATATGAAGGATGGATGACACCTGAAATGTCTAAACTCTTGCCTGCCGCAGACTGGACTGATTGCAGCGTGTCTAGCAGGATGTGTAGAGTGTTACAGCAGGTATTGAGATAAAAAAGAAAAACCAAACTAAACCCTCCTTGACAAAGCTCCCCCCCACCCCATCCCTGAAGGAAGAGGTGCCAGCAGCTCCGTGGAGCCCGCTGAGGACTCTATTTTTCACGCGGCAAGCAGGGAGAGACAGCAGTACAAATCCCCGTCAGATAGAGTGATTAGCTGGGTAGAAGCAATTCTTCAGAGACCGAATGACCAAAAAAATGACCAGCAGCATAGAGACATGGCTGTGGAAAGGGGAAAGCTTTGGCTTGTTCAGAGCAGATGCATAAGGAATGATAAAATAAAGACAGGAAAAATGACGAGTGATCCAGGTTGTTACTCACCCCATTTTTCATCATTCGGGTCTGCAATCACAATCACTCATGCACAGAAACCTCTTATTTTACACAGTGCTTAATGGATCTGATGCACTCGCTACTGTAAAATATCACCTAGACCAGTGTCCAGAGAGCCTGAGACCAGTGTCAGGTTTGTTTGTACAATGAGAGGAGCCGGAGCTCTAGGTAACTATTTGTAGTGAAATAAACACTAAAAAACCACCACCAGCGTGGAACGTGGTTTATGTCTGGTCAGTATGGTAAACCCCAAGTGCTGGGGCTCCTGGCACCACCCTTTGAAGCATTCAGTACCAGCCACTCTCAGAGATGCTCATCTGGATGGCGTAGTCTCATGCGTGTGGTTCTGGCAATGCAGTGACATGATGGAGCTGTGCAAGGTGTGAGGTTCTATGAGAAAATGTATGGCAGTGTTACTAACCACCCGCAGCAGTGCTGGCCATGGTCAACCCTCATGCAACTGAGTGACCAAACAGCAAAGCTGTACTTCCATTCAGGACTGGTTACAAATTAGGCAAAAAAGGGATTGTACTACCTTATTTATTCAGTCTTTGATATGCCCGATGGTGGGTTTTGCAGGTGTCCTGGTTTTCCTCCATGCTGCCACAGTCAGAAAGAAGGGAAAGACCATGCCTGCTATGAAGATGTACCTCAGTGGTTGCACATTGAGGGATTAGTCCAAAAGCAATGAGCCAAGGCCCTGGACTTCTACAGTTTTGCACAACTGAATAGCTATTTCAGCACTAGTTAAAGCAGAAACATTAGGCTGACACCAGCTTGGGTTTAAAGACTTTGAAACAAATTCTCATTCTTATATCACACATCACATCAAGAGAGATATGGTACTAGAGAGATGTGGCCCAAAGCGTACAGTCTTTAGTGACCAGAAGAAAAGTCGAAACGTAAACCGGGAGGAATCCTGTTTGTTCCTCTCGAGTTGCAGCTGTTGGATGATGAACGCTTGTTATTTCAGATGGATGGTGATTCCTTGTCATTTGCTGTGAGAGGGGCTCTGAGGCTCTGCCTCTAATGCCTCTCTGGAAGTGGTTTGCTTTGGGGAAGCTAAATTCAAAGTCTTGTGCTGCAATAAAATTTACAGTGCTTCACATTTGTGTATCATAATGTCAGAAAGGCCATCCTGGAGCCAAGCCACCCAGCCCTACCTCAGCTGTGTCTACAGCAGAAGGAATGTAAGAAATAAGGCAAGTGGAAACCTACTTCTCCCTGGACCCTCTCCCAGCCCTGGTATTTAGGGAATTCTTGACCTGGAAATTGCATCCAAACTTTCATGTTTAACAACATTAATGGATCTGTTCTTCATGAAGTTATC
The DNA here is from genome assembly GCA_030449065.1 of Oceanodroma leucorhoa. Taxonomy (NCBI): domain Eukaryota; kingdom Metazoa; phylum Chordata; class Aves; order Procellariiformes; genus Oceanodroma; species Oceanodroma leucorhoa. The sequence continues at coordinate 4,297,285 of JASVER010000055.1, read as the reverse complement.
ATATCCGTATTTGAACCCCATATTCATTTTGATCTGCACAGCATCCTCTGGTAAAAGGCTGCGAAGTTTAATTATCCACTGTGTAAAAAGGCACTTCTTTCTGTTTGCTTTAAACTTGCCGCTTGATTATTTCATTAGGAACACGTAACCTGTGATATGAGAAATACTGAATAATCATTCCCCATTTCTCCCCATCCATCCTTTTATGGACCTGTATTACAGCCCCACCGGTTCTCAGATCCTGTCTGTGGTGCTTGGACACTGCCTTGGAGAGTGGTCCAACACGGTACCACCAGCTGCACACACTCTATAGCACCAACATCTGGGGGACGGTGCATGAGTTATACCCTGGCCATGCTGCTTCTTCTAGCACAGATGTACCTTACTTGTTCTTGCTGTCTTTCCCTTTATTCCTATTACACCATTTTTTAGATACAGAGAAGAGTATAGCTGTATTCAAGCTATTCAAGCCATTTTTTCTTGCAGCCAAGGGAATGTTGCCTGTTTAAAAAAAACAATTAGCAAATTAAACAAAAGTTCAGGAATAACCCAATGAGAAAATAAACCGCTTTTATTCAAATTATCAGGTGTTAATCACTCTTGGAATACAAGATTATAAACAGCTCCAATTCAGGAAGGTGGATTTCTTCATTTAACACATACTCATTTGAAGGGTACAAAAGAAATGTTTGTTTATTTGTCCAAAAGCTTAAAGTGAAACAATGAGCAGATACTTTTTTGCTTTTAAAAATTAAATTTAACTCTTTCTTCAATAATAAAATATACTACCTATTATACAAAAAGGACATTAATTTTATTCACAGTTGACAGAGTACAGCCACACAATCATAATATTAAAGGTGAACTGCAATGACATTTTAATTATATTATTCCTATTAATATATATTATGAGGGCTAGAGCAGCACACAAAGGCTCTAATCAGGCTCCTGTTGTGTTAGGAGCTGCACATACAGAGAAGAAATATATAGTTCCTGCCCCAAAAGGTTACAGTCTAATCTAAAATTACCCATTAACAGAGGATGTGCCTCAACTGAAAATCACAAGTATGCGAAGGGATTTATCCTGTCTGTCTTTCTTATCTGATGGAGACCCCTAGATGCACAGCTACTTTTCACTGTCAACCACTAGAAAATAGTTGTTTACAAATAAATTGCTTTCCTTTGAAGCTTACCAGGTCCAAGTTTAAAGATCATTCCTGCTTTCTCCTTAAGAGTTATCAATTTTGTTTTTATCCCAGCAGATCAGGTGGTGACAATCCCAACAGCCATTGGGTGTTTCTGAGACTAATGACATTTTGGTGGAGAAAATCCAGCCCTGGACTTGGGTCTAGGCCAGTACCTAAAAATTTGAGTGTCCTTTCAACTGAGAGATTTTTTGCCTATATAACGCCCTGAAGAGGTACGGTGCCTGATCGCCATGTCATTGTTCATATCCCAAATTTCGCTTTGTCATGTCATTGCAATTTTTAAGCAACTGTGGGTCAGTTTAGGGCCATTCAGGTCTCTGTACAGGTTGCTTTCACACTGAAGATGGAAAATATGTCCATATACCCCTTAGGACTTCCAGACTGGTTCCTGCTATCCTCTCCCAGTGGAAGGACTGTAGCATGTACAGTGGGCTCCTCTTTCTCTCTTTCAACATCAGGCCCCCCTCTAAATAACAAGGATTGTGCCCCAAATGAGTCAGGATTTGAAAATGAGTGGTTTTTGAGGAAAAAAAGCATTTCCGTTCACCCCCAAGTCTCACTACGCAACTTGGTTTTGATCTTCAGGCTTTAGAACTTTAGACTACAAAAATAAACTTATCGATCACTAGATCAGAAATTTCTAGGCAATAGAGAGCAGGACCATTAATTAAAAAAAAGAAAAAAAGAAGAAGAAAAAAAGAAAAGGGAGGGGGGGGGGGGTACCATCATAGCTATAAGGATTGCAGAGTTGAGGACCTGTTCTCCAGAAACCAAACCAAGCATCTATTGGGAATTGATTCACAGCCTCTGAAAATACAATTGCATGCATAAGCAGTCAGTTTTGGACTAGGAAAGAGAGTTGAATTGGGGTTTGGGGTTTTTCACCCCAATTTCTTACGGTTAACAATGCCCAGCAATTTCCAGCACTAAACAATGCAATACACTCCTGGTTGATTTAAAACCCAAGGCTTAGACACAAAATGGCATTGGAAATGAGAAGCGAGGCAGCGTGGCGGCTCAGCACACTTAAGGGAACATTTTTAAGCCATTTAGCAGGAGTTTATTGCTTCGGCACAGGAGTCTTTGAGCATTCAAGCACGACAGGGTGTGCATTGTTGTGCCAGAATTGCCCGCCTTGGGTGTGTGTGGTGTGCGGCGAGGGGCCAAAGGCTGTGTTTAAACGCACCCGCACGAGAAATGCGATTTAGGCAGAACAAAGCACACTCCTGTTGTGCCTCCCCGTGATTATAAAATAGAACTGTGTCATTATAAATAGAAAATGACTGGTGACAAAGATGCTGCTTTGACTCACTTCTGAGGCCAAGCTCTTACGCTGCGGTTCCTGATGTCAGAGCAATTTAGCGGCTGCGCTGCAGGAAAATGTGTCTGGTTCAGGGTTAGCCCGTCCACATCTCATGATGGCTTAATCTCATTTTATAACAGCAGGGGATTCACTGTGGTCCTTCGCAAGCAACGCTATCCGTTCATCCAAGGACGGTCCCGGACGCGTTCCGAAATGCGCTGTGCCCACTGCAAGACTCAGACTGCTAAACAGCAAATTACCCCGTCCTCCACAGAGACTGCCAGACTATCTGGATCTGTGAAGTTGCGATCCTGCTTCTACACAACTAAATGGTACGGTTCTTGTTTATTCCAGTGGGAATAAAATCAAAGACGCGGTAATAATAGTGCTATTTCAAGAGTATAAGTTTTCCTCTTTATGCCACCTTCCATCCCAACACACTTTACAGCATTATTGAATTAAATAATGCAGTTAAATAAAGGGAATATATATATAGTTTCTATTTTGTAAAATCAGTAATAACAATAATAATAAAAAAAAACCAGAGATTGGAACTGAATCTTAACTCCCTGTTGCAATATCTGGATTATTCTGTTCATTTAGTCCTAAGCATGTTCCCTAAAATCTTCCTGCTTAAATTATTTAATCAGAATCACACTTCTATATATATTTTATACCACAGTTTATTCCCAAAGCTGGGGATAACCTCTCATTTCCTGAAAACTCTTAAAAATTTCCTTAATGAAAAAGCAGAGAAATCTGCTGTTTGCAAATGCTATTTACTTGTTGCTTACTTCCAAACTAAAGTAGTTGATTTAATGAAGGGGAAAAAAAAAGTGAAAAAGATTAATGTGGTGCCCGTAGCCATTTCCCAAATTCTTCAGAGTTTATAGACCTAGGGAGACAGGGAAAGAGCAACTTCTCAGCAGTGCAGCAGAATAGGCTGAAATGACCCTTTGAAACCCAAGTGATTCTGGAGAATTAAAGGATGTTCACTCCTGCTATGGTTCTACACTGCAAACTGCTTTTAGGGCTCCCAGTAGTACCCATTAGCAATAGCCAAGCTTTTCTGTTTTAATTTAATTTAATTTAATTTCCACCAACAAATTCCACCCTGTGGTGAGAATTGACAGTATCATGTTGAGAACCATTAAAGCATATTTGGATTGTTTTTACTCCATGTATATATAAAAAAAAAATCCCCCACCCTTCTTAGTTTTCTTTAGACAAGCCACTTCATAATAAGAGTGAGGCAGACACAATGGAGGCATCGTTACACTGTGGGATACCACCATAGGGAGTGTGGTTGGAGATACAGCAGAACATGCCTTGGCATTACACTGCCAGTATGGCCTGGTCCCAGCTCCACACTGAACCTCCCCATGATAAACCAGAACGAAGCCTGACAGCACTGGTGGTGTCCCTCCAGTTACCACCAGGACAGAGCTGGTGTCCTTCTTCTGTAATAAGACCCTATATATCACTGCTGCTTCCTTTTCTCCTTGAGTGTTTTCTGTTCTCTAAGGACATCTTCACGCTTGAAACATCTTCGTGCTTATGTAGCCTTGGGCTCTACTGGGAATTCCTATTGGGAATTCCCCCACTGGGAATTCTGCCACCGGATTTCAAAGGAAAGAGAATAATAATGCTGTTCATTAATATAGGCTTTTCTGTCATGACTTTTAGGCCCCTATCCAGGCAAGCAGGCAAGCACATGTTTAACATTAAACACATGAGTAGTCTCTATTCACATGCTGCAAGCTAGAAATGCTCATTAGCACTGGATCACGGCCCCAGCTGAGATGCTAACACACTTCAGCTAGAGAGCTGGGCTGGAGAAAAGGTGGCACTGAAACCTTTCATTGTGGTTGCTCCATCGCTGGCTGAGCAGCTTCGGCATTTCCCGCCCGAGCGCTGCTACTCCGACGGGCGATGGGTCGTCCATTTGGCAGCAGAGGCACGACCTGCTGAGCTGCGACAATGTCATCATTCAGAGCTGGTTAGTTGAGGAGCACAGCTCAAAATACATCACATTCAAGTGCATCCTCTGGAGTATTTTCAGCTTTAGCATCTCTCCAATAAATGGTGAAAGGGGAATGATTTGGGGCAACGGGAGAATAACATGAATGCTGCGGTCTCTGAGATGCTGCTGAGTCCTGTAATGCTGCATGGTGAGTGCCTGAGGAGTTACACGGGGCTCTTCAGACCTTTAGGTCAAACGTTAAAACATGAACTGATCAAGCTTTGAAAACCAGCATTGGATGGGGTTCCTGTGCTTTCCTAGGGCTGGAGTGTTGCTTAGGATGCGGGGCAAGGAAATAAAACAGGTTAATGCTTTCTGCTTTCCCTGCACTTGAGCTAGAAGGGAAGAGAAGGGAACAGGACCCCTATTTTCACTGCCTAGCACTGAGTTAGTCGGCTGTCATAGTTCACTGCCAATACAAACCAGCAGATCCCTCCTGACCAAGGAAATGGGAAATTTTGTTACTCAGAGGGAACATCTCTATGTATCCTGGGGAAATCCCCAGGCAAAGCCGCCTTAAACATGGTGGCTTGCTCAGGTCTGTGCTGCAAATCACAGTCCAGACTAAACAGTCTATCACTCTTGGTTAAAGTATCCCAGATGAAAAGACACATTTTTTAAAAATGCTTTTAATACTGTTTTCTCCAAAAAAATCATTACCTCCTTCAACTTCTCAACAAGTGTAAGCCTCACAGCTTTCCTGCCTCCTCTGGAATTACTAGGTCATTGCAGACATCAAAATTAATGAAGAGATGAAAGATTCAGCAGAAAGGCAAAATCTTACTAAAAAAATTTCTTAATATCAAAAGCAATTCAAGAAAAATGAATATATCTAGCAGAATAATAAACAAATGCAAACTTCCTGATGCTTAAAAGAATACGCATGAAGGAGGACACAAGACTTCAGGGTTATTTTTTTCTTTAAAATACCAATTCATTTTAAAAAGTGAATGTTTCCATGTGTTTCTGGGACTTTACATAAGTGGGATTTCCACTGCCCAAATTTTTGCAATACCTTAAACTCAGCTAATTAGCCAAACTCAGTCAGTACAGCAAGGGGTCTCTCTTTGCTTCATCCTACAAGACGGATGGGTTACACTCCAACACGCTTCCCCGTGTGCCCATCCATGAGCACCCTGCTGCTTAGCACTGAGGAAACGGCAGAATGGCTATGGCTAACTTGGAGTTGACTTTGAACAGGGACGAGAGAGGAGGAGAGGTGGCTAGGGGTTAAAATAAAATAAAACCATATTCAAAAGAAATGCTATGTGCGATTCAGCTGAACTTTCTTGTAGGAAAGAAAGATGTCTAGATTCTTGGTGATATAGACTGTCATTCCTCCCTGGCAGTGGCTTTTCAGCTGATGCAAACACAGGAGAAGAGCTTGTAATCTGTACCTCTATATTCCACACTAGTCCTGATAAAGCAGTATCATTATATCACTCTTTCTGGAAAAAATGATTGTCAGAAGCCCTCATTTAAACAGTCTTGACACAGATATTTCTTTAGTCTTACCTGCACAGCAAGATGACCTCTTGGCAATTCAAAGAGTCTAACAGAAAATAAGAGTAACTAATATATGGGATCCTCTAACACTCCCATACCACTGCTAATAGAAGAAAAATCAATATTAGTTCCAATATGAATGGAGTGTTGGATTGACTGAACAGGGAGCTTTGAAATAAATATCTAAGAAATGTTTGGATGAAATGGACATCTTTACAGACATTTGGTCTGCATTTCTGAAATGTAGATGATTAAATCCACATTGTTGGCTTCTTCCCCCTCTGCACTATGTCTTTCTTTACATCTTGCAAAAAATTTATGAACAAAGTTATTGTAAATCTGCAATGTCTGTCTTGTCACTTAGATTCTTTTCAGAAATGCTGCCTTGCCAATGTAGATATACAATCCTGTATGATTAATATTTATTACTTATAATTCTAAATACAATGGAAGGTCACCAAAAATACCCTGCCTAAAGGAGTCTGGAGGCCTTTAAAATCTCACTGGTGATGGATCCTGAGTCTTGAGAACTGAGCTCAAAAAATCTTAGCAAAACACTTTTCTATGTAGGATTTCCAGTATTTCCTGCTTCTGACTATGGCTAAAGCCAAAAAGCACAAAGGTGAGCGAAAGTTACAGATCTGAAAACATGAGCTTGGATTTCAAACCCAAACAAAGGTCAGGGAATGCCTGAACCTGTCCATAATCTTGGATCAGCCTACAATAGAGCTATGAGTAAGATGCAAAGTTAGGATACAGTGAGACTTGAATACAGACAGAACGGGCACGGTAGCTGAAAACTGTTTAATTTCCCTCTTATTCTTTCTCGTCTCCATCAAGACATTATATCTACATTTTTTGTGTGTGTTATAAGAAAAGTGAAGATATTTAAGGATTTTTTTGTTATTAATTAAAAGGAAGGTACCTTGGGGATTTTCAGATTTTATAATGAAATCCTAAAAAGATTTTAAGAATATGCAAATCATCTTACAAAAACCTCATTTTCTTTTTGGTATAAGCCCAACCATTTTTAAACATAATTTTTTAAGAAAAGATGCAATTTGGAGTTGCTGAGATCAACTGTGTTTTGGCCCTCTTCTAGCAAAACTAAAGTAAGACATATTAGAACATTTCAGAACCACGGGATTCAGCAAATTGGCGAAGATTCAGAGACGGAAGAAATCATGACAGACCCTGAACTGGTTCATTTACTCTGCCTGAGATCTGTTGCATGTTTGGACAATTTCCTTTAAGGAGCTAAATATAATAAGCACAAAGCAAGAATCTGCATCTGCCTATGCATCTTCATTCAAAGATTCACTGCAATTGTGATTAAGCCACTAACTGAAGTACAAACCTGGAAAAAGACAACTGAGAAAAATGTAGATTCTGTTGATCGGCGTGCTCCTAGCCAAATCATACTGAAAGTAAAAAAAATCCCAGTGACCATTAATCAGACAGAAGACTTTTCACTAGAAACAAATTTGCAGAGCATTGCTAACACTTTTCTAAACAGACAGAGCCATCTTGACCAGCGTGCTGAGTGAAAACAAAACCAGAAAGACAGACAGAAAGGACCGAGTCAATTAAAATAAATAAATAAATAATTGCCTTAATTTACAAAATAAAAAAAATCACTAATAACTCCAATCTCATGAAGAAATGTTTTTAACAAGCCACACGTGCTTGCTCAGACACTTCTAATCTGATTAGATTTTTCTGGCTGCTATTAGTGTTCTCTGAGCCAGCTGATTTCTCAGCCACATTTTAAAGAGGGCGAGCCTTTGCCCTCCAGTCTAGCCGTTGTTAAATAGCCCGTTCTAGGGGAAGACTTGGGAGTTCATGGATTTTCTTCCGAGGTTTTGGAAAGTTCAGAACAAATTGACCATTGCATGTGAAACAATAGTCAACCACAAACTATCTTCACAGTCAACGAGCAACATTCTGCTCCCAGCTGGGTTAGTGTGAAAAGTGGAATAATCCCACCAAAGCAACAGGATGGCTTCAGATTGTCATCAGCGTCACACGGCAGAGGCTGGCTTTCGATGCTGTCTCTAGTCCTCCAGCTCTCTGGCTGCAAACAAGCCTGCTGTGAGGTTCCCCTCGGTCACAGCTCACCAGCTTGGGGTTCCCCTCAAATCAGTGCAGCTCTCTGCAGCTCTGATCAGGAGGGGAGCCACATCAGGTTACAGCTCAGCTCTATTTTATCTCTGAAAACAATTATAAATCCCCCCAAACTGAAAATTGAGAGCCATGTGCACTGTTGCACATGTCAGGGCACGTGAGTTTCATGCAAAAGAGCTGTCATTCTGAATTTGCTAAAGTAATGTGCAAATAATCACTAGTATAAAGCAGATTGTGTCAGGCAGATGCTACAGATAGATAGAACAAAATAATCAGTTTTAGAAAACAACCCTAATTCAGAATCGTGTAACCTGGATCAGTAAACCCTGGAGGAGTGGGACTAAGGCGTCACGCATGGATTTCTGCTAGCATACTTGCTGAATTTCTGGCTAGAAATGTGCCTCTCTCTGGTTTAGCCTGTCTTCTTTGAGGCTCTCAGAGCAAACTTGTCCTGGGGTGAGATGATGAGTGCTTGAAAGTGACCCATCTGGAGCCCAACGTGAAGAAAGCGCTTCCCCTCCCTGGAATTCTTGTGCAGCGACAGCTTTCTCCTGCCTAGCCAAGCTTCCCAAGATAGCAATTATAAAGGAACTGGCAACCATACAGTCAAGACGACAATATCCTACGTGGTTTGGTTAGCTGTGCCAATTCCCTCTATTTGCTGGAGTCAATATGCTGCCCCATTATCGCTGTGTCTGAGTGTCTCTACCAACTAGCAGGTCCACTGGGCATTTTGGCACGAGCCCCGCTCTTCCAAGGGCTGCCTGCTCAATTGCTCATTCACTCTCTTTCACTTTAAACATTCGGGTCCAAGAACATCATGCAAATTTTGTGCAAAGTAGCATCTGCAAGTCTGACATATTCACTCAGGCTTCCCCCTCTTGCGCCAAGTTAAAAATAAATACCCTATAAACTCTTGGGCCAGCTAAGACAGAATGTGCATTCAGAGAGTTTTTTAAAATATAACTGCTAAAGAATTTCTCCTTTAGGGTCAAACTCCTTTTTTTCCCCTCTCTCTTTCTCATATTTTGCTCCTGCCTCAAGGATCTCAATAGCACTGGGGGAAAAGCATCCTGGAAATAACCTACAGAAGAATCTATGTGTTCCTAACTCTCTTACTTGAAATTTCAGCTAATAACCTATTTTTAAAACTCCAAAGAAAACAGGTGGTGATATACCCCCAACATGAAACAAGAAACTAGTAAAGTGGACTTATATCCAATACTGATTGTGAATAATACTAGTTGAGCTAGACCTTAGGTTCAGATTTCAAAGGGTCTCCACCCCCCACACTAGAGCTGCCTTCTCTTTTCTCCAGGGAGAAGCAGATTTGTCTCTGACCAATACACTTGAACAGGTGAAGTCATAGGGATGCCAACCAGACAGCGTAATGATAAAGTATATCTTAAGGCAACAAGAAGAGTCTGTAAAAGGGGATACTGAGCCACTGCTGAGGTCAGTTAGGACTTGCTGAGCCGCTTGGCCACGTCTGCGTAGGCTTGCTCAATTTCTTTGTCTGCCGCACAGGTGTTGGTGAATTCATCCCTGGCATACGCGTTCTTCAGGTACCGCCACAGCCCCGTCATCTCTGTCGGGAACTCAAAGTTGCGGTATTTCTTTGCAACAATCTAAACCAAAGATAAAAGAGGGAAGAAAAGAATTCTGTTGGTGATATATCTCCAGATTTCTTTTTAGAGAGCTTCTTACTCTTTCTGGTCACGTAGTTAACAGCAAAGTAGAGAAACGCTTGGAGAATCAGGGTCTTATAATATAGAAGCCTGACAAGTGACCATTGGTTGTCCCGTATCTTGCAAGGATGCTACTTGGCCTAAGGACACTCTCATGCAATGGCCTGGCAACTATCACCAAATTATGACTTTTATGATACCTGAAGTTCATTAATTTTACCATATTGGTGTTTGATGTTTTTTACCAGTCTTATGTACATCACTTCTTAAAGCTGAGATGCCAAATAAGAAAGAGCTGGTTAGCTGAATCATGAAAAGGAAGACAGATTGAAGGGAAAGTCATTAGTAACAATTAATATATAACATATTTAAATATTAATTATTATATTCATGTTTAACATATTTAGTTATTGTATTTATATTTAACATAATATATATTTAACATACATGTAATATATTTTGCCTGGCCAATGATGTCAGAGGATGTAACCACCCACAGCTGTTGGAAGGCTGTATCCATGTTCACGCAAAGGAAAAATTCAGGGTGGTATGGGTACCATGTTTGAGAAACCAAGATGATTTAGCAGACATTAGAAACAGGAGTATTAGGATAACTGGGGGAGAAAATGGTTATTTCAAGACTTGTTAGACTAGGAAATTGTCTATCAAGGGAAATTTTCGATTTCTAAAAACAGTCAGGCCCTTATTCAGGAAAACAGTTAAGTGCGTACTTAATTTTAAGCACCTGTATAGTCCCATTGAAGTCAATGGGACTAATCTGTGCTTAAAGCTAGTTGGTTGGTTAAGTAGCTTGCTAGATTGGGATATTTCAGTTTTACTGTAAGAATATACCATATAGAATAATCCTGTGGTGACAGAATGAACTAGCTGATAGGAAGGGATGGATTAGCTGATTTAATGAATGCTTCCAATCTCTAATTTTTCTGACAGTATAAAATTGTTCCTGGGCATAAATTACATACATATGTGCCACAGTGTTCCCCTTTATTTTTAAAGCACATGGTAGAGCTGTTTTCCATCTCAGATTTCTTAGGACAGTCATATTCTCAGAAATGACTGTGATTTGGTTTTATTACCAGGATCCACTTGGTATATGCAAGTCCAAATCCTGTCCTAAACTGCATTTAATTAAGCATTCTTGCCTTCAGTGATGCTTCACACACACATGGGGAAGATAAAACCTGCTGGGCAACTCAAGTCAAGATTTTCACAATTTCCAGCACACATCTTCCATCAAATGAAAAAACAGTTTACCCTTTTCTTCCATCTGTAAAATGCTTTTCAGGCAATATCCTATGGCTATGCTTGTCTGAGAAAGATTTTAATTCTCTTTTGACGTCTTTCATTTCATCCCAAGGAGACAGAAACCAGTAAGGGGCCACACATTCATTTTGCATTGTCTGACTCCAACGTCACCAATGAAGGCGAGCCAAAGAAAGAGCTAAACCTGTGAGGATATTATCACATTTCTTACCTGGTGACTTATGCACTTTTTTTTTACTCTTTTTTTTTTTTTTTTTTTTTCATGTGTGCAGTCAGCTCCCAGGCCCAGTTAATGTTTTGGCTCATGGAGCCAAATTAGATGCATGACTTGGCTTTAATTCCTAGCTTTCTTGCTTGCCAAGGTCTGCCAGGTACTTGCTTTATTCTAAAGAAACATGTAATCTGATAAATTAAATAAATGCAACATTTAGAAGTCAAGATGATGTATACCATTTGCACTATACCAGTGACCATTGTACATCTTAAATCCTGGACCTCAGCAGTGACTTTGATTTGTTAACTTCTCTGTGTGAAATACCAGCTGGAACAAATATTCCCCCAAAAGATGGACTGCGGCTCTTAAGTTACAAATGGGTGGGAACTGACTAAAATTTTGACATCTCTCTTAAGAATAATGGGAACTAATTAATATGAAAGACTGCTGTTACTTGCAGCAGTGTAAAAATAGAGAGACAGGATACCTAGATCTTAGTCTTTGGCACTAACTAGTGATGGGACAATTTCCTAATGTACTAAATACAAAGTTACTTAAGTTAATCTATAGGAAATACTGAGGAACAGAAGTGTGTTTCAAACTCTGCTCTTCAAGGACTTAAGATATCTGTGCTGAAACACATGTTGGCTTTAGCACTTGGCTGTCGGAGCTGGGCACTTCACTGCCAGATAAGTCTTCTTTGACCATCGCATGGCATCTTTTACCTTGACAACATGGAGTTTGGGCAGAAGGTTGCAGTCAGCAAGAGTCAGGTCATCTCCATCCAGAAACTTGCGTTTAGACACTTTCTCCTCTTCAGTGCTGTCTGCATCAATCTCCTCTGGCAGAGGTGTTCTCAGATAGTCATCCAGCTTCTTCAGAGCCTTCACCAAGCCTCTTTCAAGGGCTTTGCCAAAAAGCAACGAATTAGTGATTAGGACAGAGTAAGAATTATTTAGAAACACTCATCATCAATGGCTACGGTAATATCTAGAAAAAAAGCCAAGAACCATTTCTTTGTTGTTAATTTGTGCTCCAATGCCTACACAATCTGATGATAAAGTAGCCCAGCAAGATCTGCCTGAGGGTAAAGCTCATCCTGCAATGGAAAAAGGGGACACAGGAAGCTGTTGTGCCATGTCTTCTCCTGACTAGCACAAAAAAAAATAGTGAAAGAGATCATGGAAGGAAAGAACAACTTGTCAGTATGATATACCAATAAAACATATACACCCTATGGTATTCTTCTGGTCTGTTGAGGCCATCACACAGGAAACTGGAGATCTGTACGCCACTACATTATTTTTCTAAGCAGCCAGGTAGGACTGTAATGAAGGGGAATTTTCCAGCATTATTTCAGCTCTAAAAAGTTGTAGTTTTACTACTTTTAAACCTCTTCCAGAGTAATTAAATAGCAATAGCAATAATTCCAGAGATGCTAACCAGAGCTCTACAGAGCTGGAAGATACACTACAACTGAAATGAAAGTAATATAACAATAATCAAATACAACGCTACACAAAAGAGATGAGATATTCAGGCACTCTTAAGATTCCCCTCACTTCAGGTTCAGCTTAGGTGCAAATTCTGGTTTTCATATGTCTCAAATGGGGTGTCACAACGGAGAGGAAACTTTGGACCTCTCAGTGCAATTACTAAAGATCATGTCCCACACTACTGATGGCTCCAATAAATTCTAGGCTTAAAATAAATTCTAGGCAATAAATTCTAGGCTTAAACTTACAGCAGAGTGCAAATTTTTACTTAAAAATATCAACCCGGGCACAGAATCTGTGTTCTTATGCTTTATCATCAGGATAATAGAAAAACTTGATTGCAATAATGCCCTTTTACAGAAAGCTGAATGACTGTACGCAGGTTTGCATGTTATTTAAACTGCAAACACGCTGGAGCAAGAAGGGTCTTTTGCATCTCTGTTCGAAGGGTGACAAGCACGATGGGGTCCTGGCCCCTGACAAGTGCCCCAAAGTGCTAAAGCAATATAAATAAGAAACAGCAAGAATTTACAATGTGAAAAAATAACAACATGACTCACGGGCTTAGGGCCAGAATTTCAGCTGGTGAAAATTACCTGCAGTGATTTATACCTGCTGCAGATCTGGCCTGGAGTCAGCATTTAAGGCCTAATCCTGTAAAATCTTATATCTCTGAGTAACTTACTGCCATTTAACTTAGGGGAGACTACTCAATGCGTCAAGTTACTCAGGCAGCGTAGCACTACAAGGCCGACGGAGATAAATATATTTATGGAGCACAACGCAAGCTTCACAAGGCTGCAGCGGTCACCCTGCGTAGAGCAGCTTGCTGGCACAGGTAGCTCCGCCGGCTCTGCTGTCAGCCGCCCCTGTGTTTTTGGCACAGAGAGAAAGGCAGCGCGTACGGGGCCATTGAGAGAGCAGGAGCTGAACGCCACAGAACATGATTTCTCTGCTGCCCTAACATCCATTAAACCTTGTGCCAGTGGTGGAAGTCAGATTAAGCTGCCTGATGTCTTGCTCCCACTGAAGCCTCTTGGCCAAGCACCAGGGAACCATACCAGCTCTTTTGTGGCTGACTCTTAGACACAGTGGCAAATCCTGGCTTAATTGATTGACTGGAGAAATGACTGCGATCCAACTGAAAACACCCCAACAAACATAGCAGGGAGGGAAAGAACTTTATTTCTGAAAGCAGAGCATCTAAAGTGACTGAAGTGCTGCCATCCATAAAACAAAAGTGTTGCCATCCTTTATTTAATCAATTCAAATTGAATTTTGACACTGACATTCTGCTGTCAGATGCTGGCAGTGGTGTCTATAATAGTCTGCAGCTGTGCTCCACCGCACAACTTCTACTGAAGGGTAATAACTGCATAGCATGTAATATACCCCCATGTGGCAACACTCAGAAGATTTAGCAATCTCGTTTTGGTTTGACCCATAACACCTGTTGAATAGATAGTTCTCCTTCTCTTGGTCAGCCTCAGACTGTGTCCTCTTACAATGAATTCATTTAGAGACAATGGAATCTAATTACTGTGATCTAATTCAATTTTGCACAGTCAGATTTTAGGGAACTAGCTTAATACTGAGCATTTTCCAGTATCCCCTTCACCCAGTAGGATCGTCGGTTCTCCAAGCCATCTGTACAATATTTCCAGCATCAGTACAACATTAGATGCTTCGTGGTAGCCCATGGGGTCAGTTAGGTGTGTATACAAAGACAGGAGCATCAGGTGGGATATGTTTATGTAACTTTTCTGGAACTTATTAGGGTTGCGTGGTTTTTTTGCTCTTATTGATATATCAAAGTGCGTCATGGCTGTCTCAAAAACAATGCCTGGAGTGAAGCCTACTTGTGACAGTGGGAAAAACATCTATCTGAATTCATACTTGGCACTTGCATGCGACAGCTTTAGGCCAGAAATAAGCGTATGTTCAGGGTTCAACGCATCTGTGACCTAATTCACAGGCTCTGCTGGAACCCACGGGATCCTGAGATCTCCTGGTGAAATCACCACAAGGTCAGGACCACCTCATGTCCTGGTGGTCAAGAACTGGACCACTACTTGTGACTCCAATGACCCCATTTAATTAATCAAAACTCTTCTGATCCTAGTAAATCTCTCAGAACAGCCATGAAAATAGAAGAGTAGTGAACAAGGGAGAACTGCCTTTTTTCAAACTGAACAGTGACAGAATTTTGAAAAGCTAAGAGAATTAAGATCCTAAAATTGCCATTTCAAATGGAGTTTAGGTGCACAGGGTCAGATTTTTAAAGTCTGTCAATGTTTTTCAAGTAATTTTTAAAATTCTATATGCAAATATCCATGTTGCAAATCCTAATTTCTAGGTGCCATGACGCATTCAGATTTATCTATATGATCTGAAGTCTTAGGTTCCTTGAGAAGGTGCTCAGGGAAATCCCCACTCAAAATAGGAGGGTGTGTAAAAGAATCTCAAAAATATTGAAGCAAGAGGCTTCTAAGCCCCACATCTCAGAAAGAGCCAAGTGTCTAATGCTGGCATGGGTGGGAGAACCTACCTTATGTTTGAATTCACCAGTGGCCCGTGAGAAGAGAGAGGTATCAAAAGCAGGCCAGTTTTTAATTTCTTACAAAAAATTCTGGGGGAAGTGCTGCGATTTTACCAGGGGTATAGGGAGAGCATTTTCCTTGAAAGTGGAAGACTGAGTTTCAAATCCCTTTTCAACGTGATGTCAGCCCAGATCTGCCAGATGACACTCCACCAGTGGAGCATCAGGTGATTTGTACGGCTCTCCTGTTGAATTGTTTCACTTTCCATAAATAACTCAACATTCAGTGGATCATGACTGCAGGCTGACACCACAGGTAAAAGTCAGAAAAACTAACTCTCTCATTTTCTCTCTTATCTGGTTGATAGTAAACCATTACGTGAAAGGTGAAAAAGTGTGAACAGAGACCAAGAAATAACCTCCTCAGAATATCCTACAGCTCTGAAGGTTTCAGGACTCTTGCCGAGGAAGGAGCTGTCTGGGTTCATATTACTGAGCAAATCCAGCAGAAGAAAGATTTAATTCTAAACCTCCCATACTATGGCTAGTTTGTGAAAATCTGCATGACTCTATACGTTGTCTCCACTTGTGAATACCAGTCACAGCACTAGACTGAATGAAGACATTTAGAAAGATGTGACTAACTAAAAAGTGACTAATTCCCCATTTGTGAACGTACTACCCACAATGAATTTCAGAAGTGGCTAAGCAGCTAATTCCCTTGGCAACTTATCCTCTTGGAAACATCATTAAATAACTAAATAGGTTTGCTGATAACAGCTGAGGCTCCATTGCAAGTCAATGGGTGGGATTAATCTTCCCTGAAGTGAGTAAATTAAATTAGTAGGTTTGAATAAAACACCCTGAGCTTCCTCTGTAGTCAGTGGGGTCTTCTCTTCTACACTTGGCTAAATCAGTTGTGTGGAGAACTTATCCTGAAGTGTCTAATCTCAGCCTTGCATTGTCTTGGTAATGTCAGGGTGGAGGATTCAATATTACAACACCAAGTGGAACTATGCCTGAGAATGTGGCTCTGTGCTGCTTTTGAA
The DNA here is from genome assembly GCA_030449065.1 of Oceanodroma leucorhoa. Classification (NCBI taxonomy): domain Eukaryota; kingdom Metazoa; phylum Chordata; class Aves; order Procellariiformes; genus Oceanodroma; species Oceanodroma leucorhoa. The sequence continues at coordinate 4,280,851 of JASVER010000055.1, read as the reverse complement.
ATTTCTACCTCCAATTGCTTCCCCACCCTGCAGACTTTCAGTATGTACTTAGAGATTCCCAAATGGGACCAGCTCTGCAAGAGGAGCCCTGTCATCAGGTTACCCTTGCAATAGCTGCAATGTCTGAACTCATGGGAGCCACCTTTCTGGACAGGGAAATCACCAAGCACAAAGGCACCAGCAGTATATTGCCTCCACAGTGATGTATTTAATATAACTTCAAATTCCAGTAAGTTCTACCTGCATATATATTCCATGGTAGAACCATCTCTCTCACCCTTCACTACGCCGCTCTGGGCTACTTATGCAGCCAAAGACAACTTAAAGCAATCACAGTCCCACCGTGTCATCCCCCCAATAGTAAACAACGATATTAATAAAAAAACCTCACGAGCTCTTTGTGATTTTCCTTCTCCCTTCAAAACCATGCTTTTATACAACTTTACTTAAGAATCCTGAGTTAGAAGCCAGAAAAATAGCACTTTCCAACCTCAAAGCAACCACAGAACATTTAATGAATGTATTACCATCTGTCAAATGCACAGGGTGAGGTTCAATTTAGCTGATGATACCTAATTCACAATGACGCTCTGTTTTCAGCAAAAGGTTACTTGATGTTGAACAATGAGATTAACAAATCCTGACATGCACAGAAATACAAATAATGTAACAAAAGTTAATAATTGGCAAAATTGTGCTCTCGGTTACACTGACATAAAAGAGGAGTTACTCCGCATTGTCAACAAGCTATTGCATATTTACTCCAGTTCAACCAAGAACAGATTTTGGCTCTGTTACTCAACTCTTCAAGCAAAAACTTCCTTAAACTATTAGCCTGTGCAACTATTTCCAGGGGACAAAGAGAAATCTTTGTGTCTTGAAGTATTTATACCACAACTGAACAAAATATTGGAAAATGTAATGCATGGAGCAATCCTGCGAGTCAAGGGGAGGGCCAGATGACAAAGATTCGTTACTAGGTACTCAGGGTGAAATTTTGTCCATTTTGAAGCCCATGGAAGTTTTGCTGTTGACTTCAGTGGAGTTAGGATTTCTCCAGCAGTTTTTAAAGCCATTATAATCAGTTAATCTGACCTCCTAAATAATACTGGCCATAAAACTTCCAGCGTCATCGGTCGTTTCCATCTCTATTTTCTGTGGGTCAAATAAGGCTGAAGCAAAATGGAAAGTAACTAGAAAGTAGTAAAAGAAAAATGGTTCGGAAAAAGTAAAACTGATTCAGACTGCCCACACCCACAGCATTTGCAGAGGTCAGACAAGGACTCTTCTTCCCCTTCCTTGAACTCCAAATATTTCCTTCCTTGTTTAATGCTGGGACGAGAAGAAATAGCAAAGCAGACAAAGCACATAAATGCCAATCTCTGTGGCCTAAAGGAGCCACTGGAAGGCAAATCATTCCATCCTAAAATAGTAGCCTAGGAAAAGCTGAATTACCACCAGAGAAGCCTCTCTCTCTCTCTCTTTTGAGAAGAGGCAGACTGGCTACCTAAATTTAAAATAGCTAAAATTAGGTGAGATGACTCCTGTTTTATGTGTCTGAGTGGAACCATTTGCAGGATGAGGATTTTACTTGATAGTTATTATGGGAAGAGATGCAAAGCATAGAGGGCACTATAAAAGCGCTAAGAACAATTGATTTTTTGGCCAAATTGAACATAAAAACTATTTTATTTACATTAAAAAAGATCAAAATTAGTTCAATTTTTTAAACAAACTTAAAGTAAAATAACATAAGATTTCCAAACAAACATGAAAACAAAAAGAAAGCCATGTTTTGGGATGGTTGGTTAAGTAAGTCGTGCCTAGACATCCAATCATTTTCACATCACTTTTAAAATGTTGGTAATCTTCAAAATTAACGTCATTTCCAAATGAAAAAGAGAATAACCTTTTGTTTCAAAAAGTTTAAGACAAAATATTTTTACTTTTAAAAACAAGTCATTATTCACCAAATTCGATCCACATTTGCCAGTAATTCAGGTTACTCACACCCCCCCATGGCATTTTTTGTCAAATAAACATTTTGTCACAAAACATTTTCTCCAAGCCGAAGTAAAATATACCTGGCCCTCTTCATAAGTGAATACCACTGAAAGCACAATGACAACAAGGCTTCAAAGTCATTGAAGCCCAGCAATATAATGGCTTTTGTAGCCATCATCTGAAACCACCTGAGACTGACCTTGGCAGAACTGCAAGTTTCTTAATTGTCAAGCCCAGGCAAGTTCAACAAACAATGATCCACGTACAAAAATGAACAACGATTCCTGCTGCTACCCTGGATCACTGATTGATGCTTTTCCTTTTTACTGCTTTCTTCCACTGCCCTCCAGTAAGATTTATCCTGTAACACACGCAAATGAACTTGGTGAAATACGCAATGAGGGAAAAGGGGGAACAGTACATAAATATTCACAGTCTCACACAAACAATCTGAGATTTATTTTTCCTTTAAAAAAACAAACCACCTTTCCTGATCACTTCCAGATTCACAGAGTTTGATATTATATGAGACCCAATACTGTTTTCTGGTAGGAGAGAGAAACCAGCTAAGAAACAGCAATTTAAGGTAAGAAAATAATATCATTCTACTAGTCTGACAGTCTGATTAAAGACCAAGAATTCATATTTTCACCCTCTTTTTTTCTCCATCCTGCTCATTTTTTTCCAGGCAGGCTCAACAGAGTATTGTAACTTTAATCTGTATAGAGTAATCCTTCTCACATGGAGGAGCTGTGACTGCAATGTGCGCGCCACTGTGTTACATATTGAACAGTTTATCTTCCCCCCTGTGATTCCCATATAACCCTTGAGATTTGAGCGCTGCCTTGATTTCTTCTGTTCGGCCATTTAAGTCAGGTGTCTTGTCTAAGCTGCTTATGTAGGTTCCCTCTCTGCTCAGAGGTACTAAGCATCTCCAGAGGGCAATTCCTTCCAACTGCCTGAGACACCTGATTTAAGCTGGTGTGACTCACTCCACACATGCCCTTCTCACTGCCGGAATTACAGATGAAGCCTAAAGGACTAGCTCAGACTAGACGCCTCACTTTCAGGGAGGTGAAGTTAGGCAAGATGAATCCTACCCTTTGAATATAATTTCACAGTTCACCTAAGTGATGTAAGATAATACCTCCCATTTTTTTTAAAAGTTAACTTAAATATTAGGGCTTACTCCCCAAAGGGCAAGTGCATTGCCAATTTGAGCATTGCAACATCCTTTCCAGGCATTTTTCTGCCTTGTAAAATCCCCAGCTCTGAGCACCGTCTATATTGAGAGGCAAATGAGTGGGCAGTCACTATTAGAGCCATTGGAAATGCAGAGGAGGAGGATGGAGTTTGTATGCTCCCATGCATCCAAAGCATTTAGATGCCTAACTCTGGGCCAAAGGGAGTTTCTGGGGTGAGTCACCTCTCCTATTGAAGATGTTCCATGCTAGATAAATAATTTAACATTCACTGGAACAGAGAATTGAGCATGTTCCCACAATAAAGGTAAATGCCCATACAACCATGCTGAAAAGTTGAGATCTGCCTGTTTCTACTCACTTAATGAATCAACGAATACCTAGTTGTGTACATAGAAGAGAAATAGATTAGTGTCTCTTATTCCTCAACTCTGCTTTCCCGGTTAGGGGTTTCTCTTAGGGGACAGGGGTTCATTTCATCCTCCAAGTCCGTCAGAGCTGGGACTTGAAAAGGGATTTTTACTTCTGGTTAGCGTTCAGGTGAGCGTACACCTACGCCAGGAGTGGGAGAAGTCACACAGACACAGCTACACACAGCAGCCACACAACTTTGGTCAGAGCCTGCCTTTCAGACATGGTCCAAACCAGGCATAAATATGTACCTATTTTCCATATATGTTGGTGCATATGTTCTGTGTATGTCCAGTGAGAGAAACAGAGGGGCTAAACCCCAGGAGCCCTTCAGCCAGGACTCAGAGGAACACGGAGTTGAAATACAGACATTAGATACCCGAAGCAACCTTAGGAGCCCAGACTCATCAAAATTCTATTGATTTACTTATGGATAAGATTCACCCTGTCTAACTTTAGCCATCTAATTGTTAGGTAATTAGTCCAACCTGGTTGTCCAAGTCTCCTTTATAGATAGCAATGAAAGACAGGCTCCTCTAAAGGAAGTTCTCCCAGCTTTAGATCCGTACAATAATACAAATCAAACTGCCCTTTAGAAATGGATTTATGTCCTTCTCCATTGATCACAAAAGAAGCCAGGATTATTGAATGACTAATGTATAACTTTAGACAAACTTAGGTGAGATGATCCCCCCCTTGTCACTCCTCTTTCCTTCCCTCCCTACCCAATCTACAAACCCTTGATGATGTGGATTGATCGATTAGAGCTTCACCCCAAAAGTTTGGGATATTTTGACAGACCTGTCTCAAAAACTCCACAGAAGGTATGTCTCAGTCTCAGAGAGTCTGAGACCTTGATTCCCCAGGTACCCTTGCCTAAGCTAGAGCATGACGATCCAAGGGTTAAGAGGTTACCTGGATTTAGGAGACCTGAGTCTTTTCTTCCCAAGCTTTTCTACATGACTTTATATAAATGATTTAAATTCTCTGCCTTCCAACTTCCTACCTACAAAATAAGGATAATAGCACTCTTCAGCCACAAACTTTACATTGGTAAAAGCAGTAACGCACCAGCCGTGGATGTATGTTTCAGGATGAGCGGGATAAACTGTAAATATAACAAAAAAAGAGGCATCATCCTGTTTTTGTGAAACCCTCTGTCCTACTCCCAAATTAAACACAGTGAAACAGGTGAATCAATAATGTCTTTAAAAAGAAAATTAAACACACAGTTTTGAAGCATCTAGGAAATTTGTTTTGACTTGTTTCTAGTTTCAGACTAAAAACTTAGGTTTCTTCCTTCTCTTTTCTTATTCGGTTTTACTGTGGAGGCAAGAAATAAATGTAATACTTGCAATGTTATCATGAAGAATGCAATTGGAGCACCTTCAAATTCTTTTTTTTAAGAAGAAAACCCAGGTATTCAAATGACACCAAAAGAAGGGTTCATTTCCAAGTCTCTTAGGAGTTCGAGTGACCCTGAGGGCAGGAAGCAAATGAATGTAAAACTAGTGGCCTACAAGTGCCACAGGACGAACAGTACCTAACTTGCATTTCACAAATCATCGTAACTCTGTAGCAGCACATAAGTGACAAGCATCATTTCTAGAGCACATCCCCGAGGGCCTAATCCTGACCTCTGCGATGCTAGTCTTGTGCAGGTGTCCCTAAACCAACTGCAGACAAGCAGCAGCTGATTTGCATCAGAAACCTGAAAAAAACCACCATCAAGCCCTGCAGATTATAAAACCACATATTTATAGTATGAGATTATCACTCCGATATCTTGATTTTTAGGATGCTGTGTGTTTATTCAAAGTTTAAAGTTTTGTTTTACTACCAGAGAGCCAACAAGATGATTCTGGGACTAACAAAGAAAAACTAACTACATGTTTCTGCATTAAAATAAGAGTAAAGCTAGCTTCTGGTAGAGAGTGCAACTGGGCTTTAGTGACAGTGCTGTGGGGACCCCTTGTGTTCTAATATTTAAGCAAAGATTGTTCCTCTACAGGCTGTTGGCGTCTGCATCTTTAACATCAATTTCTTTCAATCCCAGGCATGTAGAGGAATAAAGTCTGCTTTTGTTTACACCAGGATAACACCCATTGCACTCCACCGATTTCAACTAAGTTATTTCACTTCCACACTGGTGGAGTGCAGACACATGAGAGGGAAACACAGCAATGCCTAGTTAGCAGCACCTGAGGATGGAGTTTTAAAGCTTGTTGAGTTCCCAAATCCCCCAGTTCACTTAGCAAATCTCAGTCTCAAATTGTTTTATTTTCATGTTTCCAGTATTTTCTACCCTTTGTGTTCAAAAATTGTTACTCAGATACAAAAAACCATGAGATTTACAAATGACTCACATATGAATTCTCTTCCATTGTTTCTCTGCTTTTGAGATTTTTTTGTTTCAAGTCCCATTAAATGACTTAGGAATCATTGTGATTATGCCTCAATCTCTCTGAATGGAGCAGAAGCAAAAAGAGTCATAGTTATGCCTGGATGTATGAAAAATTTTCAAGTATTAGTAGGGAGGTCATATTCCCTCTGTTGCAACTGTACTGTTGCGACAAGTATTAAGAACATTTTCCCAGTGTCCCCAGTTAAAAAAGGCCTTTAAAATTCGAGCAAGAGGTCAAAGGAGAACAATATTACGGTGCTCAAGGACTGGAAACAAGCCTCAAAATGCCAGGTTTGAAGAGTCTATTTGTTCAGCTTATTGGAGAGAAGGCTGAGAGGCCAATGTGCACAGATGCTCACCCATGGACAAAACATCTGGTAAGTGTGAGGGAGCTCTTCAGCCTTCCTGACAAAGGCATGAAAAGGTCTAATGGTTGGGAGTTGGACAAATTCAGTCTCCACATTGCCAAAGCAATGAACTATTTAAGGAACAAACAAGGAAGGAGGGGAGGTGGACTTACTTCTTGGGTTGTTTATAAAGAGACTAAGAAAAGGCAGGTTTTAATCCAGTTCTGGCAGGAACGGGAGAAACTGGGCTGGAGGGGGATAGAGTTGCATGGGCAGGTCATAGCACTTTAAAGTCCCTAATATCATCTTTTAGGTCTTGGAACAAGAACCAAAGTAGGTTGCTTGCACCACCCTCAATGTCACAGAGAATTTGCTACTCATCATTAAGACAATGACTGTAATTAAATCTTGTGCTTAAAGACTTAAGATGCTTGGAAGGACCACAGTATCTTTTCTCCCAATATGCAATTATTCAGATGTGTTATGGGGCTTATCCATGTCCATCTGGTCATTCTCTTCTAGAGACGGTAACAGTTGGACCAATGCCTTGGAGTGGTGCAGAAAGTCTTGCTGAGTAGATGCCTCCCTCATATGTTCAGAATCATCCTGATTCCAGGTTAAGGTCCAAGAAATATTTGTTTTTCATGATTCACCTTCTTCTGCAGTGCAGAATAGGGACCAGCTATTGCCATAAGCTGGGCATCTATCATCCAGTAAATTCCCCCCAGCTTAGAGGGGCATTGTGCATCAAAGACCATTCAGTTTCTCCTATTCTCTGCTCTAATGCAAAATACCTTATACTTTAAAGGCCGAAATAATAACACGTTGGCTCAATGGGCAAAATTGACTGGGATGTGATTTGCAGGAGATCGTAGTAAATAACACAAAGTTCCTTCTAGTCTCAAACTCTGTGAAATTCTGATTTTTTTTTTTTGCAATCAGAAGAATCAGGATATTTAGGAAAGAATTATGTCTCCAATTCCCATTTAGTCACCTTATTCCCAGCACTGTTTTCAAGCTAAAGGTCAACTATTTAAGATCTGATCTAATAAAATTAGCAACACTGATTTTCAGTTATGTCTCATTCTTCTCTTCCTTGTGATTTTATGAAGAACATTTGCATGCATAAAACAAAAAATATGTTTTGGGAAAAACAGCTTCTGGGCCAATCCCTCTCCCTTTGAAGTCACCAACAGTTTTGCAAACTGACTTCTAGGAGTCGGTCACTGGGCTCTCTATCATGTGATAGCTTGCTTTACAATTGCTAAATATAAGCCTGTGAACAATCCTGTCGGGACACTAAGACGAGTTGGGTGCTTAAATCTGGACATTTGCTTGTATAAGACTTGGACACTTTACTGAGTAAGGCCATAACTTCACCTAAGTCCTTGCTGTGGGGAACTTACTTAACATGCACCAAGTATATCGCAACAAAGGGAGTTACCCACCAGTGCGAAACCATAGAGCAATGAAGTTAAAATTCAATTCTAAATAATAATGTAATTTAGGCCTCCCATTCCAGCAGCGAGGCGCTTAATTCCTCCCAGGACTGCCGCCGCCAGATTGCTCTAATCCACTTCCAGCTGTGCTACTGCTCCTGTGTGCGAGCATGGGAGCCCGGCTGGGAAACAGAACAAAGCATCCCAGTAAAGCCAGCAGCACTTGGAGGAATATTCAAACACACAGGGGAAATAATTCCCTCTTAAAGAAGAGCATCTGCCAACTACTGTTCCCCTTGCAAGTATTTCAGTCTAGGCCTGGCCTGTGCATATAGGCCCTGATTCAGCAAAGGCTTGAGGACATGCCTTAATTTGGGCATATCATTAACCTCAGTGACCGCGGTATATATGGTCAACAGTTTTTTGGGGTTTTGCATATTCTCTGTCTTGAACTTATATAAAGATATATATTCTTTCATTTTCTTCTCTCCCTCCCTATGATATGCTATGGTTCGTTCCAAAGTCACTTCAGCACAGATGTGTCAGAAAACTCTGTCTGCTGGTACATTGGTTGTAGATGTTTACTGCTCCCAGAATGGCTGCATCTAAGACTGCTAATCAGGTATACCAAGTCCCTGCCTTGGAGGGCTTGCAGTCTGATTGCATTTGGACTTACACAGAGTTTTAGTTTTAGTTTTGTATTGTTTTCAAGTAGTATTTTTCACATTTCCATCAGGAAATCTTCATACCTTAATTAGCAAGGTCTTAGAAGAAGAAAAAAAACTAAATGATAGGAAAGTTCAGAAACATTCCCTAGTAAGGTGCGTATTTCCAAGTTTAAGAAAATGGTTTGTTATCATTTTAGAAAACTGAAAACCTCTTCCGTCCAATGGCATAAAATTTCAGTTCTTAGTTTTGGCAGGTCAAAAGATATTGGTCCTTAAAGCTGTCACTGGTACCAGACAGAATATTGATGGCTCTGGGCCTCCAGCCAGCATGATTTTGAGAAGTTTCAAAAAGTTATTTCTCAAGCAAACTTATTTTGCAAACTGCTGTTCCTGAGCAATTTAGAATGGGTCTTTGATTACTGGGCAGAAAGCAGATAAAGAAATTTAGGATGGATGATAAATGCAACTTGCGGCACTACTTAAAAGTTAGCACACAGCTATCACCACTGTTTTAGTGGTCTTTATATGCGTGTTTTTATAAAGAGACAGAGTGGAGAACAGTTTTATTAACATATCATGAATGAGTTATATGGGTCATCCCAAATGAATGGCAATAAAAGCTTTATATCACACTCACCAACATGTATTTGGTACTTTATGTGCCACAAATGTTGCAGAAAAGCTATTTTACATATGTTTTAAAGACTGGGTATTTTTTATATTGGGCCTGGTTTTGTAAAGCTGCCAGGTACTTTAGCTACCGCGAGCCCAACAGTACTCAGCTCAGAGGGAGCCATAAAAACTTGTTTAAAATGTTCTGAAATAGCTTTTTCATGTTTCAAAATGCCAAAGTTAAAGATCTGTCATCCTGATATGTTCCATCACAAAGCAAGTCCTTTTCTCTAAAACAATTTTAAAAGCTATTTCTAGTCCTTCCTGGTTGCATGACAGAGAAAACTTAATATTGTCACAGCATAGGACAAATTGTGGCTCGTGCTGGGCCTTGGGCAGGTGTGGGGTTTTGTAGAGGAACAGGGAAATTCTGCAACTAAAAAGGAAGAAGGAAAAAATTTAATGGCAAGTTGATACATAGGCATCACCCACACACGTGTATATATATACCTATGTATTTATATGGCACTTTGAAAATCTATGTGAAAAGCGTAAAGCATTAATACGTTGGTCATGAATTAGAGCCTGATCCAAGATCTCTGTCACAGGAAACTCCCCACGGATTCAAGGGCATCCAAACAGCTTTTTAAACTTGCTCCGTTAAAGTCAAGAGAAGCTTTGCCAGGAACTTTGCTGAGCACAGGATGAAGCTTTTAGGCCAGAAGGATCAAAGACTCAGGACAAGCTGTGTCACGTTTACCGTCATAATCTGACCCCTTTGGATGTGAGAAGCCAGGCTGGAAGACTGAGAGGTCACCTCCAGCCCTTCCCCACCAAGCAGGGAGATGATTTGGGGACAGATGTTCTGCTCTCCTGCACCGACCTGCTGCTGGAGAGCAGACCAGACCACGCTTGTCAGGATGACACAGGCTGACCCACAACATCAAGAAGCTCCTATCCCGGCTACGTACACCAGCTCAGGTGCCACAAAGGGTCTGCACCACACAGCTGTTATTACCGTAAATATTCTACGTAGGGTTTTGGAGTGAACTGATTTTCCGCTTATCTAAGGACGTATGCGATGGCTTCTAGAAAGGATCAGAGCACCCCGTCCAGCCTGTGCATGTACCAATAGTGCGGGTCTGACTCTCTTCTCAGCAGGAGTAACTCCATAGAGTCAAAGCTACCTAAAACTGATGTAGGCCAGTTGTAATTCCCATCCTATATGTGTCTGTGCTTATCTACTGTATACATACATACACAGCGCATGAAGAGACACATTTCTGACCTCACGCACTTAACCACAAAGTGTGATGTAGCTACCTAAAGAGGTAAACGGCATTTAATCACATGTAAGTTAATGATTTAAATGCGCTTTTATTTTTGGCCTCTTGATGTAAATCCAAACCAGACAAGCGGAGTCCTCTGGTCAGACGGCTGGAAATTCCTCTGCATGAAATCGTGTTGGTGGTCTCCCGGCTCAGCGCCTTCTGAAGAGCCGTACAGTGAAATATCCTTCCGTACCACTAATGAATGCGCCCACCCACACTGGAGCTGGTGCCCCCTAAGAACTCCATTCAAGAACAACTTTTTAAACTCATAAATGAAATCAAAGGGCTCATTCTATGAGCCAAAGAACTTACAATTTTAGGCGGGACGGTTAATGGGTGGTTACTATAGGTTGTCCCCTTGGTTTGCAGTATACAGTCTGGCAAGAAAAAATAATAAGCAGGATACCGAATATGTACACAGCATTCCAATTAATTAAATTTCATCCTCCTGCAATGAATACATAAATTGTTGCTACCCTGGTTACTGTACAGAGCTTAGTGACTTGCTCAGCATCAACCAAAGGAACCAAAGTAAACTCACAAGATCTTCATTTACTTTCCTGTGCTCAGACAAGATCTCCTTCTAGATATTAAACAATCACTAATAACCAAAAACTCTCAAACTGGCCATGAAAACTTGAGCAAGAGCATCCAGGAAGTCATTTTTAAGACTACTGCCACTCAACTCTCCCAAGGACTCCTGTTCTTGTGTGAATGAGCACTTGTCATTTCAAGTACAAGCGGTGAAGCCTGGTGGCAACGGCCGGAGGACTGAATAGCCCAGTTGTGCTATCGAAGCCAGGCATGCATCTAATCCCGCGATGAGGAGATGACTCCTTCAGAGAGGTCTGTTAGAAAATTATCGAGTGACATGGGGGGTGGAAGGAATCAAGCCCGTTGTAATTGAACTGACTTGAAATAATAAATGCACACACTTTCTTTAAACACAGCTTGCCACATCCTGAGAGTCTGGAATCAATTCCTTCCCTTTCAAGAAGCTTAAAAGTGGTGGGACTTTGATATGGCATGAGCATGTTTGCTTCTGGGCTTACAGCCCTCACCAGCCCGTTCCAAACCTTTCAACGTTTTTATATTATAAGACAGAAAAGTTAGGAAAACAAAGATGGAAAAAAAGAATCAGAAATTCAGGGAACTATTAAATCAGGGCAGCCTAGCTGCCAAATACCTTTGGTGAGTAAATGAGTCATGATCAATAGCATGTTGCCGTACAGACTTACAGAAGAAGGTTATCACCTGCTTCTGTGCCAGGCATAAAACATAATGGCGTGCAGCTAATGAAGTACTGCGTGAATCCAGAAAAAAAAGTACTGTTTTTCTCTGTAGTGTTAAAGCATTTTACTTCAAAGTAACTTCAACTCATCCAGAAAAAACATGATTTTTTCCATAAAAACTTTGTCAAAATCGATAGGTTACTATGAAACACTTCTCTTTTGACAACATTGCATTTGTAAGAGGGAACTGTCTTGATAGAAGGAAATCTATTTTGTTAAGGGGATGTTTCAGCCCTGATGGTAAAGCTGCTTGCTTTATATATTCACATATTTGCCAGCAGAGGGTATCACAATCTTAGAAACAGACAGACATATATATCATTGTGTCTATTCATTTACACGCAAGAATTCAGACAGACACTAAACCAAGAAATCACAAATCTTGTTTTCTTCAGTAACTTTTCCACTATCAGAAAGAAAAAAAATCATTTAGCTACTTAAAGGCTACAGACTCTGTTGTTAATGCCTTCTCACCACCTCTCTCAGGATAGGAAATACTGCGACAACATAGCCAAGTGACGGCATCACTTGAAGTCCGAAATTGTTGCATGACCCTGGCTGTAAACCCTCCTGGGGGAACACCAGCTTGGGCTTATCTTTGACGTGCATTAGGTTCTCGTTAATTCTCACATCCAGCATCCACATACTGCATAAATCTCATTAATTATCCCAACCACTTCACACCACTTTTCTGCAAAGATTTAATAGCCACAGGCTGTAGTGAGAGCACATGTTATGTAGACCGCATGATCTCTGCTAAACCAGTATGCTACGAAGAATGATCATATATAATTACACCTAATCCACACTTCTCGCAAATAGAGATAGGCTGATGCTACAAATTCCCAGCCTGATATCCCACGCACTAATGAATTCACCTTCCTGACTCCCAAGTTAAAAGAACATAATTTCAACAACCTGATGTTTGGTGCTTTAGCTTACTCGGCATTCAGCACTCCCCTATTCCCAACCAAAATAAATTAAAATTATTTTTTATATACTGGTCTGGATTCTCCAATCTATTTTTTATTTATTAACAAGTCTTTTTCTATTTGTGTATTTTGATCATGTGCAACTGATGTCCTGGGCTCTGGTGTGGCTTTCCAGCTTAAACCAAGCACTTCAGTCAGCTAGAGCTAGGAGGCAATATAGAGGATGACTGAGACATGTATCATTAACTTTATCTGAGATCTGGGGTATGTAGGAACTGCATAAGATAACCACAAGCAGCAATCTGTTCTTTTGGGGTCTTGCCTGCTCACATGGAAAAGGGACATTCTCCTAAGTAATTATATGTTATGTTTATAAAGTGCTTTTTATTATTACAGAACTATATACAACTACTGCTGCTGTTATATAGGAGAGATAATGCATCAGAACCTGCTGCAAAATGACATGTATCACATCAAGGCTAGAGTCCTAGATCCCTTTTGATTGGTGTTGCAATTTTAAAAACTACCAATCAAAAAGAAACAGGTTCATTAGGAAATATGTATACAGCCGTGCTGTCCTTTCCTTTTTGCATGTAGTCTTTTCACTACTCAAGAAATCTAACACAACTACCTTTTCATTAACTCATCATCTGCCATCCAAATCAGCCTTCAGAATAACTGCTGCAGGTTCAGATGAGCTGGATAGAAAAGTGGGTAAAATGTCCCCAGGATAAGGAAAAGCTATTCTTGCTTAGCCCTTGAAAACTGCAAGTCTACTTCCCACGTGGCGTAAGTCTGCACTGATAGTCCCAAGGACTCCAAGGTCCTCGGGTACTTTACTCTCTTGATAGAAAGAACATGTAGGTACTACTTATACTCTGCTCGTCTCTGTTTTACCCTTCTTGCACTGCAGCACTCCAGCTGTAAAAAATTAAGCTAAAAGCTTTTCTCTACTTCAAAGAGGAAAGCTGACTATCAGTATGTTCAGAGATTGCAACATGTCTGGATATCACAGGAGCACAAACCAGCTAACAAAACGGAGTGAGGACGTTTGCAGGGAACAAAGCTTGTTGCTCTCCTGCAGCTTAACATCTCTTTTCTCTATAACCTTGGTGTGCTCAATTGCCATTGGGAAGGATTTTCCTTTTATTTTCAAGAGTACCTAAACCAGGAGTTGGTTAGGCAGAACTAGGGAAAGCTCCCATTAATCACACTGCAGCCAGTAAAAATGTGGAGACCTGGTCATGAGCACTTTGCGGGGTTAGATTCCTTATCTCATAGTAGCGGATATCCGACCTTGAATTCCAGCTCTGGTTATAGCCAGACGCCGACACCTCTAGGACAGCCATTTATTACTGGCTGGAGCTGCCAGCCCTTGTGAGTCCGGGGATTTGCATACTGCAGAGTCACTGAGAAGCGACGCATTGGCATTATACATGTGGACAGATACCCGTGGCTGTTTTAGGATGCAAAGGGCAGCACGGCTGAATTTAAGATTTACAGTTGCGGAGCAGACCATAAAAATTCCTTGTAAATGGCCAAGATATTTTATTTTCACTGTAACATCTATTTAGTCTAACTCTTAATTTATCTTCCTTTTACAAATTCCTACAGAGGTTAGCTAAGCATCCCATTAGCATGAGACAAAAAAATAACTTTTTAGCATCCCTGAGAAGTGAAGCACTATAATTATTTCCTTCTGTTAACAACGCAAAAATATTACGGAGCAGATTGTTATCTGACATAAATCATCATTTACCCATTTTCTTCTCATGGGTCAGCCCCAGGCAATGAAATATAATCGCACAGATGAAATCTGTAGCAGATCTGGAACCTGAAAAAATCTAGTCTTGTCTGAATGATATGATATGAGCGCATGGTGTTTAACATGCCTTAGGTCTCTGTCTGTGAAACTAGTAATATCGGGTAAGACGTACATCAGTGAGTGACTGCAAATATTCTACCAGATCATCTCGAGGGATATGGCAGTGTAAATCCACTAGCTTTCATAGAGCAATGGGAGCCTAGACTAGCTGAAGTCTTGCCTCTCTGAGGAGAAAAGAATGTGGAGAAGAAAAGTGATTTCATTACAAAGACAGTGTAGGATGTGTGTAAATATGCATGGCATCCAGCTTCTGGGGGGGTATTTCTTTTGACACACAAACATGTGAGGGAAAGTCTGGAGCTTACAGAGTGCAATTACATTTCTTAAAGCCACTTCTTTCATTTAATTACTTTATGTTTAATGTCTTGATATAACTCAGTTTATATGAGCAAATTAGCTATAACAGCATAACATAATCATGAGATAAGTGGGCCAAGAGTCTGATGGCCACACCTAACAAATTATGAAGGGTGAGGGCATGCGTTGCTCTCACCCTGTCATTCGCTACTAAATTTTTAGTACTAGCATGGGTTTGGGTCCAGTCAGTTAGCACTCCTCTAAGCAGTGCCTGGGCAGAGTGGAGGAGGTAGCACGGGCCACCAGCCACTTCCAGTAAGGAGTATGGGATCCCGTTCTGGTGAGGAAGCTGGGCTGTATGGACAGAAGCCACGTCATGGCAATTGGTAAAGGGGCTACTGAACACTCTGCAGCCTGTTTTATTTACAAGTATAAATGCAGTCAATTCAACTGTGGACATGCGAATTGAGTCCACTGAACCTACCATCTCAAGTTGCTCAGCAGCGGTACCTGATGCCATATGAACAGAATTTACAATAAAATGATGGGAGAATGGCAAAATTATTCCAATTCCACAAACGCCCTCGCACATTTGGTAATGATCCTACTCACCAGCATTATCCTGCTGCTTGGTATTTTTGATGTATGCAGAAAATTTGGAGAAGATATCGATTCCAGCAGTGTTTGATTCCCGGTGCTTAGCAGCCAGCTTGGGGTACCTGAAAAGGGAGAAGCAGTGTGGAGACTAACATCTTGTTACGAGCAACACAGTGATGATTACAAATACAATTTACAAGAAGAAAGAATAAAGCCCTGTACAAGGAACTGCAATTAACGCCGTCATTTATCTCAAAACAACAGCTTGGCAAGTCCTTCTTAATAATATCTGTGTCTGTCAAGGCAGGCGTTTGGATAGTTACACAGGATGGCTTCATGACAAAGGTAATTGCACTGGTGCTTTATGTGACCACGATCCGAAATACAGTGGCCTTAAATCAGAAGGAAGCATAAATTTCCAGAAAGGTGCAGGGGAGTTTGGCAGTCAGCTCTCTCTGTTATGAATGGCAGTGGTGCCTAATTCCCTATGCTGAAAATGTACTCCAGAATGTAATAGCAAGGCATGTTAGCATTACCCAGGTGAAGGAACATAAAGTTTTCAGTCTCTGAATTGTTTTTTATAGACATCTGGTGCAAAGGAATATATCGATTTGAAAGACCAACACAAACTAACGACTCCTACTGATTTCAGTGGTCTTGGACCAGAGTATAGAAAATTTAAATATCTGATCTCTGGCCTCCGGACTGGCCTATAGCTGCTGATTCAGTTGGAGGTAAAACACTCCATAAGGAACCGAGCCAATTTTCATTGATTCATAGATTTTAAAGTCTAAAATACAAGCCAACATTTTTTTCCCCATTATCCTTGTATTAAGTCCAAAATGTTTGACTAAGGCATATCTGGTGAATCTGAACCTTTCCCTGGTAGCTTGTTCCAATGGTTAATCATCCTTACTGAAAAAATCTGTGCCTTGTTTCTAATCTGAATTAGTTTGGTTATAACTTCCAGTCATGGGCTCTTGTCATTTCTTGACTAGAATAATGAGCACTTTTCTGCCTCCAGAGCCTCTCGTACTCTGTAATCAGTTCCCCTTCCAACCTTTCTAATACACCATACAGCTCAGAAACCTCCAGTTTTTTTCTGTAAAATGCTTTTCCTGGCACAGATATTTTGTGTGGCAATTCTTGGCATCTATTCCAAGTTATTTTTAGCTTCGTAAAATGTGGACACCAGACCCCTACAAAATTTTTCTAGTATTGCTCTCCTTAATTCTGCATACAAGTGCATCCTGAAATGTGTACAGAGAAAACATTCTGCAGTTATTAGTCATACAAGTAACCTTCACACATGGAAGTCATCTCACTGAAGCCAGCAAGTTTCATAAATAAATATTACTTCTGTAAGTAAAGATTGTAGGAGGGAGTGCTTTTTAGGAACTCCTCTTAGGACATCTTTCATTCCTAGGAAATGGAATATTGACTGAAAAAATCCCAAGTTCTTACTTTGGAGGTGCAAGAATCTCTTCCAAGAATTCCTCAATCTTGTTAACATCTGTCTTGACTTCTCCATTAAAAGTCAAAAAAGGTGGGTGGGTCCCAGGAGCGAGATTGTGTAGGTCAGCTGGCTTTCTGCGGAGAGAGAAAAAGTCATGAAATCAATAATCTTTATGGTCAGGTAGTTGCACAGATATTTATAGTTCCTACAAAATCAGTTTGCCCTTCTTTTTTTTTCTGTAGTTTGTGGTTAGAAGACTTTGAAACTACCCCAAGCACCTTGTTTAATATAAAAACATTCCACAAGTGAAAAAAAAAAAAACCCAAACCTGAATCCCAACTATTTTGTTGTGCACCACAGACTCTCTAGGCTAGATACAAATCTGATTGAACTTGGTGGGGCCTTTCTATAGGGCAAACACTGGATCATATAACTATTTTCAACTAAACTGAACAATTTTTACCTTTTCAAGTCAACAGTGGTGACGTTGAACACAACTCCTTTGAGCCACAGGATCATGAAGAGACGCTGGGAGAACGGGCAGTTCCCAATGCTTTCTCCATCTATACCAGCCTGAGGGATGGAAAGAGGAAAAACAGATTTCAGACTTGTTAGTCACTTACCTCCCTCAAGATGGAAAATTGGATGTTGAAAGAAAAATAACCAGTTTAAGCATAACCGACAGTGCCTGTTATTTAATGTAGTTTATCATCAACACGAGAATGGAATTACTCCAGGATTTAGCCTTCATCAGGAGCTTGAAAAAGCAACCTGCTGCCTCTCCTGGGGGCAGCTCTGGGTAAAGGGGATGTGTCCCTTGCTGATGGCAAGCAACATCCAGGAGACTGTATATTCTTTCAATTAATCTCATCCCTACAGGACTGCCTGCTTCATGGACATGCTAGAAAACTCAGGACAAGTTTTTTGCTCTATTTAAGTCTGTGCAGTGCAGCTTGCATCAGCTTAAGATCTGCTTCACTGTTTTGCTATCCAAAATGTGGACTTTCAGATCAAGATTTAAACCCAAGCACTCCGGACATTCATTTGTTCTTGTTCACATCCAGTAAAGCAACAGCCTCAGACACAAACAACCAGATCCAGACAGAAATCTCCGTCCGAATCCTTCCGAGGTTCAAGGCAGATTTCAGCCACCGCATTCAGTCTGTTCCTATCTCTAGTACCTAATGAGTTGCCTACAAACCACTACAAAACAATAAAAAACTGCTAGTGTTAGCATTGAGGAAACAGCCTGTTTTTTCCTCTAAAAATTTATGGTCCTTAGCCATGCAAATTCTGACTTTGAGCCACGGAGGGATACAAATAACACTGGCTGAACTGAGCCAAAGCTTCATCCAAGGACAACATCCTTCTACAATAATTATGCTTGTGGCTAAAGCTTTCAGGATGATAATGGTTTTGATAGATTTCCATTTTAATTTGTGGTACCACTGTGTTTAAAAGATTCTTATAATCCTGGTGAAGCAACCAACCTTCCGTTGTTGACCCACATGGGTTGCATAACTGTATTTTATGCACTCAGTGTGTGTCCGAAAACAGCTGATGAAAGAGCTAAGCAAATACATGCCCTTTTCCTTTGGAGAAAATATTATATTACTCTGTTTGCTCTCATAAATTTTATCTTATTAATATTCAAGCTGTGAGGTAGCATTTATCTGTCTTAAAGAAGGAATCACTTCTAATTATTGCAGTTCTGTGAAACATTCACAGCATAACTAGAAACATTTTGAGATGTGTCCAGTTGCTACAAATTCAGGCCTTGCATGTGGAATGTTTAGCTGAAAGATTTTCTGGTAGGCGTCGTGAATCTTTCTCATGTCTTCAACGCAGCTTTTGATGATTCTGGGCTTAAAAACAAATTCCAGATTTCCCATCCACCAGAATATGGAGTGAGTGTGGATTCAAGGCTTGGAGACAGCCCGTCATAAAGTTTAGGTCTATGTAAAGAGTTTTTCTCTGGGTTCAGATTCAGTTTCAAACGCTCAGAGTCTAGAGGTATTTGGATATGGGGGTACAGTTTGGCTGCACTTTTACGTGAAATTATGGATCTGCGATATGCCTGGCACATGGCATATGCAAGAACCAGCCAACAGTGAAAGAGTGGTATGGCATGAGGATGAGCAAGACAAGCTGCATTTTCCCATCTGCCTGAGCTGTGAGTAGCCTAGCTTTGCAAAATTTTACTAATTAAATAGTTAGCTCTGTTCTGCAAATTTCATGGCAAAACAATGACAATGTTACCATGGGAATACCAGGCACCACCGTATTGCATGCAATAATTACTGCAAATTCACATTTGTTGTTTTGGCTTTGGCTTGTTAAACCATTGCCAAGAACTTTTAACTTCTTACCCTTCCTGAAAAGAGGCAAATGCTATAGGAGAAAACAGCCGTACAACACCAAATTTCCCCTCGGCTTTTTCACTGTCTCAGTCATAATCATATCCTTCATAATGGAGTTGGCTAACTGAGTCTACAAACAATATATTTGAACCTAAAATTTGAAGAAAAACAGATCAATGACTGAATTAGAGGGCAAAAGAGTGCAGACAGAAGGGCTGATTCTCATTTTACCTTCTCTGGATTTAATTTGGCTTATAACTCCATTGAATCTGGTTCACTCTTCACCTGATTCCCTTCAAAGTGAGTGTGAAACCTTGGTTTGCCAAGTCCTGCAAATACCTCGCGAGCAAAGGAGTCTTGTCTCACATGCAAAGCTCTAGCCCTCCTGCAGGTCTCCAGCCCGCATGGACGCGATCTCCCGCCTGTCCTCATCACCCACTTCTTGTGCTGCAAGTAGTGATTTCACCTTTTTCAGGAAAAAGACTCAGGGAGACCATTTCCCTGCTCTCTCCAATTATATATTCTCATACAAACATTAAGGGTTACCCAGATCTGCATCTTTTTACACGTTCTCCATCCTGCAAGGCAATGGTGAAAAACCCTCTCAAGACCAGAGGGGATTACTGGGGGAACAAAGCAGATGAATGGCAATGAAGACACAGAAGTGACGGGTCATGTGAGGTTAAGGGATGCAGAAGTCATTGGGGACAGGAGGAAGATGCAGAGTCTGGAAGAAGTAAGATTCACTTAGACATCAAAAATAAAACTAATTGTGGAGGTCAAATGAGGCCTCCAACAGCCCCAAATGGTCAAAATATTTCCCCAACACTTCCAAAAGAGTGGGAAACGCTAATTGATAGAGACACATTGGGAATAGACAGAGGAAATTCCAGAAATGAAAGATAAACTAAAGAAAAAGTATGGTATGATCTCTGTTCAAAGCTCCTGGATCTGGAAGCCAGGCTCATGATTCGGGTGGAATCTGACTCATGGGTTTTGATCTCATGTGACTGGCATAACTGAAAACACTACCACAAATCACAAGGCAAACTGGTGACAGAGGAGGGAACAGAATCAAAATTTCCCAGCAACATAATTTATCCATTAAATTCAGCTCTTTTTCTGCAGAAATTATAGGCAAGGTTTTGTGAATCCTTTCTCATTGCTTCTAACAGCAGTCAGTAATTCAATGTTCAGCACTCAGAAAGAGCAAAACCTTAGCAGGTAATAACTTCAAAAGCTTAACAGAGTGTCTCGAGATCCATTGTGAAGTCTATTAACTACCAGGAGGAGATGAGGAAGAATAGAGAACTTCCGAGGCTTAGTCACTCTTAGCTTCAAAGAAAAACAGCTTGCTTAAAGCACCCCAGGAATGCCTGAATACAAGCCTATTATGTATCTGTCCAAGGTTAAGGGCTCAGAAATGCAGGAATTAAATAATACCTTCATCAAGACCAAGAACTCAAACAGTGGATGGAATGAAAAGAACAAATAATTGACAAGCTGGAGAAACACCATTTATCCCTGCTGTTATTCACAAATGAGCACAAAAGCTTTCTCACATAGCTTCCCTGAAGCACACAAAAGTGATCAACCACTTATAAAAAGGAGCAATTTGATGATATATGTGCTCTCCCTGCCAGTAACACTGGATATTTCTGATTTAATTATTGCAACTAGGGATAGACTTGAGGCTTTGTGGGCACTAGGATCAAGGAAACAGAGTTTTTAAAGTGTGCTATAACTCCCAAAGCTGTGAAAGGGTTTCAGAGCCACCTTCTCTCTGCAGATGAGCAGTCCCTCCTGTTCCCTATGGAGAAGGACCTCACCTGAAAAGGCAAATTCCCAGAGTGACTGTGGAGGAGTAAAACAGATTTGAGCATTTGCTGGATGAGACTCTTTGGCCAAGGCTCATCCCACTGAAGTTTAACTGAGATGCCTAAGGGAAGGTCTCCTGTGCGGGCGAGGCCGGGATGCACCTCCAAAAGAACAATCTGGTCTCTTGTCACTTTGACTGAATCCAATGAGTGTCTGAATTTTGATGGGATGAATGTGGACCCCAGTAACAGATAAGCCTGGAATCCGTGGAGGCCTAATTGCTAGAGAATTATTTTGCTCCATCTTGGAAACATCACTTTCTGCTCCCGTTGCTTCACACAAACTTACTTTTATTAGTTTAGCTACTAAAAAAAGATGCTTTTCTACTTAACCTCCAGCCATTCAGGTACTTCACACCAATTGATGCAAGGTCCTCCCCTGGAACTTGGTATAATCACATCAGGAAAACCCCACTGTCATACCAGCTGCTTGCCTCTATCTCAGTAATGGCAAGAATGAACAAGATGTTCTCCTTTATTATTTATAAGGCGCTCCTCCTTAAATACTTCAGCTATTTTTAATGAATTAATTAAACCTTGTATGCACAAGTGGGGGATGTATGCCACATTACCAAGGAACAAAATTAAGAGCATTTCAGGGGGCGAGAAAAAAAAGTCTCAGTGATTTTATGAGCTTCTGCCAAATATTTTGGTAAAGTAGCGGTAGTACCAAGAGCCTCCAACCACTGCACAGCACAGCTGAATGACACGAACAGGGAGCTCCTCTCAAGTTCAAGCTACTACTTTGCTATAAATGAAATAACTGGAATCAACTTCCTCACTTGTTCCAAAAATACTCCAACTGCAATGCACACAGACAAACTGTGGTGGGTTGACCCTGGCTGGACCCAGGGTCCCACCAAAGCCGCTCTATCATTCCCCTCCTCAGCTGCACAGGGGAGAGAAAATATAACAAAAGGCTCGTGGGTTAAGATAAGGGCAGGGAGATCACTCAGCAGTTACCGTCACAGGCAAAACAGATTCGCCTTGGGGAAATTAGTTTAATTTATTACCAAATAAATCAGGGTAGGATAAAGAGAAATAAAAATGAAATCTTAAAACACCTTCCCCAGCCCCTCCTTTCTTCCCAGGCTCAACTTCACTCCCGAATTCTCTACCTCCTCCCTCCGAGCAGCACAGGGGGATGGGGAATGGGGGTTGTGGTCAGTTCATCACACGTTCTCTGCCGCTCCTTCCTCCTCAGGGGGAGGACTCCTCACACTCTTCCCCTGCTCCAGCGTGGGGTCCCTCCCATGGGAGACAGTCCTCCATGAACTTCTCCAACATGGGTCCTTAATATGGGCTGCAGTTCTTCATGAACAGCTCCAGCACGGGTCCTTTCCACAGGGTGCAGTCCTTCAGGAACAGACTGCTCCAGCGTGGGTCCTCCACGAGGTCACAAGTCCTGCCAGCAAACCTGCTCCAGCGTGGGCTCCTCTCTCCACAGGTCCACAGGTCCTACCAGGAGCCTGCTCCAGCGTGGGCTTCCCACAGGGTCACAGACTCCTTCAGGCATCCCCCTGCTCCAGCGTGGGGTCCTCCACGGGCTGCAGGTGGATATCTGCTCCACCATGGACCTCCATGGGCTGCAGGGGCACAGCCTGCCTCACCATGGTCTTCACCAGGGGCTGCAGGGGAATCTCCGCTCCGACGCCTGGAGCACCTCCTCCCCCTCCTTCTTCACTGACCTCAGTGTCTGCAGAGTTGTTCTCTCACACATTCTCACTCCTCTCTCCAGCTGCAGTTGCCCAGGGTTTTTCCCCCGCTCTTGAATATATTATCCGAGAGGCGCTGCCACCATCGCTGATGGGCTCAGCCTTGGCCAGCGGCGGGTCCGTCTTGGAGCCGGCTGGCATTGGCTCTATCAGACATGGGGGAAGCTTCTAGCAGCTCCTCACAGAAGCCACCCCTGTAGCCTCCCCTGCTGTGAAAACCTTGCCACGCAAATCCAATACACAACTGTATATTATTTTAACTAACCTTAAGGGGGGGAAAAAAAGCAAGTTTCATTTCCAGTTATTCCCAAAATATAGTAACTTTAAAGAAATATACCGTCATTAATAATGACTAAGCATCTAGCTTAAAAACGGCAGCACTGGAAAGAGTTGCGTATCAGAAAGCACTGTGCTTTTTCCAGGAAAATAATATATTTGGTTTTATCTATTCTCCTTCTCTTTTCATTTTTCATTGCATCGAGCCTGTTCTGCACCATGGTCCAGTGCTCTCTTGGACTCGGGGTAAAGTAGGCAGATATTTTTGATGACACTAAAACACACTTCTTTTTTACAAAAGGATTCTAACAAGTTAGCAAAAGCAGGCAGGCTAATTCACATCAATGTTTCCCAGTAAGGATTAAGGAGGGATTTGATTTCATCATCCCTACAATCAAAATCTAGACTCACATTACACATGGTTACACCCTCTCTGTTTTAAAATTGGGAAAGTGCCTGCCTTTTGACACTTACTCTCCTTACGCTCAGAACCCAAAGGGGAAGTGAAAATCCTATTCCAAACGCAGAGCAGGCCAGGAAATATCCTATTTATTGTGCCATTAAAAAAAAAAAATCTGTCTTAGTAATTATACCACACACACAATAGCACAAATCTCCATTGTAGGGAAAAATCATTGGCTGCGACATGAGATCAGACATGCCAAGGTATTGCTTTAGTAAGGATCATTTTTTTCCAGTTTCTCATCTCTCTTCTTTCACAACTTCTTGTCCAAATGTAAAAGCCAGTAAGCTCTTTGGAGTGCCACCAACGAAGAGGCAAGCTAAGAAGTGTATATTCACAGAGCAGCACTGGTAGGTCTCAAGTAAGAAGTAAATCTTGTAGCACAAGTCCTGTGTATCACAGGACACTGTTGTTGACTGTGGCTTTGGTTCAGGAAAGCATTTAAGCATGTGCTGAAATACATCCCAATTCAGAGGAAGTATATGCTTGACTTTAAGCAAGTTCTTAAGTCCTGACGATTTCAGTGGGACTTAAGCACATACTTAAGTACTTTCCTGAATGGGGGCCTATAACAACAATAATAAATTTGCTGTGCAGCATTTTAACTTCATTGGACTTTTTCCGAGATTTCATTTTGCTAGGAGAAACTCTTAGCAGCAGCCTTCCAAGGGAGGGCAAGATAGAGCAGGAATATATTGCTAAGCACACACACATGGAAATGGACCATGTGCCTATATGTCAAATAAAAATAGAGCATTTGCTAGAAAGACTGTCAGGGTAGTAACAAAACAAAAAGGAAGTGGTGAAATTCTTTAGCCAGCTCCCCAAAAGCCAGCCAAAATGTTGTCCAAGTCTGGCATACGTACAGACATATATTATAGATGCACATAAGCTTAACTTGGTCTGCACTGCCGGCCAATTTGAAGGGAGCTGGCTTGTTACACTCGGTTCAAACCGACTGAGCAGCACGTCAGTAGAGTTGAGGATCTCCAAGGAGCTGCTGTTGCACTTCTCGGATCTCTGCAGTTTTGGGAGAGATGCATTTGTACTCTTAAGACATTCAGGATTTTCAGGAGATGGATTTGCAGGTTGGAAACCCCATGAGCATCAGTAGTTAAGACATGACAAATATTTTCTTTAGGTTTGGTAAATCATTATTCTCCAACTTTTCATATTCACGTGAATGGAAGGGATCAGTCATATAGGTCAACTTCTTCCTGGGGATCCTTTCCTGATGGCTTAGGATGTTCATAGTTAGAGATCAGTTGACTCAAACTGTTCCATGTGCCTGGTGCAGAGCAGATTGATCTGCCACATCAGCTGAGGTCCTGGTAGCAGAATACCTTCGTGCACACTGATCAGCCTGAACAAATAAGTCTTGGTTTTCCTCAAGGGCTTTGTTAGAGCCACTGGCCACTGCATAAGTTCTGCATGAAATATGTTTTGCTTTGAAATAAACTTTGCGATGCCTGAGAACTCCAATCAGTCATGTGCAGTTTGGATTTAGAAAACTACAGACTAGTCGCAGGTAAATAGTCTCATCATGTGAAAACAATTCATGCTATTCCATCACCTCTTCTGCTTTCTTTAAAGGACTAAAGGCCCATGACTCGACAATATCAGCAGGGTAGAAAAGCACAGACACCCTAGACCAAAAAATGATTTTGTTCTCATTTATATTTGTAGATCCCTTACTTATCATTGCATGTGTTCAATTTAATGAGAAATTGATAGTAGATAATCAAAGGAAGTAGGACAATAATGAAACTTTCTACACCAAAATATATACATATATATATATATATATATATATATACACACATATATTAAGGCTGGGACCAAAATTCTTTTTTCTAGGAGACCATGAGACCATGTTCCATCATGCTCTGCTGTGAAGAATTTCTGCATACCAAGTCTGATTTTCACATGGTGATGTATAAGGGAAAAGTCCCAGAAGAGTGAGGTCATTAAGTAACATCAGCAGTATTGTAGAGACAAGCCACATACGCACATTTTTAATTTCTATTATTTTAATGTCAGCAAAATACTGGCTAAAGGATGGGAGGGAAATGCAGGCTGACATTTTCAAAGTGCAGTTTTAGATCCTATGAGACAATTTGAAGGCGGCTGACTTCTCACAAGTATCAACTCTCTGTACTTGGAAAATCAGGCCATGAGCCACCCAGAAGGAATAGCTGTTTTTAAAAGTCTTAGTAAGAATTTTCTAGATCTGCTTTGGGAGTATCCCTGACTGTGAGCTTCTTGAGCAACTAGGCAAAAAATTAATTTAAGAGTGTTGAAAAAAAACCTCCATTGGAAGAATATTCTTTTGAGGAGCATACTTGGAATTTGACAAATACCTGGTGGAGATGTGCAGTGGCTTTGGCCATACCAGCTTGGAAATATGCCTGGAGTCCTGGTCCTTGGCTACCCCCGCGGCCCAGCCGGAGGATGGGCAGGGTGCTGGGACCTGCAAAGCCATAAGAGCACGGGGTCCCAACGTGCAGCTCGGCCAGGACTCGCAGGGCTCCTGGCTGCCCAGCAGCCCACCCACCAGCCAAAATTTCCCTTCAAAATTCCTGAGACTATTTCAGTTTCCCTCCTCGCAGAAAACCCACAGCTTCAATAACACTGCGAATGTTTTAAAACGTGTTTTTGAGACTTAGAGTAATTTAGAGCAAAATCTTGAAATTCTTCAAAACCCCAAATTGCCATTCTCATCGCAGCTCTCGTTAGCAGATTATGCACAAAGTTCGTGTGCTTCTGGACATAGTGGACTGGATATATATGTTTCTTTCTTGGCTTGATGGACAAATAACAATCATCCTTTACACTTCTTCCTGACCCTTTTCCAACCTAATAAACAATTGTGCTCCCATCACTCACCGGTATCATGGCACAGGATCCTGTGTACCCCCACTAGCCACTGGATGTAACCACAGAGAACAGCTTTTAAAAGCTTTGCTTTTTGGGGACCCATCAAGAATTCACTGCAAGTGAGATGCCACAGGAACAAGAAAAGAACTCAAGAAACTACAGATATATAGAAAGATACTGGAACAAATGATTGAACAGTAAGCTCACAAGCACGTATGGAGATGTAAAGTTGGTAAGAAAAGCAGTAAGGACTTATCAGGAGCAAATGACATTAAATCAATCAAATTTTGTTCTCTGCCAGGGTATCCATCACAGTGGGTAGGAAGGAAGCAGCAGGTATCTAGAAGCTGACTACTGTAAGGCTTCTGATATAAGCTCCAGATTGTATTTTCATAAACAAAGTAGGGAAATAGGACCTGTATGAAATCTCTGCAAAGTGCTTGTATGAGTGGTTGAAAAAATACTTACGGAGTAGTAATAATCAAGTTTTCTGCTGGTCTAGAAACACATAACAAATAGAGGTACCATAAAGGTCTACGACAAGATGAGTCATATTTAATGTTTCCATTAGCAAAATGGAGGAAGGAATAGACAGAACCCTACAAAATTTCCTGACAGCAACAAGCACGGAGAAGTTATTGGTATTTCCCAGGAGAGGAGTAGACTCCAAAATGATGCTAAGAATTTGGAACAAAGTGTCTGAAATCACTTAAATGGAATTTAGGAAAGTAAACCTCAAGGTATGAGATGTAAGAAGAACAAAATCTAACATACAAATACAGGATGGGGAATAGCTGGTGAGGCTGCGAGGGTGAAGAAAGGAGGTTTTACGTCAATCACAAACAATATGAATCAACAGCATACGCATCTACAAACAACAGCAACAAGATAATGCGATGTACATGTGATGTTCTACCACTACATAACAGTCCTCAAGCATGTAGAAGACTGTTTTACAAAGAGAATGATGATCCATTGTTGTTCATGCCCACAGAGGATAGCATTAAGTATTTTGCTTAATTTGCAACAATAAAGCTTTAGGGGAAAAAAAACTCAGTGTAATTATAGGAAGAATGAAACACAAAGTAGGCTTTCTAAGGAGGTTGTGTAATCTGCATTAGTGGAGGCTTTGAAGAAATCAAAAGAAAAAAAAAGTTGGTAAAACTGGTCTTGATTTATTTCATCCTGCTGCAGAGCGGAGAGGGTGCATAAGATGTTTTAAAATCCTTTCTAACAGTATATATTAGTGACTCTGACAACAAAGCTGTTCTTGCTGTCGGTGCTAGATGCTTGGTGGCACAGACTTTTGCTTTCCTTTGACCTGCACAGGATGAAGTCTGGCCCCGGTGAAGTCAGTGGGAATTTTGCCCGTGACTTTGACGGGACCAGAATTTCACTCATAGCTTTAATGGCCAGAAGGGACAATTATAATAATCTTTCCTGACCTTTTGCATAATACAAACCATAGATTTCACTCAGTCTGTAGCCAACATCTTGTGGTTGAACTAGAACATATGTTTTGAAAGGTTTTTCAGGATAGACATATACTAGACATAGAGTGGTAGTAAAATCCCCTCTAGCGGTACATGTTTGCATTGCAGGGTGAAGTTCTCGCTCCCGTGGAAGTCGACCGCAAACATCACATTTGTAGGATTTTGCTAAAGGTAGCCAATTTACCCCATCACTTATATATGTAATTTTTTTTCTGTAAGTTGCATTGCTATCTGTGAGTTAAACTGGTGGGAGGAACCTTAGCCACTGGATTTGGGGAGTCAGGCCCCAGCAGTACACAGAAAACCATCACAATTTTAGTTAAAGTCGATAGAGATGTTCAAGCATCAGCTACTGCTCGGTTGTCTTGGTTACATCAGTGTATCTCATAGGAAGAGGTAATGATGTTGAACAAGAAAGCCACAAATCCTTTTTTAAGACAAATAAACTTGTCCTGCAACATAGTCATACTGGATGGCTGCTCATGCTCTGCACATACAGAATGCAGCTCCTACCTTTTGGAAGCCTATGCCTGTGGGGTCATATTCTGGTTTTGGCCTTTTGGTGCCACAGCTATTGATGGACTATACTCTTATACACTTGATCTAATTCCGCTTCCATAACAGTCAATATTCGTATGAAATATTCCGCTAATGACAAATATTCCACTGACTTCAGTGAGAGCACAGTCATATTTTGGATTCAGTAGTTTCTTTTTAATAAGTGATTAAAACCACAAGTGGTTTTATGGGCTCTGGAGAAAGAATCTGGGAATGAATCTGGTTTAACTATTCACAAAGCAGCAATTATAATTGTTTCAAATATTGATGATGCTATATCCTGAGAGCTGATTAGATCTGTAAGAAATTCATTCCCCGAGTAAAGCTGCAGAAAATAAAATGAGAGATAGATCACTGTCAAAAGGTGTCATGGGCAATGCAAATTATAGTCAAATTATTCCTGTTTCTAGTAGAGATCAGGTGCAAATAAAGGAGTCGTTTCTCCAAAGCAAGCTCTATGCAGAGCTCCGGTTCCCATTACAGTACCAGAATCCTGCATGCAGTTTTCCTTGTGAGAATTAAATCTGTGCACATCTGGAATTTGAATGTCTGTTAAAAAATCTCTGAGCCAGGACAGTAATCTGGTCATACAGTATATTCTGCAAATGTTGATGAAGTGCAGCCAAATTTCCATGCCTCTAAGCAGCGTGTCGGACTCACAAATAATAACAGCAGCCAGGTGCTGATAGTTAATGCCGAACCTGAAATCAGATACAGGGCTGAATTATTTATTGAAATTCCATTACTTTATTTCCAGTATTAGACGAGAGAGTCACTTGCAGGCACTGCAAATAAAGGTCTGAATCAGGGGGGGGTATCACTGGTAAGGGCATTTACCACCGCATGAGCTGACCCCAGCGCAGCCCATAATCTGCCCTTGATGGCCTCATTTTGTATCTTATTTAACACCATACAAATGCTGTCCATCAGTGACTTCTATTGATTTAAGATGAAAGAGCAATCAGTAACTCTCAGGAGGTATCCTGCAGCGGGCAGGACTTGATCTTTCTACCTCCTTTTGCATCGCCAAAGCTAACGGCGCTGCAGAGGGTATGAGAGAAGCTTCATCCCGAGATGCGATGAATGTTTACGACTTTCGCTGAAAGCAGATCAAGTTGCATTGCAAAGAAGCAGCACATCGCAGGCTCAAACTAGTCTTTGGTTCGACTTTTGCATCTCAGTATGACTGCCCAATGCAACCCACAATAATTTCAGTAAACTAATTACTTACCGATACAATATTACCAGCATTTGGACTGTCATCAGAATACAAATGCAATATAAATAAATTTTCTGGTTCCCAGCTACTCACAGAGAAATCATTACAGAGTTTCGTGTTTGGGGGATATTTTTTCACCTTTAATATTTTCTTACCTGCCAAAACTGCTGTGTTTGTTCATCTGATCATTTACACAGACATACGGTCAAATTTAGCCATTAAAGGGGGTTTTACACTACAAGGTAGTCTTTGCTGGTAGCCATCTACAAAGGAGGGGAATGTGACTCTCTGAATATTTCATTAAAGAAACAGAGAGCCAGTTCTGAGTTTGTAAATGTAAGTACCGGCAACAAAAACAAGAGTCTAAGACATACACACAAACAGCAAGCAAACATTCCCTGTGACTCATCTAAAAGCAAAACAATTTGTGTTTTCAGTATCAAGCGCTCAAGAAAAAGAACTGTGATGCTTTCCAAAAACTGCTGAGAAATTTTGAATAACTGTGTATACTAGTAGAAGTACAATTTACAAGTATTTTACAGACTTGTGAAATTAAAGTATGATAAATGCAACCACTAAAAACTTGTTGGATCAGTGAGCAGAGTTTGGATCACAGTTCTTGTTTACTCCCCTTCTCAGTGCAGGATGATTTCTTAAATCTCTGTGTCTGTACTGTTTGAGTCAGTCTGAAATGTTCCAGTGATGCTGCTTCACAAACTTCCAATAGGAAACATTTTTGACTGTTTTCTCAAAAACACATTTTGATTTGATGCTCAGACTGAATTTCCTCTAATTTCATTTTATCCTGTTATCCAGCATAAAAAAACTTAATTATGTTTAATTCAATGCTATTTATTAAAATAATTCTTACTTTTCTTCCCTTTATACAAAATCCTACTTAATTATGCCATTGCAATTTCCCTAGCACCTCTTCACCTCCTACTGTCCTCTTGCTTCTGGGATCCTTGACCATGCCGTCTGTTCCCAATATCGTCTTTTTCTTTTTATTCTCATCACTTCTGAGTCCCTCTCTCATCCAGGCCCCTCATGCTCCAAGTGGACCATTCTCCAAGAAGACCAGCAGTGACCCCGGCATGGTCGTACAGCAAAACTCTTCTCCAGCCTCTTCTTTCCTATCATACCTGTCTCAGAAGCAATCAGTGACCTCCTCCCCAAATCTCTCTTGCTCACTCTCTTCCCCCCAAAAAAATGATCTTTCTTGATTTTCTTTCATTTTATGCCCCTCACCTTTCAGCCACATACTCTGTTCACTGGCTTCACCAACCAAGTCGGTGACACAACGCTGAAATCTGCCCCCACTTCCCGTCCCTTCCCCTGCCTCTCCACTCTATTTCTCTGACATTGTCACCCAACTGCCTTATTCAAATTAAACAAATCCCATTTGACATGGTGGAAATGAAGCGTGACATGGGGTTCAAGCCCTGTAAGTTCCCTCACACACTTATCATTAAGTTCATAACCCGGTGCCACCTTCTCTTCCTCTCAAGGCAGTCTCCAACCACACTCTCTAAGTCAAATCTTTACTCTGTTTTCCCCTGGTTGCCTCATTTCCATGATCCTTTCCTGATCTGCAACGCTGCAGACCTAATCACTGTTTGGCACTCTTACAAACAAGTTCTTTCTCACAGCTTTTTCCTCTCTCAAGCTTAACAAAATAGACACAAAATTTCATCTGCACCTTCTCCCTATTGTCAGATCTACAGGAAAACGTTCACTAAAATTTGTCGCTACAGTTTAACCTGAACACTCAGGTTTGGGTTGATAGAGCTGGATATTTAAAGCAGTGCAAGCGGGGCATCGTACTTCCTGTGCTTTGCTTGTGCTTTGGACCTAGATTTCATTCTAGATGGATTAGACAGAGATTTCATGCTGTCAGTCTACAATCTTTCTAGTCCTACACCACTTCTTTATATTTTATATTTACAGTTTTATATTTTGTATTTTATATAAACTAGTATATAATTTATATTCTATATCTAAAAATATATTTATATTTATTATATGTTATGTCCTTATATTATATACATTTATTATATTATTTATTTTATATTTTTATTTACAGTTTGCTGTGCAATCTGTTAACAAGCATGGTTAATCTGTCTCCCAGTGTGGTTAATCAATTGTAATTCACACCTTACTACTTTCTGGTGCTATACCCTTAGACAGGTAACTGAGCCTAACCATCACATCTAGAGAAGGGCTGAATCTCACCCTGCTTCGTTTAAGAAGTTTCTTTGGCAGCATTTTGTTTTATCCTGTGCTCCTGCTCGGAGAAGGCAGCAGTTTCCATTTGCAGGCTGTCGGAGAGCCGTTAACCTGAACAACTGCAATCTGCAGAATGCCATTTGAACTCCATACGCCGAGCACCCGCCGAAGAAACCTTATTGGAACATCCAGGTTAATGAGGTAATTGAGAAACTAGCATTTGGCAAGAGAATTTCTGAACATTTTATGTACATTTTTGTACAGCTAGGCCCAATTCACTCAAGTACCTAAATAGGCTCTGAAGAATTAGCTATTTTTCCATGTCTACTTATAATTCTCTCTGAAACGGAGAATTTTTTGTATTATTGTGAAGTGCCAAGTGCACAGCTGGTTCTTGAAAAATAACAAATATAGAGAAATCCTATAAATTCACTCTCCCAATGAATAGCCAAACATCAGTCAACACAAAAACCCTCTGACTGACAGCAGGGCACAACGTGATTAGTACTGACTGCACTCACTCTCAAAGGTCCTGGGTACAGCTTTTAAAACAAATTTTAAATAAATATTTAAATAAGTTTTTAAATAAATATTTAAATAAAATTTTAAATAAATTTTTTAAAAAAAACAAACAAACACTAAATCCTTGGTCCCCAGGGGCTAAGTAGGAAAAACCCCTTGCCCATAGGAGCTGCAGCAAGGCACTGCCACACATGCAGACGGGGCTGGGAGCGGAGGCCAAGGTCAGGGGGGAGAGGCTTTTCCTTCCCTCGGAGAAGAAAATCGCCATTTCAAGGTTTGTCTCTTTGTCAGGGGAGTGGGACAGCGCTTCCTCTAAGTTCCCCTCCTGGTCACATCCTTCCCAGGCTCTCCAAGGTCGGACATGAATAGCTGTCTACAATCAGCACTTTTAAAAATTCTTGTTATTCTTGCAGAATCACCTCTTTTGAGGTAATCTTCAGACCACCAGGCCATCAGGCAGGGGTCCTGCTCAGCCCAGTAAGAGGATGATGGCCCCCCTGTCGATGCATATCGTAGGGTGCTGGTTTCAGCGTACTGGGATGAGCAGGTAGATACTTCCCAATCATCTGAAACAAGTCTTCCTGCATGCAGGTTCAACTGCCTTTTTTACAGACTGAACAGTGAGAAGTAAGACTTACAGTGTGTTTAGAGAAATATGTAGTTGGAGATGAACTAAACCCCAAAAGATTACATTCATGCACTCCAAGGAGATCCTCGCGGCTCCATCTTGGAGCAGAGCTACTGATTAATGCAGAGGAAGCGACAGATCCCTTCTGAACCTCAAACAAGACCCAGAGAAGAAGAACTGGATCTAGAGCTTAACTGGGGGACTCAGATATATTGACTTTAAAAAGAAAAAAAAAAAAAAAAAAAAAATCCGAAGTTCAAGCACCTCAATGCAAGAAAGAGTAATGCAGTAAATCAAGGCAAAAATACCATTCCTTGTCAAACTGCATGTGCAAGTGAACAGTCAGAGAAGAAAAGAAAGTTAAAATTATCCAAATAATAGTGAAAGTCTGGAAAAAAGGGCTTAATAATGAAGGGGTTTGGAGCACTGGATCCTCTTGGCATGTCCTGAACATTTAAAAGAACTGGGCACAGAAAAACAACTAACACTGCCATTCTGAGAGACCCTATAACCTGCAAGAATACCCCATGATTCAACCCCTCTTCATCCAGGAACAGCTTTTTAAAAAATATTATAAGTAAAATAAACAAACGAAATAGGTCTCCATTTGCACACTGAATCAGCAGCAATGGCTCATCACAAAACACAGAGCAGTGAAAGAAAATAATTTCCTCCCATGATATGCATTCGTATCGGTTTGAAGCTGCCCATTCAGCAGCTAAAAGCAAGAGGAAAGCAGTAACACAACGTGCCTGTTGACTCACGCAAATTGAATCGCAATCTAGAAAAACACTGGCAACAATAGCGATGATCCATTGGGGCTGGTTTCTCTGAATTCCACTTGTTTCGGACAATACACAGGTACAGACACACACCAGCACCCAAAACAACATACATGCAGTGGGTGGCAAGGTTCAGGATGTTTGTTTGGGTGTTGAAATGTTACGGGGAGGACAAGCTTGGTGATCGATATAGAGAAGCACCTGCCCAAGCTGAGAATTAACTCAGTATTATTTTGTGAGGAGTTAAACCACAATGTTTGAGTAGCTTTTACAGTCGTTCGTCTATGTAAGGAGGAAAGAAGGAGTGCAATTCTAGTTGGACAAGCTACCAGGCTGCACAGAGGTAAAAATGAATGTTGATGCAAATATTTAATAGGAAATGAAGCCAAGGCACAGGAATGTGGCATGACTTAGGCTATGGCTCCATGACAGACAGAAAGGGAATTCAGCTCTTGTATCTCCCAATTTAGCTCTTCCTTCATCTCAGCCACAAGGTCTGACCCATACTGAACAGCATTCAGAGCCCCAGCCAAGCCAGCATCTGCTTCAGCCTTTGGAGGCCCTTCCAAAGTCTGGCCCTTGCATATCCAGACGAAGATAAGCAATTACATATTTAACCACTACCTGAACTAATCCCATCCCATTGTCACCCCCAGGACACCGAGGAGTATTTTAAGACACACAAGCAGCCGCTGAACATAATTTCTATCAGAGTGGCTTTGACCAAATTTGTGCTATCTTTCAGAGACACGGAAACCCAAGATTTCTTCTGTGCTTGAACCAAGCCCTGTTCTGGTTTGCCAAGATATCCTCCATTGCAATGCCTTCCTGGTTTGTAAGTTTTATGTTTTGTTTATTCTTTTATTGACTCTAACCACACATGCTTCATTAAAGCATATCTAGTCTGGATCTGAACCAGAAGAAGAAAGGGCATGACTTCTTTGGTGGTTCATTCCAATGGTTAATCACCTTTACAGTTACTATTAAGCTTATTTCTAACTTGACTATATCTGACCTTAACTGTTAATATTTCTTGCTATTCTTGTTACCACTATATTAAAAAGCCCCCTACAGATACATTTAATATTGCAGTGAAGTGACATTTGGTCTTTTATTTAAATGAGAAAGATTGCCTTGAGGATGGCAATCGTAAGTATTTTTTTAAGTCTTATTCCTCTCTACATCTTTTCCAATGTCATAACACGTTAGCTCTGTGTGCATTTAAAATAGCCAGCCAAAAGATAATCTAAACCTTGACCCCTCCCTACTAATAGCAAAGGAAAAAGGATTAAAAAGAATAGTTGTGACTAGTATAATTTGTGTATTTATTATTGGAATATTTACTGTGAATTACTAAGCAAGTATGGCACATGAACACTGACTCAGTGGTACCAAGTGCTGTACAAAACCCAAAAAACACAAGAGCTACACCTAAAGGACGGAGCACAGGACCAGAGTGGTATTCTTGCTGGACCTTCTTGCACAAGGCCACCGCTTCTCAGCTTCTGCACCTGTAAAGTGCTGACAATGACTGTAAAGTGCTTCAGCATTGCTCTAAAACGGCCTCTATATTTTTTATCTCAGGGACTGGGTTTTGCAAAGAGAATCATGTTCATAGACGGCTGCCAAAGCATGGAGCAGCCTGCACAGCCTCCTTTGCAGAACTGGGGTCTAAGTACACTTAATAGGTATCAGCACCCAGGAAGGTTATAGATCTTCTATTATCACCCTGTGTTTTACTACTAAGGCTTTTTTTTTTTAAAAAAAAGCAACTGCTGAACATTTAAAACCTACGCTAAACTATCTTTCCTGAATTGCAGACAATTGTTGAGCTTAACTGTCAAATGTCTTTTGAGATGGAGCGTACATCTCCATGGATTAGCTCGTCATACTTTGAACTCCACTGCTACCCTGCAGCAGCACACGCTCTTCGGAGGTGATTAGCCCTTTTCCAAACAGTAGAGCATTGTATGTCTTCATTAGCAGCAGAAGTTAGAAAATTTTACATCAGCTTTGGCATCTTCATGGTTAGCAGAAAGGGAAACTAAAGCCATACCTAAATCAAGCAAACTTCCTTCTGTGTGTAAACTCCATTGCCAGTGTCATGAACAGGTATTAACACCTGAAATATTGGTGAATAGAGAATTGAGTCATGACATTTTTTCTTAGTCCAGAGGAAACCAACAAATACAAGAGAAGCAACAAAAATAGTCAAGAAATGGCTTTTTTACAGCCTGACTTACATAAGGAGGGGAAAAAAATTACTACTTGCATATATAATCTTTGCAAGGTTTAAATGTGTGAAATTCAAGTTTTATAGAATTTAAAGTAAATGAAAATCATCTTCAGCCTTGAATATTAGGCTTTGAACATTCTTATTACATTTTGCATCAAGCACACAAGTAAATGCCACGGGCTTCTGTCATCTACTCTGCACACAAAATTAGTGACTCTCAAGAATGAGGATTTAGAAGAGCAAACTATCACTATCTGAGCAACTTCATCCTTAACATAATGTCATTTATGCCAAAGTAGCCATAGCAGGGATAGGTTTGACTCCTACTGTCCTACAGAGGCATTAATAAGTTATTACAACACAACCCTCCTGAAATATATTTCAATTAGTGCTTTATCTCAGTTTTATGCGGAGTTGCCAGAAATACATATAAAGGAGCTATTTCAACATTTTTTGGCACTCAGGTGCACGGGAAAAAAATTGGAGAAGCACCCAAGCTCCAGATATACAACACCTCTTAGGCAGAAGTTGAACCAGGGTACCCTGGGGACCAAGATAGAAATCATGGGGATTAGGACACTGGTATAAATTTGTAAGCCTGAATGCCTGTGAGAACAAGCAGAAAAAAACAGAGAAGCTGAAAAAGAAGGCGCTACAGAAGATACAAGACCCTGAGAAGGAAAACGGAGGGCAGGAAAGAGCGAGCAGGGTGCCAGCAGACAGGAGCTTTGGCTCACCTGCTGCGGGAGGCAGCTCCAAGTGAGCTCCCCGCTGCACCACTACCCGGCTAGGCACAGCGCCTGCTAACACGGCTGCTCAAACTCCGGGCTAGAGCTCGTGTCCAGACGCTTAATAAAGCAACCAACAGCCTGTACCTGAGAGCAGACAAATGTCCAGTTTCCTCTGGTTTGATTTCTTTCATGTCCAGGAAATTGAGATTTTCAATATACTTTGTCAGGAGACAGTTTTATATCGGAGACCTGATCCCATCATATATTTCTCTTCTATTTTAAGTGGTGTTCAGGATGCCATGCTGAGGATAAGGGTGAAGAATGCTCCCTGCTCCCACAACGTGTCCACATCTGGTGGAGAAGGACTGGTATCAGCATTTTATCAAGGTGAGGAGAGCCTGAATAACTTGCCTAAGGTCACTGAAGGAGGCAGAAGAGCAAAACAGTAAATAAAGCCTCCCAAGAACTTGGGTGGTAACCCAGCAATATTACTGAGCTTAACATGTTGCAGAATTTGCATGGCAGGACCTTTTCGTGTTTCGATTAAAGCTGGACAAAAAAAATAAACAGAGCTTCCATCTGGTGGGATCTGTGGCTGTTGCTCTGTGTTAAGATAAAGCGCTGAAACACTGAGTGGAAAGCAAAAAATGTGTTGATTTGGATTTTGACAACACTTGGGGCCCTTTTAACATGTCAAAACTTTACTGTGGTGTATTACAGAACTGTATCTCAGGTGCTTTGTGTGCCAGTCTCTTTTCTAGCACATCTTCTCTTCTGACACTGTAGCCACGCAATTGCTGTGGTACAGCAGGGTCGCTGAGTCGAAGAGGAATCTGTGTTATATCATGGAAGATCTACTTCAGGCAGCGAACACTGTCATTAAAAAAGGATACATATAGAAGGGTGAAATCACAAACACTCTAAGTTATGAAATTATTATTGAGAAGGACAGAATAATACTCATTTACAAAGAATCATTTAATTTAACGCAGTCAGAGAAAACATCCTCTGGACCTGTTCTACATTTATGTGTGAACTTGCAATCAAGTTGCATAACAAACAGCAAGGACATGCTGTAAATGTAATCAGTTACAGGAAGTTCTACCCTTAGGTATTATTAGATAAAATTACTGGGTTTCGATCTTCAAAACACAACTGAATACAGTTTGAATGACTTTTGTTCCACTGTAATAATTTCCAACTCTGAAGTCTGATATAAAAAATCATGCCAGGAATACATGATGCTGATTAAACACATCAGACCCACAAAAATCAAAGATTTTTTTAACTCTTAGCTCCAGATGTAAATATATATTACTGTTACCACATCTAGATGAGTTTTACTGCATGTCAGCAATACAGAAGAAGTGCAAACAAATGGGGAGAGCAAGGGGCAAGGAAGGAAAGGGAGTAAGGATCTATTTTGGACTTTGTCAACATTAAACTTTACTGTGTCAAACAAACCACTTGAAGCTGTTTTCAAAGTACCTACTATAGCACTTCAGGTACCTGCTCTGATTTCCTACTTCACGTAAGATTTATAGATTTGAACACAATATGAATCCAGCACAAAACCAACCCTTCCTTACACCAGCTGATTCTCCCTATGACCTTGACTCAGCCTTTGCTGGGAAAAAAAGAGTATGACTGAAACCTTCTTTTATTCATGTGTAAAACTAACACACAAACTCACAAACCTTTAACACCTGTCTGACTCTATTAAAAAAAGAGTAATTTGAAAAATCTTCTACCAGAGCTCTTACCTGCAAAATGGAAATACTAGTGTTTATGTTACCTCTTTGCAGTATTGCTGGGATTATTTTGCCGATATCTGCCAGATTTTGAAGAATTAGGTGTCATACAAACACTAAGTAATGTTATTTCTGTAAAAATCCGTATGTTATCCTAAATGATCCTTACACAGCCTTCCATCAAAATATATTTGACATAGCCAGGTGAACTGATACTAACATTTAACTTTGGAGCACAGGCAGACGTACTTCCTACTGGCTCTCTTGGAAAGGATCCCTGTGTATTTTGGGATGCTATGTCAAACGATCTCTGTGACATTTGCTGTTCTGGAATAGCCGCAGCAGAGCCATATATTGCCAATAAAACTTTCCTGGGGACACTTACTGGAGCTTCACTGTCATTGCTGAACCATGACACAACAACCTGTGAGCCTGACGAGACGTGTGCTGCCAGAGATGGAAAAAGAGCTATCTGCAGCTAAACATAGAGCACCCAAAGCATACCGGTGGCTATTTCTAAGTACAAGCAATAATAATTATGAATAACACCAATTCTTTCTGGTAGAATTAAAATACTGTATTTACCTGATTTGACTATGCGGCTCAGAAAAGCTGGAATAAATGAAGGAGTTAGTAGGTGGAGTTTAAACAAGATCTTAAATACACTTAAGCTGGCCTAACTCTGCTGCCACTGAACTCAGCAGTACAAACCTGACTGGCTTTTATGGCCACAGAATATTACCCATCCTGAATGTTTCTGAATTCTTACCCATTTGAATTATGGATACAATTTATAAAGGCATTTAAAGAAAAAAAAGTTATGCATATTCAACAAAGGATTTGAATATGTTTCATTTTAATCAGACATTTTGATCACAATTAACATATATATTGATGCCATCAAGTTCAATAAAAAGCAAGTGGTCACAGCCATTTATATGAGGGAAAAAAACCCAAACCATGGCAGGTAAGGGTGTCATTCACCTTTAGCCATAAACTAGCGATTAGATCATGAACTTAGGCAGAAGGAGACATAGTTGAAAATCCCTCCTTAACCTGAGATCCAGTTTCCCAAGCAATCCTAAAAGCATTCCAGACTAGGTTCAAGGTGGCAGGGATAGTGATTATATCCCTGCCAAGTCCTTTTATAAATTTGGCCTGCTTAAACTATTCACTGCCCATCCCCAATATTCCCACCAATGAGGCACTTGTCTTGACACAAAACAAAACCTGCCAATGCTCAGAAAGAAAACAGACATGCAGACATACAGACTCTGGGTTGTATAACTCAGGCTAAAGCTTCTTTCAAGTATTGTTTTTCTTCATCACAAGGAAAAACAAGTAACTTGCAATTTTAAAACATTTGCTAGGCAGCTATTTGTTAATTTATTGAATTATTTTCTTTTAACAATATAAGATTAAAGCAAAATTAGATCTTGCCAAGATAGATGTTTTTCCCTTGACTATTCTTTTTATTATTTTATTGAAAATGCTTAATAAAAAGACCAGAGAAGTAACTGTCAGTCCAGGTAGCATTTCCCTGATTTAACTGGGTCTGTAGTGGGTTACTGTTAAGTTTCTTGTTTAAACAGTGTGATTCAAATTTAGGAGGCCTGACTCTCTTCTTGTGCCCATTTTATATATATATAAAATCTATGGCTTCAAACCAGTCACTCCTGATTTGAAAAGATCTAAGCAAGATAGGTACTGAGACAGAATTACACTGAAATACCCAAATCCCCCTGCATGGAGCTAATGAAACACATTTATAGATGTTTAAACAAAACTAGTAAAACTGTTTTCCTCCCAGTATATATGCTGGTGTTCAGACTACAGTAAACCTTGTAAATTTGGTAACCTTAATACCAATGCACAAGGCCAGTACACTAGAAGAGGAGACTTAGGCTGTTGGTCATACACTGCCTCACCAAAATAAGTTTGGAAGAGACATGAACCATGGTGCCCATCATCGGCTCGACAGCTCCAAATGGATGTAAAATGCAAGATCCATAATAAAACCCCGTGCTCACGCCACTTCCAGGGTGACAGCTGAGAAGTGTCAGAGCCTGCACGCACCGTGTGTGTCTGCTTTGTAGGGTGGCTACGCCTCTCTCAAAACGTGAAAGGCTTGGCCAACCACATGACCAAGGATCCAAAAAAATGTTATTGTCAGTCTTGGAGCACCATACAGGTTGAACCAGATGTTTCAGTATCATTATTCTTCCTTGTGCTTTTCTCTCTTTATTGTTTCCTCTTTATCTAGAAAGTTCCGCTAAACATAGGAACAATTTTGTACGGAAGCCAAAAGCTGAGTTTATAATACCCAGTAAAATACCCACACTTCTCAAGAAACAGAAATTAACTTTGTACCTTCCAGATCTGATTGTGATTTCTACTCATCATCAAAATACTTCTTGAGGGCAGTCTACGAATCAAATAAATTACACAGCCTGTATTATTATAATGGGTTAAAGGGTTCCTGTCAAGTTCTCTCTCCCAGTTTGTAAAGCCATTATTGGTTTTGATAACCCTGGAATTCTGAAACTGAAATCAGTTTTCTTATCGGAGTGACATTCTTACCTTAAAACCACAAAAGCCTTAATAGCGGGGAATGATTGTTTGTACCAGAAGTAACATTTTTATTTATATCTTCCTTTCAGGCTACTTTGCAGCAGTCCACCAAAACCCAAACCAGGGTTAGTTTGAAATCACCTCTCATCAGAGATAACTTTTTAAAAAAAAAAATCCAGAAAATGCACAAAAAAAAAATCCCAGAGTGCATAAAAATCTTGCGCCTCCCTGGGATAATTTCTGGGATAATTCTGTCCCAAGGAGAGGAGAAGGGCAGCTACACCCTCCTGAGCACAGTGACTCCTGGGCTTTTGACGGAGCACATTAAATCAGCAGGATGACTGCTTTGTCCAGGACAGCCAGGCTCTCTGACCGACCGATTCATTCCCGGATAGTAAGTTAGGTGCCAAATCTTGCCATCGCTTTTAAACATACTCCTAACAGACACCTAAAACTCCGAAATGAAACCGCTGGAGATGGCAAAGGGCTCACAGGTTCCTTGCATGTCTGTTTGCTGCACCAGGAGACCATGAGTGTACCAGGACTAACCTCTTCTCTTTGTGATAATCCTCTAACAAGAAATGACTGCAGGGGGCCCTACAAATACTTCGATGCTGTTAGCCCTTGAACCTTACCATGGCTGGTACCGTATCCCTGAGAGATTGCAAATACACCGTCACTGTGCCTGGTCACGCACAACCCTCAGCTCCTGATGGGAGGAATGGGCTGAGAGCATTCGGTGCGTCTTATGCCTTTATGCCTTCAGCTGGCAGGCGGGAATACGCTCAATGTGTGAGTCAGTGAGTGTGGAAGTTCAAGGCCTTTGAGAGGTCTCTCTTGCTTCGCACATTTGCAAGCACCGTCACGTTTTCTCTAGATGGGTGTTCGGTGTGACTGTGGTTGAACACTTTGTGAAGTAAAGCCTCACACCTTTTAAGCAAAAGCTGTCACACACCTGAGCTGATGAACATATCCAGAATATTAATCACTCAATACCACAATGACTCCTTACAGAAATAACTGTCTGCCAGCTTACTACTCATTCTCCTACTACCATGATGATACTACTGCCTTTTGATTGCCAGAAACATGGATTATTATATATCTTGTTATAGGGTATTTCTAAAGCAGGAAGATTTTTCAAATCAAATGTACTTTGGACCATTTGTGTGGTTTGTTTGCTTTCTAGACTGCACTCATTCCGAGCAATGCAAATAGACAGTTGTACTCTCAAGTCTTGTTTGTATCATGCTTTGTTTTCCATGTATACAACGTATCTCCCTTCAAATTAACTTTCTAGATATTAGGCACCATTCTAATTCTGAAATGCAGGGAATGTACATCCAAACACCTGCTTCCACCACAAACAGAAAGAAGCCATAAAGGTTCTGTGATCCTCCCATATGGATTTTAATAGTCTGTACATAAAAAGAGCACCATTTCAGTTTAGTCATTATGTTCAAGTATACAGGTGCAAGACTGCCAGAAAAAGCTAAATATACCTTCCATCGGGGTGTCATTTATACAGAAGCACTTTGCTTCTCCAGCACACAAAGAATTAAAATTAACCTGAGTTACAACAAGCTGGGTTAAGCACAGAGCAAGCGCTACCTCCTGATGCTCACTTCCCCGAAGCTGCTGCTGCCAGCGTCTCACGGTACCACACATCAAGCCTTTTTCTCTGGCAGACTCTTCCAACTCCTTGTCAAACAAGTTTAGAGGGGAAATTGCTGCCGGAGAGTTTCAGTGTTTACAAAAGGCCTGCTTACACAAACCGCAGATCTGATTCAGGCGGCACCATCGCCCCGGCAGACCTCACCGCTCCTCAGCTCTGCCTGTTCTCACCATCAGTCTCCTTGTGTCCTGCCCCAGATTTGGGGGGGTTTACTCTCAAATAAGCATCTTGCAACAACAAACCCTCATTCATAAAAAAGAATATCTGACAGATCCAGGTTAGGGCACCATTAGAAAAAGAGTAAAATCAATGGGGATGGTAACAGATAGGTGTGATAACCGCTTACCCCGCCCGTGCCATAGCAGTTCAGCTAGCCGTGTCCTGGCGGTGCCCAGCCTGCCTGCAGAGCTCAGAGACAGCTAACCTGCATTAGGTTACAGCGTGGCTCTGCTGTTCACAATCATCTCTCTACTTGTCTTTCTAAGGCTCCTGCTCTCCTGGTTGTTAAATAGAAAAGGGAAACAGAGCAATTGTGTAACACCTTTCTTTTTTTAACCTGAAACAGAAACTGCTTTTATTAGAGACTCTATGGCTGGTGAAAAACAGCCCTTTCTGGTTTACTTGTGCTTGTGGAAGGTACGGTTTCCTCCATCTACTGCCCTATATTTTTCTCACTGATCTCTGCATTTTCTGGCTGTGTGTTCATTCAAGGATGCAGGACAGAACTCTTTTCCTCGAGTGAAGTATTAGCTCCACAAAAATCAACTGATGAAATGCTCATTGACCCCAGCACCTCCTGCTATTAGAACTTGCCTCAAGTGTGGTCCAGTATATTTAGATTTGCCACTTGTCCCAGTATCTCATACTCATCCAGAAGTTGCCACCTTTCTGTTCTTCTTTCCAGCCTTGAACAGATAGAGTAAGTGCCTTCTCCTTTGCAGATTCTCTCCCGGATCAGCCTTCCTGTTCATCTCCCCTTACTAATATCCTATTCTTTTAAATTTCATGCTCCAGAAAAGTTTTCACCTGTTCATATTTCTCTTATATGCTCCTATTTTTCAACTTTTAGCTCATCTCTTGTTTGGATGGTCTTTCTTTTTTATTTTCAACTTCTAAGCTGTATAATTTAATACTCTGGTTACATGCTTTACTATACAACTTTTTAGACTTTTAATTAAATTAATGGCACCTTTCCAAAACACCAAGAATTGCAATTTTTCAACCTAAATGGAAAGTCTCCAGGAAGATACCAATTAATTCTTTTGCTCCAGCTCTGCAAATTATGAGTTTTATGTGAGAGTCTCTATGCAATTCTGTAACATGCATTATGCAGGAAGTCACATTACTAAAAATGTTCTTTCTGGAGTTATAAATCTTCAGGGGATGGCACGGCTTAGCTGAATGCAGTGCAATTTTTTTCCTGTAACTTATGGACCCAGAACTTCACACAATGCATCTAGGTAATGACCTCCACTTTAACAACTGATGGAGTCAAAGAACCATATATCACAAACATCCGTATCAGCCTCAATAAAATAGTGCGGGCACTAAAACAAATCGGTAGCTAAAGGTTTGCATTCCAGAATACATTTGTGATGACAGAGTGCCAGACAAACCCAATAACCTATTTTTTAGCCCACAAACATCTCCATTAAGCTCACTTTCGTAGAAACAACTTGTAAGAGGAAAGTTATCTGGATGTATGGACCCTTGCAGGTCCATTTTAGTACATTAGGTTCTGCACAAAGGAGGTACTGGGCATTTATGAACCAGAAATTTTTGTAAAATCTGTTTGTTAGGGAAAAAGACCTCAACGCTGGCTCAGTCAGAAAGGCTGCACCTGAACTGACTGGTTTT
This sequence comes from Oceanodroma leucorhoa, assembly GCA_030449065.1. NCBI lineage: Eukaryota > Metazoa > Chordata > Aves > Procellariiformes > Oceanodroma > Oceanodroma leucorhoa. The sequence continues at coordinate 4,236,157 of JASVER010000055.1, read as the reverse complement.
GGAAGACGCGTGAAGAGGCCATGTATACACATCACGGATGTGGCTGATATTTCAATTTACAGCCCAAAATATCCATCAGGGAGTACAAAGCAATTATATGCCCTCAAACTGACAGAAGGGAGGGTTGGAATTTGCTTTCCCAATCATTCAGTACCCTGTTTGCAAAGGGTCTGATGTAACTCCCACATATTAATAATAATCCTACTGATTTACAGGGATGGTTTAGGCTCCGAGAGACCAAACACCTGCATTTTATATGGGCTAGTGGATTTCAGCCTCAACGTATGTAGAGGCTTTGAAACATGCTCTGAACATCAAAAAAATCTGAGCTCTTCACTGGGACAGAGTTTGCATGAAGTTTGCTATTAATAAGGTTGTATCTGTAATGGGTTTGAACTGTGCCACTGATTTTAATGGTAAGATTTTCATAGCCCAAGATCAACAGACGTACCCAATTTGAAACATTCTGGAATCCTACCATATAACAGATGTACTTATTTTTCTATATTTTCATTAAATCAGTTTCTGTTCTCAGTTTCTCTTGTATAAAATCAGAATGAGCTTCGGGCTGAGGAAACTGAGAGTAAAAACTGATTTAGTTTTCATTTTTTTAGAAGAAAAAAGTATTGCAGGAAATAATCAGAAGACTGCCAGCTTATCTCAATCCTTTTTGTTTTATGATCCGCTAGTGTTTCAGACCTGACAGCCTCTGTCGAGGTACCAAATCATGGTACCCCTCAGCTCTTCATGCTCTCTTCCCAAAAATGGAGAAGGAAGTCAGGATTCTCAGTGAAAAACCTAAAGTTTAAAGCCTAAAGTTAGGACACAGTACATTGCAGGCAGCAGGCTAAGAATAACAGGACAAACTCACAAGGAGAGAAATAACAATAAAATACAGGAATTCTGACTCTCCCTCCACAACATTACCTAATTCTAATGTCACGAAGAAGAAAGCAGTGTAAACGTGTGTGCAAGAGATAACAGGCTGTCAAAGCACCGCTTCCGCTCAGCGCCAGAAAATTAAAGTTTGATTATTCAGTAGAAGCTGAGCTGATCCGAGAGTCACACCAGTGTCCAGTTCACAGTACAACTTACCTTCACAAAGAGCTCAATTTCAGGGTCCTTTCCTTCCCCATTAGCAGAAACAGTGTCTGTCATTTTTCACCCCCAAGGCTACCAGCTGATCTCCCACTATTAAGTGGCAAAAGGAGGTTTCAACTGCACAGCGGGGTAGGTTTCCCTTCCAAACAGCTCTCACAAAGCTTTTAAAACATCATTTGTAATGATAAAGCTCGAAACCAGCTGAGAAAACAAGTTTGCAGGTTAATAAATAAATAATAATCATTAAAAAAAGGCAGGCAGCAGAGAAGCGGTCCCTGTTACGGCTGTGTAGTTCTTCAGAGCAACAAGTGCTGCTGTGCTCTGGTACACTATCCTCATCTGTCAGAGCTGCAGTTCTCACTGCCGGCCCAAAATAGCCCAGAGCATAAAAAAAGAGGGTGGGGTTAACTCACAGGGGAGGAGACAAGCTCCTGGTACCTACGGCAGGATCAGTCTCTGAGCAAATAATTCTGCGCTTCCCCATTTTCAGCGTTTCTGTTGTTCCCTCCCTTATTCTACGGCTGGGAGCACCAGGGGAAGAGGGAAGGTCCGCAGCAGGCTGGTTTCATTGCTTTAAGCAACAGTGATGATTTCTCTTTCTTTTCTGAAGGGTGTTTGTCCTGCTTCTAGCTGTTCAAAATCCTAATACTGTTATTGCTAAGAATGGTAAGGAAAAAGGAGCCTAATTTCTTCACCCTGTGCATTGGCTGTTACAACGGTGCAAAGAGTGTGCAGAAAAGCAGAGCTCTGCCTCGGCGAAAACCCCTGTGTGTGGTACCAGGCGGTACAGAAGCTGAAACGGAATACTCTTAGGTGAGAAAAGCACCTGTGGTGCCACCACTCCTGATGGAGCTCAGGAGCAGAGGAACGGGAATGGGGTTACGCAGGAGAACGAAGAGCTTCAGGGCCCTGGGAAAATAAAATATTTGGGTCCCATACCTATTTCTCAATGTGTCCCTTGGGGTGTTGGTTGTAGCAGGGGGACAGGAGAGTGATGATACGCTGGGGTGGAGAATGGAAGAAAACTTTCAAGGGCCTCAGCCTGCTATTGACATACTGTCGCCATCCATACTCCCTTCCTTCGCCCTGCATTCCTTGCGTGACTCAGAGGTTGCCACACAGCAACCCTAAGCGAGAGGTGGCACACGCCAGGAAGGCCTGACACGGCTAAAAGGCGTGGAGGAAGGGAGTGCTGGCGCGGGAGAGGAGGCAAAGGGGTCAGGTGGGACCTCCTCCTCATTGCCATCCTTGCCTGGAGGGACCGGCTGCCCTCGTGCCCTCCCGCCCTTGGACAGTCCCTTCCCTCACCTCTGCCCCCCCTGCCCTCTGCTCCTGTGTCGGGACCGCCGCAGCTCCGGCTCGCAGGCTGTCGGCAGCTCGCGCTGCCAGCCACGAGCAGTTTTGCCTTCCCCTTCTGACACAGAGAGGCCTTTTGGGTATGGTTTTGACATGATCAAACACTCGCCTTTCCTGAAAGTGCTCTTAGCTGTGTGCTTTCGTGATGATCTCTAATTCCCTCCCGTGACCTCTAGGCATTTGACACAGGTCCAGAGCAGTAGCAGCCAACATCTCCGAGGCTCTTTGGGTAAGCTCTACGGGAATTTCCCACAACAGCTGTTGCGTGTGCACTCCATGAAGCACTGAAATGGTTAACAAGTAAATCTCATTATGCTGTTGCAACTGTAATTACAACATAATCAACATTATAATTAGTGTAAAAGTGTGCTTATGGTTTTTATATCTAATTAGCGCTCATTCAAATAACTGGAAGGTTAACTATAACAGAATTAAGTGTTATTACTCCTTTGATTTCAAATTTTTACATGTGATTTTTGGACTAGGTACATTAATTACCAAACATTTATAGCGTAATTATTCTTAGGCCTACAGGCAAACTTCCAAGGACATGGGCTAAGTGTACTTACATGTAGCAAAAAGAATCACGGCATTGTAATTATATATTACAGTTATAAAAGTCTGCCAAAAATATAAGTATAGTCACCATATCTCTAAAATGCATCCCTAAATAACATATTATCAACTACATGACTATAAGCTTTTGTTTTTGCTGAAAAAATGTTTTGCTTTAGCACCTCATGTGACGATGTAATTTCCCTTTAATGAGGGCTCCTGGAAACAACGGGAAGTGTGTCATCTTGACTGACGTTACCTGTAGCTCCAGCCTCACTGAAAACACTGTTTCGATATAGGCAAGTGCTTTAAACAATTTATATCACAGGAGCGTATATATCAGCTCTGGAAGAGAAAGGTGTAAGAACAGTGAGGAGGTAATACTGCTAATGCTAAACCAACACATTTAAATAAAATCAGCATTCAAGATACCGGCACTTGTAAGATGTGATGCATGTGACCTATTTAGATGTCTATTTTAGAATGAAAAAATGTGCCCTAGAACTGCCTACTTTTTTCCACTGGTAATAAAGGGAGCCCAGGGTAACAAGCTCAGATAAAGACATTATAATGGTCAGACAAATCCCACTGTCATTATTAAGTAGAAGAAATCTGTGGCTTTAGTGCTTGATTTCTATGCATGTGTCATCTCTCACTTCCGAAGCTGTGCATGCCTTGCGCTTCTGAAAGTTAAACTCTAGATGTAGCAATTTCGGTAGAGACTCAACCTGTCAAAACACTTAAATCCTTCCTTCCCAATTACTGTCTGGGTTTAGTGGTATATTATAATTAGTTTGCAAGACCAAGATTACTGTGCTGAGGCTCAGCAAAGCAGAAAGGAAACTGTGGAATACAGAGAAAGGGAGCTAAGATGCCCTGAAGCCATTTCCCTCCTGACCCAGGTATAAACTACTGCAGGAATGGGCCAGACTCCCTCTGGTTCAAGATGCTTCTGGGCAGCAGCGCATCTTCCCCATCAGCTTTCACCCCTGAGGCACCACCTTGCACTCATCCCCTGCCCCAGGACTTGATATGGGGTGCTCAGAGGCTACAGAAGCTGTAGGGTGAGTATCACACATCTGGTATTCCAGCTGCGCTTGCAGGTATCCACAAAGAGAATAACCCAGCCCATCTCAAAAAAACTCTGGTTTTCCAAAATCTCTCTATGGAACCCCTAGAAGAGACCAAGCAAAACAGAGTCCTTGTTCAAGTAACTGCTGTGGTTTTTAAAACAGATTCTGAAAGCTTGATTTAAGATAAACATTGTAGAAGGCAGTGAGTAGGAGGAAATATATATATATATATATGTACTACTTCGGGAATCTATTCATGCATTTAGTGCTTTGCTGTCATATAAAACTGACTTATCACTTACATCTGGGTGTAACCTTTTTGACTATAATGGTTATTATTGTCTACACGGCTCTGCTTTGTGTTATGAAATCAGCTCTTTCTTTTGCCAAATTAAGAGTAAGATACTGATAAATAATTAGTACACTCTCATTTTACTGCAAAGAATGAGTAGCTTAGTTTGGCCTATCATTTTCTCACAAGACAGAAGTAGCAGACGCTTTGAGTTACGTACAAGAATATTAGACATTGAATTATGAACTCTTCATAAGCCAAGTCATTATAGTTTGAGGTTTATGAGATATATAAATGAATATGAGCACGTCATCCCATTAATAAAAGAAGAGGACAGCTTCAGAAAAGGAACTGCCACATCTCCACATAAGACCTCTATTGTAGGTGAACTCTGACGCACTATCAGCTTTCACAAGCCTCATCCAAGCCTCACTTCCAGCAAAGATTTGTCTCGAGGGGGTGAATCAGAGGCCAAGCACCCAGAATGTAATTCTACCGTGGCGTTCTCCTGCAGACCGCCAAGTTACCAGGCAGGATCAGGGCACAGAGCGCATCCATCCGGTGCTCACTTGGTGCTGCCACCCAGCTCGTTCTGTGAGAGAGAGGCATTACGAGTTTTATACGACACAGGTAACATTTTTCATGTTGTGACTAAGCTTCCATTATGGATGAAAAGAAGCAATAAAATCTTGGTGCAGCTGCAGTAAATGGTATCTGGGGCTATGATTTTACTCGGGAATTATTTAACTGTCTAGTTGCCTAAAAAAACACAACTAAGGAGCAACCAGGTACTAAATCAGCATGTTTGAACGGGTTATAAAAATTTATCTTCCGGGGACAGTTCTGAATTACTGGTAATTTGCAACTGCATTTATTGCGTGCTAGTAGCTTCGACATGCTACTTATTCAACAAGTTACCAAATGCAAGGAATCAATCCAATAGTTTTAATTTCCTTTTGAATTACAACGCGTCACTATCAAGTTCTTGTTTGATCTTCAGAAAAATCAAAAGGGATTTGCCTCAGATATTTGGGGTGAGACTGCATGTTCCCCTCCCCAGATGCACAAGACATGCAAGGATGTACAAAGCTCTTTTCCTTAGCCTCATGCCGAGGTTGGGTAAGCAGATATTTCTCCTCAACTCCAGAGACATACAGTATCTCAAAACCTATTGGGTTGATGGGGGCACTGTGATTTTGTTCCTTCTTATAAATTGTCACACACAGAAGGGCATGGAACAAAAGACATTAAGCGATACAAGCATACAGCCTGAATGTCCCAAGAAATGGCATGGGATGGCAAAACCTAGGCCAGAAAACTTTGCACTCCCCTTAACTGGCAAATTTTAGATAGCTTGCTCTACATCCATCCCCCAGATGTTATGAATCTGTCATAGCCATGAGCTACAGCAGCTCTCCTTTACCTTATTATGAAAATGCATTGTTTTGGCTCTAAAGGTCTTTGGATGAAACTCAGCTGTTTAACAGAATGGTGGATCACTAGAACCAGCTCAGACAGGAGTTTTGCAAAGTAAGCTCTAGTCCAAAACCATGAAATTATTTTTATATATAATTATGTTTTCCCATGGATGCAGTATCAAACTTTGCTGTAACATTAATAAGCATTAACAGCTTCAAAAGAAAAACCCACTGCTGTTCAGTGTGAAGAGGGATTTCATTATGGATAATTATCTCGGCGCTCGCACTGAGACAGTCACAGCTAACCATTCACAGGCAAGTGGCACTTAAAAGGTACAAAATCATCTCCTAATACTGCATTCAGTAGAGAGGCTTCTAGAGGGCAGCGGTTTATTCCTTTATTTCTTTATTTTACTATCATTCCAAAACTGTCATTTCAATTAAAAACAAAAGCTACTTCCAAACGAGACTGAGACTGCTCTGGAAAGTGGTATTGTAAGGAATACAATGGAGAGCATTACAGATTGTCCCGAACTGTGGGCTATATGGATAATGTAGCTGATGAAAGGAGGAATGTAGATATCCTCAGCCCTTGCTTTTCAAAATAAAACCTCCATACTGTTAGGTGTTATGAAGAAAAACAACACAAGGTTAAGTGCGATTTACCCATTGTTGTTGACTCACTGCTGTCACAGAACTAAAATTACACGATTTTACTTACAAGTCTGCAACAGAGTAATGCCTATCCTTGTCTTAATTTACAAGTGTTCTTAGTGTAAGTCCCTGTTTAGATCATTTCTGTTCATTTCTTGGTATGCTTCTGGTCATAAAGTAAGTCTAAATTAAGTAGGATTTGAAGCATGTACATGCAAACTAGGATTAAATCCCCCCCAAGCAAAATACCAGCACACAACACACTACTCCAATCCCAATTTATGAATTATTATTTACAGAAAGTGTTCAAAACGGCATGTACAGCTCATGCAGATCTCAGGCTAGGTTTCAATTCTCCCCAGTAAATAAGGCCCAAAGAATGCACAATTGCTGCTGATTTCATTGGATACATTTGCGTTTCACTCTGTTGTTTAGCAAAAAATTTGGCTGAAAGCAGAAATTACTTTCTATTATTCTGATGGACATTATTTCTAAAAGACGAAGCCTTCAACAACTCAGTTTGAAATTACTCGTGACATAGACTAGTTCCCATGTGTTCAAATGTTGGCATCAGTGAAATTTAGCTGTGCCAGATGAAGCCACAAAGTACCTGCACAGCAGGTTACGTGTGTGGATCTGCACAGTGGATTACAGGATCCTCTGTGGTGTATGTACTATTTGGCTCAAGAAAAGAGCTTCTGGCTTTTGGCTCCCTGATAAACCCACACTTGTTCAGTATGAAATAGCAGGAATCAACATCTTTACATGGGTTGACGGTTGGACTCGATGATCTTAAAGGTCTTTTCCAACCTTAATGATTCTATGATTCTATGATCTCTCTTTATGGCAGCAAAGTTTAAACCTCTGCATACATTATGGTCCACCTCATCAACGGCAGTGCTGCATGCCTGGGTTAACACAGCTGGCTGACCTTGAGCCTTACAGTGAACTGTAGAACTCTTCCATTCTCCTTAGAAAATTGCCCTCATTCATTTTTCATTTCACCTTTTGGTACTTCTCTGATAAAGTTTCCACAAAGTTTGCCAGTGAACAAGCTCACTTTCCTTAGTGCATCACCTCAAGCTGTTATTAAATGAATGGTGGGTTGTTTGGGGTTTTTTTCCTTCTTTCTTCAATGTAAGAGTTCAACGTCTTGAAGCACCTGACGTTGACTTGTTGATACCTTATTTTAGTTTTTCTTTGCTTGAGGACCCTTTTCACTGCAGAGTTAATGCAGACAACCAGGATGAACTGGAGCAATGTGGTTAAGCACAGATGTGAACCTCTCTGCTGCAACTACACTTTCAAGTTAGTAGATTTTCACAGGTGACCACCATGTGCAGGCTTTTAGGACTTCGGAGACCGCATCCTGCATCTTTAAATGGAAGAGGGTGGTGGCAATTCTTAAAGAATAGCTTAGCTTAAGACTGAAAGTAAATCTTAGCATGAAATTCAGCTCTGAGCAGAGTCTGAATAGTGATGGGGTCTCAATTAAGTCTGTCAGAATTGGAAATACTGGGTAGTCTAACTAGAAAGTTGTAAGATTTTTTTCCTCATAAACGGAAGGTTTTCAAAAAATTTTTCATTTTTTCCTGAACATAGTGCATGTGGCAGGTATAACTTTCATAAGGAAGGGGTGGGCCCTTGGTCACTGGCTGCAATACCTGGAAGCAACCTCATAGATCACAGAAATGTCAAAGCACAGAGCCGTCTTCGCAGTCTCACTACTCTGACCTCGGTGACAACTATGATACAATTCTAGAAAATGGACTAGGTTCTCCTGGGAGACCTACATCAGTTAGAAAAGTGCTAATGAGATACAGCACCGTTTACTCATTATTAGCAATTTCTACCCATTTCTACCCAAGCAGCAAGTGAGAGTTGATGCCAGTCTAGTTCATAAATATATATAAAGGTATCTCATGATGTCGAGAGAAAGCCTAAATTGCCCTGCGGAGGATGGCACCAATAAGAGACTCTCAGGTTATCTTTTGGCTATATGTTAACACAGAAAATTGACTTTCAGAGAGGAAAGGTGAAGAGTTCAGAAGGGTGAAGTAGGTGTGCTGTAAGGATTGACTCCTCTCAGGTCTGCATCTCGACTAGGTAGAAGCCACTGTGTGGCAGTTTCTACCACCACTGCTCATGCTGGGTCTCCTGACCAGAAAAAGACGACTTTAGTCTACAGAACTACCAAACCAACATCCTCTGCGATTATCTCATTTGCCATGAGAGATCTCTCAATTAAAAAATAAATTAAAAGGTAATTGAATGTTCTTATGAAAGGGAAAATGGCTAAGCAGTTATAAGTGACCTTTTCAGAAAATTAAGTGTATCAAATCAAAACTGGGGGCAAGTTAGGCAGATCATCTGTCAATCTTGCAGGATATTATAAACCATGCACTATATTGTTAGAAACCAGAAAAAAAAAATATTATAACTAAACTGAAAGGAAATCCAGCCATACAAATTCCATAGTGAAAAGCTTCATAAAATCAAAGAGGAGGACTCAGAGCAACTGGAATTAATACAAGGGAATAGTTTACTATTGATAGGGTTGATACTGCCACTTGTTTTTAAGACTTCCTAATGCATTCCCTGATTACACCCTGTTTTCAATTCAGTGTAACTTTTGCCAGACTTTAGAAGGGGAGCTCTTCAACACAGGTGTCTGCCTTCTTTATTCATCCAAAGCGCTTCAGACATCTGAAGGTTTATCTTGCAATGCAATCAACCACAGAAGTCACTGTTCCCCCAAAGACTACAGTTTAAAACAGAAGACAGGCAGAGCTTGAAAGGGAACAGAAATGCAAGGAAATGACCTGATTTCCCCAGAATCAAAAGCAAGGCTAAGAATAGACTCCCGAACTCCTCAATGCCAGCTTAGTCAAACCATTGTCAAATAAAAAAACATTTGTTTTTCCAAGTGTTCAGAATTCCATCGTCACGGAGTATGCTCCATATACAGGTGATTATGTGAGTATATATACAAGTACAACATTCTTGTACATAAAAATACAGATATTCTGCAGGCACACTTCCAAAGACATTCCAGCCCACCTGTCACGCTCTGCTCGGAAAACCTGCTTGGAAAATCTGGCCTTCAGTTTGTGCCTTTTTGTTTTGGTTTTTTTTTTTTTTTAAGTAGAACTTGGTTACTTCCCCCATGAGTCAGACAGTCCAGAGTGTGTCTTTATTTGACAGGTTAATTGTTAAGTGGAATTAAGCAGCAGAATGTTCTTTGGTCACGTATTTGCAGGGACTTGGAGAACGCCGTCTCCTCCCTCGCTGGCAGCCGAGGAGGGAATGCCAGGGCAGCTGTGCTGCTCGCTGGGCTTTTATACCGGTGCTATTTTTAGCTGTTATCAGCCGCGGTGCCCAGGGCCAATCAGCGCCCGATGCCTGCAAGAAACTCTGCTCCGGTCCAAACTTTCTTCTCTGCAATCTCACAGGGAGGAGCCAAATGACCGTGAATTCGCTGCTCTGAACTTCTGCTGTTCGTTACGCGGGCTCATGAACACACGGCAAGGCACTAGCACACCAAAGTAGATGAACAGTTAGGGCCACGACGAAGTTACTGATTCAACAAATAAGCACCCTGCCTACATTTGGTGAAAATAAGTAAATTTAAGTTGCCTCATAAAGTCTAATAAAGTATGCAATCCTGCAGTATGATATATATATATAAAACAATCTGTGTGGTTTTTACAAAGGTGTTCTTTTTTACGTCACCTTGTAACTATGCACTATGTAACTAGAAACTCCTTACCGCTGATTATTTACAAATCCATGTGCTAACCAAAGAAAGGGAAGAAAGACTGGTGCCTCTTCAAAACAGGCCACGCGGCATATAACAAATTTTTGATAGTGGCCCTTTGTCCAGTATATTTGTTTAGTATTTTTTCACAGAAATATGACCTTGTAGTAACTTTAGGCTTTGAGAAATTGATGGTGGGGTTACGCTGCTCAGACATAGACTTCCAGGGCCATGTTAGATGCCCTGGGGTGTCCTGCCCAGCCTCCAGCAGCTGCTTTTCACAGGATCAGACCTCTTACATGTTACAGCAGCTGAATCACTTCCCCAGCTGAGAAAGCTGCTCTTCCTCAGATGGTACGTGGTCAGATTTATCAGGTGATCAGAGTGCCCCATTAGTTGATCTACAACTTAATGACTGATCTCCAAGAAATTTAGACTGGACAAATTCTTTAAGACAGTCTATATTGGGTCCCAGGGTGTTTAATTCGAATAGATTGTCTCTGAGGTTCATGATCTGCCATTTCTAGCCAAAGTAAGAATTATTCCTTCTCCATATTCAGCTTCTATTCCACCATGGAAACAAAAGAGAAAACCAAGCAGCTCAGACCAACGTTCGAGAAATTTTCTGCCTGACAAACAATCATTAAAAGAGACTTCATAAATTTTACACAGATGAATCCCCAAATCCAAACAATCTTCAAACTGCATGTACGGAGTATGCATCAAAGTATCTTGAGTAATATCCTGCCTGCACTGAATCTCTTATTAATTTCAGCACGGCTGACATTTTCAGCCTGAGCATGCTACTATTTAGAAATATCCCTGAAATCTCACCAAGACCCACTGAGCAGACAGTATATTAATTGTGATCCACACTGAATCACTTGATTAAAAATACTTGCCCTATACCCCTTTATAATATTCATCTGAACTGACAAGTTTAATTTTCTTTAGTCCCCAAAATGACACAGACTGAAACATTAGATAATGAAATGAAAATATAGCAATTAGTTTCTTATAGTTTCATACCTTACATCTAAATTTATCTATGATTCCTCTATATGATAACATTTTAAATTAGTTAACCTCTTTATCTTCATAAAGCAAAGGATGGCATTTTAGTGTTGTCCATTGAACATCCTCTTACTTAAAAACTATGATTCTTCTCTAAAGGCTCATCTGCTTTCTATTTTTCCAAAAGCACTGAAGTATTTTAAGTAGAAACGTAATTTTATTAATTTAAAATGATTGAGAAAAATGTGAATGAAAGTTTTTATATCCTAAAACATTAGGCATGTGTTTTATACTATTTATAGATAAGCATCAGAGCATTCAGCATGCTGCAGAACTGAGCTCCTGTATAATTTTTCTTTTAAACAACTGGGATATGAGTGCAGTTTTCATTCTTAATGGGCCTTCCTGATGGCCTGTGAAAAAGCCCATAATATCTACACGAAAGGTTACCTTCCAAACCTGAATCACAGCATGATACTAAAAAAAAAACCCAAAAAACAGCAAGCTAAAAAAGGACTCTTAGGTCAACAAGTCCACTCTATGAAATTCAGGATTTCTGAATTATTTTCCCCAGTATTTATCTGGAAAGGTTCTAGCTAATAGACATTAAAATTAGGAAAAATTTCTAGGGACATTAAGAAATAAAACTTTATAAGTTTAAATTATTTCTCCTGGTATTCCTATTAAATGAGGACTTGCCAGTATTATTTAGACACCTCACTGACCAGTCACGTGCCATTTCTGGCTAACAGAGACCCTCTTGTAATGAGCAGCCACCAAAGTATCAGTGTTACAGGTAAGGACGAATATATTTATAGAGCAAGTATAAATGATCCATTCTGTAGGGCAAGCATAACACACTTCTGCTGGCCAGATTTTTAATCAAATACGTTCTAAAATAAATTAAAAAAATGGTACAAATACATATGAGCAGAGGTCAGAAGAGAGATTAAATACCTATATATTCAGATGCAAAGCTTCCACTCCTTCCATTTGCTTCTCAACCAGTCCTCAAGCTACAGGCATATAGTGTTGAGCTTCAGATGCTAAGATTTCCCAAAGAGCAGTAACATAGACAAGTGAACAACCCCATCTAAATGTCAATTCAGGATCCAGAGAGAAGCCCTTTGAAGCTGTTGAACTTAAGATTCAGGACCGGTACCTGTGAGCACTCTTAATGCCAATGGGACAGTGGGAATTATGCCCTGCTGATGCTCTGCAGGCAGACCAGGGAACCCTACAACCATGTTAGAAAAACATTATTGTTGCTGAAAGGAAAACAGGTGTCAGGGTAAGTGAAAACCTGTGAAAGGCACAAAGAAATTAATGAAGTTTTTTCTGACTGACTCTAAGGTGTTCATATCAGGGCATTTCACCTCAAATAGAATGACGTGTTTACTTAAACAATCGTAGGCATCTTAAAACAGGAGGTTATTAAAAGAATCTTTTTTGCTGCTTGTTTAGTCTAGCTATAAAAGTAGAAGCAACCTGAGACAGGATGCAGCTGTGAAAGAAAAGGCACCTTTGTGGAAAGGAGATATGTGCAGAAGGGGATTACTACGACGACTGGAAGAAATGGAGACACAAAGGATTGGCTGGTTTAGCCCAAAAACATCTGAGGATGTCTAAGCCTAAACTAACCTAAAAAAGTGCTAAATGAAAGACTGAATGCTAATGGACCACGCTGGCACAAGAACAAGGATGTATTAGGTGCACATGAATAGATGTAATTTGGGAATTAGAGTAAGGTGTCAAACTATCAGAGCAGTGACATTTTGAAACAGATTTCCAAAATGAATAATAACGGCCACTTAGTTTTTAGATCGACCTTGATCAGTTTATGAATTATGTATTACACGATGAGGCTGGCTGTGACAGAAAAGGACATGATGTCCCAAAATGTCACCTCCAGTCCCATGAAATTTTTTTCAGATTACCAGGAATCAAAACAAAATCATCTTGGTGAGTATGCAAAAATTTTTACCTTTCTGTGCCTCATTTTTTATAAATATGTAAGTAGGAAAATAATGTTTTTCTCTCGGAAGATGTGTTCTCGAGTTCTACTTCATTAACACTTGTAGACTGCTTTGAGGTGACTGCTTGGAGGCTGCAACAGAAAATCAATTAACTCACGAATCAAAATCCTGGTTTCAAACACTGCTTGCCTGTACTGAAACCAGACTTGTGTGCTAGCCAATTCACTTCTCCTCTATTCCTAATTGTATCATTATAACTTCATGAAGGTCACTGACATCTTACAACATTATCAGAGATGTACCAACAGTAAAAAGTCAACCATAATTGTATCATTAATTGATATGAAAAGGATCATCTAGAGATCTATATATAAAAATCCCACCTGCAGATAACAAATCAATGACTCATTTTAGAGTGACATGCCACCTCCTATTTTTTTTTTTCCCCACAGAAGGTAGTTTCATACAGGTTCATAACATTTGCCATTAAGCAGTTCTAAGTATTTAAAAAATTGCCACCGATACAGAAAAATACTCAGGTGTTCCTTTTCAGCCACAATCACAGTGTATGAGAGAACACTGAAAATATTTCTAATGGACCGGTAAATACAGTTGCAGAACAGTGGAAAATTTCCCTCCAATACGGAGTCTTATGACCCAAAGAAACAAAGCAGATTTTCTTTTCACAACTGAAATCTTAATCTGGTACCTAGAATTCAAACCTAGTAAATTCAGTTGGCTTTTCTCCTCTACTATGGTGTCTAAAATAAGAAGTAACTACAAAACAAATATAGTTGAAAGAAATATATGTGGGGGTTGCTGTTAAGAAAAGGATAAAGGTTGACTTAAGTTAAAGAAAGTGCTGGTTCTCAGTCTTGGAAAGATGCCAAAATGTATCAGATGATTTTATCTGATTAAGTTAGACTGTCCAGTGAACAGCTGAACTGTCCAACATTGAAATGTTTGTTCACTGTTGCACTTCAGCTGTTGCTGAGTGTGGACACTGAAAGAAAAAGAAAAATTAAATAGCCTGAAAAAAAACCCAAACCAGTCTGGAGTTTGTTTCCAGATACCCATTAACAGAATTAGCCTCCAGACTAATCCAGCAATCCAGGCTTTGTATTTAAACTGTCACTGGTGGCATTCAGTTTATCGAACTTCAGGTGACCATGCCATTGTGTGCAGCGCAGGTTTATGGCTTGATTCAGTTGCCTAAACCCAGATATCCAGCAGCATTTGAGAGGCCCTAGGATAGCTGAGGACATCCGTAAGCATGTATGAGAAAGGGCCTATGGAGACCCGTGGCCTGCTGCAGAGGCAGCTGGAGGCCAGGAGGGAAGCCTTGAGGCATCCAAAGCAGCACTGGATGCTTGTGGTTGGAAAACTGAATTAGGCCCCTACTCGATACAACTAATGGAGTCTACAGAACAAGTAACCTCACCCTGCAGCTCATGCCTACACTTGGCCACATGAATTAACATCCCATTGCGCTATTTCACGTAGCTTTTTGGGGCAAAAGGAGCCTAGATATCCTGCAGAGAGGTAGTTAAAAACTTAGCTTACAGACACACCTTAAGACGGGTGAGCCAAATCCAATCCTTGATATCCAAAGAAAATGAAAAGCAAAGCAGAAAAGCAGCTTTCCTCTTGCAGATTCCAAAATAATTTGCATTTATCATTACCAGTTGCTTTGCAGGGACTATCTATTACTTTGTGCTTTTAAAACATCAGTCTCAGTAGAGCAGCTCTTTAGGTACTTCTGCAATAAACAATTAAAAATAATACAAATCCCTCTATATTGGAAAGAAATCATTTAACAGATGACAGTACTGCTACATAGATAAGTTGCCAGGGACAGCAAAAAAGTAATCAATCCACAAATCCAAACATTTTCCTCTCCTAAAATGTAACAAAAGGAGCTGAGATGTTTCAAAAGGAAAAACAAACCAGGCTGGGATAAGAGTTTTATTTTCAGAACATCAAAGAGGGAGTCACAAGAAGAAAACTGCAAGAAAAAAAACAAGTAAATAAATCCCATTTTAATTTTCTCTCAGTATGACCTATATATTTACATTGTATTTGCTATTGCTGCAATCACCGTGCAGTAACAATTTCCTAGACAATACGGGTCCATATTTTGAAGCTGTTGCTACGTTACTGTGCTATACCCAGCCACAGTCGGTGCTGGAGCCAAAAGCTGAAGGTGGCACAGGAGTGTCAGCTGAAAATTGATTCATGGACCTTTCCAGAGGCAGAAAAGGTGCACGAGCAAGGCACAGACTCAGCAGAGGTCACAAGCAAGACATCTTACCCTTTGTATCCAAAAGATTAAGCAAACTGCTGTGCCCTGCTGCTAAAGCACACGTTCTGTTCATGACTGATAGTCGGGGAACTGGATGTTATCTGTAACAGAACTGCCATTTGCTAATCGTTTCGCACAAGCACACAGAGTAATTCAGATAAACATAACTCAAGATATGAAGAGACCCACAACAGTTTTCCTCCTCAAAAATAAGGGTTACATAGCTACTAGGTTTATATGTTAAGACTTTAGAGATTACCAGTTTCCTATCCACGGTAGGGTGTAGGAGGTAGCCAAAAAGCCGTGTTGTGTCTGCATAGTTTGGTGCGGAGATACTACAGGTGTATCTCCATTTTCCGAGTTAGTAGAGCAAAAGCATTGTTGATAGTATGCTCCACATCGGATGTATATCAGACCAATTCCCTTGACTTCAAAACCACACCATTTTCAGTGACGAGTGATCAGAGTCTGATCACATAACTCGGAGAAACCTAATGCTCTTGAAGTCAAATGGTAGGCGCAAACTGTGCAATAGTACTGCATCACAGCCGCTCGCAAACAGGCTGAGACCTTTACAGAAGCATTTATTGGGAAAATACCAGGGCTAGAAGATGAACTTTGTAATCCTGAACAAAATGTTAAAGGATACACAAACATGCTAAAATACAGCAGATGAAGTGTCCCGACTAGAGGGTTGGACAGATGATGAATAAAAGAGGCAATTGATGTAGTAATTTTTATTGGCACTGCTAAATACACTACCTGTACCTGAAAACCAGAGCTTAAGAAATATATAAAATAACTGGAAAGAGACTGGAAAAGGTCAAAAAAACCCTAAAACAAACAAACAAAAAACCCCACAACACACCAAACCACTCAAAGTTTAGAAATGATGACTCAAGCTTGAAGGCAGGCTGAAGGAATTGAATTTGTTTAGTCTAGGAAAGCAAAGACCGAAGGAAATCTGATATCTGTCTTCTAATACATAAAGAACCTATCTATTAAAAAGAAAAATAGCATAATTCAGAGCAACAGAATTTTAATAAAGGAAAATATTTGTCTCAGGAAAATAATTAAGCATTGACAGAGACTAATCGGTATAAGTGCTAATCTGCATCACTGAATGTTTTCAAAGAAGCATCTGTTAGGGATAGTCTAGATATGACTGAGAGCAGGAGGCCACATCTTATCACTTGATATTCCTGACTTGTATTTCTGCACTTAATTGTACTTATAAACTATCTTAAATAAGACTATTTGCAATGAAAAAATCCACTAATTTCATTAAAATTATCAAAAAAGATATCACATTAGGATATTGGCTCCCTATTAGTCATTTCTTGCCATGCATGTGTTAACTTCAGCATGTTGCACCTTGGTCTGTAAATCTGCCATGACTGCAGAACTCTGAAAATAGTTCTTGGATCTTTTCCTTGCTCAAGTTGCTCAGTTAGCACTATTTAAAAGGTGGATTATGAATCATTTAACCTTTTTCTAAGCTTATTCATAAGACCAAAATAATATTTGCTTACTTCCATTAGATGTATTATAAAAAATATTTTTAAAAGCTAAAATGTCATAAAAAGCTAAATTTTATGTACATATAGAGAGTTACACCTGCAACCTGGTTTCAGACAGAACTCCTTTTACTACCTGCAAACCTCAGTGGAGAAGATACGGTTTAACACCAGCCTTACATGCTGTATTGGAGTCAAATAAAAGACTACCCAGCTTGCATTGCTAAAAGGTATTTGGATACCCAATTACGCTTGCAAATATCGACCACCCCAAAATTGCAAGTACGGTTGTTTTACTTTGTAGACTATGAGTGTAGTACAAAATAAGTAGTTGAAAATTTGAAAAACTGATATTCTCATTAATGTGCCTTTATTTGAAACCCCCTGCAGGACTTCCTACTGAAGGCTACAAATGTTCACCTATGCTGGGTACTCTTTTACTTTTCATCTGCTTCTACAAAATGCTCAGTTCTGCTCAGCAAAGCACCAGCATAACCACTAACTTAAGAGTGGGCATCCACGTGGTTACATTACAATTTGGTTCTGTTCTTTTAAAATAATACATGCTAAAAATTAGCTATGTCCAGTAACTTCATATTCTAAGCCATTAATACACATTTTTAAACAAAACTTTCTCAACGATACCAATATGCTCCATAAAACAACAGAAAAGCCAACTCAATGGGAAGGAGCATGATTTTTGCAGGCATACAAGCGACTAATCTCACTGCCCCTGTTAAGAACATAGTCTGTCATTCATAAGAGTTCAGCTCAACTTCATGAGTCAGTAGGGAGCTAGCACAGGGTTGTGCCATCAAGTTAGGGCCCTCAGACCTTTCTGACTTGGAAACAAGAGAAACAAGGGAATGGGAAGCATCTTGTGGGAAAAAACAGAAATGTCCTTTCTTTTCCAGCTGCTGACTTAAAGAAATTTTACTAAAGGATGCTATAATCCCAATGGAAACAGCTAAAAGTCTAAGTTCTGATGTACAGAGAAGTTAAAAGCAGTATCTTTCTTAAAACAGCATTCTTAAATATAAGCACTGGTATCCAGTGAAAGGACAGGAGGCAATGGGCACAAATTGAGACACACGAAATTCCGTTTAAACGTAGGAAAACACATTTTTACCATGAGGGTAGGACACTGGAATGGTTACACAGAGAAGTTGCGGATTCTTCATCTTTGGAAATCTTCAAAACCTGACCAGACATGGCCCTGAGCAACCTGCTCTAGGTGATCCTGCTCCAAGTAAGGGGTTGGACTAGATGATCTCCAGAGGTGCCTTCCAGCATCCTTAGCTCTGTTACCCCAGTGCAGTGATCCGACATGCATGTTCACGATGCTGAAATACTGTATTAAATTTGTATTGTTTGCATAACACAAGGTGATTATCGCTCGAGTTGAAGAATTACCTTCTTTCTTTTGGGAACTGTGCTCCTATGGCACAAACGTGTACAGAGAGGGTATAATCTGTAGCCAGTCTCAGGTCGTCAATAAACCAGACGGGCAATAATTTTCTTCTGGAAAGAAAATAGAGGGACTATTCTTTAAATAACAACTCAAGCTTCTGGAAAACAAAAAGTTAACATTTTCAAAGAAACTCAACCTTCAGAACAAACACACTGCTGAACAGGGAAATAAAGCATACAAGTGAAAAGGTTGGACCTCTGACCAACAGCTACAATTAGGTCAAGCTGTCCTATGCATGCAGTAACGTAGCCTATATGTCAGTCATATTTCTGTTCAAATTTCAAAGGCTTTTGTTTGAAGAAATTACAGTGTTATTGAAAGGGCATTAAGGCGGCTGTGGCAAGCCTGGACATGCTGGATTCACACAAACATTTCCATGTTGGTACATGCTGTATTCTGCTATTAAAGGTACAGGGAATTCCTTGATGAAAGCCAAAGTTTTTTACCTTATGGCACATCCTGAAATAGTCCACTGATGAGGACGCAGTTACCAAATACTAAGATTCAGTGAAAGATGAGAGAATGTGATTTAAACATTTTCTCGGTGTCTAATACCACAGAATGGACTACAGAAAAGATTATCCAGTCTGACTGAAACTACGGTCCTAATACAACAGCACTTACAATATTCTGATGAAGTGAAATTTCTATTCCAGGCAGTGCACTGCAACTAAACCAGCTAGACTGTAAATTAGATACCATTTAATCTTCCCACTTTCTCTGGTTTTCAGCCAGCAGTGACCTCTGTCTGACACATTTCCAGCCACTCCCAGAGACTTACTAGCTACAAACAAAGGAAGGAGTGGACAGCGGCAGAATTGTCATTACCACTATTGTCCCACAGCAAAAGGTCCTGCTGTCACTGTTAATGTCTGCAGAAAAGAGCAAATCCAGAAGATGAACCCAATTTCAGAGCAACACTGGCCTCAGGTGGACTAACAACCATACCAGAAAGGAACCGTCTATGAATAATAGCCATTGACACAACTAAGAGATTTGGTTCCTACGTGCAAGAAGTGATAGCCCTCAGGTATTTCACAATTCTTGTTATATATTACTCTATGACCTTCCATTTTATAGGCTGACTTTTGCTATCTAGATAATTAAAGAGAGCAATGCTGGCTCTGCATTCCATGGAGTTAGTGCTTTATTACCTCAATACCAGAAAGAAAGAAAAGCAAAAATCCAAAAATGAAATGTCATCAGTTTCTCAAGGAATAAAATGCTGTCACAGGAGTTCAGTTCAGCCACCCACAGAGAAGTATCCAGTGCTCTGCCCATTAGGACTCCAGCTCCTGCTGGAGGAGGATCACAGCATGGATCACCTGAAAGCCTCAGGTCTCATCTTCCAGCCAGGCAGGGCTGTCTTGGGGCTCAAGGACATCTCAAACCGCACTAGGCGCTTATGTTTAGGCAAGTAAACAGGGTCCAAAGTTTGTGCTTCTCTCTAGACTGATAAGCCTCTTTATGGGATACTCAGCTATGCTGCACAACAAAAGCAAGGACAAGGACTTCCTCAATCCTTCTCCATGATAGCTCTTTTCAAAATGCCTCTCTTCTCACTTTTCAGAAATTCAAGTTAACAACATTTTCTCTGCTTGAATGGGAGCATCTGCACGCATTTTCTTGTTTCATGCATGGAAAGAGGACACCACTATCTTGAAACAAGACCAAGGTGAAAGAATAAGGAATAAAGAGAGATTAAAGTCAAAATACAACATTCACATTGCTAACACCATGAAGTTACGAACAAAGTATACTCAATTGCTGCAACTTTTCGTACATGTATGCAGGACTACAAGCAGAGATATGAACTAGAAACACCACCACATAGATATTACTTTGCCCATATAATCAATATATTTTTAGCAATGACCATGATCCAGTCACAGCAATAGGACAGCTGCCACTTCAAAGAGTCATACACTGTAAGTACTATGAAGATAACGAAAAGGCCAAGTGCTAAGTACGACTAAGTAACCTGATAGTCATTTCTGGTTTGTTTGTTTGTTTGTTTGAATTTCTCAATAATTTCAATGATCTACCTTTATGCAAAAATTAGAAAAGCAATCACAAAGGATTGTCACATAGAGAAGGGAGACATGAAGGGGGAATAACATCAAGTTTTCATCTGCAGGAAGACATGACACAAAGGAAAAATATTTCAAACATAACTTTCTTAATGTATTCAAAAGAATCTCCAGATTCTGTTGACACTTTATGGAAGCGATCTCCTTTATCCTACAAGTGAATGTAGGATAACTTTTTAACTAAGTTTCCCAAGAAATCCAAGATTTATAACAGAAACCAAACGAAGTATTAGGGGAGTCCACCATGCCATTTGTCTCCCCTAGCTCATACAAGATAATAAGCATCTCACACAGTGCAAAGGTTATATTGTGTTCTTGCCTAAATAAACTAAATTAACGAAATAGAGACATTGCTGAAAACATTTCTCACTATGTGTGGTAACAAAATCTCTTATCTTGCTTTCAAAGCACCTGCGGAACTGAGGAACAGATTCTGGTAATCTTATTTATGTTGAAAAGTGGCAAACTTCACAAGACTTCTGCTGAAATAACAGAGTATTACACTCATGGTGTACGGTCCTAATCAAGGGAAACAAGAACTTGAAAATTTCTCTCTTATGTAGTTAAAAAGGAGGAACTGTCAGGTCTGTGTTATGGACTAATAAATATTGAAAAAGGTTGAATACAAGAACTTTTATGAAGGGAAGTATAGTGTTTCTTTAAGAACATAGGTGTTTATGGTTTAGAAATTTAAGTAATACTTTACAAGCTTAGAGAAAGTGTGAAAGTCCCTTCAGTAATTTAAACTTAATTTGAAATTAATGAAAAATACATGTTAAAATTATCACAGAAATATATTAATCTAAATATTGAAAGAAATAAAGACCTCTTTCAGAGATGAGTATTTGTGGAAATTTTATTGCCATTATTTAAACTATATATTTAGTTTTCTTTATAGCATTAATAACTATCACTTTTGAGCTATTACCTACTAGATAGACAGTGAAACACAGGGATAGCTGAACTAGCTTAACTAAACCAGTTCAAGTAGTAATAGTCTAGCTCTAACAGCAGGGAGATACCACAGAATAAATGAATTGCAGCAACAATCAGAATACTTTCACCATACTCATACTTCCACTTGAAACGAAGAAATCCCAGGCATCTCGACACAACACAAATCTTCTCTTTCTGTGCCGTAAGATGTAAGAGGTAAGTGAATGGCTTGGCCCCCTGCAGGACACCGGCAGCAGAGTTGGGAACAAAGCGGCAGGTAGCTGTATTTTACTAATTTGGAGGACGCATAGATTGATTTGAGCTTTAAAACTACTGCATTCTTAGGAACACCCAAGCTCTTACCTTTACAAACATGAAAATCTCATAATCTTCCTGAAAGTTGTCAGTTTCTCCGAAGTTATTGTTAAGGGGGAACTTGAGGGAAGCTGAAGAGTTGGAAGAAGTGCTCTGGCTCTGACGCAACTGGAAATCTGGAGGAAAATGCATATTGCTCTCAAACATCATGCCCTCTAAGTGTTTATCTTCCAGACTTGGGCTCATCATATCCACCTCCTGGTATGGGTGGTCTTCTTCAGCACCATGGGGAGACAAAGAACCATCCCGCCCATCAGCCCCATGCTGAGAGGCCACAGAATTACTACAGCTATCTTCTGAGCTCTCTTGACTACCATCCATGCTCTCTGGGATAGTAGTGATGGAAGGAGATACTGGATCTTCATGGACATGTTCATAAAGATTATCCCCTTTGTCTTCCTCAGAGTCTGGAATCTCAAAGACATTGGTGTTGTTAACATTTTGATAAACGTTGGTAAAGACCTGATCTTCCATGACTGCTGGCTGGTGAGTTTTGCCTGTCTTCTGGTACCTTAAAAGACTACAATTAAAGTGAGATGTTGACAGACAAATGCTCTTTAGGAGGAAGCAGACTCTGTGGTATGCTTTCTGAATGCTCTGCTACACATGGCAGATCTCCAACAATCATTTACTGAGAGCTTTAAATCAACAACTACGCTTCCACCGAAGTAAAAGGGCTGTCTCACTTTTAACCCCTTTGTCAATCTGACTGCTGGTAACTGTATCTTAGGAGCTGTAATCAGTTTTTGTTCTTCCAGATATAGCCTGGCCAAGTATAGTGAAAAACAGCTGAAGCACCTATCAGTACCAGAAAGCTACGGTAAAAAATATGTATTCTTTCACAGGAAGTCAAAAATAGTTTTACTGGAAATCTTATGTACATTTTGTGTAAAGAGGTAGAAATGCAGACTTCACCCATTTACTCGTATTTTCAACACACAAAAGCCTAGCTTCAAGGAAAAGCAAGGCAAAACTGCCTCAACAATACAAGCAATCTGCAATGTTTCAGTGGTTACTTACAATATCAAATACTTACTTACAAACGATGGTCATTTATAAAAAACTACAAATAAAAAAAAAAGTGGTATATTCGCAAGAAAAAGGCATGAGATGAACTCTTTCCAGTTTTGCCACTGGTCACTTTAGGACCTTGAACCAGTTACTTCACATTTAGTGACTTCATCCTCTCATGTATAAACTAGGGCCAAAACTGTAAAAAGTCTTGTGAGCTGCCTTAGAATCTAGGAAAAGCACTGAATAAGCATTAACTATTATTACATATACTTAATATATCAATTACTTATAATCACATTTAGGTTATATATCTCCATGTCATAAGACATAGACCCAAGTTTCCAAAGTTGGGTTAATGCCACTTAACTTTAGCAATCTAGTTAGCCACCTTGTCTATACAGTTCCTTTTCTCTAAACAATGGAGAGACACACAAAACTCCACAGAATCTACAGCAGATGAATACTTCCAGCTTTAGCATAAAATGAGCTGCCCTCTTAAAGACAGATACACATTCCAAAGCATCTGAAATCAACAGAGCTGAAACTCATTAAAGATCCAAATCTGAATTCATCAAAGTTATGAGAACTTCAGACCTTATTGACTAAAGACTTTTAATCTATATGCTTACTGCATCTGGATTATGTAGATTATTACCAGAATTCTTAGAATCTAATTATATTTAACCTTTTGAGGTTCATCCAAAAGGAAAAATAAAAGCGTTTTCCTTCTGACCCATCCTTGCAACCTCCTGAGAGGTAACTGCCACAGCCAGGTTGGATTTCTAAAAGAAAAACAGAAGAAAGGTTAGAGAGAAAGATTGTAATTCCAGCCATCTCCAAAGAGAACGACCAGGGGAATACATGCTGTTTCACATGCTAGAGTAGCAGGTGCTGCCTGCCTGAGATTTATGATTGTAGTTTGCTGTCATTATTCTTATATTGAACATTTTAGACTACTAATAAAGTTAAATATCAAAAGCAAACCAATACTTCAGTTTATTAAACTTGGATTCACCTTCTAAGGCTCCCAGATAACCCCACGTTATCTTGGGGGTAGTGCCAAAACCACAGCCACAACCAGGTTTAATCACTGTAACAGTGAGGAAAAACACTACAGCAGAATTTCAATTCCGTACATGGAACCAGCAACACAGTACAAAGGTGCAGGTAAGTATCAGAGATCAGTGAGCTCCCTTAGCTCATGAGTGCACTTCTGGCCTGATGCAACTCATGGACTTCAAGGATATGTAACCTCTATCAAGGCCTAATTTCAACTATTACTACCCATAAATTCCTGCCTGGCACAAGTAGTCCCTCAGCAAACAGAATGAAGCACATCTCCTCTTTACATTTTCTGTACGAAACTCGGACACAATTCTTCATGTGGAAATCCTAAATAGATTCTGAAACATGTGCTGTGTAATCCGTATTGCAAACTTGTAGTGTGCAAGACCAGCTATTAGGCTAACGATAAAACTGATTTAAAACGATGAGTTTAAATTACTAAAGCTGAAGAAACTTGAGAAAACCAATGAGCCAACTAGAAACTTCTATAACTTTTTTTTAATGAATATTTTTTACTTTTAAGAAGACACTTGCATTTTTTCACATTTTGTAGAAATACAAATGTAATTCCACCTGTGTCTGTTCAACTTGCTCTGAGCATGGCCTTGATAAGCAACTCCCACAGATCTTCGACCCCTTCTTACAAAGAGCGCCTGCAGGCTTAAATATGCTGGGATCATAAAAATTCCCTCCTTAGTCACTCTGCCAGCAAATAACTTGAGAAAGAAAAGAGAACACAGACGCAAAACAAAAAGCAAAGTCCAGTTGCATACTATTAAATCAAATGACTGGGTTTTTTTTTCCTCCATGAAGAAGACATTAGCAGGATGCAGCAACACCTGCTGGAGGGTATAAAATATCGCAGGTAAAATAAGGAATAAGAGCGTAACATATGAGCATTATTTAAAAATAAATACAGTTGATGTGGATTTCATTAGTGAGACATGTGGGTTACCCAAGTTCTCCTTTCCTCTGCCCCCTCCGAGAGCAAAGAAAAGTACCATTCCGCTCCAAGATCCATACTTCACTCTTGCGACAGTGATAAAGCCTCAGAGTAAACTTGACCGCACTGAAGAATTTATCCAGGTGAAAATCAGGTGCACTTCAAATCAGATTATATGAACCCACTGCTGGTTTACAACCCTTACAGTTCATCTTCAGGGAAGACAGAAATAATTTTCGTGCCACAATTCAAAAGTTATGTGACAACAAACAAGATCAAAACTGAGGCGCCCACACCGTGACCAGGGACACCAGTGTCCTGGCCTGCTCCCCTGTGTCCTGTGCTGCTCCCTCCCTATTCCCCAGCCAAAAATGCTCCGCTCCAGCAAAGGAACAGGGCAGAGCAGCTGTGTGCACGTGTGTCCAGTGAAATGGGACTCCTGTCCTGCAGAGAAGCCAGGGGAAAGAGGTTGTATGAGGCAGGCGAGCAGAAAAAGGTCTCGGCACCACTTTGCACTCCATTCTCCACTGGAAAACAAAGCCCTCCGAGTAACACTCCCAGCCCCACAGCCACAAGCATGGAAGATTACAAAAAACAGAGATCACCAGTTTCATCCATTCCCTAAATTCCTCTACTCCCAAATCTCGAAGGTGTTGAATTAACGCAGTAGTTAGTAATAGCAATACTTTCCACTGTTAGTTCTGTAATTCAAGTTGTGTCACTTACCTTTGCATGTACCATCTGTACCAATGTGAGCCATCCGGTAACACTGGTTACTTGCTTTGCAGAAATACAAATAACCACATAAACCATTAGCAGCAAAATTCATATACGGACAAAAACATGAGCAACAGAACTCATTTTCAGGGTTTAATTTTTACTTCATGACTGAATTTCTGTTTTTACTCTAGGCTTGTTATTTTGAAAGCAAGAAATACCAGAATTAAGGTGACCACAACTCCAGTTAGTATACATAAGACACAAGTTACAGTCAACTAGTAAGATCTCTTAGGTCTCATTTTTAGAAACATTGTTTATACTAAGTTTAGCACCTAGATTAAGCTAATCACTGATTCTTTCTACAGTCCAATGGACAGCGATGGGCATCTCGGAGCATGTGATAAAAAGAGGTGGAAGGTGATTAAGTATATTCTGGAGATGGTCTTTATTACTGCAAAACTCAGTCATCTGAGCTCCCTAATACAGATGTCTTTTTAGACAGCAAGGTTGGAATTCACATACATTTAGAAGCCTACAAATGGACATCAAAACTCACGCTATGAACCTAGATAATTGCCTGGTTCATTCTACAGAGATATGCAGAGCTCAGTTCAGTAGCCCAAACACACACAGACATTTATTCAAGTTGTTTGCTCAGACCAACTTGATTTTACCTGAAGGACAGCAAACATAGTAAGGGCGCTGACACACTAAGAATAGTATGTTAAAATCAGACCACTGAAGCTACTACTGAAACTTTATCTATTCACCCTGTAACCCTAACAGAAATCAGCACCTCCAGCTTTGACTTATAAGACCGGCTGTAAAGAAATTCCTGCATTGCTAGAGTCAGTTATCCCTCACCTCCAGAGTAGAAGAAGAGAAGGGTGGAAGGAAGGAAGAGTAACAAGAATGTCAGACCCCTAAATAGCATACCTCACATCAGAGATTAATAATTAAAGGCAAAAAGCCACATTACACTATTTAATTCAGATTCCCAATACAACAAGACTTTTACCTGGGTACCCCTTTATTAAAGCCAATAACTTGCATGTCTTCTAGGCATTCCACGGTATTGGAAACGTCAACTCATCCATCAGTGCCACGTGTAGCTTCAGTAGTTAATAGCCCTGTTTAGAAATAGCAACCTGTTTCTGTTGGAACTTCTCAGGAGGTCATTTCCAGTTGGTTATTGCTATGATTTTGGTGCTTTAATTAAGAGAGTCCTTCAGTTTTATTTGTTCTCCATGAATACACTTGCACACTTTAAGCAAAGAGCCTGTAAATCTTTCTTCATAACCTAAACAAATTGAGGTCCTTCAGTTGTTTTCTCTAAAGTATCTTTTTCCAGCCATAAGAGAAGGAAGAAAATTGAATAGTTAAAACAGAGTTCTTGGAAACAGCTGAACCTGAAACTGAATGATGGTAAACAATGTTTTTTATGTCAGCAGAAACTAAGGGATCTTAGCATCCCATAGGGTCAGGCCTTTCATTTGCACTTAAGGGCACTCAATGCAAAAATCATGAATGTTCCCGGCCATTTAGGATGCTGGTTTTACAAAAATAACCTTTTTTCTTTGTAAAGCTCAAACATTTCCAAAGCTTTGCAACGTGTAGTTCAAGTCCATTATTACAACTATACTGTGGGCTCTGGGAGAAAGACTGTTTATGGTTTACAGACATATTACAAGGTAGTTGCAATAAAATCATATCACTTTGTTTTCACTCCTCACTGCATTAAATACCTGGATGAAATCAACCGCAAACAAACTTTATTGCATCATTTCCAGCCTCAGCTTTTACTTACGTGGTTAGCAGCGCCTCATCTCTTCGCAGTTCATAAACAGTAATGCTTTATTCACTGCCGTTTTTGCACTAAACAACAGGGGAAAAGACCTTTATCCCGCATTCAGATGTTTTAGGAAGTCTCCATGTAGGGTACTTGTCTGTTTTGGCTCTGTGCTTTCTACAAGAATGAGAGACTCAAGTTCCTCTACCCAGTTATTCCTACAGCCATTAACACTCGCAGACCTGCATAATAGGAACAGACTGTGAAAAACAGCACTCTCTAGAGGCCTGAGCATCTGCAGCTCCCCACAATTTTTCAAAATGGGAATGATTTGGTGAGAAGGAGGAACAAGACTGTTTAGTATGGCCCTGTTCTGCTCCAGCCTTTGGATGGTCACCTTTGGACACCCAAGAAGATCATTGGAACCACGCTGCTATGAAGTGCTACCTTATGAAGGACAAGCAGTTGCATAGGTACGCTGACAATTTTATCTGTATTGTATGTGTATGTATGGAGTTAGTTCATTTTCTGACACACATGCTTCAGCTCAGACGCGTATTAACTGTTGACATGCGCAGCTATAGCAGCTCCTGTATTCTATTTAAGACGCAGTAAGGAAGACAAAACACAGAAAAACCATTTCAGAAGACAGTGGTTTGGTAGAAGACTTTGACCATCAAACCATTTGACACAAGAGTCAGCACATCCTTGAAGCAGGCCTCCAGAAATCCATTTGTTGCTCAACTAACACTGACCTGGATTCTGCAGTCTTGAGGGGCTGGCTCATGAATTCAGGACCCCACTGTAATAACGGTGATCCATCTTGTCCTGGTTTTGGCTGGGATAGAATTAATTTTCTTTCTAGTAGTTGGTATAGTGCTATGTTTTGGATTTAGTGTAAGAAGAATGTTGATAACGCACTGATGTTTTTAGTTGTTGTTAGGTAATCTATTTTTCAAGGACTTTTCAGCTCACATGCTCTGTGAGGTGCACAAGAAGCTGGGAGGGAGCATAGCCGGGACAGCTAGGCCAGCTGGCCAATGGGGTATTCCATACCATATGATGTCATGCTCAGCATATAAGGCTGGGGGAAGAAGAAGGAAGCGGGGGACGTTCGGGGTGATGGCGCTTGTCTTCCCAAGTMACCGTTAYGCGTGATGGAGCCCTGCTTTCCTGGRGATGGCTSAACACCTGCCTGCCVATGGGAAGKAGKGAATKAATTCCTTGTTTTGCTTTGCTTGTGTGCGCAGCTTTTGCTTTCCCTATTAAACTGTCTTTATCTCAACCCACGAGTTTTCTCACTTTTACCCTTCCGATTCTCTCCCCCATCCCACCAGGGGGAGAGTGAGCGAGCGGCTGTGTGGGGCTTAGTTGCCGGCTGGGCTTAAACCACGACACACCTTCACCCAGATTTTGCTTTCCTACTGATTGCATAAAAGGCATATTTAAAGCCAACGCACCAGTAAATTTGACTCTGCATAACACAGACACTTCTCCACTGGGAACTAGATAAACAATAAAAAAATTGTTTTGCACGGGATACTCAACTCATGTTATCAACAGCTTTTAGTTGTTAAAAATACCAGGAGCAGTCATTGTCAGCAGGCATTTGAGAACCTGCTTTACCTGCTGCAGGGCCTAAACAATTATTCCAGACTTGGATGTTTCAAAGCCCTTTATTTGTGGTCTTCCAGTTCCTTTTATAAAACTCTGTTTGGTTTGCTCTCCAACTCCATGGCTGGAAACTCCATTAGAATATCTGAGAGGCTAAGAAATATTGATTTTTTTATTCGTCCAACTGCTCCAAGGAAAACATTTCTGTTTGCCTCTAAAATCTGGCATAATTTCAACACCCCTGTTTACCTCTGAAACTAAGCACCCTTAGAAAGCCCAGCAACCCGGCTTCAAGCTTGTTTACAGCAGAGGCTCTAGTAACCGAAACAGAGAAGGCAGAGACACCACACTACTCTCTATCACCCTGTAATGCAGCCTTAGGGATATCGTTCCATAGATAGTTTGAGAAACAGTGTGGTTAAGAGCCCCGTTGTGTTTAGAGCCTCCATATACAATCTATTCTTTGGATTAAATGGGCACTAAAAGCTTAAAGCTGTTAGTCACCTAGCCCTTTTACGGTTTTATGAGACGCTTTCCTATTTTTCTTCACCTCAACTATACAAAGATGCATCAAAACACAGTAAATGACGGATTAAAAAACTACTCAGCAAAAATGATCAGAGATCTCTGTCACATGGATAAAATTGAGAAAAAATTGGAAAAATAAAAATGTTTCTCTTTCAATATTCAGTTATTTTAACTCTAAGTAATGAAAATTCCCTGCTTTTTCTTAAGAAAGTACTTAAGACGAGTATCTCAACTATTCAGGTGCAACACTTAGTTTTCATCTGGATAAATAAGGAGTTGCCTTCCCTCCACAACACTGCCAACAAAAGGGTATAGCTTCTCGACTAGAAATTAAGTGTTTTACTAAACCTAGCCAAACATTGGGAATATTTTGAAGTTGCCTACCCTTTACTTCCTGTCATTCACTAAATTCCACTGACACAAACAAATGCATGTAATGGTTTTCAAGCTGCAAATGCTCAATTCTACTACAGCAGTAAATCTGTGCAGCTTCTAGCAAGATTTAGTATGGTCTAGTGCTTAGAACTGCAGTCTATACAGACAAATGTGGGGTGAAATAAAACACAGAGAGAGATTCAGGTGAGGGAAGGCAAACATCTTGGTAGTTCCCAGTTCTACTTCTCTTAATGTAAGTATACACGTAACTCACGCATTTCTTCTGGGCATACGCTATAAATGGAACCAAGAGCTATATTAAACACGTGATACATGTTGGCTAGCCCAGTTCAAAGTCCACAGTTGGTATGGTATGCTGCCTTTATGATGTGTCAAACTGGACACATTATATTAGGCTGGGCTCATGAATAGATGAACACCACGAATAGGTTTCAAAGCATGGGTAAGAATAAACAAGAGATTACTCACACCTTTTAGGACTCAATAGCTGAGTAAGTATGTTGCCAAACCAGGTTAGCAAAAGAGCCTTGATGCTTAAATTTGTCTGTATCTCTGCATAAAATTCGTAACAAGACCTCAATCATAATTTGATGAAAGTGGCTAAAAGATTGCACCTGTTATGTATTCCCTTGACCTCTAATTCATTCTGTGTAATAAATATTTTTAACGAAATACAATAAAGTAATTCATAAACAACACTTCCCTCCTCCACATGATCAACTGTCATGTGCATATTTACAAAGCTGAATTAGTGTAACCAAAAAAAAAAAAAAAAAGAAGATAAAAAGACCTTGACTTGAACTTGACGTATAACATGTGAATAGCTGCAAGAAGTCTTATCTAGCTCACCTGGCATTATTTTTTTCCTCTTTTACAATTCTGTGCTTTGCCACACCTGCTACATTCCATAAATCAAGGTGAATCAGAGGTGTGTCACTTTATTCAACCTATTGTACGACATCTTGAGAGCCACTCCACAGTTGCCATGCACAGGTAGCACAACCTGCCAAACTCATACATATGTGAAAGCCATTAGAAAGAAACAAGCTCAAATCTACGCAGCATTCAGAATAATCACGCTAGCAGGATACACAGAATGAAACTCAGATCCTCTCCTTAAGTCAATCGTGAAGCTATAGGCATGTCTTTTTCTCAGTTTTTATGATGAAATTTAAAATGGAATGATGACTTCTGCTCTGTGCTATTAAAGGACACTTCTCTATTTACACAGAGCTGATTTCATTGTTATTAGCACCAGTAACTTAACAGGTTTTGCAGAATTACTACTTCCTTCTCATAACAATAAGGAAAACCAAGGGAATGTAAACTATTTGCCTTAATTTATGAAGCAAACCTACACCAGGACCCAAAACAGACCTCGACCCATCATACCACACACTGCCTTCCTAAAAGCAGCACTAGCATTCAGAGTACTTACATTCAACAACACATTCACAATTTCCTGCATGTATTCTAAGTTTAAGGATAAACCAGTGTTGACAAGCACAAAAAGGCCATAGGCAGGAAAGAATATGAACAGTCAACTTTCAGAGCTGTGTGGCCAAAAGGGAGCAGGAGTCACAGAGAACAGGAGATGTGTAGTCACGCTGACAGCCACCATTGCCTTGCAAAGGCCACAGCCCGGGGCTGCTGCGACACCTGCAAAGGAGGCAGGTTACAGGCATCCCGGGGAAACACAGGACAACTCCCAGTAACGCACCCCGTCACAGCCTCGCCTCACCCCACGGCGTCCTTCTGCAGCCACGGGGCACCCCGGCAGCCCCAGCCAACAGCCTGTACCCCAGGCGAGCTCTGAGCCCTCACCAGCAGGCCTCACCGTCCTACCTCGGGGGGCCAACCCACCCGCACCCCAGCCCGGGGGGGAGGGGGAGGGGCTAACATGCCTCTCGTAAAAAACCCGTGCTCCCCTGCCACCCGCCACATCTCCCTGCTTGGGAGCCGCCTCCCACAGCCCCGCTCCCCTCAGCCCGCCCATGGCTCCCTACAACCCTCTTCACCTCAATCCCCCTCCCCTCAGCCGCCCGTGACTCCCCACAGCTCCCCTCAGCCCCCCACTGCTCAGTTCCCTTCAGCCCCCCCCCTCACCTCAACTCCCCACAGCTCCGCTCCCCTCAGTCCCCCACAACGCCCCTCAGCCCACCTCCTCCCCCCCCGCGCTCCCTCTCCCCGTCTCACAGTGCGACGCCCACCTCGCGGGAACCAATCGGAGTCTCCGCCAGCGGGCCCCCAGCCAATCGCATCCGGCAGAAGCCGGGCGCGCTGACGAGCTCCCCCCGCTGCCGCGGCCCCCCCCCCCAAGGGCAGAGCTTGCGCCGCCGCCGCGAATGGCAGTTGGGGCCGCGCGGGCGGCGGGTGCGCAGGCGCTGTGCTTCCCCCCCCCCCCCCCCCCCCGCGGGGGACGGGAGTCCCACCCCCGCCGCAGCCGGTCACCTCCAGCGCCGCGCAGGAGCGGGCACTCACGGTGGGGTCGGGGCGGAACCGCGGCGGGAAGCGGGGACGGGGCCGGCGGGCGGGTGCGGGTCTCCCGCCTAGGGGAGGCTGTGGCG
Organism: Oceanodroma leucorhoa; assembly: GCA_030449065.1. Classification (NCBI taxonomy): domain Eukaryota; kingdom Metazoa; phylum Chordata; class Aves; order Procellariiformes; genus Oceanodroma; species Oceanodroma leucorhoa. Next base: position 4,203,634 of record JASVER010000055.1, on the reverse strand, counting down.
ACTGGCGCTGCTCGAGCGCAGTCGGGGGCAGGGCCGCGGGACCCCCCCGGGGCTCGAGCTTCGTACCGCCGGGTGGCCGCGCCTCCGCCCCCTCGGTGTTTAGGTGAGGGGAGGAGAGTGGTGTTGGGCTGCCTGGAGCTGGTGGGGCGCCGGGGCCGCCTGCCGCCGGAGCCCCCCGGGCAAGGCCGGTCCGGTTGCTGAGCCCGCGGCGGTGCCTGGTCCCGGGGGTCCGCGCTGGCGGTGCTCGGCCCCGAGTGCGGGGTGACGGCGGTGGGTTCCCCCCAGCGCTGCGGGAGCCGGTCCTGTAGACCGGATTGGTTTGTGGTGACAACGCGGCATCTTGCTGTCAGCTTTCAAGGCCAGGGTAACTGGTTTCGTACTGAACTGAGCCCCCAGAGACGGGAAAATCTGTCTGGAAGGTGGAGAGGGTCAGGAGCAGGTAGCTGTAATGCTGATGGCATTTCATAGTTAGCTGTGAAACAGTGTGTAAAGCCACAAATGCTTAGCATCTTTGGAGTATCTCGAAGCTAATATTGTGGTCTTACGTCTTACTGCGCTATGAAAAAGTCTGGTTCAGCTTTTTAAAGCACCTGACAACGTGAAATGGGTGATTCTCTGCTGCATTGCTCATCTCATTTCTTCTCTTCTTCCTCTTTAACAGGGCTGTGTGTTACAAGTCCTCTGTATTAAGAGATACAGTAATGCTGGTTTTGACGATCCTTTCTTTTAACATTTGTATCTTCTAAAGAAATTTTAACTGCTGGTTGCAAGGGGGGATGATTTCCCATACTTCCAATTCCTCTCACTGCTAAAGCTTTAGCTACCGTTAAAGCTCCTTACACTTTTAAAATAATACACTCACAGTTTTAAAGAGTTTTGGGGAAAGGGTTGAGATAGGCCAGAAGATATTACTGCAGTTAGGAAGATACCTGCTATTTCTCCTAGACTTGCCCTAGTTTGTGCAAGTGAGATAAACGAGAAATTTGCTGGAGTGGGGTTCTTCCTGAGAAGAAAATACGCTGTCTAACAATATTGCAGAAGTTTTTGTGAAGCCTGGAGCTTCGCTTCCTCTTTCTTAAAGGGTTATAGAATGATTTCGCACTTTCCTGAACAGAGTGCTCCTATCACACATAATAAGTTTGGGGGGGGGAGAAGCTTACAAATCATACCTTGCATTCATAATAGTCATGAATCCCTTGGTGAGAAATACTTGCCTCATAGCTAAGGTTACTAATGATTTTTTGTTTGTTTAGAGAGAGGGAAAAATATGATCCATAAAGAACAGGTTTAAATACTGTTATGGTAGATGTACAACAGCTTAGAAGGAAAACAGAAGTAGAAGTTACTCCTGGCAGTTCCATGTATATAGGGTAAGCAGTGAGTAAATAGGAATGTTGAAAGGCTCAAAACTCTTCCAGCAGCTGAAGAGGGTGGAAGCTGTGGAAAAGTGGCATGAAAAAGAAAAATTAGAATTACAGTAGAAAACAAAATTCTGGTCTGAACAGTGATGTGTAAGCAGGATTTATTGCTGCACAGGACTCTTAAATGTAGAGCTGGAATTGTTCAGGTGCCTGTGCTTGAATGTGAGGAAAAATACTGATTGTCTGTCTTGCAATGTAGAATTGTAATAAGACACACAGAACGATGGAATAATTGCTTAAAAGAGAGAAGACAATTCTTCCTTTCGTTTAGTCTGGAATGAAAAAAAAAACTCTCACTGCTCATCTGTGTTAATATATGAAAAACTATGACAATATATGAGAAACTTCTGACATCAGTAGGGAAATACACTGTTGACTTCAGTGGTTGTTTAGACCGGTTATGTTGCAGTTAACCTCTATAAGGAAGATGTACATAATGTATAGCTAGTTAAACTGGTTCCGGTACAATTATTTTGTGTTACATGCCTTATCTTTTTAAATTTTTCAGGTGCATCTGATTACCTGCTGGAAATACTTTGAAGTATCAACAATGAACTCGATGTTAATATTTTTTTTTTCTGGAATAGTTGCCTGTTTTGCTCACTCTACTGGCGATTCGATACCCAGGTTACTCCTCGTGTCCTTTGATGGCTTCAGGGCTGATTACTTGGAAACCTATAAACTTCCTCATCTTCAGGAGTTCATTGAGGATGGTGTGCTTGTAAAACAAGTTACGAATGCTTTTATCACCAAGACTTTCCCAAACCATTACACCATAGTGACAGGTTTATATGAAGAAAGCCATGGCATCGTGGCTAATGACATGTATGATGCAGATGCCAAGAAAAAGTTTTCACAGTTTAATGATTCAGATCCCTTCTGGTGGAATGAGGCAGTTCCAATTTGGGTTACAAATCAACAGCAGGGACATGGAGCAAGTGCTGCTGCAATGTGGCCCGGTACTGATGTAAAAATTAACAATACGACCCCTCAATTCTTCATGAAGTACAACTTTTCAGTAATGTTTGAGGAGAGAGTGGAGAAAATTGTTGCGTGGCTGAACAGCTCTAATCCAGTAGTCAGTTTTGCTACATTATACTGGGAAGAACCAGACGCAAGTGGGCACAAGTATGGACCAGATGACACTGAGAACATGCGCAAAGTATTAGAAGAAGTGGATAATCATATTGGTTTCCTTACTAATAAATTGAAGGCATTAGGTTTGTGGGACACCGTTAATATCATAATAACAAGTGACCATGGAATGGCCTCCTGTTCTGCGAAGAAGCTGATTATCCTGGATAAGTGCATTGGTCGCAATAACTATACTCTGATAGACAAGAGTCCAGTTGCTGCAGTGCTGCCAAGGCAGAGTATGTTTTGGGTTTTTTTTAAGTTGTACACTGAGAATTAAATCTTGTTTATCTTACTACTAAAAAGTACACACTATATGGTAGACTGTTCACCACTTTTGCAAAACCAGTGTAGCTCATATTGCAGAACTTTGACATAATTTAATGAATAAGCTAAAGAATGTTTGTTTATTTAGAAATTACTTTATTTTGGTAATCGATGGGCCAAGGAGAGTTTCTTGTCAAATTGCTGTGGGTGTAAAGATGGTCCTGGTACAGCTTGTTGAGAAAGTAGGTAGGCACTTAGTATGCCTCCTGTCTTGTTGCCCACTTAGTCTATACGGTTGTAATTCACAGTGAGCGTGAAATAAACCCTCATGTTTATTCAGAATAAAAAATGTCATTGTCTAAACTTCAAAGTGAAAATCTAAACCCAGCTTTGATCGCTTTACCACTTCTTCTGGGAATGAAACTTCAGTTTTCATACTGTGAATTCAATTTTTGTACCTTGGGAGTAGTTACTAACAGGCATATCTTAAATCATGACACTGCTGGTCTCTGTTTCCACTGTTCATTAGCAATTCTAATGAGCAAAGTGATTTATACAGTAACAAAATTTAATACTTACTGCTTTGGATAAAATATTGACTACTTTGGTGTGTGACTGCTTTCTCTTGATTTTTCTGCTTGAATTTTGCCCTCTTCCCCTGCAAGCCGAGAGGGTAAGTTGAATTGTAGGTCTAAAACCACAGCCGTGAGGTACCTGATTTAAAATGAGAGCAAATTGTGAAATCCACCTTGATACATGTAGCATTTCATTAGGGACATGAAAAAATCCTTTTCTGTGTGCCTTTTAAAAAATAATTGTTCTGGATAAAATGGATCTTAGGTTTAATGACAGATAATTGCAGTAAACAGGACACAATTTCCAGCTGTTTCACATGCAGTTTTTTTCTTGGCAGACAAAGAAGATGTGTATAACTTGCTGAAAAAATGCAGCAGTAACATGAAAGTATATCTCAAAGAAGACATACCAGACAGATTTCATTATCGTCACAGTAAGAGAATTCAACCCATAATTCTGGTTGCAGACGAAGGCTGGACAATTGTACAAAACGAGTCACTTTCAAAATGTAAGTGTGTTTTCCTCATTTGTGCTCTTGGTGGCTTATGTTGGTAAACTGTCTTGTCTTTATTCCAGCCATCTGTAGGATGGTCCTAGTTTAGGGAGTGGAGTCCTGGCACTGCGCATCTTTAGGAACATCTCAGCATTTTCTAGAACATTCTCAGCCTGAGCCTGGAGTGTTTTAACAGATGAGGAAGAGATAGGGGATATTCTGTTGGCTAAAACACTTTGTCATGTTAAACTTAATAACCTGAGGTACACTTTTAAGAGTTAACTTAGGCAAGTTAGCAGTCTGTCTCAAGCTTCCACTAGAGTGTGGTTTAACTATTTTTTGTATATAAAATATATATATAGGGGAGTGTAAATTGAAGAATGCAAGACACAACATTTAATGTTACAGTACATACACTAGGAGACAAAAATAAATGGGAGAAAATACTAAAAATAATAGGAACACAACAATAATGGTCAAAGAAGCCAGAGTTCTTCCTGTTAGGGGCATCAAATAGCATGTTTTAAAGACAAAAACCAGATGTTACTTCACACAGTACACTGCTAAGCTATGCACTTTCTTCCTGGTAGACACTATGAATGTCAAATTACATAAATATATGTGTGTATATATATTTCCAGGTGTTTCACATGCAGGGTTTTTTTTGGCAGATAAAAGAGGTGTGTATAACTTACTGAAAAAATGCAATGTCACATGAAAGTATATCTCAAAGAAGAAATTCCAGATAGATTTCATTATCATCATAATAAGAATTCAACGCATAATTCTGGTTGCAGATGAAGGCTGGGTGTGTGTATATGTGTGTGTGTGTATATGTGTGTGTGTGTATATATATATATATGTATTTGTGTGTGTTCAGAAAGTGATTGGGCAAATTCTTGGAAGAAAAATCCATTAATAGAATTTAAATACAATGGTACCAACTTCCAGGAAGTTTCTGAGCAGCCAGCAGCTCGAGGCTGGGTGGTATGTCAGGGCTAACCCTGTTGGATACTTCCCAGGCTCCCTGTTACGACTGCTGTCAGAGACAGGATGCTGGGTGGCGTAAACTCCCCGTTTTGCCCAGTTTGGCTGTTCTTACTGTCTGCCCTTTGCACACTGAAGTTCAAATTTTCTTATTATTTGTACAAGAGTACTGCTTTTAATGTAAGATATGTTTATATTTTAATTTCCCCACAGATTTGCTACAATCATCTTCAAATTGACAACACTTAGCACACGTTCTCTAATAGAGGTCTCTTTCTTGTTTATGGTTAGATTCAATTTCATGTACCTAAAATAGTTAATAAGTGTGTATTTATAAGTAACAGTATTGTATCAGTTGAAGTGAATCACTTTTCAAACCAATTTTGCTAGCCAAGGCTTCCCACAAGCAGACAGGGAAGGTTTTAGCCTAGAAGGCTTTATTTAAGTGTTTATTGTACTTGTCTTCGTGGACGAAGTGGCAAGTGTATGATTGGCAAGTGTATGATTGGCAAGTGTACCCATACCTACACTATATCTAGCAATGTTAGCACACACCCGCCTTCCTACTTAGAGGTGAAAGATAGGAAGCTTCACTGGAGAGGGGACTTGGAACAGCTCTGTTCAAAACAAGCAAGTACTAGAAGGAAAAAAAATGTAATCAAGAAACATAGGACTGCATTAAAACAAACAAGCAAGATGTGGGGCAGTAGTATCTTTGTGGTAACAAACATAATGGTGGAAAGCATTAATAAGGAATATTGGAAGTTTACTGAAGTGGTGAGTGTGACCTAATCAATAGGAATCTTGACATTTCACATCAGAAATGTCAGTGAAGCAGCCAAGGAGACAGTTCTTGGTGAGACTCATTAAACTGTTACTAAGAAATTAAATCAAATGCAGTCACTCAAATACTGTGCTGCGTGTGCTATGAGAAATTTTTGGCATCTTGGACAGATTTTTCAGGCATGTTATTAGGAAATTTGACTACGGCTGTTTTGTAGCTTTGTATATTCCACCACAAATCGGAGTATTTTTTAAAAACCTACCAAATGTCCAAGTACTGGTGACCTTGTAGCCACAAATGTTTTGTTGTTTGCCTGTCAAAGGCGTCATGATCCTTTGACTGTTTTTTGGTTTTGACTATTTGGGTATCCCTTCTTCTGAAGTACCTAATCTGATAAGCATGATTTGAGGGTACTTAATATGCTCGAACTGAACACTAACAAGAGGAAAGCGCTTGGCTTTTAAGAAGCAATTAAAGTGTCTGCTTTGCAAGGGGGAGATGTCTTTCCAAAGTCTGAGAAGTACAAATTTGCATTCCAGCTACTGACTTGTGGAGTGGCAACATCCTTTTCAACTTTGGCATGAGGAATGGGAAGGGGAAAACTGAAAATGTTTATGACCGAAAGGAAAAGAGATAACTGGGGGGGGGGGGGGGGGACACGGACGACATGACACATGGCTGAAGACCAGTATGGGAAGAGACTTCTGGGGATTGGGGAAGAGGGAAGGAACTCTGGGCTCCTTCAGTGTTTGATCCAACAGTTCTGCATTAGTCTTTCGGTAAAATATATGTCTTTTGGGGCTCGGGGAGAGATAGGGAAGGGAATACTCGATATGCAAACAGAAACTGTGGTGTTAACTCTTAACTTTGCATTTCTCCAGTAGGCGACCATGGCTATGACAACGCTCTCCCAAGCATGCATCCGTTCCTGGCTGCTCGCGGGCCTGCTTTTCAGCGGGGTTACAAGCAGAGCACGATGAACAACGTTGATATTTACCCAATGATGTGCCACATCCTGGGACTGACACCACAGCCGCACAATGGCACTTTCAGTAACACCAAGTGCTTGCTCGCTGATCAGTGGTGCATAAATCTCCCAGAAGCTATTGGAATAGTTATTGGGGCTTTTATGATACTGGCTACTTTCACCTGCATTATAATAATCTCAAAGAATAGAGTAGCTCCCCCACGGCCATTTTCTCGACTTCAGTTACAATATGATGATGACGATCCTTTAATCGGATAGCGTGTAGGGAGCCTCGCCTCGCTTGCTAAATAGTGATTTCAGGAAGAGAGTTTGAACTTGCACTGGATGGCATTCTTTGATGCACTTTAACGGTATCCGTATAAAATACTGTACAGCCAGATCTTGCTAACTTGTTTGTGTGTGCTACCTGACTAGTAGTCCTGTAAAAATATTTTCAGAACAAAATGGTGAACAGGTGGCTTTCTGCTGGAAGAGATGCTTAACATAATAAGGATGCTTAGTTTTTCATTCAAGCCTTTGAACACTTTCAAAATGAAATTCCAGAGTATGAACTAGCCAGGATACTAAGTGAATTTTAACATTTGTAAATGATAATAGTTTTTTTTTTTTAATTTAAATTTAATACAATGTTGACTTCTTTTAGTGTTCTTACACCTGTATTGGAAGGAAGATCTTTTTTTATGAGAGTTAGAAGTTAGTTCTATTTGGACAGTGTATTCTGATTTGTTCTTAAATTTGCGGATAGAGGGTGTAGAGAAGATCTAATAGTTCTGTTTCCACCCTAAGCCAACAATATGACAAGAAGCTGGTGAGAAGAAAAACAGAAGTCAGTGAGGAAGGAATTGGTGCATATCACTTCCATTTTGAGCAATAAAGTATGCAGTTCAGCAGTTACAACACTGGGCAGATGGCTCAGACATTTCTAGATGTGTGTCTGTGGATGAATTAGTTCCACAATGCCTGCACTCAGAGAGTTGGGACGGTACTGCTTGCTTATCTCAAGGATGTCGATTTAATCTGAGAATTCTTGGATTACTCAGTTTTGTGGGCTGTAGTAGTAAAATTACTGCTTCTAAACCCTGTGAAAAGTTTTTCAGGTGTAAACTCCGTGGAAGGTGTTTTTGTAATAAAGGTGGTTCTGCCCTGTGTACCAGCTGATAATTCTCTTTTGAAGGCTGTCATGTGCTCAAAAGCAGCAACTGAAAGTTTGACATGCAATCATCAAGCAAGGATTCCAAACTCTTATTTTAAACCCTGGAAATTTAAAGGGAAAAGTTAATTTATTTTTTAAGATAAGATCTGTTATCTGTAGTGTCTGAGTTGTATAGATGCAAAGTTCTGGTGAAGACCAGTGCTAATGGTTCTTTTAATTGAAACTCTTGATTCTGTGTTAATTAATTTGATTTAGAAAGCCTTAGTGGTACCTTATCTTTCAGTGAGGAAAGAACGTGAGGAAAGAACGTAAGGTTAAATTGTTAATGCTAACCCAAAAAGAGAACTACAGTTACCAAGCCCTCTTCCTACAAGTTTAATGGTTTTAAGAACTGATAATTTGAAGTGAGAGCGCTGAGTACCTGGTAGCATGCAACATGGTTTCTTGTTCACAAGCTCAAATTCAATGCAATTTGGTATTAGCCACAGACTACCTTCTAGTGATCCAACTGGGAGGAATTACAGACTTTGGGGGGAAAGGTTACTTTTTACTGCCCACTGAAACAAATACATTTGAGTTTTAAAAATGATTTGTGGAACTTTTACTGATTTGTATCTTCCTCTCTGAGGACACTGTTGTACCGATTAAAAACACAATACAAAACCTAACTTGCTCTGCTTTCCCCCCCACCCCTTCTTAACCCACTAGTTATTACTGACTAGTCCTTTACTCTGGATTAATCTCACTTGAAAAAGGCTCGAGCCCCTTGAAAAATCTGTACTGTTACTGACTGTGTACTGATTTTAGACTGTTGATATAATAGAGCGATAACTGGACTGAACACAGAAGTCACTTTTTTATCCTGCCAGAAGATTTAAAATAATTAATTATATACAGTAAGAGGTCAGGTCAATGAGTAACTATGAAGTGAATGTTTTGCAGGGTAGAACCTAGGCTTAGAGATGCTGTAAAAGGGAGGATGCTTGAATTCCTACATTGAAGAGAGTTGTTAGTTTCTTGTAACTTTGCTAATAAAGGCTGTCATCCTCAGAGGGTGGCAGGCTTGCTAGGAGATGCTTTGCATCATCTATATATGGAGAAGCTTGACTCACTCAGCTGAGTTATCTTCATCTTTCTGGCAGACTTGGTAAGACCAAACTGTACCATCCTCTACCTGTGAGGGTTGTTTTTTTCTAGATGCTAAAACTGATTATCACACTATATGCTCCACTCTAGTCTTCCCTTCCTCCTCCTTCCTCCAAATAGTTGTCATACAGTGTGTGACTGATCTGCTTTCAGTTTGGCTGTGCATCACCATTGTAGGCCAAGTGTCAGGGTTATCACCAAGATTTTAATTACCAGAAATTTAAATGTTGACTGAAACACAATGGCAGCACTCTAATCTGATATATGAATATCATTACAGATGGGGAAATCTAGGTCTAAATGCATTTCCCCATCTAGTTCTAGGTAGCCCCTTCTGATAAGAATTGCTGAAGGCAACTAAGCTCCTTTGACACCAGAAAGTGCACGGTAGTATCTAGCAGAAATCCTTATTACCCTCCCTGGGGTGTTGAGACTAAGCACTGCTATTGTGGGAAGGGGTAAAGAGGAAGTTTAAGTATTAAGAAATAGGATAAACTGTATTCCAGTTGCACTGCCAACTATTTTCAATTCTAAAGATGCAGTATTTAAGAGTGCCTCTATAAGAGTGCCGAGTTAAGAGTGCCGAGTATTCTTCCTGGCACAATTCTTTGCTGCTGGCAGGGAAGGTTTCAAAGTAGCTCTTGTGCATCCAGGATTTCATACATATCACATACAAACCAAGAGAATCTAGAAAAATACCTCTTTCTCCTTAGAGACAAAGCATTAGTGCCTTAAATGTGATGAAATATTTCCACTACCTAATTACGGTTTGTATGACTTAACTGCTTGTGAAAGTCAGTGGCTGATTTCCTTTTGAATAGCTAATTCAAAACAAGAACTGTAGCTTCCCCCCTTCCTCAAAGCTGTGATAAAGGAGATCTTACAATAGTTTGTCGCAGCGTTTAATGGCTTGCTAAATATATGCAACTCCACAACGTTCATACAGGGCACATTAATTTAGGGGAAGTTCATAACACTAAACTAGCATTGAAGTTTAGAAGGCAATAGGGGAAGTTCGTAACACTACTTCCCAGCAGTAAAGACTGATGTTTCATTAGGTTGACTGCCTCCATAAAGGAACTCTCAACACTGGGTAGAGAAGTCTTAAAACATCCACCACTCTGGGTTTATATGCTTTTTGTCCATTAGCACCAAGGAAACAGTTCCAGAATTGAGCTGATTTCAACTAACTATAGGTCCAAAACACTTGTTTTAGGGAGAAGTTTAACTTGCTATAAATTGAAAAGAACATACTGCCTATGAAAATAAGCCAACAACATCATGTATGTCCAAGGATCAGACCACAGGGACACGTGTTTGCTTTAATATGCATGGTACCACCTTTTATTGCAAAAAAACAGTAATAGAGATTTGTTAACTTAATATGATTAAGATTAGGATTTCATTATGGAAAGGCCATCCATTTGCAATGCTGCAGATACCACTATTGAACTTACCATTTTCATGTGCTTGCAACAATTTTTGTAGTCTAACATCTAGTAAATGCTTACATTACCTTTCAAGAAATGGCATGTTTGTACTACAGTACAGGTATGTACAGCAGCATAGTAAGTATGGCCAAGACAGCGTGCATGGCCGTTATTTAAGCAGGGAAAATTTGGAAGTTGGCCTGCTATATTTGCATTTTACAAAACAGCAGACTCAACAGCTGCACATTTGTCAATCTTCCCACACACAGCTCAAGACTGTGTTGTTCCACACTTCTGAAAAGTCATGCTGCACAACCCTTCATCTTATAATAGGCATTTTTGCGCTTTTTTTTTTTTGAGACCGCATTTATTGTAAACAGCATTACTGCAGCTTTTTACCAAGAAAGTCTAGAAGATTTTTTTGATAAAAGAAACTGTATTACCACTGTTGTTAACAGATAGCTGTTATTTCCATATAAAAGCAAAGTGGGAAACAAGATGTGTTTTATATAAAAAAACTTTTACCTAAAATTCTTAAGTTCTATCACACTTCCAGTTATTTTTAATGAAGGCATACACTATGCAGACTACAAGAAATAATTTGGGATGCATATGAGTTAAGGCCATTCTCCCCCAGCTGTCCCCCCTCCCCAATTCAAGTTTTTTTTCCAGAAGGGTTTTTAAATGAAGTAAGCACTCAATGCTTGATAGCACTATAGCAGAGATGTATTTCACCTTCAACTTTTCCAAACAGGAAGAAACAAAGAAAATATTTGACATTTCAAAGTATGCTTCACAGGTCAATAACGAAAGACAAAATCATGCAATCTTCTCAGTTTCCAAGCTGAAGTTACACATAGTATATACAGCGTACAAATATCCACTTTCCAATAAACTTGTTCATACATCATAAAAAGTATCATATACACAGAAACCAAATCTCACGCCCTCCCCAACCAAAAAGGTAGTCTGAAGAAACCTCACATCACATAAGAGAAAAAGTTGATATTTTTCTCCAGTGGCATCATATGTGCTTTCGATTTCATTAAGCATACACCCAACAACTTAAAACTGCGTTTAACACTGGCTAGGCAAATATCTTAACTAACTACCCAAGAAGTATCTGCAAATACACCTAAACAATAAAGGAAACCTGTTTAAACCTAAACTAAAATACCCAAGTGCTGAAAGATTCCCTTCAGTTTTCTACAAAGTTTCATTTTACCCTCCTCAAAGAAGGGCCTTACAGTGCAATACAGAACAATGACATCAAGAAGAATTCTCACGTTTGTGTTCCCAATCTGTTTTGAATATTATTGTTCCCAAACCCTTTGTTAGGGGAAGGCTACTGCTCTTCCCTTGCTGCATGTTTGGGCGGGTAAGCCGAAGTCCCAGGATGACGGAACAACACTGACCAACTTTGCCCCCTCCTTAAAAATCAAGAGTCACTTTGGCCGATGATAGAACTACACCTGTCACAATTTAAAAAGTGGGAGTTTAAGGAACACCTCTGAGATTACAATCCAGTTATTTTTACATCTGCCATAAGCATTGCTATGAAATTACTACAATAAGAATTTCTATTAAAGCAGCATGTTCCAAAGTGCGAAAGTGTATAACTGAAGTAGCTACAGATGAGGATTATAGCATCTCCAATTTTCACTGTTATTCCCTTAACCAAGCCTGTAGATCTTTCTTTAAACACACACTAAGTTTGTGCTACAACTCGTTTCTAAGTTGCAAATAAGCAAGACAAGGTGGACTCAATGCATCAATTTGCTATCTGCCATCCACTTTTTGGAAAGGAGCTAGGGAAGTGATTAGTGACAATTTAGAAGTTCAGGTTTTCTACTTGGACTTCCCCAGCCTCTCTAGAAACTACCGTGAACATCATTACTGCCTTCACCTTTCAGCTTGATAAGCCCCTGCAGCATTCAGTTTTAGCTGGCATCAGCAAATTAAACTTAAGACATACCTAACGGTGAGCTCTGCCAAGAATCGGCTTTACAGTGTCAGGCACAGCTATCCCAGAAGTTTTCCTTCAGTGTTTTCTTAAGAAAATGGCAACATAGGAAAACAAGGCAGTACGCAGAATAACAGTAGAATTGCAACAATGAGTCAGATTAAGTTACACAAGACTTCATACATATCCCCCAAATTAAGGGGCTGTCCTCCAACAGATCTCTAGTTTCCTGTCTTCCTAAAGCTACTATTACAGCTAGACTTTCAGCATACACCTTAAATTGGAATATTTCATTGCCTTCCCTCTCAAGCATTCACTGCACCTAGCTGTGGTCTTTGGAAACTTCCCACCTGTTTGCAAAACGGCTTAATGCTAAACAAGATTCCTGCCATCACAGAGGAATCCAACAGATTACTTCTGACGCAGTGAGGAGCAGAGAGTTCGTTACACGGCACTGTAGAGTCACCACTGAGGCAGCAAGAAGCAAGCTCACTTCTGAACTCACCTGGACATCATTCATTAAGTCTGGAATTAAGTTTAGCAAAATGAGGTTTGAACATCAGTTAGTCAGCTGTTATTAGTCATTAGTTTGACAGAGCACATCCAAGGCCAAGATGTTCCCATCTTTGCCCTCTGCTGGGTGCTGTGGATAAAGCAATAAATTGCACTCACAGAAATACCAGACTGGGTATTTGTGTGAATTTTGAAAGAGTTTCTTTCTCTTTCAGGCATTGTACTCAGAAGCAAAGTGCAGAGAAATACTAACTCACACAGGGAGGGGAAAAAAAACCCTCAGCTTTTTAAACAAGTCTGACAACTAGACAACTTTTCTCACTTCATACCATGTTTTTCATGGAAACCTTAGTCAGCAGCTTCTCACCTACCATTTAAGTGAGCTCACAAAAAAAAAAAGCAAAAAGTTTTATTGCCTCACACAAACGAATCAGAATAATACATAGTTTTATTGACTCAAAATTAATAATTGTCCCTGACACACACTTTCCTCTGGAAGAACAAACTCTAGTCCTATACCTTTTTCCATATTAAAGTGTGCTTTTTCAGATTTAAGAGTATATATGGCTTAAGATTTATACGGCTGTTCCTTAAATTGCGTATCTAATCCTACTCATCAAATTCTAAAGTCCACCCAGACATATCAGATAAAACAGAAGACAGCAAGCCAAGCTCGCACCTCAGAAGAGTCTCCAGTGGCAGATCTGATGTTACACTCAGCGACAAGCTTGACAGCATTCTGAAACCAGCTTGTACATGTATGTTCCTTAAGAGATTCATCTGCCTTATTCCAAAAGAATACCACAGAAATATAGAAGACTCCATCTGGATATACAGGTGTTGTGCTTGTACACGTCTTTAACCTGCCAGCTGCACGGAATTCCTAGAAAATTTAGTCCAGTGTACAGGAAATGACAGAAAAAGTAAAGACCTACATTTACTTAAAATCATAGACCTATATTTACCTAAATAAAATAAAAGAAAAAAATCAAGTAATTTAATGCTGAATGCTAAAGGCAATACCACCTAGATTCATATTTTGGGGCTATAGTTAACACAGTAGTTTAAAGAAAAATGCCTAACTCTGAATTTAGACACTTAGCACTGCATGACCTAGCTTAATAATAATGTTGATTTCTGCAGGATTTAATCCACCAAGCTACCTGTAATGGTGATCCATGCAAAAGCTTCCTTGGGCAGGGAAGAAAAAAACCCAAAGAAGTCTAGTCACATTCAGTGACCTGTTAGACTAAGAGACTTAAAAAACCTCTCAAAGGAAAAAAAAAAAAAGGGGGGGATGGGAAATTAAATCACCATGTAATAGTCTATGAATTGCACCTCAGTTGATGTTATTTCCCTAAAAGTAGCTCAGAATGAGGTATTCAAGGTCTGTTGTCACTACATGTCTACATCCATATAGAGCTTTCCAGGTTTACCCAGAATATTTTCAACCCCTGAAAGATTAAGTGGTTGTAGGGTGAAACAGAAACATGCTCTTTCTCTGCATACCTAGTATGTACGTACTCCAGTGTACCAATGGATCAGCATCCGTTTCCTTTTACTCCACATATTTACGCTGATCCACCTCTATTAATTTTTTTTTGTATAAGCTTATTTTAAGCATCAAACAGGAAATGGTACCAAGTGTTATTAATCTTGCAACAGTGGCTGGGCAGCTTCAGTATGTTGCATTTGCATAGTATTTGCTTGGGTGAGGATAAAATGCTTAACAAAAACTGCAATAAAAACCATAACAAGAAAGCTGCCCAGAAAGACTCCTAGAACAGTAGCATAGGTGTCTGCTCCAAAGGCTACAGGAACCTCTTCAGCAAGTATGTCTTTCACTGCGTTGAATGAACCGTTGTTTGGCAGTGGGTTAATACCAAGTAGATGGCACAATAAGGGGTACAAGTCTGTAGCATTCATGACTTCTTTGGTGGCATTCTTTCTGAAAGCAGGCCCAACTGCCACAAAAATTGGATGCATTTCTGGTAAGATGTTGTCATATCCGTGATTACCAACTAGAAATAGAAGATAGATAAAGGTCAATATTCTGAAGTGGCAAAACAAGCATTGAATCTTCTCCTAGAATTAGCATAGTGCAGAAAAGGAACAGCCACCATTTATTCTTGCAGAGGCTTGGAAGAATCATTTTGATCAACAGCACAAATGTCTCCTAGCAAATACCAAGTCTCAGAACTACAAAGAGAAGATGCCCTAAAAAAAGAATGGAGAGCACTATTTATAAAAAAAGAAAAAAAAAAAGGTAAGCTCACATGGCAGTAACAGCACTGTCAATGGCGTGCTATGCTACACCCAAGTTTCTTTGATTTTCCTCAAGCAAAAACTCCAACATTGCAACTGGACCAGATCTCTTAGGGGAAGGAAAAAAAAAAAAAATAAAAATCCATGTACAGTCAGACTGTTTGACTCCTAGTAGCAGACAGAACTTGAGCTGTGACTGCTTTGACACTTTGTCCAATTTTGTGCACTATTACTCATCAACAAGGAAAAAATTTACAGATCTCACTAGCAGATCTCCAGTGCCCCTTCCTTACAGGGGCACTAAAAACTCTGAACAAGTGAATAAACATGCAGGCACAAAAAGCTGCTCTCATCAGCTATCAACAACTGAAAAACTTGTTAAGTCTTGCAGGTAACGCTCTTCAGCTTCATAACCAGCAGCAAAGTTTAAAAGGTTTTCAATTAAGAAACTTAAGAACTGACCATATGACACCTCTATTTTTCCATCTACCTAACCAAAAGTTACAGTTTACTGTCTCCATTTTACCTATAATAAATCTCAAAACCCCAAAGTGAGGAACTTAAGTGTTTTGTTTTTTGTTTTCTTCTTTTCCTCCAAATCACCTAGAATGCATCTTATCCTATAAGGCAAACGAAAATCACTGGTGTACAGTAACACAACATTCAAAGACTCTTTCTAGCAATAGAACAAGGTTACTATAAGTGTAGGCATCCACAGAAGTTGAGGACTTTCAGAAAGCATTCTTGTATTTCCAACCCAACCCTTCTCCAGTAAATAAATATTACATGATAAAACAGCAATATTCATCCTCTACTTAACAAGTTCAGTTACAACTTTTTTTTTAATCTCTCAGGAAGTGCTTGTCAGTTTGCTAGATCTTGCAAGACCTCAAGTATGTGGCCACCAAAACATGTGAATGATCTTATCTCAGTAAGTTTAATTTTTAGAAATGGTAAGTCCAGTTCCCCCTCCCCTAACAGTAGGGTGCTTCCCATCCCATCAGGAAAAAAAAAAATAAAAAAAATTCTACACACTTAGCTTCAGAGTTTTCCCTCCCAGTCTTTAAAAAAAAGTAAAATAAAAATTAATATTGGTTGAGATTAGGACAGAAAGTACCATGTAAGGGCTCTGACTAGGAAGATATAGCAAAACACTGTAAAGACAGAATACTTACACAGAAAACCGTCAGACTTATTATGTACAATTTCCCATCCTTTATCAGCCACTGCTAAGATTGGCTGAATTCTACTGTTGTGTTTGTAATGTAATCTATCTGGAATCTGCTCCTTTTTATATACAGTCATGTTGGGATGAGCATTGGCCAACGCTTCATATATTTCATCCAGTTTGCCTTCAAACAAACAAAAGAAACAAAAGACAAAACTTAAACACACCAATACGTTTACTGAACTCATCAGTAGTTTAAATACAACTGAAAGAAGAGGGCAAAACGCTCTTCCCCAAAAGCTAATTATAGCTGTAAGAGGCAACAGTGGATTACAATGCACGCAGAAGTTACTGTGAGAAATCCAGAGCATCATTCGCAGCAAGATCACACCTGGCATCAGACTCCACAGCCTATTCCTACACAGGAAGTGCCTTGCTAATTTTAGAAAAATCCCCCATTTCACAGTTATCAGAATGTAAGCTTCCCACAAGAATGAGTTAGAAGGCATTCAGTGAAGTCTCACGGAAAAGAAACCAGTTCCTCCTAGCTCCATGCAAAGCTTGAAAGCAAGAAGATAGCTCCTAAACCTGTTTATGAGGTAATGTGCACATTAAGGCCATATTCTGTCTTTCCCCCAGTTGGCTATGATGACAAGTGACACTTTTTATTTACTTTAAAGCAGTTTAATTGTTAGTTGCTTTCCTTTAAAAGGCCAAAGAGAGCAGCCACTTTGTTTCTTGGCATCTCTGAAAACTTATTTCTGAGTCTTATTTCTCCTTCTACAAGATGCTCCAATAAACAGCTACGTTTGACCTCATTTGATTCTCAGTTTTGATATTCTACCATTTAGATGGCAAGTTTAGCCAATTTAGAAAGAGTAGCTAGTTTGTTGCTATGCACCATGTAACATCATAGTATTAGCAATTAATAGCCTAGGGATAAGCAAAACTAGCTGGCATTAATCTTTTAACGGAAGCCCTCGGGTCGCGGTCCAGATGCCACTAACCCGTTAGGAGCTGTATAAAGACTGCAGAGGCCTAAGCAGGGAACACACGGCAAACACACGAAGGGACAAGATGGCACTTTTGGTCTAGAACTGTCAGCCACTCTGTATCCAATACCCGGCAACAGCACTACCTGCTGCTTCGTGTTCTTAGTGTCTACTCCTTTCCCTTCCCTAGTCATCTACTGCACAGTGAGTGTAAACCCTCAAGAGCTGTACTAACACTACCAAATAAACAGGCACTTTCCACCCCCAATTTTTTATTTGCTTATTTCCAGTTTCTGACCTTTTCTTTCCAGTAAAGTCACTGAACAGCCAGAACACAGTTGCACAAGCTGGAACACCAGCACACAGAAAGGAGGAACCAGGACACACAGGCAGGAACACAAAAGCAAGTTCAGGAATCTACATCTGAGCAAGTTTCTTCAATCCCCACTCCATTTAAGCACAGATTCCTATTGAGAGCTATGCAGTGTCTGTAACAGACTTCTGTTATATACCAATAACTCAGCTCTATGGCTTATTTAAGTACTTTGTGCTACACACACGCACAATTCAGTCGGACAGCTGAGTTCACAGCGGGTCTCTGCAGGCCAGTTTCAGTGCTACAAGGTCTGAAGCACGGTTGGAAGATGTTTGCATCTTCTTTGTGGCCAACACTGCCGTTTTTAGCCGTCGAGTGGGATTTAAGCACATCCTGTCATTCTGACTTATCATTTCTGGCTAGTTTTGCCTTCACAGCTAGCTGTGCATCCTGCAGCGGGTGCTCCTGCCAGTGAGCTCTGCTCTGACCGTCTGTCCCAAGAAACGACCGCCTTGACGACCACAAGAACAAGTGCTTATTTTGACCCGAGACACCGCCTGAAGTAAACCAAGGATAAAATCCGGTCTACCATTTACAGTGTGCATGGAGTTTTGAATATACCTCAGGAAAAAAAAAGTTTGGGAGGAGGTGCCCAGTGTCTTTAGAGAAACAGTCTTTGTTTTCCCCCTCAGTTCCGAGGATCCAGTATAGAAATTCTGGAGGAAAACTGGAAATAGATTTATATATAATGTTTCTCATCTCAAATTGGCATAAAATAAGAATCACTAAACTTAAGAAACACAATAAAGGTCAAGATGAGACAGCAAAAGTCCAGATATGATAGCAACAAGAAAAGGGACTCCAATCTAGCATTTCTAGGACTATATTAGTAACAAAATTAATTTTGTTATGCCACTTTTCTATATGGCATAACAGGGAGGAGAAGCCTCAAATACAACAAACTATGTTTTTATACTAAATTAATTATTTGAATTAATATATTTATATTAAACACAACAAAAAGGCCAGCATCACCATCTGTGCTACAGGTACCATCTTCTGGAACATATAATTAGTTCCACACACCCCAATACACTAGCATGGTTAATAATGGCTTTAATCCATCTCTCAGGGAAGAAATATGCAGCCAAACAGTTAAAGTAGCAGAAACCGCTGCATTTTTAAGCATTCAAAATTTTTCTCAATGTCTCACTAAGTTTTACATTTCCCTTGGTTTAAGCAAGACAAATGGAATAACTGTTGAAGAATCAGTCTTATATACTTAAGTATATGTTATTTCATAGCTAAACTGAGAATGAAGATCATTGTTTTATAGTAAAAGTTACAGCTGGTAACACGGAAGAAAGGAATTTTAGCTGTGCTCAAAACTAATTCTTATTTATTGATAGTGTAATAAATAACTGAACCTCTGGGCAAAACCAAATCCAAGCTGTTTCTGAAATCCATTGAAATGGCTTTCTTACTATTCTGTCATCTAATTGCTGCAGATACACTATTTCTTTTCAGCATTTAGCAGACAGGAGAATCAGGTTGTGCATCTTCAAGTTCTCATTTACTGCATTAGGGATGATTCAGCACTAAAGTTTACTTTTACAACCGCTTTATTTGGTAAAGGGAACATATTCGGTAATGGTCAACGATGTTTGTCTCCGTTAGGATGGAGCTCCCAAACTCGGCTCTTCTAGCACTGAGAGAAACAGCGCCCAGCTACCAGCACCTGAGTGTGCTCAGGCAGCAAAAGATCTCAGCTTGGACATACTAACAGTTTAGTCTGGAGTATTCTTCAAACTAAAAATGACAAGAGACATTTGTTTACACATTTAAAGGTCACTTAAGTCTGCAAAATACTGTCCCTGCTGGGGCATTAAATACAGAGTGCTATCCATTAGTGATGCAAATGTTACAGAAATCTTAAAAAACACCTTTTCAGAAGGCCACCTTAAAACTCAACTTCCGAATTAGCACCCCTGCCCATACAAAAAAATACTATTTTCCAGGTTAATGCATTCGCACCAAATAGTTATAGCTTTCGATCATCACGACAAAGAGCAGCGCCTCTACATCAGTGACACTAAACGTACACCTGACACTTAAGCAACCCTTCAATGACTGCAACCAGACTTCAGATTTTGATTCCAACAGCATTATTGCCCATCATTATCACAATAAAAATGGTATGAACATAATTGGCTGGCTGTTCAGCGTGACAAGGGAAAAAAACTAAAGTGAACTACAATAGCTGGCAGCTAATCAAATAGCCAACACAGGCTTTTTTTTTTTTTTTTTTAATCAAAGGTCGCCATCTGGTTTCAGTTTACTGTTTGAGTTAGAAATCTAATTCTTCCACTATAGCTTTAGCATCTTGATGAAAGGTAAGATATGTAACATTTAGTTGTTATCTATCTAGAACGCCACTCATCCTTGATAATGCCATTAGATTATCTTACTTCTCATAAGGACTAAAGGATATTTGGCAATATTAGTCAACAACAGACAGATTTGCTCACTCTTCATTTTAAAAAGTTAATCCAGGCTTTTGACAAAGCTAGCAAAAAGAACAAGGAAGTGATCCTGCAAGTAATCCTTGTTCAAGGCTGATGTCCTACTGGCATCAGTGCTGCTACCACCACTTCAGTTAAGAAATGAAGTCTATAAAGCTTCAATACTCAAATATTTTCTTCAGAGAATTTTACTACTATAGCTCCTACCTTCTTTTGGCAAAATAGCTACTGCAGGAGAATGGTCAATGACTTTATAGAGCTCTCTGTTCACATACTGATCAAGCTCAATGAGCCTTTCCGAGGAGGACTGTGACATTCCGTGATCACTTGTGATTATGACATTTATCACATCCCACAGCTTCGCTTTCTTCAATTCAGACACAAGATATCCCAGCTTTTTGTCAATATCAGTAATTATCGGTCCCATAAGTGGGTTTTCTGGGCCCAGAATATGGCCCATCTCATCAGGCTGTTCCCAATATAGGAGACCAAAGTTTATGGGTTCTTCTGATGTAAACCAGTCAATAAGCCTAGCAACTCTATCTTCAAAGGAAACAGACTCATTGTAGGGCATATAATATGTAGGAAAAACTCCATGTATCTTCACATCTGTTCCAGGCCACATAGCTGCTCCAGTTTTATGTCCTGCCCTCTGGTTCGTTACCCATATTGGGCTGGCTTCTTCCCAGAACTTGGAGTTATGGATATCCATTTTGTTCAGAGAGAAAGTTTCATTCAGAATAGGATCATACATCTCATTAGCAACTATACCGTGGCTTTCTGCATAGAGACCAGTCACCATTGTATAATGATTAGGATACGTTTTTGTTATAAACACATTAGTGACCTGTTTTACATGAACACCATTCTCCATTGCATAGTGAAAATTGGGAGTTGAGACTTTATAGATGTAATCCCATCGAAATCCATCAAAAGATACTAGCAACACTCTGCGCTGGGCTGGCTGGAGAGACAACACACTCGGAAGGAATAGTAAGAAAATTGCCAGGACTTTCCAATAACAGTTCATGGCTATTCTGGAAGGTATTCGTCCCCTCTTCTGAGGCAACATGGCATCTGTTGAGCAGAGACAGAAGATTTGTTTGCGTTAACCTGTTTGTCAAAGTTATAAGTTAGTTCTAAGAATGAGTTGCTAAAATATTCCCTGTGTATTTATACAGCTTGCCTTACTAACACTGAGCACTCCAAACATAGGAATGAGACCTTTTACCTATCAGTTATATTGATATCCCAATTTCAGAGATGGGAAGTGAGACACTACGATTTATTGAATGAAACACACTTTGCAAAGCAACTTCTTTATCCGACATCACTGCTCAACCTCTTCCTTTTTCCTTCCTGCTCCCAATACACAGAACTCCTGCTCTTGCCATTTGACAAGTTTTCAAGTATTTTCTGCACTCAAAGTTGTAAGAAACTGTCCTATGAGAAAGCTTCTGCTTGTTTAAGAGTCAAGATGTAAACAGGGGCAGTTCTCACCTTGAGAATAACAAGGTCCATCTCCACCAGAACTTTATAACCCTCATTAAAATCTCAGGGGCATTACTTCCCTCCTGCGCAAGCGTGGCACAGACACACGAGCATCACATGGCAGAGCAGCGGATGGGAGCAGAAGTACACACTGGAACTGGAGGACTCTGCTCCCGCACAGCTCCCATCAGGGAGTGGGGACCAGCTAGAAACCACCACAGCTCCTCAGCCCTGACACTCAGTACGGGATTACTGAATGTGCCGAGGGCAATTTCTAGTGGAGAAACTAGCAAATAAGGTTTGAATTTCAGATACAGCAGTATATCCATTAAAAGGTTTTGCTGCTTAAAAGGTGTCAGATCGAGAGTTAGACAAAGAGCAGGAACACCAGTTTCCCAATATTTTATCACATCTCTAACCTGACCATACCTTCCCTACATAACAGAGCTCTTACTGATCAACTAATTCTGACATTTACTACAGAAGGTCACTTCTAGTGTACAGACAGCTTTACAAACAAGAACATATACAAGTCATGCAACTCAGTGTGCAGTTTAAGTTCTTCTAACTAACCACTTAGGTCTCTGAATGGATTGGAAAGAGGTTGTTGAAAGATTCAGTGGTACAGTTGTGAGCCACTGGAAATACTACATCTTTCAAGCAAGCATCATCTGTCCTTTCCAGTCAGATACCACAGCTACCCGAGCGCAAGCAGCATGAAGTATGCAAGACACAAGAAATATAATGCAAATCCTGTCCATGAACTGCATGAGATGGTGACAACCACACACTGTACCCTAAAGCATTTGCTCCCTAGATAAACATTCAGCACTAATTCTGATCATGTGACTTAAGGACATTGACTATTCCTAGCTACGACTGGCATTCCTTATCTAATGGCATGACATAATATGACACTAATTTCATACTGTACAGGGTTGTACTCCCCTGCCCCAGTTTCCCTCCACCCTTCCCAAACGCTTTCTTGTTCAAAACTCAGTTATCTAACTCAAAGTAAGATCCCTGTAAGAACCCTCACACAGGATTTCCCTATCTGTAACTGACCTAAAATTTCATGCCAATATTCCCCACTTCTTGCTCAACAGCATCATTTAACCACAAGACCAGATACTGTTCAATCCAATCCCGCACATGGACTGTGCTGATACTCCACACAGTTCTCTTTAGGTTCCCATTTTTCAGCAATCCTCTGGAACAAGTCACTACTGAAATTCAGCAGGAAAACAGTGATTGTGTAACCAATAAATCCATATTAATATCCAGAGTACATAAATATTCTAGTTAACATAAAAAGTTATAGCGTAACAAGCACCTGAATACCACTGCAATGATGGAATAGGATTTGTCATTTTGGTAGAACACAAGATATCTTCCACGGGAAACTTTCCTACTCCAATTCCCCAGCTAATTCTCTCATGTATATATTTACACTGGAAAACAGCACAGGCACTGTTGACTTGCAGGTAGTCAAATGTTACACTGAACTTGCATGTCTCCCCAAATTAAAATCCAGGCCTAGAGCCCTGCCAAGAATGAAGCGACGCTTCAGAGGCATAATTCCCCTCTCGGCAAACACCACAGACTGCGGAATCACTCAGTTTCACCCGATGGGGGACATCTTTCAGCTGCATCTGAAGGAAGAAAGGCAGAACACGCTGTTGTGCCCACCTGAACCCCATCCACCAAATTAAGCATAGCCCATGGCCAAGTCATAAATTTCCCCTCCTGGGGAGTGGCAAGTATGAATTTAAGTCCTCTCAAGTGAAATCAGGTCTTTACTTCTGAAATTTACAGTTAATGATGCCAAAGCCACCTAATCCTGTAATTTCACATTTTTAATAAATAATGGGTTTTTTCAAGGCCTTTCCTATACTGATCTCCACTGGATACAGCTGAGTGCATCTGCCGACCCAGCTCTCTCCACAAACCCAGCACCACACGGCACGGCTCTGGGGTCGCAAAGGGGCTCTGGTGGGACAAAGGCATCCAACTGCCCAGGGCAGGGAGCTGCCACGCAGACAGACGGACAGCCAGGGACGTGCCCGGGGACCTGCTCAGCGCAGAGGAATGACAAGGGCAGGCCGGCATTCCCCTGCACAGCAGCCTCCAACCGCGGCCAGCCACCTCCGCGCAAGGCTTGCTCCCCCCTGACGGGCCAACCACACCACGCAACACCCGGACTCAAGGAACCCACGCGAGAGACCACCTCGACACCCGGGGCCGCCGCCGCCCCCACCGAGGCCCACTCAGGCCTAACGAACCGGCCCCCCCGGAACCCTCGGTCCGGGCTGCCCCAGCTCCCGCCGCCCGGTAGGCCAGGAGCGAGGCCGCGGAGGAGCCGCGGCCCAGCCGTTACCTGCCGGCGGAACGACCCCGCCTCACCGGGCGGCGGCAGCCCCGCTCCTCACGGCCGCTCGCGCTCCTAACGGCCGCTCCTCACGGCCGCTCGCCCCGCCCCGCCCCGCCGGGAGTGGCCAGCGGCGCTGTCAGTCAGCGCCGGCTAACGAGAAGGTTACCGAGAAGGGCCCGGGCGAGGAGGCGGCCCCGAGGGGCGCCGGGCCTCCCCCGCCTCGGAGGCGGCTCAGCCTGAGGCGGCCCGGGCGTGTCAAGGAGTTGCTTTAATGAGGGAAGAAGTGGGGCTGGGCTGGGCTGGGCTGGGTTTCACCTGAGCGTGCAGGCGAGGAGCAAGATGCACAGTCTGCGTACCTGCAAGGGCTGCTTCGGTTTTTTAAAAAAAGGATTTTGATTCAAGTGCTCTTCTAGCTGCCTTTTTTCTCCTCTCGTGTTCTGAGGCTCTAAATTTTCCATTTTTGTTCAGGCAGATAATTACACTTTCCCGTACTGTGATGTTCCAGACCCATAGCCGTGCCCTAGAATGAAGAGGAAAATCAGTTTTTCCCTCCTCATCTCGCTAGAAACTGAACTGCTGGAGGGGACAGAAGCCCGAGCTGGGTTTCCCACCTTTACTGGGTGAGGATCTGTGCTACATGGAGTCCAAAGCCCATGCCTTGTGTATGTACACAAACCTTACCCCACTTCGTGGCAGTGTAGAAAAAATTGTACTTTCACTGGTGCATAGGAACATGCTACTTCCTATTAATCACTTTATAGCTGGCACTGCCTGACTTACATACCCTTCTGGTGCAAACAAGCATTACAATGTAAAGAAAACATAATTTGTGCGTTTGGGATTTTTGGGGGGTTTTTTTTGCCCTAATCCATACAGGATGAGCCTGCTTTCCTCTTGATGGCAACCTACTGGAGGCTTCACATCTCCGACATAGGGCATTATTGGTAAGCAGGTAAAAAAGAGTTACATATAACCCATGTACAGGCTGTAATCCAGGTGAGATTCTGGCTCCCTCCCCTCCTTTTTGTGTAAAGTTACAGCTTGGCTTCACGAACTCGAGACCACCGAGCTGGCCAGGCTCCTGCAGCAAGGGACTCGCTCAAGCCCGGGGCAGTAACAAAGTCTGGTCACCGTGTCTGAATTTTTTAAGCAAGAGTGATACCTTCCTCCCCCTCACCCTGGCTCAAAG
The DNA here is from genome assembly GCA_030449065.1 of Oceanodroma leucorhoa. NCBI lineage: Eukaryota > Metazoa > Chordata > Aves > Procellariiformes > Oceanodroma > Oceanodroma leucorhoa. Next base: position 4,178,465 of record JASVER010000055.1, on the reverse strand, counting down.
AATTATAGTGGGGAACAAGGCTCTTTTAATTGTTTTCTTAATGTCTTTTTTTTCCCCTTTAATTAGTGTTTTTCTGTTACAGATTTGAGACCGAGACTAGTACAAAACTGGAAATATATATTGCTGCTGTGCTTGGTAGGAGCTGTGTGGATGTGGCTTTTGCACACAGGAAACTGAACTAGACCACACCTGTGGCACCAAGTTCATCATCTCATTCCTGACAGTGACGCACACCAGAAGTGTTGGAGAAAGGGGTAAAAAGAAAAAAGCCATTGTAAAATTGCACCTGTGTGTATTGAAATCTCTCGTTGGCAATGTGCTGTCTCACGCTAATGGTTACTCTCATTAGCTAGGAAAAATAGTACTCGCATTTACTGTTGGTTCAACTTTAATTTTGGCCTCTCGTCACTCAGATCCGGAGGTCGGGGGAAGTACGGTGGCGACCTGCACGCTTCTGCAGTGGCTGGAATTAGTCACTAGAGGGTAGGGGTGCATAGGGATTCAAGGCACTCTTCTGAATAGCTGGAAATGATAATACTTGTCTTGGATGTAAGAAATGGCTCAGCTGCTTAAATCTGTTACAAAATGAAAACAAACCATGGACAAGGAGTTTGCTAATTCCACCAAAATGTTTAATACCATAATAGATTTTCACTGAAGTACAGAGCTAATGTGAATATTTGTACAAAATATGTGGTTAAAAATAGTATTGATTTATAATATATACAGATATGTCACATCTGTGTCAGAAATGCAGACACTTGAATGAAAACATGAGTAATGTTTTTAAATCTACAACAACATACATGAAATATTTCTGCAGCTACCCACAGTAGGACAACTTGCCAAATCGACACTTAAGGATCCGTCAGTCATTACAGCTGACATTCTTTTCAGAAGTTTCTGAACAAGAACTCAGCTCTAAAATGGATTCAAGACATTTACTTTCAGTAACTGAATAGTGAAGAGAACACATCTGTGTGACACTAATGTAGACACAACTGTCTCATACTAGATTAATGATCAATTACAACAATTTGTTAAAACGAGGCTGATTTTCTGGTGTATCATAATAGAGAAGTTTAATCCTTCTTGCTGGATACTCTTACTGAAGTGGGTGAGGAAGCCCCTAACTCAGGGACAGCAAATGGCCCCTTCTTAATACAGCTCTCATTTACGCAGATTTAAATGCTGAAGTGTGTCTTAAGGTCCTGAACATCTTCATTTTTCATTAACTTTGAGGCTGCTTACACTTCACAGCCTTCCCGGCCTTACTCCAGCAAGAATCTCACTAACAAATGCCCCAGATTCTAGGTTTGTAGCCACTGCATCAGTACACAATCCTGTATTAAAGAATCCACGGACGAGACTTACTGTAGCCCCAGAACCTCTGTGTGGCAACTGAACAAATTGACAAAAGGAGAGAGACGAATTAAGGCTTTTTCCCTACCCCCTTCTGAGCATCTCTGCAGCGGAGGCATTCGGGGTTCTTGCCCTTCCCTGGGGAGCACTGCTGCTGTTCCACCTCGCGCAGCGCAGGCTCCCCTCCTCTCCAAGCCAGAGCAAACATACTCACACTTCAAACAGGCACGTGGGAAAGAGCTTGTACAACACTTCCTCCCTTGTAATTTTACCCCTGAATGCCGCAGTCTACATGTATTTAAGAAAGAGCACAGCTCACATTAGAAAAAACATCTCCTTTTAAGAGGAGCCTAGAATATTTGAAAGCTGCTGTACTCCCCCCAGAATATGTACTAAAACAGGAAAAGCAATGTTTGGGTTGTTGGCGGTTTTTTTCATAGTTATTCAAGAGCATTGCATGAGGATGAGTATAAGCAAAGGTCTGTCTGGGACTTTGACCCATACCTGGTTTTGCTTTTTGGTAAAACAGAACTAAATATGATTTCTTGGGCAGAGGGTAATCAAAGACATGCAAAGGTCTTAAACTTCTACTAGTATGTGAGAGAAAGTCGTAAGTGGCTAAATGTTTAGTGGTAAAATGTTTACCACTAAAGAAGGAACAAAAATAAATTTAGTAAAGATTCTTTAGAGGAGGCGATCTGACTGCACTTTAATCAGGATATCCGCAATGACCTCCTTAAATCCCCTCTTCCATAGAAAGCTTGTTCCAGCTCCCCAGATCCGTGACAGGTATTGCCTTCACTTCAAGCAAGCTGTTCCAGTTAAGTCTGTCTGTAACACCACCAAACTGACTACAGGTTTCATCATTGGGCAGTAAAATACCGAAGGACCCAACCCCTGTAAGCTGCTGCATGTGTTTTAAGAAGTTGGGCCGAGCGTCAGGGAGTGAGTTGGTAACTACAGACCCCACTGCAGAGCTCTGCACTTTCCAACACGTCTTTCTTAAATCACCATCTCTCTTGCTTTGGGTGTAACTCTTCAGGACAAAACACGGAGGCTGCACAAGGAACAGCAGCAGCCAGACTATCAGTAATGCTGTATCGCGAGCTCCAGCTCTAAGTAACCAAGGCATGAGCCATGGAAGCCTCAGAACCCTGCTGCTGCTGGGAGAAATACTCTGAACCCCCAATATTCAGTGTCGGGCAGGGATAGGTTGCACATTATCATTTGCACGCACAAATGCCCAGTATAAATAAATACTGCCTATTTGTGTGTGCAAATTAAGTGCGTACTGAAGTTATACGCATACAGACAGTCATGCCCTCAACCAAAGACCAGTTTGAGATCCTCGGGGACATACAGCTCCCTACCAGTTACCACCAAAGCCTTGAAGCTCATTTCCAGGTGCTCTGTCTAGTGCCAAGCAAGACGGAAGAGCCACAATCGGCATGTAGGTGATGCAACATTTCAGTTGGAGCAGACGAAGAACCCTACTGTAGTTGGGGAAAGCTCATTTGTTGCTCAACAGTGAAGAACAGATCAGGCCTCCTGTAGTTCATTTTTCCTCTAAAGTAAGAAGATGACTACTGCTTTTTCTGATCAAAACACAGATGTTAAGGCCTGTCTTTTCAAAAGGAATCAGTGAGCTCAGAGCTTACATTTCCAACGAGACTTCTTAAGCGGATCTAATTTTCAGAATCATGAACAATCATCCTTTGAGAAACTGAGTCTTTTATGCCAAGCACCCAGAAAAAAAAAATCATCTTTCCAAATGCAGATTTGAGTGACCAAATAGAAGAATTTCACAAGACAGTTAATGAGCAAACTCATCTCCTGGTTTCCAATCCTTTGCAAGATCCAGTACAAATTGATGCAAGAGATTACAAATAATTCCTTTCAACTTCTGTAATAATTAATAGAACTTTTCCCGCCGCCTGGATGGTAGCTGGACGCCATGTTCCTTATTCAAGCAGTCAGTGCCCACTGTATTTACCCATTATTATAAAAGCACAGTAAGAACCACAGCAGCTGTCGAGGACGTGCTTTTGCTTACTAAGGACTGTGCTGTATTCTTTTTTTGCATATCCCTAGCCAAATCCACAGCAAACCAGTGCAAGTTCACATGACTCTGTGAAACTGCAGCAGTTTAAAATGGAACGTGGCATATTCTGCCAATAAGAGGGCTATTTTTCCCCCCTAATTTCTATTGAAACAGTGTTTGACCTATGTCACACATTTAAGCATTTTCAGTTCTACCAGTTAAGAGAGCAGCGGTATATACCACACTAGTCAGTTTATTAATATAGTTTAACTCTTTAAATGTTGCTTTTGAAATTGCCAACGCAAGCAGAACACAAAAATAGTTTGCCATATTTATTTTTTAAACTAAGCTCTGAATTATACAAGTGTAAAAGTGATTAATTAGCCAATAGCTTTTTAATACTCCTATAAAATATGACTAAATAGAATATTTCAAAAGTATGTACAATATAATGGAAATGCTAACATAATCTGTCACAGTGCTCAGACATACCACTGTTACCAAGTCTTGCAAGATGGTTCAGTCCGTTACTCTGTACAAAGAAGTGTCTTTCTTTTTGCAGAAAGCTTTTTCGCTGTTGCTGAATGGGAGGGAGGGGGAAAAAGGCCAAAAGAAAAACAACCCACCCCTCCCACCCGATTTAGGGCCAAATAAATGTTAAACAATTTATCCATGGGGCACATTTTTATAATATAAAGCACTTTACAATAACTGTGTCTGTAGTCTTGTTATGGTTGAGGAAGGGATGCTCTTGCCATGTTTTCTTGCTGAAAACAAAGTGTACTTGAGTGTGTATGTATGTGTTAGGAAGGGGGGAGTTTGTACTACCTTGTCTTAATTACAAAAATCAAGGCCACAGAAATTCTTTGCTCTTTTGTTCCAAAAGAGCAGATTCCAAAATACCCTTTCTCCGTGCGTTGTAAATGTTTTCATGCTTTTAACTGTACTTAGGAAGTCATTCAAATTTCGACCTCGTATCTGCAGAGGTCAGAAAGGACAAGCAGGCAGCGGGCAACAGAAACGGCAACTGTACTCCCCTGATTCCCTTCTTCACTTTCCAGCCAGCAGCAGGAGCGATGTCCACCCAACAGAGGGACCCGGGGCACCGCTGCCAGCCGCTCCCACGGGCTCCTGCTTTGGAAGGGAAATGAAAAGGACACTGACTATGTCACTGTGCATCGGAAGCTGGAATGGAACACAGAGATTTCATTCTCATTTATAGTATTACGACATGAGAGAATCTAGCACTGCGGACACCCTGCGAAAAGTGCAAGTCAGAGGGACTGAGCTCACAAAAGAAAATCCCCACTGAAGTAAGTAGGGGCTCAGTGAATTACTGAATTAAATAGGACAGTTACTCTTCTAGATAGTCAGCATTTTTTGAAAGAAGCCTTTCTTCTGCGCCAAGCAAGAACCAGCCTTTAGCAAAATACCAGGTTCTATTAAGAGTCACAAATGCAGTTACTTTTATGATAGGGACATTATTCCATAATACCCGAAACATTTTTCTGTGATGACCGTTATTTTACCATATAAAGGTGATATATAAGCTTTGACCATAGTCAAAACGGGCTTCTTTGAGTTTTCAGGTTTGTGGTTGTATTTCTATTTCTGTGCTTTAACCAATGAGCGATATTCCACTCCCTCCTGGGTAGTACTACGTAGTTTTATAAAGACAAAGAGTAGTCATTGAACGGGGTCTGGTTTTAAATCTGTCTGAAAATGCACTTTGAGGAAAGAACATTTAAGATCCAATGCTTTAATTTGCAGTATAGGTTTACATCATTTGAGGCCAAAGTCCACATTCTCTCCAAAGTTTGAGTACATAGATAAAAGGACTAGATTCAGCCTCCAACACTTTCGCATGTAAAAAAATCCAGAGTATCAACTTCGATTGGTGATGATCTCTGATCACTTACATCGGTTCAGGATGTGGCCATACAGCATGTATCAACAAAAAATCTTATGCATTTAAATCTTACTCTCCCCATTTATACTGGTATAAAACCCATGGACCTTAGCATTCTGTATGTTCTCAAAAAAGACAGTGGTGTTTCTCCTGAAATATTGTAGGTGGCCAATGACAGTGTTTTCAACAGGAACATCAGGTTACAGTCCTAGGGCAGTGAGTGACAATTTATTTATTTAAACCAATTCTAAATGCATCACTGAAAAAATAATTGAAGTGAAACCTCCAAGGAGTTACTTTAAGACAACTTTAACACAGATATCATGAGGATACTAACGCCCCGTTTTTTGTTCAGTCTCTGCTGTATTTAATGTGCTTCTATTAGTGTAATGCACGCACGATGATGTCCATAATGCAGTAACAAGTATCACATTATAGATAAATGCTAAGTAAAGCACTACGTCTCAACAGGAGTATTAGGGGGCTGTGGTGGTCAGAGAATGAACTACATGAGAATGGTAAATCCTCATTCTCAGAACATCCTCACCATGCATATTGAGAATGGCATCTCCTGTCTTCACCGAAAAGCAACGTGCTTTCCTTCCTGGAAGTACTGCAGAGCCAATACCCCAGCAAGGGGGATTTGATTCTGCTGAGGCTTGCAGCCTCACTGCTAATTAAGGGTGGAACGGAACCCTCCCTCAGAAACCAGATCATTAGGTTTTACGACAAAAATCTTGATTACAGAACCTAAGCTGACTTTTCAGATCCTAGAATGAGCTTCCAAGATGTATTTACTTATTTTAACTTGTAAAGGATTTTAAATTGTAGAATCTCACTGTGCCATTTTATAGTCACTTTCGGGAGTACAGCTGCAGCTAATTAGCTTAAAAATCCCACCGTATCTTACACATATGCTCAGTTTTCTGCAGTATTAATTTCAGTGGAACTACTCATGTGCATAAATTAAGCGCATGCTTAAATATATGCAAAATCTGAGCTCAAATGTCTAAAAAATATGTTCTCAAAATGACAAGTACGCATAAAAAAAATCATCACGGAAGGTCTGCCAGACAGGGAATCCAGTGTCTGTCTGCTGTCAGCCATGATGAAAACACAGAACAATTTTTGTAACCCAGTACACATTGCAAGTGAAAGAAACATGCAGGTCAGAGTGAAAAAAGGGGATTCAGTTGCATGCAGTCTAATTTCAAGTGTGTAATTATGGTCCTGTTTTCTTTGGCCTAAAAAAAGAGGGAAAAAAAACGACAAAAGAACACCAACTAACCTCTCCTCACCTCCACAAACCCAAACCGCATACAGCTCAAAAAGGGCTTTAAAGCACAGGAAGTGGGGAGGGAAAAGGTCTGAATATTAGAGATGTACCAGTAATTACTAACAGTTTCAGGGCTATTCAACACACCACTAGGAAAGCATTCAGCCTGTATCATTACTAGAACTTACAGCTATGAAAGAGCACAATGAATCCCATCTTAAATGAGCAGTCAGCTTCTCTTTCTTCCTCAAACTCAGAGAGAAGCACCACTCGTACCTTTGTGGAAGATAAAATGACAGTCCCTGTTGATATTCGGGCTCCCTCCTCCTTAGAGAGAAGGACTGAAAGACACCAGACCCTCCAGCAAGCTGCCGCCTCTCCCCTCAGCCCAGAGAGCTCCGTCTCACATCCCTGCCACCATCAAGGACCAGCATACCCTACAGCTGTCGGTGGAAGAGGGTGTTTTTCTACTGCTTCTAAGAATGTTGCAAAGATAGTATTCCTTACAGAAAATTCCAGGGGGATGAAAAGGCCACCAAGCTGCTAGTGGGTTAAAAACAACACACATACCCCCCTCAAATAAAAAACAAAACAAAAAAACAAACAAACAAAAAAAAACCAAAAAGAAAAGGGAAAAGACTAAGGTCTGCTGGGGAGCTGAGGAGGTCAGAGGAGCAGGCTGCTTGATGAAGGGCACTAGCAAGTATTCTGGGAGTTTGAATATCAAGCCTGATATCGGCCTAATTGCCCACCCTGAATGATCTCTCTGGTAGTGGTGTTTCACATGCAAATTATAGGTGTGAAAAAAATCCTCAGACTGAAACCCTCCCTTGTTTCTTCAGCCTTGTTTTGTCCTTTCCAGAAAAATCTATTAGTTGGTGTGTGATATGGTTACATACACAAAGATCTTTTTCCTAGCCCTTTTATTACATAGGCTTGATTACTGTGAAGGGATTTCAATGAGTTTAATGTCCTGGTAGTCAAAAGGCAATGGCTGCCTTTCAACAAAACAAAGCAAACAAAAATCAAGAGCCGTGCTGGAGGAGAGAAGTGCTGCTTCTGCCGGAGAGGCTCAGTTAGATACAGGAGGTGGCAGACCAGGGCGTCGAGTTTGAATGATTTTTGGCTTTGGAGAATTCTTTGGGTCCTCGTCTTCTTCCATGTCGCTGTCGCAGACGTGCACTACCACACTGGGAGTGGACTCCGTTCCTGCGTGCAGCTCGTATTTCTCTCCTGGAAGCAGAGAAAAATAGTTGGATTGAAAGAGAACAGTCTGTGTAGCAGCGCGACCATGGCACTCTTGGGCTGCAGAATACTCCTGCACCTGGATAGGGCAGATGAGCGTGTGCTGCTCCTAAATATAGTGAGGGCAAGCATGGCTAGACTGTATCAGCTCTCACAACAGATTCTGGGGATCCTGCCCCGGGGGGGCAGTGATCATTGGTCTGTAAGGCGTAATAAAATATCCTGGTGTCTATAATGGTGCTTTGCATCAATATTAGTGGCCAACAGCACTGAAAAAAAAAAATAAAGTACAAAGAGGAAAGAGAACACAGAAGTTCATGGTTAAGAAGAGGGACTGGAATCCAACCTATTAGACCTTTGGTCTGAAGTCATGTCACACCTCTTGGTCTGAGGCTATTCTTCTGTTGTTGTTGTTTTCTTTCAGTCTAGCATGCCTCCAGTCCCATTTAAAGTCCACTACATTCTGCAACTCGTCGCCTCCAGATAGACATCAACACTTGGTCCAATTGCTCCAGAAATAAAAAAATACATATATCTGCTCCAGACGGATTTTGAGTTTCAAAGCTCTTTGGCTGGGGCTGTAACAAATTCTGTCTCTGCAGATGAGATTACAGAGTGCAGTCTATAAATGCTCATTATCAGGCTAAACACTTAAACAGTACATTAGATTTTCTAACTATGTGCATTCCTTATTTAAGTCTCCACCCAGCACTCCTGCGAGGAAGATGAATATGGCTTAAGTGGTTACCTACAAGAGTCCACAAGCAAACAAAGGAAAATCAGGATCAGTCATAGGACTTCCAGTCCTGCGCATTCAGCCTGTTGGCACTACATGTGTTTTGGACTGTACACAGGATGTAAGTAGGGACTGTTTATTAAATTGCAAGGAATTCATTTCAGATTGTAAAGAAAAAAAAAGTCCCAATGGTGACATTTCTGACAGGATGGCATGGTCTTTCAGAAGCGACAAACACCCATGAGCAGCACTGAAGACTAGAAACCATCCCAGATAATGCACTGCTGCCCTTTCGACTATTTGTCCACTCTCATCTCCAAGACCCACAAGCCGCAGTTAAATTCAAACAGGCTTACAGTGACCACACGCACACCTGATAGCTTGGATTTTTTTTCATAAAACTGCTCCACAACCACTGCATATTGCGTACAAAATATTCTGAGATGGCGAAGGTGAGGTCGCAATACTGACTGTCCCAACAGCTGACCTGTATTTGTGGTGCAGCAGCTCCTGAGTGCCTGCGTCACGGGCAGAACCCGGCGGTGCTAGGTGTTGTATGAGGAGGGTGAAATGGCAGTCCCTACCTCAAAGCACTTGCAGTTTGCTCCTGTTACTAATTTGGATTTTTATTTCTTAGCAACTTTGTGGCAGAGTAATTCATGTGAGGAAGGGGTTGCAGGTTTGGCCCTGCATTAGAACATGCTGTTCTGGGACTGTGCTCACATGCTATTTGCGCTGACAAATTCTTGGTCCAAATAAGACGGGGTGGCTTGTGGCTACAGGACATGCTGCATTTTTGCCTAAAATATAGGAGGGAACTAGTGAATAATAGCTATAAGTCAGGCATCTTGCTGTGAGAAATATTCTACTGCTGCAATACCATTAATGTTGACATTTAACTGCTCTATTTTTGGCAACCTTTCTTCCGAATCCAAATTGAGCAAAGCATTGCAGGTCTTGCTGATAGGCTAAAATATAAAAAGAGAAATAGCTTGGTTGTGCTGCATTGAGAAATTATATGGTTTTTCTTTGCCTATTTTCCCTGCGGGCTTCAGCTAATTTCTCAGCTATGGGCTGACGTCAATGCTGCCAACCAGCACTGAAGGCTACATTGGTCACTGTCAGCTACGAGCAGCTCTGCAGTGCTGCGCACACACAGCGCCGGGCCCTCTCCTCCTACACCAGCACCATGAAGTAAATCGGATTCGCTGCCCTCTTAAAAGGTAATAATCCCAGTTCAAATGCCACATTCTTTTACTGCTCAAATCCTTCCCAGACGGACCCTTTTCCGCTGAAAAAGAACAGTGGAAATAAGTACAGACACAAGGAAAAATATTCAGATGCCTCTGGCACAAGTAACGGCAACAGCAATTAACGTCACTTTGCAAATCAAAATGTGACGCACTCATAAATTGGGTTTTTAAGGCATACAGTTATTTCTGAGCATAAATGAGCTGCAGGCTCAGTTCTGTACTCACGATTATTCATGCCTGCAGAACTGCGGCTCAAACTGCAGAAAACCTTTTTATGTCTGAGCTAGGAACAGGACAACAGTAACTATGGGACTTTTAAGAACAAGATAGAGCTGTATAAATGTAACCGTTGTTTGCAGAAAAATACTAAGGTAGTAAGTACAAAATAAAAACCCAATTAATACAGCCAGATTACCCCTTCCCTTCTGCTTTTTTCTGTTTTTTTCTTTCCTCTTAAATAACACCCCTAGCATTANAAAAAAAAAAAAAAAAAAAAAAAAAAAAAAAAAAAGAGCTAAATCCACAGCAGTTAAGCTAGTGGAGTGATGGTTGAATCACTGCAGTCGTGTTATGTTTACAAGACAGAGGCTGTCCCAAGCTAAGAGTAGCAAGTCAGTTAGCATAGTTAAGACTCACCAACTTGTGTAGTTACAATCACTCAAGCATTTGTCCAGTTACCCCATTCAGCCGTCTCTGGTGCTGCCTCCTTCGTGTTCTCAGGCCCTACACCTCGCCCCACCACTCCTGCTTCTCCCACCTCCCTGGAGAACTCCTACAGGTTAAGCCAAAGGACTCCTGGGGGGAGGTGTCTTTCCCCTCCAGCAGTGTTTGGGCTATCTCTATCCCTTAATAATAAGTTGTTTAAATATTCATGTAAACTGAGATAACAATGGAAACTTACATACATTTACTCAGAAAAGTATCACAAAATTTATCAAACACGCTCGAACATCTAAAGTCTGCCTTCAGGATATAATGCAGGGAAGAATTATGCTGTGGCACCTCCACCATACAGGTTTGTCAGAAAATGTTCCTAACAAACCCCTGAAAATCGCAGCGATGTTCCTCTGTTCATTTGCTTCGCACAAGAAAAAAATGGGAATTTGAAGTTTCACCATTCAACAATGGGCCTAGCTGCTTTTATGTCACTTGGCACTACTTTTTGTGACCACATTAACCACAAGCAAACCCACAGCCTCAGGTGACACAAGAAAGATGACCACAAGAACTGCACAAAAGCAACTTACGCTATTTCAGAATTAAAAATATTGGCATGTGATTTTCTATCCCTTTGTGAATCAGTACTACGGCCTTTCATTGATGGCGCATCTCTTGTCTAATAAGGCTATTTTGTCCAGAAAAGAGTATGTTCATATGCTTAATTAATAATGCAGAAATGGTAATGATACTGTGCATGATTCTGACTCATGATCAAAGGTTAATGGGTTCAGAGCTGTCCATTCCATGTTAAACGTGTCATTAGCATCATAAAAATACCTTCCACTTATCCATGTCCCTTCATCCAAGTGCTTTACAAATAACATGGTGCAAATAATGGGTGGTCCTTCGTACGGGTGCATGTTTGTGTTGGAAGAGATATGACAACCCATCCCATACGATACCTCTACTGCATGGATCTGCCATATGCAAGTTGGAGGAGTTGCCCTCTGGAAGCCCATTACTGATGTTGCAGGAGAAGGGCCCTGTCCTCTCCTGGCCAGCGGAACAAGGCAGAGGGAACGCTTTCTACACCCAGCAGCTCTGTGTACCCTGCCCCTGGCAAGGGGAGGGAAGGGCAGAAGCAGCCACAGAACAGAGGGGAGAAGAAGGACAGAGATGGAAAATTTTATCTATCACCCATTTGACTGCCCATTTAACTGGAAGTCGTATTAAGTATTTAGTATTTTCTTTGAATCAGTGAGAACAAACATGAGAGTCTGAAAACACCTCGGCATAGAAAACTAGCAGCACAAGACATGGTTTGAAATCCCTGTGTGTGGCATTTACTGGGCAGGGTCTTGCCCTTTCCCATTTTCCCCTTCCCTGTGCAAGGGTAAGCCAAACCCAGAGCGGAGCAGGGGCAGGAGCTACACATCCTCCTCAAGAAGCCCAGCTAGAGCACGGCAGGAACAGCTACATCTTAACTGCTCAGAGACAAAAACGAACCCCAAACCCTGACCCAAGCCCTCCTCTGACCACTGATCATTGGCAGACCCAGCAGCCAAGTGGCACAGACTGCTGCAGGGTCTCCTTTGTGTCCCAAGAGGTACCACTGCGCACCTAAAAGCCGTCACGTGTAACACTTCAGAATGGTGCTTCCATAATGTGAAAAATGTATTGTACATGACCTGGAGTATAGCCTGAGGGCATTTAGGAGGTGCAAAACTTGTTGGAATGCTGATATGAAGGACTGGGAAACGCAGAAAAAATGGAAACTGGTACAAATTTGTCTATATGGGCTACTGGAGATGATGCCCAGCCTGCACTGGTTTTCCAATAGTGCCTGAAATTTTGGAGGCAAGTGCTGATAGAGGGCAAAATCGCACTGGGGAGCACATGGAGCAGTTAAGTGCTCAGGACGCTGACCTATATTATGTGTTATTGTATAGTGCAGATCTCACCAGTGGAGCCATGATCCATGAATGAAAGCCACGGGAGAAAGGCAATTTGTCTGGGCAAGCACTGCGCGGGCAGCAGGCAGGGTTTGAGATTGGCAGGGGGAGGCCAGGGTGGCACCTGGGACCCTGGGGAAAGGCACTCTGAAGAGTGCAGACCTAAAGTGTGGGAGTACAGGGCAGTCTGTTGAGAAGAAATTGGGATAACAGGTTTGAAAGAGGCAACGGGGGAAGGAGGGAAGAAATACGCAGTTGAGGGGTAGATAGGGAGGGGGTAGGATTGCTTTCTGGACAATAAGGACTTACTCTAGTGCCAGGAAGATGGTGATGGTTTGTAAACTGCTGCACTAATAAATGGCAGAGCAAACATAGCTGCCTTTTCTTTGAGAGGAGTAACTGCTGTTATATATATATATATGTAGCCTAGACCTGCAGATTCCCCTCCCCCTCATAAACATTTCTGATATAAAATTAATTCCTGTATTCCTCAGTGGGATGAAACAAAGACCTTATAAAATGTTACGGAAAAGACATGAGAGCCTAGACTAGACAACAGCTTAGTATGTCGCAAGCATTCCTGTAGGAAAGAGTTAGGTCCAAATCAGGCCAGGCAGAGACACAAGCCTGACAGGTAAACAGCCAAACCCTAGTTCAGTGCAATGCCTTTGTATCTTCATCAGTATTTTAAACTACTGGAAGTTCTCTTGACAGTGCAAGTGTTTTTCATCAAAGAGATTAACGATCACACTTATTTATTTGCAATATATTGAAAAAATTGTAGGCTGGCAGTCAGAAGCAAGCACAGTCACAGTCGCTGGCTGTGACTGGTCTACGGCATTCTGTGCATGCCTTGTTTAAAGCTCGATTTCTGTATCTGCAGAAAGTGAGAATATACATCAATCAACCAGAAACTTAATTAAACATGCCATGGTCTTCCCTAAGAAGTAAATGCACCCTTACCAATCCCAATTTAATGTCGAAGGACCAAAAGCCAGCTTCCTTTTGTGCACAGCAAAAAGAAATCTTTTCCATTACACCTCTGAGATGCCAGACGGTCATTGCTGCAGCCACAAGGCTGCAAAAAAAAAAAAAAACCCAACAAACCAACCTGTCCTAAAACTGAGCTTGGAAAAAGACAACACACAGCAAATCTGTTAACTAGCTTCCAGCCTATTCATTTTACTCTGGAGCGAATCTCCCAGCCTTTGCACCTAGGGACAGTTGTACCTCTGATTTTGTGGCTATGATGTTTATGGCAGCGCACTGTGAAAGGAGATGACCTGTATTCATGGAACAGGAAAGTAGCATGGGTCTGTGTCCAAGTGGTCTATCTTACATTCCCAGCGAAGCAGGTCAGTAAAACTCATCTTGTACTGAGGACATACAAGGAACTGTTCACTATTTACACACTCAAATGTGTTTTCCTGGTCCTCAGATGTTAATCTTACCAACAGTGTATTTAATATAGCAAAGATTCCTCACAAGTTAAAAAAATAGAAGTCAGGCTCTAACATTCAGAGTTCTGTAAACAACTGTGCCAGTAAGTATTTTTTGATAGCTGACAAGCCATAGTTACATTTTTGTGTGTGTTTTTTGAATGAAAAAAAGTCTAACTTAGCTGAGGCTAACAGGGTTATTTGATGTACAGCAGTATGTTTTACAAATGTGATACTGAGAAATGAGTTTTGGTGGGATTTGTTTTTCAATGAAATTCTAAATGCACAACTGAGAACTGCAACACTATTTTAAAACCACCACTGCAGTTAACTAAAATTGATCTCTCTAATAAGCGCTAAAAATAGAAAGGAGAGAGCACACAATGACTTTTCATATTGCTCCCTGCAGGCTCCTTAAATATGGGTGAATATGACCTTCACGCAAAGCTGTCCCAGAGTGTGGGACAATGAGTGATATTTCACATTCCACTGCTCTAGAACAGGAATTGATTTATTACCCCAGCTAGCTAGGGAATTTGTTTACATGTTTCCATTTATAACACTGCTGCATCAAAGGAAAAAAAAGGAGTTTTTTGTTTTTCTTTTATTCAGCGGTTTAGAAGCAAAGCATCAATTCTGGAAATAATAATACGCAATATAGTACAAAGTGTTACACCTGACAGCCCTTTTCTACGGGCTTTCCTGCTGAAGGGGAATAAAACACAGTAGTCTCTGATGTTCTCCTGATATACATTCTCCCTCTGTGAGAGATCCCATGTGAAAAAGACATCAGATGATCCTGCAAACCTTGTGAATCACGAAACATCTCTTCCTGCACCCCACGCACTTCAGCTCTGGGTTACTCTGGTGCAGTTACACAAAAGCCCCAGTGATAAGATGTCTGCAATTGGAAGCTAGTCTCAGAACAAGAAAGCAGCATCTTCAGTACAGCTGGGGAGAAAAAAATGCTCTCGTCCCACAAGAATTTTGAAAATAAACTCTGATAAATTTTCATGAGCACCCCCCCCAACTGTTATTAGATTGGATCTGAAGTGTTTTATTTCAATATGAAAATAATTTAACAAGCTATTTTTTCTTATGGTTTACAAACGTAAACTAGACTTTATTTCTAAATTATACTGCTTAGACCTGAAACTGGAACTTTTTCCATTTTGAAAATGTTAAAAGAGGGTGCTTTAACAGCTTTGAAAGAAAACTATTTGTAAAGATAACTTAATTAAATCAAAAGTAATCCTCTCCTATTGAAAGTTTTCGTTTCATCAGATGAGCATTTTCTAAGGGAAAGCATTGTTTTGAAAATCCCAGCTAGCTTCAATTCATGGCATTGGCAGAAGACAGGAAGACAGAAGAAAGTCTATCTGGTTATCCGTTAACATCTATCCTATTTTGACAGAGGCTACGACTTACCATATTCCTTCTGCATCCAG
This sequence comes from Oceanodroma leucorhoa, assembly GCA_030449065.1. Taxonomy (NCBI): domain Eukaryota; kingdom Metazoa; phylum Chordata; class Aves; order Procellariiformes; genus Oceanodroma; species Oceanodroma leucorhoa. Next base: position 4,163,144 of record JASVER010000055.1, on the reverse strand, counting down.
TTTTCAATAGAAAGTGGGCAGTCCCAACAGAGCAATCCTGCCAGGACTGGGGAATGGTAGTTCTCTCTCGACAAACTTGTTAATGTGAAAGATTCTCCACTCTGGTGGAGATGCAGTGATGCCTAAACATTTCATGCGGTATTCTGCATCTTGGAAAGCAGTACCAAGCAGATGTGATTTAAAGCAAAAACTCCTCAAGTTCATGGAAAAGCATTTGTCCAGTCCCCACATAAACCATCAGTTGTCTCATCTAAGCACAAACCCAAGCACAATAAATTGTGTAAACAGGCTTTGATCTGCTATTCAATCAAAGAGCACTCACAAGCTGCAGATAAGATATAATTCTGTACGTACATATAGTAAAACTCATTCTCAAGCAAAGAACCAGCTGACATGCACCAACTTAAAGCCAAAGCTTTAATGCAATTTACAGGCTTTACCCCAACTTCCTCTACAGTTATTCTCTACACTGCTATTTCTCGTCTGCTTCTTCTGACACATTTTCACACAAGGACCAGAAGCTTACCTGGTCCTAGCTTAGAAACTGCGTAAAGGAGGTCGTAGTTGATGACAGGTGTTGCATCATCTATTGGTTGCCACCCTACAGGTGGGGAGGCTGGAGGCGAGATGAGAAACTGTTTTGCAGGCTGTGGCGGTGCCAAATGAAGCTTGTCTCCATCTGTCTCAGAGGTCTGAATCTTTAAAGCATAACAAATACATTGTTTAGTATAGGATGGGCAAATGGAATGATTACTCAAATCATACACTTCTAATACCAAATGCCACCCAGGCAGGGTTTCCACGTCAGTCTCAGCAGAGAAGGCCTAGAGATGAATTTCATCTCAACCTTACAGATGGTTCCTCTACAGTAAATACACTGCGGGGGGCTGTTATATGAGCAAAGCTACAATGTTTGTGCCTATTGTATATGTTCTCTGAGGATAAATGCAAAGCTTTGGTATCCACAGATGCTAGTTCCGAGATTTTTGAGGCTGAAGAGGTATGCTTGTGATCTACTGACCTAAACTCCTAAATTAAAACAGACATTAGAGAAGAAACCAGTACCTCCTGCAGCAAGCCCTTATCAGTAACTTCAGAAAGGTTTCTGAAGATTTGATTTCTTTAGCTGAAGTGATAAAGGAAACTATCATGTTCCTTAGTCATTTGCAACTATTTGTTCTCATTTTATTTCCATCTTAAATTATCTAGTTTAATTCCTGCTTTTTTCTAGTATATTAAAGAAGTCTCAACATAAATGAATTATATTACGGCCACACCTGAGCAAGTTTACAACCAGCTGGGGCCCAGAAGCAATAAACTGTATTTGCATGAGAGCAAGCCTGAGACAGCACCCTGCTATACCACAATGGGTTTTGCAAAGAGCCAGTTTGGGTCTCTCAACTCCACGTTTCCCAGAACTTCTAGTTCTGGAAGAGCTTATTCAGTCTGGCTCAGGCCCATATAAACATACACTGCTCCAGACACTGTCCTGCTTCCACATATTCATTCCCTGGGCACAACTAACAAGCTCTTTTAAGACTGCATGTGCTGGAGAGTGTGGTGCAGGTACCTAAATGGCTTTGCAGGAAATCAGCTCAGATATGGAGACTAATCACTATGATGCACATGTTTCTTTTTCTTGTGTTATCCCAAGTTTCCTATTAAACTCTTGATTGTGCAGTTAGAGTGAAATGATTCTCAGATCTCCTTAACAGCAAGTTTTGAAACCCTTCAGAAAAAAATTCAGAGCCAGATCTAGGAGATTAAGGCATATAAAATGGGATTGAGGTAGATTTTCAACACCTAAATCCAGCTGTAAGATCTTCTGAACTCATCTAACCCATTAAGCATATTGGTTTTTTTCACAACCGTACTTTCCCATTGTCCTGGTTTCAGCTGGGATAGAGTTCATTTTCCTTCTAGTAGATGGTATAGTGCTGTGTTTTGGATTTAGTATGGTAATAATGTTGATAGCAACAACTAAAACATCAGTGTGTTAAGTAGTGTTTACACAAGTCAAGGACTTTTTGGCTTCCCATGCTCTGCCAGGTGCATGGGAGGTTGGGAAGGAGCATAGCCAGGACAGCTGACCCCAACTGACCAAAGGGACATCCCATACCATATGACGTCATGCTCACTCAGCATATAAAGCTGGGGGAAGAAGAAGAAAAGGGGGGACATTTGGAGTGATAGCGCTTGTTTTCCCAAGTAACCGTTACGCGTGATGGAGCCCTGCTTTCCTGGAGATGGTTGAACACCTCCCTGCCGATGGGAAGCAATGAATGAATTCCTCGGTTTGCTTTGCTTGCGTGCGCGGCTTTTGCTTTCCCTATTAAACTGTCTTTATCTCAACCCACGAGTTTTCTCACTTTTACTCTTCCAATTCTCTCCCCCGTCCCACTGGTGGGGAGTGAGCGAGCGGCTGTGTGGGGCTTAGTTGCTGGCTGGGGTTAAACCGTGACACCCATCTTCTGAGGTTCTGCTTCTGCCTAGGCTCAAACTGGTTTGACTGGTATCTTCAAATGAGCGTGCCTGCCCTTAACCTAAGACCTCTGAAAGACCAATCTGGCAGCTCAAAGCACACTTACATTGCTTATAAACACTAGTGAGTACCCCATAAGCCACAATGGCCACAGCAACTTATTAAAATACATTCAGAAGAGGTGATGGTCAGGTTCTCAATGTCCCTCACCTTTCTGTATCCTGGGTTGGGGCCTAGTACTCACCCAGGCTGTGGGACATCTGGGTTCTCTCACCCTTGGCCAAGAAGGATTGAAACCCCCATCTGACACTTCCAACAGATGGATATAATCTCCTATGCCCCCAGGCTGGGGGTATTCTTCTCCCCCTATCCTCTCCCTTTTACTTGAACTTACTGAATCCCTTTTAGAAAATTCACACATGTATTCAGTAAGAAAGAAAAAAAGGCAGGAGGAAGCCTGACTGTGGCACAGGGTTGCAGTCAAATAAGTAATTCAGCCCTACTTTTTTTATGAACTTATGATACTTTACATTAGTGCTTTTTTTATGGTTAATTTAGAGAGTTACCCACAGAAAATACCCAATGTTGTAAATCAGTTCTAAGCTATGTAACATCTGTATGTTGAATAAGAAACTTGGGTCCTAAGTGGTCCTTTAAATTTACTGCAGACCCCCTGGGCAGGTACAGCTCAGGCAACATAAGGATGTCTGAGTTATCTTTTAGCAGAGAGATTGGGCGTGAGAGAAACATTTATTACTTTTATTCAGTGCTACTGCACAATATTTCTATAAAAGCTACACACTAACATAGAAGTAGATACCAGATTTCATTACCTGTGCAAAATACAGCTTTAACTTCTTCCCTCTGAACTGTGTTTCATGCAGCTCTATTCTGGCACGAGCAGCTGATTTGGGACTACTAAAATTTATCCGCACACGCCTGAAGCTTTTAAACAGCTGGAATGTCACACAGTCATCATAGGCACGGAACAAGCCTTCAAATTTTTCCTGCAAATGAAAAAGAAATAATGCTGAAGATTAACTTTGTGCTCTGTCCCATCAGTCTGTGTCAAAGGATAATGTGAAACTTGATGACAACTGTTTAACCAGGAGGTTTCAGCCTGTGGCCTTTGGGGGTGGATATCCATAGACTAATAAAGGCACTGTGAAAAGAAACTAAGGAAAGCACTGGTCTGGAAGTGATGAACTCTGCAAACTGTTTGGGGGAAGAAGTCTTCAAATTGAGAACCCAGCAGCTATTGAACTTCTCGTAGAAGTTGAGCAAAGCTGCGACAGTGACTTATGAAATGAAGCTGAAAAGGGCATATGACCGAAAATACCAGCCAACTGTGCTCTCGTCTGTACAAAAGCAAACACTCTGCTGAATTACAATGGAGTCAGCAAAGTCAGGCCCACTGTAACTGAGGGTTACATTCACATCAACACTGCAGGGTCATTTTGTATTGCATGTTATGTTTTTCTGGATGTTTTGTCATTTAAATACTTAGCACAGACATACACTCATTCCTTGAGACTTCCTGTAGCAGCACAGAAAAAATTAGATAACTGAAAACAGTGATGTGTCCCAAAGACAAATTTCAGGTTAAAAATGTTTAGCTGTAGAACTCCATGTTCAAAAGCACATGACACAAATATGGATATTTTAACACTGTAAAAGAAAGGTCTGAAGTGTACCACATCTATGGACCTAGAAAATTCAAGGTACGTTAGCAGCCTTGGAGGATCAGACTCTCTCTGCAATTTCTCTGTAAACTATGCTCACACAGAGGACTAGTTCCACATCATCAAATAAAACCAGAGTCCTTAAATCAATTCTGACACACTTGCACAGGTCTTTTCATTCACACAAACATAGATTCATAAAATGTTAAGACGGAAAGGGAGCAGTTATCATTTAGTCTAGCCTTTGCATTTACTCAGATTTTAGACTGCCATCCAGTGAGTCTCATATAAAGTCCTAGCATTTTAACTACTGCAACCAAGACTTGAAGTCTTAGATGATGGAGAATCAGCCAGAGCAAAGTCCCTTCTTTTAAGAGTTCTTTATCCTGAAAAAAAAGAGTGTTTGAGATCATTTGCCACACCATTTCATACACTGAGGTCTATTATGTCAGGTGTTTGTATAATTACAATAACCTGACGTTTTCTTTGATATATCTGCAAGTAAGCACTTTTTTACATGTTTTAAAATAAAACTTCTTTTCTTCTTATCCAGGAAAACAATTTCTTATCCCTTAGAGTGGATAACTAGTAGAGGCTGCAGAAGATGAAACAGAAAATGCAATTTATGTAATCTCATCAATACTTCAGTTCTCATCTGTTGCTCTTACAAGCAAGACAAAGAATCCAGAACTTCTTAGAAAAACGTATCCTGAAGCACAGCGAAGGTGCATCAGGGAGCACTAACAGCACTGTGGGAGCGCCTGCTGTCAGCGTGATACATTTGTTAAAGAGTTAACTAGGAAAACAGACCAGTTTCATGGCAAGGAATATGAAACACTAATGCGCATGTACCAGATCTCCTTTCATTCACTGCCAACTCTGTGGTCTTCTTCCCCACAACTGCTATTCCATCTCTGGCACCCTTTCAAAAGAACCTCCCTGTGGTCTATTAAGCTTTCATGATTTTAATTTCATTTCGCCTGACCTCACTCACCTCTTCCTCTCACCACAGGAGATACTCTGGAAGGGGGAGAAGAGAGGAGAGAGCTCAGTGGTTTGGTCGAGGGTGAATAAAGGCACGCAGTAATCCCACAAACAGCGTGAAGTTGATCGGTTTGTACAAGCGGGTCTAGTCATACCACCTAATGTTCAAATTGTCAACATTTCACACCTGAGTTATGTTTTTTAACTGCTTTGCTTACAATTTTGTAAAATTCCATTTTCCTGAGCAGAAGTCTACATCCAGTGACATTTGTATAAAGGTCAGCCAAAAGCAGCAGTCATCTCAGCCCTGTCCTGCTAGGAATTCTAATGCTACAACCTTCGCAATGACCAGGGGAAGAGGGCTGGGGGAAGGGAGAGAAAGGGACAGGGGACCAGCATATGAGTAAAGAAGGACTTATTCAGATACATGCAGTACTGTGTATAAGCTAAATAACAGATAGCAGTGACTAACTAATTAAAGCTTATGTCTTTATGTTACCTATATTACCTATTTCAGACTTCTTCAGTATTTTTTTTAAAAAGCACCTTGAAGTAAACAAGCTTAAATACATATATATATATGAGCGATATCAAGGTATTTATATTTTTTTATATATCTATACACACACACATATATACATGAGATGATCAAGGTATTATAACAGAAGTCACATAAGCTAAAAATAAGCAGCAAGGTGAACATTTCCTAGTCCCCTGTAGTAGCTCTCAGTTTCCCCACAAGTCAACAAGGAAATCATTCATCAAATAAAAAAGATACTTCACCAACTGTGTAAGAAACCATGCACGGACTTGTCTGGACACTGGGAAGTCAGTATCTATTATGACTGACTGTTTATTAGGAAACAGATTCCCCCTGTATCGGCACAGCAGTATTCTCCTGCATCGGCCAGTCCTGCGTGCCTGCCCTCTGTGCACAGCATACGTGACAAAGTGGAACCCAGATCTTGGTTAGGGCCGTAATGCAAAAGAAGGGAGGACACAATTTCAAACGTGGGTCCAAGAACAGCGAGCACAAGGAATGTTCTGGGCACATTTCTGGACAATACCGAGATGCACTCTCGTTAGGCACCAAAAGGGACAGATGGGAGTATCTCTAAATAAAGCTGATTAAGTACTGGATGCCAAATGTAACACTGGGAGAACATTAAAGCGCTATGGACTTTATTCTGCTTACTTTTCAATTTGATAGTGGCGCAGCTTTAGAGAGCCAGCTTTGATTAACAGTCCTAAAAATGCCAGGGGGAGGAGGGAAATCAAGCCCTCTATTTGATATTAATACAGGGCAGTCTATCCACAGTGGGGACACATCTACTGCACCAACTGAAACTGCATCTCCCATTAAAAAGATTCATACATCTGAATTTTTCTACATTTTCAGCTGATAATAATAATGACCTCAGCAGAGGTCATTAATCATCAACTGCAGTTAATGGCCCTCAGCTGTATCTGGAGCCACCCCAACTCCTCCCAGCTTGATATTAATTCCCAGGAAACGCCTTATGCCTTAATTGCTATTGCCTGTGACTTCTAATATCTGCTGAATGTGCTTATCTGGATGAAAGTCTTTCAGAGTCATTCCATTCTATAAGAAAATGTATAAAATACATTTTAAAGACCTAAGCAAATTCTCTCCCTTTCAAGTTTTGTGGGTAAATTATTCAAGACTCATAATCCTCTCAATTCAGGACTTTTAAAGGGCTTTTAGGATTCAGTATTTTTAAGATGCTTTTAGAAAATATCTTTAAACTTTCAGAATACTTTGAAAACTCCTGAAAAAAAACCAAACATACATCTGAGGTTAAGCAGCAGTGTTGGTACTCTTAAAAAGTCAAAATGCAGAAAGTCCTGAGTGATGCATTTATTTCTGGGATTTTGGCATGTCTTCATCCATCCCAAGAATGTCTCTGTGAGACCCAATTCATGCTCTGGTAAATGTGAGTAGCCTTCATTTGACCAACACTGCAGAAGTTCTCACTTCTCCCTCGTGGGCTCTGTGCCCTCTCTTTATCTCGCTATTCCTTTGCCCAACACTGGGCACCTTTCCCCAGTTCTTTCCTGTCACCTTATGTCAGCTCCCATCACCCATCATTCACCACCTCTAGCAGTTTCCAGAGTTCTTTTTTTGGTTAATTAACAAAATTAGCACAAAAGTAGGAACATACTAATTAAGGCTGCTGATTACTCAAGCTTAATTGTTATAATTTACAACAGCCAATGCAGAGGACAAACAGAGCACCATCCAAGGAAGAAATGTGCACCGGAGTAACAGACACAAGCTAAAAGCCTCAGAGTACAAAGGCAAACCTATGCACTCCTGGACTAAAAACTGTCTCAACTACTAAATGGGAGCTCACCTGGGAACCAAGATCCTCTAAGTCACACAATAAAAGTCATCAGTGAAATGCAGCCATAAGGAGGCAAACAAAACACTGGATGTATCCGGAAAAGTAGTTCCAGTAAAGCAAGGAAAGTATTAACATCATACAGAGCACTATTACACCTCATTAAAAATGCAGGTTTTGATGCCTGTATCCCAGATAGATTAAGCCAAACGGGAACAGATTCAGATAAAGGCTACAGGGAATGAACAACTCACTGAATAAGAAATGAAAATGCTTGGCTTATTTAGCAAAACAAAGCAAAGCCTGAGAGGAGATGGGACAATCATCAGTAGTTTACCAGAACGGTATAAAGACAAAGTATACTGTATAAAGACTGGAAGGCTATGTTGGCATAAAACAAGTGGAAACAATTGGCATAAATAGGTTTAGAATAGAAGTTAAAGAAGGTTTCGAACATCAGAGTAATGATCCAGAAACAACCTTCCAATTACAGCAGCAGTGGCAAAAGATTTTTTTTAAGATTGAATTTGGTTAGTTCATGCAAAGGACTATGACAAAGTATCGACACAACAAGCACTGTAAAACATGACTGCCTGAATTAGCCAGTGAATTGGGTTCCGACACAGCAAGTTCCTGTGATTTATTTCCAAACATTTCTTTCATGAATAGCTCCACTGGTATTGTGTTCATTCAGGACAAAAGCCAAGGCCTAATTCAAATCAATGGAAGTCTTTCCACAGGCATCAGTGAGCTTTGGATTAGAGCCCTAGAACTCAGAACACAAATTACGTTTTATTATTCAGTGTGTTTACGCTCATTATCACCCTTGTTACACATTTGATTTAGGAGATGGCTGTGATTTAAAACTTTAGATTAATCCTTTTCCCTAGAGTTTTACAAGCAAATAAAGCAAGCATTTTTCCCATTTTAATTTTCTTGTTCGTTTATATAAAAGATAATCCAAAGGAACTAACTGTACACAATAGGGAAACTGAGACATAATTTACAATTATGGAATATGTTTTTCCTGAAATTCATTCTGTGCCAGATATAAATTTTCCTGTAAGAAATAAACTCGTATGTCAGAGTCAAATTTTTTCTGTTTCCACATAGCCACGCTGGTTGTACCACGGCAGATCTCTTGTGCGGCACAAGAAGAAAGATGGAATTTGATAGAACATACGGAGGCCGTGCACCGAAGAGTCTAGTCACAAAAACATTCTACCAACAGATTAATTCCCCAAATTAATTTGCTATAAAGCAAAGAGGATGGGCATACTGGGTAATTCTAGGGGGGATAAAGGAGTCACTAAAGTGGCACACATTTTAAAAAAAGTAATAATACAGAAACCTAGAAAATATCAGCTGGAAGTAATTTCAGGATTGGGATGCGTCAATGCCACATGAAGGGTATTGTAAGACCTAGTCTGGATATTGTGTTTGGCTCTTCTCATCCAGGATTAAGGAAGATGGAGGCAAACTGGAAAAGCAACAGAAGAAAACTACAAGAATGATCAGAGAAGTGGTGAGCCCATCACAGGAGGTAAAGGTAGGTGATGTCACCCTGGGAAACAGAAACTAAGGTACGATGTGTTTCCTGCTACATCCAAGTATAAGGAAATCAGTAAATGATGTGAAGGGAAAGGGATTATCTGAATTAAAATAAACAACAGCATTGGTGTGAAACAAAGACTGCCCATTAAAAGATTTAGGCTCAAATGGAGGAGGTTATTCAGCACTAGACCCGTAAAATTTCAAAATGCCATTGGCCCAGAAGTAGCAAAAAGGCTAATTACTTTCATGAAAAGGATAGAAAGGAAAGATTACAGGACAGCACTATGCATTTCTGTAGTTCTGAAAGTCAAAAAAAAAAAAAAAAAAAGGAGAAAAGAAGAAGGGGCTCTGATTTGTCTAATCAGAACTTTAAAAAATCGGGTTCACCTCAAGTGCTTGTAACAATTATTTCATGAGCCACAGAAAACAAGCAAGCAGCTCGATATAACTCACATGTGAAAATTCCTTAAGTGGTAGGAACTGCTGCAAGTAGTCAGTGTAAACAACAGCCTAATCAATGATCAAATTCTCTGCTTTTAAGAAGGTAAAACTTACCAGGAAACTTTGGAAGTGCATATGAAAAAGCACTATTGATTCTCAGTTAAAATTCCAGGACTGCTGAAAAGGGAAGAAATATTTTAAACGGATTATTATGATGATCAATAAAGAGTTCCCATGGTCTTGTCCTCATATCTTTAAGAAATAGCAGGAGAATAAAATACAAATTTATCATTCAGAGATCATCTTAAGGTACAGGTCTCCAGGTCCTAGCTTTTTATTTTACCTTTCACTGAAGGCAGCTGTAGCCAAGAGTGTGAGATCTTCCTACTCCCTCCTCACCAGTGGGACAGGGTATTATTTGAATAAAATATTCAGGCTGAATACTACTGTCTGAATGTTGGTTTGCAGAAAGTTCCTTCCATTATCAAAGAGAATCCCTCATACAATCCCATAGGTGGAAACAGCAACTAAAAAATGCAATAGAAAAATGTGTCCTTCCACCTGTCATTCATCGGGGCACATTTTAAGATGGTAACATTTCTACATGTGAGAAATTTTGAAAAGGGGGAAAAAACCAGGGAACACTGGGTATTTTGTCAGGTAACCAGAATTACAAAGCACTCGGCAATGACTGCCTGGTTACCATACTGTCTAAAAGTGGTTTCTCACCATGGAACTCAGTGCAAAGTTCTGCTCATCTCCTCCTGAAGTTAGACTAGAGCATTGAGATAGGGGTGAAAAAAGCTTGGGTTTATTTATTTATATTAAACAGCACTAATTAGCCTCTCCCAAAATTGCACAATTGTCTCAGTACATGAAGAAATCAGTCCAGGTTTGCTACCCCAGTTCATGCAGTTTGTTGTTCTATGCTTGGCATTCTGTTGTTTTTAAGGAGTGAAGGTCAGGTAAATTGTGAGCCAAAGATGAAATGAAACAGTATAAGCCAAAATAAATTTTAAGGTCGGACTTTGAGCGGGGCAGGTTAAAATTTGCTTGCACTATTGCCATCCTGCTAATGTTAAAGGGGATCCCAATACCTTTTAAGTTTTACTATGTAAAGAATACACATTTTGTATTCCAGATGCGATGCTAAATGACCTCGTTGCTCTGCTCTTTGCAGTGAACTAACCCTAAACAGAACACACACTGGCCACAGAGCATGGCTGCACACAGCCCTGGTCCGTGGCTCACACATGCTGCTGTTATCCTTACACACTAGGGCTGTTTTGGAGGCATCTGCATAGAACTTTTAGACCCTGAAGGCTGCGTCCAGGGTTTTGCTTTTATTTTGTGCCAAAATCATTCTGACAGCAGAAATATTTGATATAATGCTTACAGATTCAGTGTCTTGTTCCAGAGAGGGACTTTGAGAAAGTATGACAGACATTACACAATGTGGTATAGACATTTGTAATTCATCATCTCACAAAAACTTGTGATGACAAAAAGAGGCAGGAAACTGGAAGAAGCCTGATAGTTCCACCTCACACTGGGACGGAGGCAGTAGGAGCCATCCCTCACTACCAGTCCTCCTGCACGATGGCAGTCCACCAAGGCATGATAGCACTGCAATAGCACTGCAAACCTCCTGGTGAACAAAACAAGACAGACTTGCCTCTTGAAAAATCAGCTGAACTAAATAAATTTATGTTCAGCTTCCAACTCATCAGCACAACAAAAGATACAGAGATAATATCTGCCCCAAAGCTTAATGGAAATGGCATTCACATTTCAGAAGAGGCTGACAAATGTCAGGGACACAGGATTTTGCTGCGTTGTCTTTTCTGTTTTTAACCAGCTCACATCCCTGTTTACCTCAATGTGACGCACATTCCTCCTGCTTAGCTCCACTGATCTGGAAACCAAAGGCTCCTTCAAGATGAAATAAATTGTTCCTGTGGCAATGCCAAGGGGGTGATTTAATATAGTTTGGAGACTCCTCAATTCAATCTCACACCCAACAACTGAGCTAAAAGAAAAATCCACGCTTTACATTTCTTCTTTATACGAGCACTGCTATTTTACTGTATCACACGCAACAGCTTTTTTGAACAATCCATATTTGAAGTACTCCAGTTCCAGATGCCGTATTAGCTCCCTGAAATGCTGGAAGCACTTTTTCAAACCGTCTGGCCAAGTGCACATTATATGACTAGATCTATTAGTTTCACCCCCAGTGCTAAGGAGTGTTCGTACAGACATCATTCTTTGTTCTCTGAGAACCTACTTTTGATTCCTGTGCTGGCTACCATTTTGTGCAACATCACTCAATACTTTTTTTTTTTTTTTTTCTCTTTTGCATCATATTTGGCAGTGGAAAAAAAAAAAGCAAGGTTTGTGGAGGATTTAATGCAATTTCTGTTTTTGAAATAGCAGCCTTACATTTTGGCTTTAGAATGATAAAAGTGATGCTAATAACAAAGACATGAAGAAAAGATTCAGACTTTCCTGAAAAAAAGTCTTTTTTTATTTGTTTGATTTTAAGAATTCAAACAATAAATGAGCAGCTAATGTATGTAATGGACTCCAAGGAGCTTGTTTGCATTGGATTTAAGAAGGTACATAGTACAATACCGGCTATTGATTTTGTCTTCTTGCTGCAAACATTTAAGCCCAACAATTAATTGGTAGCATAAGGAACAAATTGCTGTCTGTATGTTTAGCCTGTTTCAGTAATTCTTAAAGTTCCTATTATCTTAATTTAGCAAACAAAGCTAAGGAAGAAAAACAACCTTAATTAGTTTTTACCAATAGTTGCTGCATTTATACCAATAAGGGTGTTCCAATAGGAGCAGATCTCTGCAGCAAAACAGTTGGTGCTGAAGACTTTCTGATCAGGTGCCATGGACTGAATGCCCATTAGCAGCTGGAGCATATTAAGCACACTGCTAGAGTGCATCTTCTATATTAATTTCATCTGAAAGGTATCCAGTTCATGAACTGCTCTGTGATGTGAACGAAAAGCACAGTTAATGAAGATCAAGACAAAAGTTGCCTCATGAGAATCCCCAGCTCAGACTAAAAATGCTAATGTAGATGCAAGCCAGTATCTCTCATAAGAATAGTTAGCTGGAAAAGCCAAAAAAAAAACCCAAAAACACCAAGTTAAAGTGCTAGTGACAATAATAAGGCACGTGTAGTCAGACTTGTGCAGGAAACTACCGTGTGAAAAATACTCATACTAACTGTATAAACTTAGGGACTGTAAGAAAAGCCACATAAATATCCATCTTATTTTCCACACTATTTTTCAGTGATCTTTGACAACTAAAGTTTCACCTCCTCAGCCCTTCTGAGGTATTCCACTCTCTCCTTCTGTGTGGTGACACTGAGACGAGGACAGACTCTCTTATGGTCACAGGGCCCACTCCTGGGCAACCATGGGAGTAAAACCAGTTTCCCTAACTCAGTCAAGAGGATCCTACTTCTATAAGAACAAACAATCCTAGTCAGAGCATCTAGAAAGCTCAGTCTCTTAAAAATCTGTTACCGAGCCTGTGGAAGCGTCAGGGGACACCTCTGTTGCTGTCAGTGATGCAGAATCAAGACCTCACTGAACAGAATGCTAAATGCAAGAATGAAATATAATAAAGAGAACACTAAGAGCTGAGAAACTTTATTTATACTCTCGGAGCTGTAATGTTGTAAACCAACCATAAAATACATACTATTCATTCCCTGTCTCTGTCAACCCAGTTAAACTAGAAAAATAAACAAGAAAAAGCCGTGGGACAGTTTAAACAAATAAAATGCTTGCCTTGCCCATTCCTGATTTACTATTTCGCCTACAGTGATCAACATTTATAGCATTTCAGCTGTTTCTCATCACGGTCATGGGGAATGCTTTTTCCCTTCCCTCTCCTCAACTGCAAACTGCACTAACATGACTAAAAATGTAGTTTCAACGTGTCTGGGTTTATAAAGGCCACTGACAATTTTGAAAGTGACTATTAAAAAAAACAAGCAAGAAAGCGGAAGAGAATCTAATCTCGTGCTCCTCCATAAATGTTATTTAACCGTCGAAAAAAAGGTACAAGGGAAAACTATTGACCCACCAATACACATCCTCAGAAGTTTAGTAAAAAAAAAAATCTGTGCTGAAATGTACCTTTAAATACAAAGGAAAACAGTCTACGAGGAAACAAAAATGTAGAAGTCGGTTTTCACTCACGGCATTAGTCTTACTTTGCACCTCTGCACTAAAACATAAAACAAAGAGCCTCTTACTATCCTCTCTTGCCTTCCTCCTCACCATTGCAGCCCACAATTAGTGGGCAGAATATGCAGCACTGTCACCGCTGTCTAATGCTCTGGTTGTACTATTTGACTGTTTCTTATTCTTGCCAGTCTGTCTCGACCATCTGTCATTCGCCATCTTACACTTCATTTGCAAATTACTCAAGCAGGTCTGTTTTCTGTATACATTTGAATGTATACAGAAAGCTCCTCGAAGCTACAGCCTCTAAGACTGGAGTCTCTTTGTACAATAAAGATACATCAAGGACAGTAATACGCTATCTCCAGTTGAGCAACTGAATGGAGTCTGTAGCAAACCTACATAAACTACATGTGAACACGTTTCAAGCCTAATGGTATACAAACAAAATTCAATAAAGGTACCTTCTATCAGAAATAAACATGTAAGAAAGAGGTAAAAAGAAAAAAATCATCATTGGGCTGGAAAAGAGAAAAGGTGTACACAGAGGAAACTTTCTGCTTATAAATAGAGGAATATGGGAATCCCTTTCTAGGATCCATTTCAGACGTATTCAGACATATTCCATCTCTCGTACATCCAGCTCAGTGTAGATGAGGGAATAGGAGCATGCTGGTCACAGAGCAACACACCGTAACTGAATGGATCATAGAATCATAGAATCATAGAATCATAGAATCATTAAGGTTGGAAAAGACCTCTAAGATCATCGAGTCCAACCATCAACCCAGTACCCATGCCCACTAAACCATGTCCCGAAGCACCTCATCCACACGTTTTTTGAATACCTCCAGGGATGGTGACTCCACCACCTCTCTGGGCAGCCTGTTCCAATGCCTGACTACCCTTTCAGTGCAGAAATTTTTCCTAATATCCAATCTAAACTTCCCCTGGCGCAACTTGAGGCCATTTCCTCTCGTCCTATCACTTGTTACTTGGGAGAAGAGACCAGCACCCATCTCTCTACAGCCTCCTTTCAGGTAGTTGTAGAGAGCGATAAGGTCTCCCCTCAGCCTCCTCTTCTCTAGGCTAAACAACCCCAGCTCCCTCAGCCGCTCCTCATAAGACCTGTAATGATGACACATACAAGCCAAACAAATTGTACCTGTTGTGCTACAGAAGGATTTGAGGGTCCAGGGTCACATGAGAGATGCTTACTCCACACCACATCACACTTTTCTGCATTTTGTGCTTGGTTTATACAGTCAACCCCTTCACATCTCGCTAAACAATAGAGATCAATATAGTTTTCTTAAAATACATTAACTTCTTCTAGTTCCTAATTTCACTTTAAAATAGAGAAGTGGTCCAAGTGGGAAAAAATGGATAATGGAAGAGGAAAATAAGGTGAAATAAACAACTTCAAAACATAGTTCAGAAACTATGACATCTTTGTCATTGAGAGATCCAGAAAAAATATGTTGAGTTGCTGCAATCTCTTAAGCAAAATTATTTCCAGAAAAGGCTTTTATGATTCATGAAAGTCTCCTTCTGTAGCTTGCCAGTGAAAATCCATCTTCATCACCAATTCTTTATGTATATTTTATTTTTAACCTGTTTTGCTCTTTGTAGTCTTTCCTTCACTAGCTGTTTGTAAGAAAACATTTGAGCTTGATGCATTTATTTGAAGAGAAGAAAATCTTTTCATTATTATTACATAGGATATAGACTTTCCCCACAACAGGAATTGTGCTACCAAAAATGGAAAGACACCAGTGTATATATAGATTAAAAAAAAATTAAAAAAAATAGGATAACTACAGGTAACAGTCTGTTCCTCCTAACTTCAAGTGGCAGAACTTCCATACACTAAAATGATTATATTTGTACATCGCACTGAAAGAGGCAACTATAGAAGACTGCAAGTATATTGTTCTCCCACATTCACTGATTTGGTACCCACAGAGGACCCTCAGATGAGCTATAATCTGCTGGGTATAATTGATGTTAATGCTGTTATCACTCTGAAAAGTTTACCTGTGAATTTGATTTTGCACATCATGGCAGAAAATGGATGGAAAGCATCTGCATAAACAGAGATGATACCCTCTTCCCTCCATGCTTTTTCTATGTTGTCACTGCAACACCCGTTTCAGCATTGTCCTACAAAAAAATGAAGATGCTTTCCAGTTTGAAAAAACTTCAGTAAAAAAAAATATGCTTGAAATATTTTTACACTTTGAGAAGCTGTCTTCTCCCCCGTCAGAGGTCACAGTCTTCAGAGGACTCCAGGATCCCAACCTGCACAGATGCTGAAATATCAAAGAAATGCTCTACAGTGGTCTACCTGCCTAATCAAAAAAATTTCAACAGCATATTTTAATTTCCAATATATAGCACAATGCTTAATTAGCCTCTAGAACTTTATAGTGTTGTAGTCCCTAATGAAATCAAGCCTTTAGCACATTTCAGAAAATTGGCCAGAAGAGAGGTTTTGGATGGACTTGGTAAGCATCTTCCCAGCACCCAAGGAGTTACTGAGATGACAGACCTGGGCCTGTATATCAGATATGTAAGGGCAGAAAAAGAAGCAATGATTTCTAGTTGCATCAACAGCTGCTAGTACTGTCCACTACAAGACAGGATACGGACGAGGGAATTTCAGTCTTACAGTGATATAATTGTTTTATTAGGCAGATGGAAGAAACCCCAGGGTGAAAAAGCAAATATTCCTGACCAAACCGCTCCCATGTCATTTTTCAACCAACTGGATAATTTCCACTTGGCACAGATTTTGTTTAGAAACAAGAACTGGAAAGTAGACTAATCCTATCTTACAGCTAAAAAAAGAGCACTGCTCTTTATCAAAATCATTTTCATTTCCTGATGTGAAAAATGTATCAGTAACAGCATGATATTAAAATGATACTGGACTGGCATTATGAAACTGAAGCCGCTCTTCATAGAAGCTTGTATCCAGAGCAATCAGTACGAAGGCAACGAGCCCAGTGACTGGCAAGCAGAGTGGTAACCAAATGTAGATTTTATTCTTTTTATGAACAGGTTTTTTGAAAATAAGTGGGACATACAAAAATAATTAGTATCCCGTAGAGTCCAGTTCCTTGCCCTGTGGCACCGTTCCGCGCTGTCTCTGTGTCAAAGAAAGGTACGTGCCTTGCGATGCCGTTAGGTAAGTCCATAACGTGTATGCCTGCAGAGTGGGAGATAAACGCGTAGACTCGAGGAGTCTGGCTTTGAGGTCAATGAGATTTTCAAAGCAGTAAAGTTTGGTGCAAATAGGTTCTAAGTGACACGAGAAGACGTGGGACTGCCAATTTCGGGGGAACTAGTCAGTCAAAATAAAGGCAAGCAACCTGTTGGCTACTGAGGTTACATCTTCAGATGCAGAGGGTCTCCTAGACTACTCAGCCTGATGTACGGACTATACCTGCATCCAGCTGCAAGTCACTACCTTGCAGAAGCAGTGTCAAGAACAGAATTTACACTTTTCAGTTTCTATTGAGCTCTTTACTTCATCAGTATGGGATACTAATATTTAATTAAGAAGGACAAATTATCAACTAAAAGTGAACTAGTTAATCCTCAAGTCCCCTAGTGCAGTCCACAGACTCTTTCTAAGGGTATTTAAATCAGAAACATGGTAGATCTAGACTTGCTACATATAAACCTCAAATTTGATGGAAAATGTTTAGGGAAGAATAAACCGAAAGAGGCTGAAAGCAAGGGTACCCTCCTATAGGTAAGTGGTCTCAAAATACAGTAGTTCAAGATATACCAATCTGCAGCTATTATCAACCACATACTTTATTTTACACAGACGCATATAGTCCTATTAATTATCATTTTACTATACCTATACCAATTCCTTATTCCCAAAGTAAATTCTCCAAGACATTTTAAACCTTTTCTTAAAGTTCATCTGCTCTGCTTCTGTTTCACTATAAAACTATATAAACTATAAAACTATGTAAAATAGTTAAAGCTTAAGCAGAAATTTTAGCAAATACCGAGCCAATGACATTCAAAAATATTCTGTATTGTTTTCTAGGATGCAATATGCTTTGAGTAATCTCCTGTTTTGGGGCTGCTACTGTAAGCCAAGCAAATGTTTTTATTCAGCAATACTTGGTGACACCAAGCTCTTTCCCCTACCCCAAGATACATCACTACTTTGGGAGTTAATATTGTGGGCAGGTAGCTTAAATCACTACAGTTTTTCAACAGTTTCAGTCTAGCTATCTGCTACAAAAGCAAGAAATAGATATCTAAACATCTATCCTCTTTATTCATTTATTTTAAAAATTCAGACAAAAATGCATCAACTTCCCAAACCTCTAAAACTTTAAGTACGCCAATAATTTACTTCTAATATAAGCAGCATACTTGTTACTGTTATGGCCCAGCATTTGGCTTTGCTCCCAGCTGTCATGATTAATAAGAACTTTTTTTTAGTTCAACGATTCTCAGATTATGGTTCAAGGACTAGCAGTAGCCTGCAGAAAGCTGGCTGGTTGCAGAGTCCTGGAATTCCTCTGATATAATCAGCTGTTTCTAAAGATGAAGGTACTACCTTTCACTCTTCAGTAGTTTTCTTCTTAGGATCTGTAAACAAGATAGCAACATGAAATCTCATTTTTAGACAAAAAATGTGCATCTGAAAAGTCTAACCAGCCTGAAGAGACAAACAGCACACCTGCAATAGCAAGTTTACTTAAACTGACCAATGGCCACATTAGCACAGAAAATAATAAACTTACCACTCAACAGAATTAATGAGCTCAAGAACACCACAACAACATCCACAACTCGAGAGCTTTCAGTCAGCTTGACAAAAGAGTCAGAAAGTACCTGCTTCTTGCAAACCACCATCCAAGCACCAAGTGGGTCTAGACTTCTATTCCGCAAACCTAGGGTCTGTAACAACGTTCTTGCAGCTTTGCCACGTTCTCTCCAGTTGTCTGCATTTGCTTTAGAACACACTGAAAACCAGCCACGGTAGCCCGAATGTACCGAAGAGAGAGAATAAGTGATATGCACCGTCTTTCGTACGTCCAGAAATTACATGCAAGGAATCATATCCTGGGCTGCATAACATGAAGCGTGACCTGCAGGTCAATGGAGGTGATTCTGACCCTCTACTCCACTCTCCTGAGACCCCACCTGCAGTCCTGCGTCCAGCTCTGGGGTCCTCAGCACAAGACAGACAAGGACCTGTTGGAGCAGGTCCAGAGGAGGGCCATGAAAACAGTCAGAGGGCTGGAATGCCTCTCCTATGAGGAAAGGCTGAGGGAGTTGGGGTTGTTCAGCCTGCAGAAGAGAAGGCTCCGGAGAAACCTTATTGTGGCCCTTCAATAGTTAAAGGGGATTTATAAGAAAGGTGGAGAAAGACTTTTCACCAGGGGTGTAGTGACAGGGCAAGGGGCAACAGTTTTAAACTGAAAGAGGGTAGATTTAGATTGGACATAAGGAAGAAATTCCTTATGATGAGGCTGGTGAGACACTGGAACAGGTTGCCCAGAGAAGCTGTGGGTGTCCCATCACTGGAAGTGTTCAAGGTCAGGTTGGACGGGGCTTTGGTCAACCTGATCTAGTGAAAGATGTCCCTGCCCACGGCAGGGGGGTTGGACTAGATGATCTTTAAAGGTCCCTTCCAACCCAAACCATTCTGTGATTCTGTATTTGTTTTGATTACAAAAATATGATACTGCTGACTATTACTCATTGCAATTCACTAGAACTTGAGATTTGCATCACACAACTGTTTAGACACGTGAATTTCTTTATACACTTGTAATTTTGATTTCTTTTCAAGTGTACTCCTTCGCAGTAGTCTTCACTGAATATCATCCTGTTGCTTAATTTAAGGTTGTTCAGAATTTTGACCCTGCCCCACCAGCGCAGTGTCATCCACACTTTTTTTTTTAAGGTTTTTCTCTGTTGACTGGTATTATTAATGTCAACCTGGTTCCAGGAAAAAACACGTGAGCTTGTCTACTTAAATGCCTTCACTCTGAGAATGAACCGCTTCTGTTTTAGACATTTTTTAAACAACTATGCACCCACCTTATGGAAATTATATTTAGAGTGTGGATTCCTTATGAAAATGACTTGTTGAACAGTGTGAAAGATGTAGTCAAAATATCCACCTTCCACATCTCCTTTATCCCACTTATCCAGTTGCCCTGTCAAACAAGGAATGCATATTGATTTGACATGATCTGCTCTAGACAACCCAGGCCTAATTAATTCTGAAGTACTTACAAACTTATTGCCCAGACTTCAAGTTAGATACAATTATCTGTAATTATCCAAGCCTTTCTCCCCCTCCTCCTTCTAAACACAAATGCTATTTCTTCCCATCTCCCATCCTCAGCAGTGTCTTGTAACCTATGAAGTCTCAAAGATAATTTCAAATAGTGGAAAGATTATTTCAACTGTATCCTAAAGCGTTCTTTGGTAGATTTTATCAGGTCCTGTACACTTGAGTAACTTTACCTTACCTCTGTATTTTTAGCAGTTTTTCTCTGCTCTAGCCACCACTAATATTTTTTTGTTTGTTTGTTTCTATTAATTTAGCCGATTATCTGTCCCACTCTTTATACAGACTAACACACACAAAATCAGTCATACCTTAACCCTCCCTGCGTTGTTCATTATGTGCTGTCTTCTTGCTGTTAATGGATTTGCATTGTTTTCCTTTTACTTTTTATGCATCACAGGAATTTCCTTGTTCTTCTTTAGATCCCCTGCTAATTGAAATTAATTTTTTAATTTTGCACACTTGGTTTTCTCTTTATATATAGATCCTTAAAGTGCTGTAAAGCAAAAGCAGTATCTGATCTAGCCATAACAGTCTCTTAATGTACGTCCCATCTGTCCCTTGCATCAGGACGGATAATCTCCATTATGCATTCAAAAGTGCCTCCTTAACTGCTAATTCTCATGCACTTCTCAGTCTCTCAGATAATCTTCTTAGGAGAGCTATTTACCAGCTCCATAAGGTTGCTGAAAATGACTTTTCAAAAAAAATAATTTTCCTTGTTCATCTGATCTGAGACTTTATTTCAAAGCTTTCTTCAAAATAAATTTTCACCAAAAGTACTTGCCATTATTAATTTCTTCCTTAATTGCTAGGATCAAAACCTAAAATCAAATACAAATTACCTATCTCCATTTGCTGAAAAAAGTATGCATAATTTGATATATCATGTCTTACTGTATCACTTACTGTTTGGATACTTTCAACAGTTTAGAAAGTATTGTTGCTTATTTCTAGTATTATTTACCACACTGGACAACAACAAGGGAAAACACACAATATTCCTTCTTACATTCCAGGGTGAAGCAGAAAGGAAGACAGAGAAGGTGGGAATAAGATATATGAAAACAGAATAGATATTTATTTTTTTTAGGGTTTACAAAAATACATTCTGTCCCACGCATGCATATGTAGCTCAGTGTAGCCACGTTCCATCACTTAATTTCCTGTACGACATTTAACACTGAAAAGTTTTGAGGAGGGAGTTGAAAAGAGGGGAAGGGATTTTGTTACCTGGAGGCAGAATGGAAGCCTGTGGAAGGTGCTTTCAAGGAAGCAGATGAACTTTCAAGATTAATTTACCTAAGGTTTCAATGATGCTAACACCTGCTTGGTAAAAGCTTTGTCATAAAGTCCTCCTCTTTTTGACCATCACCTGGTTTCATCTGACATCTTGTGTCAGCTTCTGCTCTCGAAGTCCCTAAATCATTCCTCTACAGAGAAGTCAGAGTCCTCTGTTCTCATCTTGGTCTTCCATTGATTATTCTTTTCTATCAATTCTCCCTCCATCCTAAACTTCTGTCACCCACTCAGTAAGAAGGCCTGCCACAACCTACCTCCCTGCCCCAGCCTCTGCAAGAGTTTTCTCTGTTCATGGTCTTGCACCACAGAGGCAATTCTGATAGAAAAAAAAAAACCCAAAAGCCCTTATCATCATAGTGACTTCCCTCCTCTGATACCCCGTGCTCCCCATCCTCATTTCAGCCACCTTTTTGAATAACCAACTGCTTTCCTCCTCCCTTAGGTTAAAACCACAGCTCAGAGGACTTCCACCTATGACCTGCTCCTTAAAGATACTTGCTTCTCTTAAATAAATGTTCCTCTTTGAGGGAGAAAGGCCATTTCTGACGGTGGATTGTTTTTGGTTGTGTGGGTTTTTTTGGTTTTTTTTTTTTTTTTTTTAATCAGCACTAGCAAATGAAATAATAATCCCCCCAAAAAACAAAACAACCCCCATCCCCCCAAAAAAACCCCAACACCAAACCAACTGCTACAGAGAAGTGGTGGTTAGAAGAAATTTCCCCAGTATAGTTCTAATTATTGAGACAATGAAAAAGTTTGTATTCTTATTGGTTTACTTATTGGTCTTCTCTGAAAAACATGGAAAAGTAACCAAAACTGAATTAACCTTGTCATCAGGCAAGAGAATATGCAGCAAAGGACAATGAAACGGGAGGGTGGTAAACTTGGAGTAAGACTTAATGCAGCAAATGATACAATCATCTTCTTATCTCCTCCATAAATGGAATTTCATTTCTTGAGAGGATTAGCAGTTCTTTTACCATAATTTGTTCATCTGCCTGCATATCAGCACATCTGACCTACATGAATAAAAGGACAAATGAGATTTCTGCAAGGTTACCATTCCTCTGGCCATGACATGGGTATGACACAGCAGAACTCATGTTGCATGATTCAGCTGTCTGAATGCCTCCACCTTCTATGGCCAACATATCAAGATTACTCACTGCACTATATGAAGCAGACAGATACTTCCGCAAGTGGCAAATTGAGCTGAAGAAGTTACAGTGTACAGCTGCCTGCTGATACTGCTCTGAGCACAATAGGTTCATTGGTGTTTCTCAGCTCCGTGACTATTATTTCAACAGTTAGGACTATCCAGTGTTGCAAAACTGGAGGTTCTTCCCTGCTGCAGTACATTTCTCCTTCTAAATATGAAGCCATCCTGCAAGGTAAAGTCCATCTCTCCTTCCAGGCGCTGCCAGAATCTCAGGCAGATTCTGAAAGGTAGCAAGTTTGGGTTAATTCAAAAAAAAAAAAAAAAAACACACCAAAAAAAAAAACCCAAACCCACTAGCAATTAAGCAAAGCTCCTTGCACTCTGGAAAGCATCTAGAGCTCAAACAGCATTTGAGATTGAACATCTACAGAACCCAGTTATTAAAAGCAAGGATTATTAATTACACCAGACCTGATACATTCCAAGCCAGCTTCCTAATCAGAAAACTTATTTCCTGGTTCCTTAGTTCTCCATCTGCAAATAAAAACACTTGGAGCTTTTTAGCCATAACGCCACTTTGAGGTTTTTCAGCAACTCCAAGAGTGCAGAAGAGAGACACGCTGCCATGGAGATGTAAACAGCAGTCCACGGCTGCTGCAGCACCCAGCTCTGCCCAGGCCCATCCATCTGGTTCCCTACTGTGCAGACATCCTGCAGGGACAGTGGGGCTGTTTGTGCCATCAGAGCTGCTGCGACCAAAGGCTTCTCCTTGATTCAGCACCAACAGAAACTCCAAAGGAGGGCAGTTAAATGCATCACAAGAACACTGATGTTGTGAGAAGGTGATCTGTGCTTTCAGGAATTAACATGAACAAAGCAGAAATCAACCTGAAATCGAGATGGAAAGCATAGGCTGGAGCTGAACTTGATGGCTGCATGTGCATTTTCAAAGCATTGTCCATAAGGAAAAAAAAGGAGAGAAGTTTACTATTTGGCCAGGAAAAAAAAAAATGTATAATATCCTATACTGCAGTTAGTGCAGAGGGAAGCTAAGCTGTCATGCCTCAAGCTAGCAGCAATTGAAGCTCATCTCTGAGATCTACACTAAGCCAAAGAGTCAAGACTCAACACTAGGAAGTCAGTAAATACGGTTACTTCAAGGAGGGTTAGACAGTACAGTCTCAGAAGTTTCCCATGGGGAAATTTTTCACTCTGTTGGCATTTAGAAGGAGAAGGTGCTTATTGACGCTTAGCCATATTAATGGGGGAAATTTTCAGGAAAAAAACCCTGCATGCAGTCCTAGCACCACTATAAATATGTGGATGGAAAACACAAAATCCTGCAGCAACTGAGCACTGACTAGAGGCTTAGCTTGGCCAGTTTCTGGACCTTGGCAGCTTGTGTGTTAGCCAAGTGTTTGATAAGCTGTGGTACTCTTCTTGTTCAGCATCTCTTCGCCAAGGAAGAATTCACTGCTCGAGACCACACTGTCATGGTTGTTTGCATTCTAGCATATGATTAGATAATATCTTCCAAAGCAAATATGCTGTTCAGCACATGAACGATCAAAACTAAGTAGATTATTTAACACCTTTGGTAGAATCACCCCTAGTATATATTAAAGGAAGAACTGTAGAACCATAAAACATATCCATTAATCTACGTGGAAAAAAAATTATTAGAGATACACACAACAAAGTTGGTGCAGACCTCTGCCTCAAAACCTGCAACTTCTCTCAACATCCAAGCTGAGATCGTGATAAGAAGCAGCAAACGGTATCAGTAAAGCTTGAGACAAAACAGTGCACATATACAGTACCTTCAGAGAAGAATGAGACTAGATGACTGTAGAACTGAAAACAATGTGCCCTTGAAATAATTTCTTGCGAAAAACAGAATTTGGGTACTTCACCTCTCCAGGTTCTTCCAGGAATTCTAAGCAAAGTAATTATTCAGTGACAAACCAGTATCGTACTTGCATGTGTCTTAAAAGTCCCTCAATCTACAGCTGTACTGATTAATTCTTCAAATCTGCTAAAGAAAAGCATCATCTCTTCATTGTTCCTCACATAGGCCGGGCCATTTATCAGTATAATTGTAAGGTCCATCTTACCTCATTACCTGCCTTGGATTAATGCTGCACCTTCTAGCAACACATTCTAGCTGTTATTTATTTTCTTTTGACCACAAATTGCTCATTGTCTAATTATCCTTATGAAAAGGAAATATCTTTATGTGAATTCCAACAGAAAGGAGAATCAAAAAGAATACAAAAACCTCTGACTTGTTCACTCTCTTACTATTAAGAGTGAAGAACGATAAGCAGAAAGCATGTCATGTTCACAGGTGCATAAACACCTGCAGCTGCCACTGACCTCCAGTGTAACAGCTTGACTTCCCCTGAGCCAGGCAAAAAGCAAATACAAATAATTGAAGGTAAGCCTAAGGGGCCCATCACAACCCTTAGAAGTCTTACCATTGTATCATTTCTTGTTTGGAAACTTCTTAAGAGTTCAATTGCCTTCACACGGGGTCTGTTAGAAGGACAAAGGCAAAGCCTGATCTGTTTCTGTAACACAGGTTACCGGCCGTGCCCCAGCCTGCAGTAGCACCGGGTGCATGAGCCCCAACTTTGCCGGCTCAGTCTCTCAGCACTGACACTGAAGCCATGCAGCAGGCTGGAAAGGTGCTGGAAACAGCACTGCAGCTTCTGGGACCTTTTGAAGAACAGAGAGAGCAGCGCTACCATTAAATTAAAAGTGGAAACCATCTCTCTGGACATGTACCTGCTTATTTAGGTACTAAATATTTCTGTTGCTTCTGAAATTTTTTCACATTTACAACATAGCAAGTAGTGCTTTATATAAAAAAAATAAGATTACAAACCTCTTAAAACAAAGGTGACATATTTTATCTTTCTAACTCCCTATTTTACATTGGTTATATCAATATCACAGCTTTTTGAACACTGTAGGAGAAGAGGTTGCACTTTTCTCTCCAAACCAAACAGTCCTATTTTAAAAGCATTAATACAAAAAGATAGAATAAATGAGCAAGAAAGCTAAGTGTTTTCATTCTTCCTCTTCGTTACTTACTCTAGATGAAGACAGACAGTAAGCAGAGATCAAGAGACATGTATATCTATTTCCCAGGCAGAACTATTGGATCTTGAAGATTTCACAGCTACAACATTATTTGCAAATAGAACTATCAGGTACAGTAAATACTAACAGAAGAAGTTATAAAGCAGTCCTTTCAAGCCATCAGGGTATTTTTGGTAGTCATGCTGCTGTTTGGTTTCCTCCTTATAGCCCGAGTCTGTGCAGCCTTACAACTGTGCAACAGTCTCTCCCCACAAATCAAGCTCACGTGGCTAAGGAGAAGAATTTGAAAAAAGAAACTCTGAAACTGTCCCAACAAGTCATGATTTCTGCCATTGGGCAGCTGGCAGTATCAAGAGGGGCAGCAACACTCCTCCCTTTTTCTACAGCTTTCTTCACTTGACTCTGGTCTCAGAGCACTTAAACTTTAAACTTCACAACATCTCTGTGAGTGAGCTGCTTTTACAAATGGAGAATTGAAGCAGGGACGAAAAAACACAGGATGCCTAGTATGCTTTTGCCCTCTAGACCTCAGAAGTTTAGATAGATGTTAGACTGCTAAACCCCTCAAAGGCAACTGCAGGGCATTGACTGATCTCCAAACCATCCATCCCGAACAACTAGTATTAGCAGTGTGCTCACTGGAGCGTCTGAACTGAATAATGAGTTTACAGATTGACAGAGATCCTGCTCCAACGGGGATTAATCCCCCAAAGCAATACGGTCAAAACAGTGAAACTATTACTTCTGTTTCCCTTTGCTGCCTGGCTCATGTCCACATTGTTTTTTCCCTGCATTAACATAATGGCCCTATCCACATTACTTTACATTTACTTTATCTGAAGACTTACTGTCTTCAGATACAAATTCCATCAGTCTGGATCATTAGTATTTCTTCTCTGTGACAGTAGTGCCTCGTTGTCCCAATCATACCTTGTTGCCTAGCAGAATGGCGCATGTGAACATAACTGAAGAGAGCACATGAAGAATTAATAATATAAGAATATCTTGCTTAGAGTAAGAAGTATGAGTTTAAATTCTCTTCCACTGTTTCAGTGATGTCTGGAATTTCTATTAGAAATAAACAAGATATTCATTAGCTAATTGCTTATGTAACAAACACCATTACATAAAATTATCATCTAGAGGCACCAAAAGAATTTTAATTATCCAGGTGAACTTCAAAGCAGAACTGCACTTTGTGATTTCTATGGTTGCCTTCTCAACATTACTAGTTCCTGATACACAGGCACTGTACAGTTAGTAGCATGTTGATTAGCCTGACCCAATTTTTGGATTATAAAAGACAATTCAAAGCAGCAGCTGATCAAAACCGAAAGGCCTGTTGGATGGGTTCATGGATGGTAAACCAACAGCGTCACTGCTGTGGGCCAGCCGCCAGTTTCAGGGCATCCATACAAGCTTCTGTTTGTTGAAAGGATGAGCCACTCCAAATGCTGAAACTAAAAAGCCTTGCCTTCAGTACTAAGTAATCACTCTCCTGTTCCACAGGCCAAATAGAAAAAAAAAGAGTATTTCCGAGCCTGTCTGCCAGATGCTAAGAGCATAATGCTTACAGAATAAGGTCACTTCCATAGGTGGAAAAGCAGCAATACGCTAAGCAGCTCACTCCACTCCAAGCCCAGTGCCCAGCAGCAGACGTTGCCCCTCTGTGTAAGAATTCCCCAGCACTGAAGGGCCCCTGCTCTTGAGAAGCAGCAACTTCAAGGAGTCACCATTGCCACCTGCTGCGAGAGCTCCTGCTCTACAGCCCGAACACGGACCCAGCTTTTCCACTGCAGGCCTGGCACACAGGGCAGCTCCTGTCCACCCCCCTTTCAGCCTGCTGGCTGCAGTCTCCAAAGCCTCACTTCAGTTCTAACCCTAAATTGAAATAAAGTAAGCTATGCTGCAAGCATATCCTAAAACCTTAAACACAATCCTTGCTGGCATTAGAGAACTACTTCTACAGGACTAATAGCTCATTTTTGCAAATCTCATCAAGCACCACAGGTATCATGAAATCTTTAATATATCTGTTCTACCACTGAAGAAACATTCCCTTCACACAGCTAGAAGGTTCCCTACAAAAAAACTATCCCCTACATGAAAAGCTCTATAGCAGAAAAAACCTGAAAGGACAATAGCCTAGACTTCAGTTTTCAATACTACTTGCGCCTTCCAGTTGACCTGCAGAAGGGCTGGGCGGAGGGGTGCACGCAGGAGAACAGGGGAGGGGGAGAAGGCAGGATTTCTGGGCTTGCTTTTGCTCTTTTACTTCCACACCCATCTCCTCTCAGAAACAGCCTCCTTCCTTTTTAACCTTAAAGCTTGATGTTCCCGTCATCCTATCAAAGTCAACATAAACATTTTTATGTTGACAGTGACCATACAGTCAACAAAAAAGCCCGCCTTGAAGTGAACCCCTTTTGCAGATAAAACAACTTTTTTTTTTTTTTTTTTTTTTTTTTTGCTGCAATTCTCCTGGAAGTGAGCAAAGAGCAGTAGGTCTCTCCACCTTTAAAATACCAGTAGCCTTGAAAATTTCACCAGGAGGATGCCTAGACTGCAGCCTGCCATGTAGAGAAAGCCGGGGGCTCGGGGCAGAGCTACCCAGGCGTGAGCACTGGAAGCGCTGCACACAGCCGCCACAGCCGAGTTTGTTGACAACTAAGTGAAAATTAAGTCTGCAGTGAGCTGTGGGTCACTGAGGACAGACCGCTTCTAGCATCCGAGCCAGACAACTTCAAAGCAGACTTACCGTTTCTAAGCTGCAGTGCAGTCTGCAGTGCAGTCTCCATTGTAAATATACCCAAAGTCTTTGCACTCAACATTTTAATTCAGGCATCAGGAAAAAAAAAAAAAAAAAAAGAAAAAAAGGCAGTTTTAACCAAAGCAAACAAAGTGCAGAAAGTCCAAGTAACATGAAAAGGATTACAATTCCTGTAATGTCTCTGTAACCCTTTTCTTCTCTTTTATTCCATGTTTCTGGGCCACACTTTCCAGACGTCGCAGCTTAAATCAGGCTAATCTAAGCCTTACCAAAGTCAATGGATAGCTTTCGGCTGATTTCATGGAAGCCAAAATTTTGCTTTTTCATTGCTACATATGAATAAGGATACAAGAAGATCACTACAACTTTAATTTCTTGCATAGTCTTATATTGAACATGGACCAGACACTAAAAGACAGTTGCTCCAGGTACAAGCTCATATCAATATAGGTGTAATTCCTAAATTTAAAAAAACATGTTCTTAAGTAAAAAAGAAGACAAAAAAAGAATAAGCAGATGAACATTTTACTACTTCAAAACACTACAGGAAACATGTCCCAATGCAGCAAGACTGCTCACCTAAACCATTCCTCTGTATTATTCACTATTTCATCTCTAAATCCAGTATTAAACTGTTAAGAAAAAGCTTCTTAAATTAACAAGAATCTCTTGCTGGCAACACAAAAGCATCTGTAAAAAGCATACATGTTATCACCTGGTAACAAACTAACAGGGAAATAAAAGTCATAACAACCTCTTGCAAATGAAAGTGAGTTTATTTCCAGATATTTCCATTGGCTTCAATGTTTGACTCTGAATTAAACAGAACAGGGGTTCAAAATTCGACCTCCAATTTGTAAATCCTTTTTTTCCTCGTTCCACTCTTGAAAGTATTCTTTCAATACTAAGAACAATCAGATTAGAAACTAATGTTGTCTCTATCTTTGTCCTTTAAATAAACTGCTGAATATCACTGTATTACATCTATGAGCTCTTTCAGATGATCTGTGAAAAGCATACTTAAAATTCCTCTTTCAAACTGCATTTGCAGTGATTTTCTTGCAGTAATATGAGAATAAATGAAACAGATAATTGATTTCAACAGTAAGCAATTACACACAATGACTTTTCTACAGCAGTTGTCTAATCAAGAGACTATGAGCCCGGCATATCAAGCCTTAGATTTAAGCATTTCATTGGTTTTGAGGTATTCATATGATATGCAAGATGCACAACTTTTTGTATTCTGTTATATTGCAGATGCACCAAAACACTTGCTACAAACTTTTAACCCTTCACAAAAAATTTATACTCGTATACATGATTTGGATCTGAAGAAAAGAAATAGCTACTGTTCAACTGAGTAAAAATATCTGATGATTATCAACAACAATAAATAACATTTATGGCAAGGCTGATCTAAAAAGTGATACTGGGCTAAAAATATCCCAACAAAATTAACAATGAATGATTTGTTATGAATATGAAACATGCATATGCATAGATGCCAGTTATATAACCCATTTCTTGTATCATTAAAGAGTAAACACCAGCCTATTCTTTCAGCTTATCAAAACACAGTAAAAAGCAGGCACATTTCTCTCCCCTATTTTGCTCCCCTAATTAACAGATTTTTTAACTGCATGTCTTACTACTGCAGCAGAATCTCATCTGCCTCCTTAATTGGAATTGCTACATACAAATGCCTATTGCTCCCAAAGGCTTTTCTAAGAAGCATCTGTAACAAAAGAATTGTAGGCGCATACCTTAACCTCTTGGTTGGCAAAAATCTCCACATCAACCCCACAGGCAACCAGAGTAGAGACATCACAGTCCATGCTACGGGCTGGCATCCCCCCCTTTTGTACACAGAGTTAGGCAACCTCAGAGTAACAAATGATTGGAAGAAAAGGAAAAAAAAAAAAAAAAAAATCTTCAATTCAGTATTGCGATTGAACAGTCCAAAATGCTGTTTCAATGCTAACAATAACTGCAAGCTTCTGACACAAGCTCTTTGCACTTAACTGAGTTGCTCCTTGCCTTTCCCTCGTACACTCACCAACTGAGCAGGCACAGCATAGTAACAGCGCTATTCCATCTCTCATGGCAATGACATCACCACAAAGACTGACATAAGCTAAATCTATTTTTTCAACCCTTTTATCTCTAGGCAGCACAGTGGATCAAATTGAACATGATTATGTGCTAAATCTGAACTCGGACTAAATCAATTCAAGCAGCGTTCACTGGCAACTGAGTCATAGCTGTTGTTTCAGCTGAGCGCTTATGTTGGCAAAAAAGATCGCCTGACACTGAACGCTCCGCTCCGAGTATAAATTAACCCAGCGTTTAAAGCCACTAAGCTCAGGGTAACATTCATTACTTTATTATACTCTAAAATCTACAGCATGCAAAACCAACAACAAAACCCTCTGTATTCTGCTTTTAGTAGCTCTAAGTCTTTTTTAATAAAGCATGCGATATAGCCCCACACGAGATTAGAGAACATCTAGTCCTATCATCAGGAGTGATCAGCATACTGCAAATTTGATCCCAGCACTTAGACAGACAAGTTGCACTGTGACTCATTTTCAGAAAGATCAGAGGCACGTCTGTGTGTGATTTGGAAGTCAATGCCCCTTCAAAGAACAGAACACGAAAATTTGCCTTGAAATTAGGACTTCACACTAGGCAACCTTTACATCATCTGTCCTTAGGGTTACTCCTTCACAAATGTAACAAGAAATAGATTTAAGTAAAGTGAAGAAGTTTTACACCTGCTGACTCAGTGGTCTGTTTATTTTCTGCAAGTTTATTTTTTAATGACAGAAATAAAATATCTACAAATTTGGGACTTCTGAAGTTGATCTTTATCCCAGACTTGCACCATTATTTTTCCTCTAATAAATTACTTTTAATTGTTGCAGGCCTAGAGATGACATTTATGGGTAAATCAGATTAACAAGCAGAATTAAAATATTTAACTGTTGCTACAAACCTAGCAGCAGCATGCGCCTCAATGCAAGAGACTGTTCTGCTTACTCCACTTCATGGACAGACATTGCAGTTTGTACCACGTTCTGTGATGCTGTACAGTTTGCTACTGGTATTTAAACTAGGTTGTCTAAAACTATCTCAGACACATATGCTGAACCACAGTCAGTTGGGGCTGCACACTACCATACCCTTAATGAAATTCAAAATGAAGATACCTGGGGAAAAATATATCAAGTTCTCTGCACCAAAACTGTGGATTCAGGCACCTAAAAGCAGAAGCAGCTTCAGATTAGGCTCAAGCTACCCAGCTTCCTGTCTTACTCTTTTGCAAGCACCATAAATTCGGTAAACACAGGGAATTCCAGGTTAGCCGATGACAGAACAACCTCCGCTGAGAAATCCACTCTTTACCCCTGCGAGCTGGCAATAAGGTTAGATGCTGTTACAGAAAAGCTGAGATCTCTTATCAGAACATTCTCTTCCAAGTTCTATTAAATTATTTGCCCGCTTTTTAACTTGCATTTATAGTAGCCCCCTCAGCAGTAATCACAAACTAAGATCCAGAACCAGGACAGAAACATATCCCAGCACTAAAGATTTTATAGACCAAGACTATACCGATCAACAGAGATGGATAGAGTAGTACAAGGCAGCAAATGAATCAATATGGTTTATCATGATAATCAATTGTTTTGTACACCAGTCAATTACTGTCAAGTTTTTTCATAAACCATAGGAAAAGACTTTTAAGAAAGAATTTGAAGTTAACATTTTTGTGCATGTTTAGAGGAACTTTTATTCATATATTTGAATATCATATAGATGCGATATCATAGAAAAAAGTCATAAAGATGCCTGATTGAAGTTCTAAGCTGGCAGCAATGGAAAACTGAGAAGTTAGTAAGTGGTTATCAAAGAGCTGGAAGGAAACACTGAAAGCAAAGATGAGTCATGTACATCTGAGCCTAATGAAAGTTTTAGCAGTATGGACCAACAGGACAAAAAAAAAACAACCGTAACAAACATCTGAAAAAGGAAAAGATCAAGAATTAGACGATGCTGATCCCTAAGGTCTAGAAAGGCATCTGAAGTGAAAGTGATGCCTGGCCTGAATGTGGTTTCACAGCAGTGATGGAAAAAAGATCTTACAACACAGAGCTACACTGGACAGTTCCATAATAATTTGTTTCCTTTTTTTCATTTTTAAAACTGTCACCTATCAATTTCAGTAGCCCATCTCCTTAATCTTATGAAAACTGGTACATGGTGTGCAAACTGACCTGTTCCACTTCATGATTATTCTTGCACTTCTCATTTCAAAACAGAATCATTGCAATTTTTCCACTCCACCTGAGTAAGGAAAACTTACTGAGCTCACAATTACTTTCATTTCTTGTTTCTTCTTGCCTATTCCTACGCATAACCTATTTTTCCCCTTAAAAACCACTCTAGCTCACAAGGGTATTTTAGTGAGCTCTTTACGAAGACAACCTAGTTGGTTTTGCTTCTCGAAAACAAAGATTACCTAACAGAAGAACTCCACAGAGCGTTTGAGTACTTCAACCTACGTATTTCAATATACATCATATTCTATTTGTTACTACTCACTTCTCATTTGAAATCAAGACTTAATCCTAGGTGAAATTTTTTTCAGGCCACTCTACAAATCCTTATAGTCTCATCTAATATTAATAAAAAAAATTTATTATCAGATAATTTAAAATTGATTAATATTGACTGCTTTTTCCAGATCAGGAAACTTGTTTTTCAATCAAATTTAAGGAAAGATTCTTTCAAAACAATTCTTAACTCTGGCTCTAGATGGTATTGCTAAATTCAATTCAGCAATTCCCAAGAAAAAAATAAAGCCATATTTCACGCATATTTTGAAGTATCATATTTAATAAACTCAAACTGATATAGAGCCATAATGCACTTCAGCATACTCGAAGAACCTACTCTTTCAGGAGGTTCTCCAGATCACAAACTGCTGCTAATCACAGCTTTAGTACTAACATGTAAGCAGGAAAGCCGCTCTCTTGTTGGCAGGTGCTAAGCCAGGGGATTTACAGATCACATAATATAGCTTAAAGCTTCACCTGAAACTTAAAGGCTAGACAATATATGGAGTAGTATTAATACTGACCAATGCAAGCAGATTTTTTTTTTTTTTCCCAAGTAAAACAGTTGGTGCTGAGGACCTGACATCAATGGTATACCTATTTCAAGAGGGATTATTTTAGGCTAGCTCTAGTATGCCCTGTGGACTGGTACCCAGCAGCAGCAGCACAGTAGGAGCAATCCTGGAGGCATCCTCTGGTTTAAGTTCATCTGAAGGGAACCCACATGCGAGCGCTCTGCAGTGTGAGCCAAAGCACGGAAGGTGGAAGACCATTTCAGAAGAAAATGACCTCAACTAGAACGCTAATGTAAATGCATCCAAAAGTAAACAACTCTATTGCTGTCCCCTACCAATTTTACATTGGGCTTAAGGCCATGACCACTAATTCTGAGAATGGAGACAAAGGAGAGAGTTTTGAACAGTCATTCAGAAGTTTCTCAATTCGTTACAGGTTTTGTCCATAGTAACAATTGTGCGTGGAATTAAATGGGCACTATTCACAGTGTGTGAATATTTCAGGGGAGTGAATTTAAGAGCAATTGAGACCCACTTGTATATCTAGGCTGAGTACGGAAATACCAAGTGTTTACAGTTACGTATATAGCCATGAAACAGGTTCTAGAACTCAGAATAATACTGATTAAACGTAGCTCTGGGTGGTATTGTTCCTTCACATGAACCAACGTGATCCCATAGCATCACTAGACTCTGATGATTAACACTTGATGATCATGTCTTCTACATGAATCAGCAATCCCCTTCAAAAAGACGAAGTTTCCAAAATCAGAAGGAAAATAAGTCATGTTGTTCCAGCCAGCGACAATCTTGCGTTCTGGATTTGTATAGTGCCTGGGACAATGCAGTCCTAGTCTACAACCTTTACTCCTGTGCGTGGAGTTTTTGTTTTTCTACAGTGTTACCATAGTTACAGCTATGTCTCAGCTTGATACATAGAAATAGTACCACAGATTTAAGACTTTTCAAGCTCAACTGTCAAGTCATTAAAACAACTTGTGCAAAATCTTGACCCTCCTTTTGCAAGCAACTACTAGTGATTTAGCCTTAGGGAAACTTCATTGTATCTGGACCTCACAGTAACATCAGCCACATTGTAACCAAAAATACCAGCTAAATTCAGAAGCGAAGTATGACATTTTCTGCTCACTGGATGAAGTCTGTGCTCATTATTACTAGTAACAGAGGGATTATTTCTGTGGCAGCTCTGCTTGCAGGTGCAAACCACACTAAGGCGCTGTACAAATCCAGAAAAATAAAAAGAAACCCTACATCAGTGACCCTTTGATGCTTGAATGGAACACTGTAAATAGATTCACATTATGTCTGACTCAAATGTTTTTAATGATGTGCGTCTTTATCGATCTCTGTCAACCTACTACACAAGTCAAAAGTATTTAAACTGAGTTCCCTTATATACCTGTCACTAGGAACATACTTTTACAAACATAATCCTATTTTTTAACAGAATTATAAAAGATAAATACTTTTAAAAACACATAAAAATTTAGTAACTAAGAGACAGCCCTGGAAAAAAGCCCAGAAAAAAGACAGTTCTTCCAGTTTCTCTGTCTGCAGCAGAAGATAAGAAAGGCCAACCAGATACATTCTTCAAGAGCAAAGTTAGCTCCTTCAAAGAGGTCTTTCATAAAGACATTAAAAGAAAGTGGAATACTGAAGACTGAGTAGGGTTCAGCTCAGACATAGAAGGAAAAAGAACATACATATTTTTATTTTTTTTTCTTACGACAGTGAGCATTGACTCATGCTGAAGTAGACTACCTCCAAAAGAATGGAAGTTACAGATAAATCCAGCCAGAGGAACACACCAGCAACACATCAGACTAGGGGAGCCTGGGCCAAGAACTGGGAACTGAGGGGAGGAGTTATCCTCGTCTCTAGCCACGCTGAAGTTTACGCTCTGTATATCTTGAAGGGTGAAAGGCTGGCACTTTCAGGACACAATTCAGAGAGAGATGTCTGAAGTTAAGGGAGATGTGAAAGCAAGTGAGATAAAATACATTACCCAATGCTATGAGCTAGCATCACCATGCTAGATGAATTCACTGTTACCTGGAAATGATATTCCCACTCTTAATTCCCAAACAGAATGGACATCAAATGTTACTCTGTTAAATTATGCCCAATGTTGTGAGGATTTTAACTCCTGATGTATACCCTTTTTAATAGATTAAAAAGCCTGGGAGTCCATTAATGTCCATTAGCAAACTTCTCCAAGAATGGAGTCAACAGCTGAAACGAGTGTGTTAAGCCAGAGGAAGCCTATCTGCATCGACTTACTCTTTCCTAGGTTCTAAATTGCTATCAAAATTTCATGAATTTTCAGAGGCTATGGAACACATCAATATAGAAGATATAAAATAGTGCATCTAGAGCATCTTTGAACCCCCCAAAGATGATAAATAGATGAATTATATATCAAATAAAAACTTTTAGATAGAAAATTTAACTAGCATTTACAATAAATAAGGAACAATAAACTATCCAAAAGCTACAAAACTACTGACTTTTCCAAGATGAGTTTGACCCCCAAGCTGAAGTCTCTACAAATTATAAATTGGCAACAATTGTGGCAAAAAAGGACTCCGATTCACCCATTCTCTTAACAAATAATCATTCCTATGGTTTGAAGATTTTTAAAGACATAGAATTCTGGCCAAAGCAAAAAAGAAAATGGAAGTTTAATTAAACTTAGAATAACCCTAAATCAGTACATTCCTCATATGTGCAGAAACTCTAGAGCTTGGAAAATCCCTAGCTGAACCATGCCTTGGCTGGCCTTGATTTTTGGAAAGGTAACTTTTCTGTATTATAAGGGATATTTTGCTTTTCTGTAGGTAATAACTTTCTGTTACTCACACTCAGATCTCAGAATCTGAAGGTCCAAGAGTCAGAAAAAAAAACAAATCATAAACATTATGACGGATTTCTCCCTCCTTTAATAAAGATAATATCAAGGAACTCAAAGACCCACATATGATTATGTGAGAACACTTCAGTGACTGAATAAACGACTATGTCATTTAGCCAACATCATTTTGCTGTCTCATTTAGCTACATACAAGTTTCAACTCTGAGTCAGAATTGTTCAATTACTTTTAACGTGCCAGTACCATTCATAGTCCTTAGCTTCCAAGTATATGCGGGGAGGTGTGAGGGGGTGGAAATCAGTGCATGTATCTTCTGTCTACTGGAAATGGTTACAAATCCTTCTCTGTGCCAGATCCACACAGGATAAGAACTGTTATGGTTCCGGACTACAGAACCCTCTCTCTCATAAAATGAGCTGCCGCAGTTCAGAAGCCAGGACATCCTTGATTCATTTGGTGTACAGATGACCACCCACAGAATACGTAACACACACACATGAATCCCTGATAACAAAAGAGGATCATAACCCTGCAGTGTAAGCTAAATTTATTTGCCGTCTGTCTACACAGTATCATAGATAAATTGCATAGGTTTCAGTTTTAAATTAAGAGACTAAACATAGATCTCCACATCCTGGAATATACATTGCCATTATAGGCGACAGATTTAGGGCTTAATTTCATTGCTTCAGCATGGATAGTTAGTGCAATGTGAGATGCCTTAGGCTATCCAAGACACGTGCACGGGGCTGACAAACATGACAAAGGACTGCAGGAAGACCCTCCTCTTCTGAACCATCATCCAGAGGCCCTGCGAGAGATTATTTAAGATATTTAAATTAGCACTAAGCACCTGTATTTGGGCAACTGAATGCTTCTTGTTCAACACTCAATGGACTCTAGAGTGGGATTTTGCTGACCAGTCACTTGATGTGCAGTTTAGGATGGGCTGAATTGCTCTCTAACCTCCACTGACTGCTAACTAGATTTCCAGCAACTACAACAGAAACTTAAACATACAGTGCATATGCACAAGCTGACATAAGGTGATTCTGCCCCTCTACTCTGCTCTGGTGAGACCCCACCTGCAGTGCTGTGTCCAGCTCTGGAGCCCTCAGCACAGGAAAGACATGGACCTGTTGGAGAGGGTCCAGAGGAGGGCCACGAGAATGATCAGGGGATGGAACACCTCTGCTATGAAGAAAGGCTGAGTGAGCTGGGGTTGTTCAGCCTGGAGAAGACTTTGGGGAGACCTTATTGCAGCCTTTCGGTACTTAAAGGGGGCTTATAAGAAAGATGGGGACAAACTTTTTAGCAGGGCCTGTTGTAACAGGACAAGGGGGAATGGTTTTAAACTAAAAGAGGGTCGATTTAGACTAGATAGAAGGAAGAAATTTTTTACAATGAGGGTGGTGAAACACTGGCACAGGTTGCCCAGGGAGGTGGTAGATGCCCCATCCCTGGAAACATTCAAGGTCAGGCTGGACAGGGCTCTGAGCAACCTGATCTGGTTGAAGATGTCCCTGCTCCTTTCAGGGAGGTTGAACTAGATGACCTTTAAAGGTCCCTTCCAACGCAAACCATTCTATGATTTAAATTTAAGTGTTGATCTTTAATGGAATCCTACACATAATGTTACCACTGTGCCTCACTTTCTTCAACAGCAAGATAGGAATGGTGATACTTACCTACTGCGTAGATGTATGGCAATGTTAATGAGCGTGTGTAAAACAGATTTCCCAGGCAAATTTCTAATTGATAGATTTTTATGTTATCTTTAATTTTATAAGACTGCAAAACAGGGGACATGCTTATTTGCAGTACTTGAAAACAGAATTAAAAATAGGTCATACATGGATTCTGTAAGAGACTGACACACACACAGGCTGCCAAGGCCAATGCTCTGAGAGCTGCAAGAAACTCCAAACTCTCAGGCACCTTCTCAGTTCGCACTGGGAAGATGGAGATGCTCATAGGCTGGCACAGGAGCAAGAGACTGAAGAGATGGATTCAATTCTGCACAGAACTACCTTTGTGACCTTGGACGAAGAACATGCAGGAACACACATTCAGAAGGTCTCAGAGACCTTGTGTTTTATTTGGATTTTAAGTGTAAGCTGGGCAGGACAGGTACTCTCCCTTAGTAGTCATTATTTAATGGATGATGCCAGTTGGGAGAGGCCTGTAATACTCCTGCCTAAAAATGTGATTTACAGTTATCCATGAACTCTGGAAATTATTTAAAAATAGAGTTTTGAAACTGTTAACATTTACCCTTACTTGTCTCAGACTAACAAGGGTGTTTTTAACATGCCTGTATGTTTTGCTTGGCATTTGAGACGTTTCATCACAGCAAAATGCCCTTGAAAGAAGAGCCTGGAATACTAATGCTCACTGCTGTGAGAAAGACCAACCTTATCTCTCAACTGCAGCTCTGCACAGGACACACAGGTGAGAGATTTAGTGGCTGTGCTGAGAGAAAACAGTGCTTACTGCCAAGCCAGCAAAAACAGTCCAGTTCAAAGGAAAAAGAAAAAAAAGAATAAACTGTCAAACAGCATGCAGTCAGACAGCAAATAATGAAGCAATGAATAATAGATTTCTTATGTAATTGCTATTTTATCCTGGTATTATAGGATGGGTATTTATTTTGCTGCAACACTTTAAACCAGATAGTTTCTGCTCCTGCTAATACCCTGATCCAACTGCGGACCAAAAAAAAAAGTGTTGATACTTAAAATTTACCATATACAAATATCCATTCTTGTCTTCATTACAGACAGAAGACAGTGTCTTCCATTTTGATACATTCTCTGCTATTATTTTTTTATTTATGTTCAAAGGACAGATGGAGATTAGATAATACAGGACCCAAAAGTCAGATATAAATAAAGCTTCGCCAGTGGCTCTAAAGTGAAATATGAAATCTGTTAAGGAAGTTGGCTGGGGGGGGGGGGGGGGTTGCCGTAGTGCATATAACTGATAATCAGAAAAAAAAGAAATCCGAGTAATTCTAAAATATTAGTGAACTTGTAATGTATTTATAAAATGGCTTTATCCAAGTCCCTCCCCACAAGGCTGATACACGATTTCATAAACAGAAGAAAGAGACCACAATGGCCCATTTAAAGGCCTGTATCTTATGTGAAGATAGGAGAGATCAGATTTTTAGTTTCCCCCTTTTCCTCTCCCTAAAAACCAGACTTATTTTCCCCAACTAGAACTTGAGAAATAGTCTTCCATTGATCCAGCCCAGGAAAGGATCAGAACTGGTCTTCCATTCTTCTGTTCTGCACTCTCAGTTTACTTAATATTTCAGTAGTTTTTATAAAGTGTGATACAGCTCTAAACAGGTATTAACAAAAATAAAATTAAAAAAATTAAAACAGAGCTAGTTCCCATATGGTCATCTCACGCATGAAGTATCAGTACAGCGGTTTCAGAAGATGTGTATTTAATACAGTTCTAAATCATTTAGTCATTCTATATGTTGATTCACTCTCTACAATGCATTGTCAACATTAAATTGACAGTAATTAAATAACAAATACATTAAAAAATATGAGTGACAGAAAACTTACCTTATTTCAAAGCAACTTATCTATATTTAAACAATCAACATCCTTCTGAAACACGGAGCTGCAAACAATGAACCCAAATGCATGCTTTTACACAAACCAAAACATTTTCTAGTAGAAGAACGTTTCCATACAAAAATTCTAACTCATTAACTCATTCTAGTTTTTATAGTCTTGAGGAAAAAAAACTGAAGTATTTCTGATTTGCGTCATCCAGATCCATGGGAAGTCTTGTCTGCACTAGATATTCTGGCCAAATTACAGCTACCACTAAAATGCCTAATATAGAGAAAGCCTCTATATGTCTACCAGTGCAGAATTTTCCCCATTTTTGAACAACGGTATCAGCCATACTTGCAGTTGAGGCAGCAGTTCTGCATGTGCCATACAAAGTGTATGGTAGATGCAAACTGTCAGTTAAGACAAGACCTCAGGCATACTATTCCTCACCACCTTACTTTGTAAAGCCTCTCAATCATGTAGAAAAGCCTAGACAACAGTGACTTTTGAAGAACTTTTTCCAAAGGCAGGAGGGGGAGAACCCAAATATTGGTTCCAACTAACCTAGAGTAGTTCAGCTGTTACTTTAGCTTTTGAGGGGTTTTTTTTTGGGGGGGGGGGGGGGTGGGTTTTTTGGGGGGTTTGTTTGTTTGTTGTTGTTTTTTCTTTCTTTTTTCCCCTCATTTAAGTAACTTAGTTTTAATCAGGAGTCCCTGTAAAAACTTGAAAAAACAGAAACAACTGTTTCTGTGAAGTTCTGTGAAATT
Source organism: Oceanodroma leucorhoa (assembly GCA_030449065.1). Classification (NCBI taxonomy): domain Eukaryota; kingdom Metazoa; phylum Chordata; class Aves; order Procellariiformes; genus Oceanodroma; species Oceanodroma leucorhoa. The sequence goes on along the minus strand of JASVER010000055.1, from coordinate 4,122,376 downwards.
TTAGTTTTGTTGGAAACAAGACACTTTCTCAGCCTCAGATTTTTATGTATTTGTTTTACAGCTTCTTACAGTCTTCTGGTTGCTTTACATCTAGGCAAATCCAGCTTATGAACTTGTTTGACTTTGGGAATATACTGGGTAATTATTCTGAAGATCTCAGATTAAGTGGTACATACATTTGGACATAGGACTGATTCCTAAACTGTACCTGCAGTTACACCAGTAAACTAAGTCTGCCAGGAATACTCCAAGCTTAGTTTTGAGACCAACTAGCGCACAACAGTCCACATCTGTGCTGGTACTGTTAGCCTACAAAACAAGAAATCTGTCTTCAGTCTGCCCATGGGGAACAGCTCAACTGCTGCGGAGCTCTACCCATGCCCAGGAACTGCTGGAAGAAAACACTACTTAGCACAGCTAGACTCAGGCCAGTCTAACAATTTACTAGCCACGTTTACATAGTCAAGCATGCTTGAACTTACTGTTGTAGATGCCGTTTTTAAGACTTCTTAGCTGCCCCCACTCCCAGCGAGACTTTAACAGTCAAAGTATAAATTTGTAATTTAGTATGTACCTTTAAAATAGTATCTATAAATTTTTAGCCATAAGCTGAATTTTTACAGTCAGAACTTCATACTCACCCTTCCAACTTAAGATGGAGAAGCAAAATTCTACTTCAGTTTGCTTGAGATGTCACCAATTATATTACAATTTCCTCAGGCCACAGAGCTAAAGTTAGGCTCAAATATTACAACATAGCAAGAGGCATCTTGGGTGTACCACCTGCTCTCAAAGGAGTACTTGGAACTATGTTGTTTTATTTCATGGCACTGTTTTCGTCAACTTGAACAAGAAGAAATTCATGCTCCAAAATGTGCATAACAGGAAGGTCACAACTCTAAATTAGCTCTTAAAAGACTGCTAAAAAGTATTCTAACATTGGATGACATCAAATGATAGCAACCACTTCTCATGGAAAGGATATGTTCTGCAGCTAATACAGATTTATTCCCACTCTAAATTACTAAGCATATCTCAAGCATGTTTATGTTTCTACGCCACAAGGAAGTAACTGAAGACAGTCACAAGCCAAGAAACATTCCTTGAAGATAACTGAATTAGAACTTGAACAAAAAAATAATTTCTTATCTTTTGGACAGAGCAACCAAATGAGTTATACATTTCCTGTTACATCAATGTTCTTTTAGCATCTTAAAATATTATTGTAATGTCTGGTTGCTATTTACAAAATATTTTACATACACCAAAGAACACAGCCAAATTTCTGAAGGGACATGTACCAGACCATATACAGTAAGCAGATTTTTAAAAGAAAACGCATTCTCTAGCAAAAGAATTCCTATATCAAGTTGCAGACTGTTGCAGGGCAGATGTCTGCCCTATATTAGACCATCCTAAGAGAAGGCCATTGAAGTCTTTAATGCATCACATTCACTGTAGTGATGGCTATAGTATAAGAAATTTGCACATAAAAGATTAAAAGAGCATCTTGCTAACCACCGAAAGACAGTCCTATCAGTCTACTGTCTGGCTATGAGCCAGGAAGCACAATGGTCATGAAATAAGAGCAAGGTACAGTCACAGTGTCTCACACTGATCCCATCTTAGCAGCAACATGAACCAACAGGGACTAAAAGACATTGATTCATAAAAGTACATATTCTGACATCCATAAAGATAGTCCCAACTTGCTGCCTTGTTCCTGTAAAGATACAAAAGAGAAGTTGGATGACAGACAGAAAAGTTTCTATATTAAGATTCACTTATATGTGGGACTAGTTCCAAATCTGTAAAATAAATGTTCAAAAGCTACTAAATATTACAGAATCATAGAAGGATTAGAAGGGACCTTCAAAGATCATCTAGTCCAACGCCCCTGCAATGGGCAGGGACATCTTCAACTCGACCAGGTTGCTCAGAGCCCCGTCCAACCTGACCTTGAATGTTTCCAGGGATGGGGCAAATATCTCATAGTATTTTGAAAACACAGAGATAACAAAAGCTTTTCTGGAAGGCAGAGTAGTTACCAAATACAAAATAATGCCACAAAGAATCTTCAAGGCAGGTTTGTCAATGGTTGTATGGTTTTTTTTTAAATGTCAATTAAGATCTGGAAGAATTATTTAAATTTTAATGGCCCGTATCTTTGACTTTTCCTCTAATGCCTTTGAACCATTCCCTAGCTATGACAACTGCTGTATTTCAATTTGCTAAATAAATTCTTCAGTTTATTAAGATAAACACGAATAATTATTTTTACTGATTTATTTATTACTATACAAATTTATGGAATTAAGACATTTATGCAAGCTTAATGCACAAAATCAAAAATAGTTCCTTCTGCCCCTAAAGTGTAGAAGGGATTATAGGTTAAAAACTATTTTAGCACTACTTCTAGAGCAGAAGCTGAGCAAAGAAATACTTTTTTAAAGCAAAATTTAAAAAGGCAGAAAAGGAATGAGGAGATATCTTTTCCACTATTTAAAAATCAGTATCCTCAAACAGTGATTTTGTAATCCACAGGATAGTTGCATTGCTAAAAAAGGCAGCAAAAGTTTAAAGTTAGTCTCCTAAAGAGAATCTTTAACAGATTTTTGCCTATTATGGTTTATTTCAGATAAATAAATGGTGGATCATATACAATAAATCACCTGATACAGTACTGGACAGCAAATCATTTGCTAATGCAGAGAAGACAGGATTGGTATAGGAACTGCTAAGTGTAGAAGAGGACAGCACTACCTTCAGTACCAAAAGAGGCAGTACCAGACCGGGGGAAGGCTATTAATACCACTTCTATTGAAATGGACTGTTAGCAGCAGTAATTTTATCTGGCATATTAATGACAACCCATACATGACCCATGACAACCCACGCAACAGACAGGCACTCACAAAACCGCCAATGGCTTAAAATTAGAGGTGTCTTCAAAGCACAGGAAGATCGGGATCAGGACTAGAAGTTTATCACAGACTGGCAGTGCTGGTAAGTTAACATAATAGCATTTGGAAAAAGCCAACGCAATCCCAGGTTTCAGCAGAATATTTCCAAGAGAGACAAATTATGTCACTTCACACCACCTCAGTTCAATAATGAGTACAGTTTAAAGAAGAGATAGCTAAAAGGTGATGGTGGCATAGCAAACATATACACTTGCCATAAAATAACAAGCTCCAAGATGTCTGCAGGAATGCTAACCTGACAGCAAGATTGGCATTGCTGTGGGAAAGAGACAAGAGTAATCTGACAGAGTTTTAAGTTAAGTATGGGAGGGAAGAAGTGCAAAGCAACAGTGGTGATAAACTTGAAATGGAACCGTAAAATAATGGCGTGAGTAGGTAAGAGTGCCAGTGCTGGAGAGAGGAAAAAACAAGCCTGAGTGTACTCCTATTTCATACTATTTTGCATCATCAGATACATCAGAATCAGTCACAATGATTCATAAGGAAGAAGTCTAACAGCAGTTTTGAATAATGAAATAGCATGGGAGAAAGTGTGGGAGTCATGAAACCCAAGCACGTGATCAGCTCAGCTAAGAGATTATTACGGCCAATACATTCCTTCAGCCATAGAAGCAGGGGGAAAGAATAGTTCTTGAAGTTTGCTGAGCATAGATAAAATTAGATGGATTGTCTGGGTCTGTCACCTGGAATCAGGGCAAAGATATTGCAACATATTCAGCATAAAAGAACAAAAAAGACGTCAGAAAAGGAACAGGAGTTTGGTTTCAGTCATTCAAATTTTTACGTTGTCAGCAAAGCACACGTAAGTGTCCATTAAGACAGGCCAGCTGGATTTAAGGAGCCAGATAAGAACTGGGAAGCTGAATCAACTCCAGCTTTTGTGCTGACGACTGAAGTCAGGTGAAAAAAAGGAATGATCCAAGACAGCTTAAAGAGGGTTCCTACCAAAAGAGACAATGAAGCACAGAGCAACAATAGGTTATGTCTCATCAGTAAATTGGGAATACAGTATCAAATCCAAGTCTAATGGGAGCTCATTAATAACCTAAACTAAGAACATACTGGAAGCCATTTTACTTCCACAGAGCCTGATTTTAATTTGGGTAAAAACCTCAAGAAGTGCCAGTCGAAGAAGTGCCCAAATTTGTGCAATAAAATTATTTTAATGACTGTTAAATCAGTACAAACAACTGATCATTTTAAATTAAACTGATCATTGTAGACCAGTTAAGTGTGGGCAAACAGGAACCAGAAGTCTGATACTAGCATACCAACACTCCTGAATCTACCAAGGAAAATTCTACTTCATACAGAGCTTTGATAGGAATGCTTTATAAGAACAGTCTTAAGTCGTTACTTTTTATATAAGAGGAGAAAGACGAGTAAGAATCAGGGGATAGCTGCAGCTGGAAGGCAAGTCTGGAGATCATTTAGTCCCATCCCCTGCTCTGTACAGGGTCAAACTAGAGCAGGTTGCTCAGGGTCATGCCCAGTCAGGTTTTGATATTTCCAAAATTGAGAGTCCACAGTCTCTCTAGGCAAGCTGTGCTAGCACTTGACCACCTTACAATAACTTTGTTATTATAAACATTTTTTTAATATTCAAATGAAATTTCCTTTTTTTCCACTTTGTGCTCACCACTTCTTTTCTTTTCACTGACTACCACTGAGAAGAAGAGTCTGGCTTCATCTTCACTCCCCCCCATCAGGTATTTATACACACTGATAAAATCCCCCCTGTGCCTTCTCTTTTCCAGGCTGAACTGTCCCAGCTCTCTCAGCCTCTCCTTACATGATGCTCAAGTCTCTGAATCACCTTCATGGCCCTTCACTGGACTCTCTCCAGTATGTCTCTCTCTGGTACTGGAGAGCCCAGAACCCTAGTTCTAGAACACAGCACTCAGATGGGTCCTGCCAGGGTTGAGCGGAGGGAAAGGATCACCTCCCTCAACCTGCTGCCACCACTCTTCCGAATACTGCCCAGAATGTCTTTAACCTTCTTCACCACCAGCATGCACTGCTGGCTCATGTTCAACTTGGTGTCCACCAGGACTTCAGGGCCATTTCTGCCAAGCCGCTTTCCAGCCAGTGAGTCCCCAACATAGCCTGGTGCATGGGGCTGTTCCTCCCCAGGGGCACGGCACAACTTGGTATTCCCCTTTGCTGAACTTCATGAGGGTCCTGTTGGCCCATTTCTCCAGCCTGTTGAGGTCCCTCTTAATGGCAGCACACTCATCTGATCTGTCAACCACTCCTCCTGATTTTGTATTGTCTTCAACACTTGCTGAGGGTACGCTCACTCCCATCATCCAAGTCATTAATGAAGATGCTACACAGTACTGGCCCTAGGAGCAATCCCTGGGGTGCACCACCAATGACTGACCTCCAGCTGGACTTTGTACTGCTGATCACAATCCTTTTAGCCCAGCAGTTGAGCCACTTTTCAATCTACTTCACTGTCTACTCATCTAGTACCTACTTCATTTTTGAGGACATTACGGGGACAGTGTCAAAAGCCTTATTAAAGTCAAGATAAACAACATCTACTGCTCTCCCCTCATCCAGTGAGCTAGTCACTTCATCACAGACCACCATCAGGTTGGTCAAGCATGACTTCCCACATATTTAACATTTTACACTGTAATTTAAGGAATGAAGCAAAACCCATTTTTAACCTTTTTTTCTCCCCCACTAGTTGCCTTTCTGTCCCCTTTGCTTTTTATTCTGTCTCTCCATGCCTGAAATTCAGCTAAGCATACCCTAGCACAACAACATGCTTGCAGATGGCTGTTCAGTAGCTCCACACCACAGATATGCACAGATCAGAATATAATCCATAGTAACGGGATATTCACTTGTGTACAAAAATGTATTTTTCTTTTAAAATGTTTGAGAGAGTTTACTTGACTAACAATCATGCTAGTATGGCCCCAGGCATTCCTTATTATCCTGTTTTAAGTCTCCCCAAGCAGGAGAGAAAAATCTCAACTTCAATATATCTCACATACACAACAGTATTTTATGGGTGCATCCGTATTTGCATTTAGTTCAAATCAGGACTGTGCTTTTGAAGCAAGCCTCCTGACAACCCCCACCTATCACACTGTTTTACACCAGTGATCAGGCTGTGTATACAAATTGGATTTCTTTGGACAAAACTGAAGTGGAAGAGGCACTCCAGGAGCATAATGAGCTTGCTCAGTCCAGGGGATTTAAATCAGATTCAAAGGTAGTCTGAAATACCACATCCCCACACACATAACACATACAACCATTTTCCTCTACAGACCCACCCCTGCTTTGCTATCCCGCTCTCTAATGCAGACACAGCCAATGAACACCTTCAAGATCGCAGTCCAGAGACAGCTTCATTTAGCGGAGTTGTGAACACGTCTGAACTCCAGCACACAGTACTTAGCCACTATCGTGGGGGAGAAAAAAAAAAAAAAAAAAAAAAAAATCATCAATGCAAAAAAGATTAGGTTGGTGTCAGAATGATGCTAACTATTTTCCATCTCTTCACATTCATGCAGGAAGGAATGTGAAGACTGAGATCTTCTGATCTGTAATAACAATGCACAGAAGGGCCAGAAAGCAGTCCAAGTGAAAGCATTATTTTAAGAGGCCTGCCATCTTCCATCTATGGCAGTTTATATGTGAGGAAGCTGTACATTTGCCAATTAGACAACAAAAAGACCAATACCAGACATATCTAGTGAATCATTTTTCTAAAGCAGATTTGCCACAGTGTTCACATGTAAAGATTAAATGATTTACATAGCCAATACTAAGAGAACCATGGCACAAAGAAATTACTGACTTTGCTGAATGATCTTCAAAAGTCAAAGAGCAGAATACCCATGTACATAAAGCCACATTACTTTCCAGGATATACCAATAAGGTGCCATATAAGTGTATGTCTTATAGGACAGTAGAATAATATAGGTTGGAAAGGACCTCTGGAAGTCATCTAGTGTAACCTCCTACTCAAAGCAGGGAGAGCTTCAAAGTTAAATCAGATTGCTCAGGGTCTTGTTCAGTCAAGTTCCAAAAAAATCTTCAAGGATGGAGGTTTCTCAGACTCCTTTCATCAGCTTGATTCAGTTCTTACCCACTGCAAAAACTGTTTTTCCTTATATCCAGTTGGAATTTCCCACATCGCAACTTGTATTTGCTGCCTTCTGTCCTTTCATTGTGCACCCATGAGAAGAGTCAGGTTCTCTCCTCTCTACAGACACTCATTCGGTGGTAGAGGAGAACAACAACTAGATCCTTCCCAAGTCTTAGTCGTCGTCTTAGGCTGAACAAACCCATCCCCCACAGACAGCCTCTCCATGTGTTACGTGCTCTTTCAGTGCCCCTCTCCAGACCCTCTCCAGTTTGTCTTTTTTGTACAGGAGAGCCCAAAACAGGACACACTATTCCAGATGTTGCTTCACAAGTAAATAAAATAAATCACCTCCTTCAGCCTGCTGGCTCTGCTCTTGCTGACGTAGCACATTATGCAGTTAGCTGTGACTGAAGACTAGAATTTGAAAATTGTAAAATACAGAAGTCTCACAGTGAGAAAACAGAAATGAAACACAGTTGGAAGCAAGCTTACCCATCTACTGTGTCCTAACAGATAGAAGGGTTACCCTTGGGGTGTCTTTCTATCCAGCAATAAAGTGGCTTCCTGCACTGCAGGAAACTCAGTACATTGCCCCCTGGTTCCCTGGGAAGTCTCCTTCCAATATCTCTGCAGCCTGTGTTTCTGCTCCCAGCTCTTCCCAAAACTCTGTTGCGGTGCAGGTTTCTTCCTCTCTTAACCTTTCTCCCCTCCTACTTTGCATTCTGGAAGCCTGTGTTTCCTAGTGCTCAGTTGCCTCCAAGGAAGAAATAACATCTCTTTGGCTGTCCAGCAGCTCAGGTTTCAGGGTCCAGTAGCTCACAGAAGGCAAACAAACCGAGCTTTCTCTGTAGGCCAGTCCCAGCCATTAAAAACAACAACACAAAACCACACATACAACAAATAACATGCTAATACTAAGCATTCAAATATAATGCAAGTATCACCTGTTTCATAAGCACTTTAAAGAGCTTTGAGTAAGACCAACTTATCAAAATCCTTACCCAGTGATCTCATTTGTAAGCTGAGGAAGTATGGGCTGCATGAACAGACTATTAAAATGGGTTGAAAACTTGCTGAAATGGCAGGTTGAAACACACCAATAATCAAGTACTCAACATCCATTTGACAACAAGTAACAAGCAGAATATCATAAGAGTCAGCATCAGAGCAGATACTTTTCAGTATCTCCTTAAGCACTCTGGACAGCAAGACAAATTGTAGATTTGCTGAAAGTGCAATGATAGTAAAATAGATGGTAAAATAAGGGGTAAAACCTTAAGTTGCAGCTTTGGGGGTCCTGATTGGACATTAAAGAAAAATTTCTTCACTTGAAGGGTAATGCAGCACAGATGCCATCTAACCAGAGAGGTTGTGGAGTTTCATGGTTTTCAAGAGCTGATAAAAAAAAGTCACAGCTGACCTTATCTAGTGTTGGCAACAGTCCTACTTTGAGCAAAAGGTTGGACCAGATGGCCTCCAGAGATCCCTTCCAACCAATGTCTCTGATCCGCTGAAGATACAATGCAGGCACTTAATTGCTCAGGACAGCAATGATAGTTTGGGGAATGGTCCTGGGGAAAACAAAGCATGTATTGATCCACTAATTGGATGCACCAAATAAAATGCTTGCCATTCTGCTTAGGTAAATGGACACTTGTTACCACTCAAACTCAAAAAGGAATTTGTTTGTTTCAGACCTTCTCATTACAGATTCTTAATTGTTATTTGCATGAGGAAAAGCAGGGAGGACTGCTTGCTTGTAGACTCAAAAAAAGCCTCAACTAGAGAGAAGTCAAATTCTCAATATGGTAATAATACAATATACTTTGCATTGCCAAGAGCTTAGAAAAAGGCTCCCTTGCTTTTGTCAAGCAGACTCATTGACTGCCACTTAGATATCATTCTAAGTACATTTGGATACCTCACTACATTTACCCAAATTTTGAATTACAATGTAATTCATCACACTGGCTTTTGAGTATACAAAGCCATCTTTTCACCTAGTTGGCCTATAGCGTATTCCAGTATTGCCAACAGAAATAAGATGTATACAGGATTGAATTCCAGTTTGAGCAAATTGTTTTGCAAATAAAACAATAGCTTTAGCAGTAATGAGCTGCCTACCTAAAAAATATTCAATGACATTTCCTCTCTGCTGCTCTATATTTGTCCAAGTTTCTTATACTCAATTTTAGTTGCCTAGACTGCTCCAGTAACTCGTTTGAAGACTGGCAAGCAGACTTTCTACTGGCTTGCTTAAAATTACCTGACTTTTCTGCTAGCCCAAGGAAATCACAGTTAGCTTCCATATCAGAATTATTTTTCTGAAGTATGCACACACACATACTACATGCACATGTATATGCAACACAAAAAAAGCAGAATAAAAAAATCAAACTGATAGGACGATTTATTATTTGCCCTTACCTACCCAGAATGTAGAAAAAAGTAATCATCACACTCAGTTTGTGTAAATATATTAAGCTAATTCCTTCTACACACAGTAAAACTATTTTAAAATATTACCTTAGAGCAGGAAGTTCATAATTAAATGGTCTGGCTTAGCATTCATTGAAAAGTCAGTTTTATAAATATTAAAAAGTACCACAAAGATCACTTAAGATACAGAGGTACATGAGTCATATCTTCCAAAAAAATCTTCCTGGCATCACTAGAACTTTATTATTCATTTTAGTTGTGTTTATTCCTCTAGGGTCTAGTACACTGTATTAGGTGCTGTACTAACAAGCATCACAGTCGTAAAGCACTTAAGATACTTTCCTTATCTGTAACTTACACTGTAAATCATTATGTATAACAATGAAACAATCAGAAAATAAAAATAAGACATTAGCTTGGCATTTGTAACTTTCTAGCTGATAAATTATGGGAAAGTTTCTCTGTTGGTAAAACTTGTATTTAACATGCTAAGAGGACATAAACTTCTAAAAGCTTCATTCAGACTACTGCTACTGGAGGAAAACTGTCATTCAGTATAAATACGGGGATCAAATTTAGCTCCCAGTAGAGAGTTACAAAAGCAAAAAATAATTTTTCCCCCAAGTAACTACAATTCATATCAAATGAACTGCAAAAGACAGAATTTGATATCAAGAACTTACATCCTTCTTTAAGAAAATGCTCTCATGTAGGAAGTGCAGTGTCAAGGGATTAGTGATAACCCCAAATGATTTTTTTCTTCCCAGGCCCATGTACAAAACAGTAAGTTCATGAAAACAATTTCTCTACAGCATCTGTAAAGTGAGTATATCCCAAACTGCATGCTCATCTAGGGGTCTTTTATGTCACTCAGCACTAGAGTTAAAGGAGCATGCAATGGAAGAAATTAAAAATGGCAGAACTTACCATCTTCTGATACAAATAAGTGAAATTCAATAATCACATCATTGGTCAAAGAGATCCATCATTCTGTTTGCAAAGCTTGGAAAAAATATACTTTTTTTTTTAAGGTTCAATGCATTTAAACTACTGATGTATTCAAATACTTCAGGAAGTATTCTCTTCAGTCCATTCATTTACTTAACTATTTTATGCATTAGATACTGACTGTATCCATCAGTTACCAATTAGCTCTGCTAAGTATTTCTGTGGATATCTGGAGGACATCTCCGCACCAGATCGGAACATCAAAGATTTCTCCCCACCACCCTAAGCAGTCAAGTGGAGAGGACACAAGCAATATATTCTTAAATTAGAAGATAAAAAGATAAAACTAGAGTATTTTAACAAGTTACTTTTAACAAAAACAGTCTCTTTACCAAGGCTGGGCTATGAGCGACACAAGTACTCAATCTTCCCATTTTGGTCAAAACAAACTATAAATTTATTTAAATAATTTACTACTGCATATTTTAGCTGATCCCATTCATCTATAAGCCAGACTGAAACTTTATGTGTCTTACGCATTACCTTGCTTTCCAAGTAATCCTATATAATTCAGTAGGGCTTTGCAAATAAGACAACAAATATGAATGAACATGGGTCAGATTTTAATCACCTTAATGCAACAGTATTTCCCCTTCCCTCCTTTTCTTAAAAAAACCACACACCATTATGGTCAGGGGCCACCTGTAACAGCAAGGCATGCTAAGTGCCCTAATAATTCTGATGATACGTTTATCTTAACAACATCCCTGCTACAGTAGGTGAGATAGTAATGGAGCCCTCCAATACACATACAAAGCAGCCTGGTCAGGACAAAAAGAAACCTCTGAACACAATTTGGGTCCCAAGTCCCAAACAGGTCTGTAATCACTTGGTCATGCTTCCTCTCCACAGCATGGATTCCAAACTATCAACTAAAGATTTTCCACTTAATATGTATCTTGGATCATTTCCTTTGTAGGTGGAGGTACAAATATCCTTATGTCAGCTGGTATGAAGAACAAAACTTGTACAATCCACAGCTAAACAGGTTGATGGAGGCAAACACTGTCAGGGAATAGATGGGGGTTAGGAAAAAAAAAACCACAACCAAGAACTAGAAACAGTTATTTCAAGGCTACTTTACCAACATAGTCTTTTTTTTTTTTTTTTTTTCAAATCATGGTGAGGGTTGTTGAGAGACTAAGTGGAATCATATCTGGATACAGTATTATGATTTGAATTACTCGCATATATCAAGTGGAGAATTTAAAGTACCAGTAAGAGCAGAAATGTAAAGAAAAAGTTCCCATGTTTCCTTTCCAAGCTTTTAAAAAGGTCCTTATCCCCACCTTCTGGTGGGTCTACTTAGACAAATGAGAGATTCCAAGTGTAAAACATCCTGAAATTTGGATAAAAGCTCACATTTACAGTAGCAATGTCGAGAAGCAGATAGCTTCCCTCACAAAAATAAGCTACTATATTTTTCTTAGGCTGCACAGAACCTACTGCTTACCTAAGTACATAAATTTCTTTTGCTTTCTTGTCCCATGAACATGCATTTAAGCTTTCAGTTTCAAGGGGGGCGGAAGGTTGACCTTTCTTGTTGTAAATAATATGCCCATTAGTGACACTAGCACAGGAAGACTGCAAAACTAAGTCTCCAGGAACAGGATTTGCATTTGTCCAAGTGCTTCTTTTTGTGTGCCTCAGGCCTCTTTTTCTGTAATTCAAGTTTTCATGCACTGATTTCCACCATCACTCCCCATGGGCCAGATTCTAAACCCTTCCAACACATTCTAGGAGTCTTTCTCAGGCATTGTCCCACCTATTTAAAAGGGATCAGCTACAAAATACCAGCCATTCCTCTCGAGTTAGAACAAGATCTTTTTCTAAGCATTGAAAAATTGTTCACTTAATAAAGTTCAACTATGTAACCTAGTATTAAGTGCTTGTCTAGAAACTCTCACACTTCTACATTCAGTTTACTGTTACCAGTACAGCAGTGAAGCTATTTCATCAAAAGTTAGCTAGCACAGTAGGAGACCCATAAAGTCTTGAACAGATATGAAAGTACAAGGTATATATATATAGAGAGATATGAAACACATTAGGATTCTGAGCTCAGCAGACAATTAAGTATTAAAAGCAATTTATTAATGTAAAGCACTGAGAAGCAATCGGTTTCCTGTGGTGCTTATACCAATTCTTGCTTTTTGGAAGACTGCCTTCAGCACTGCAGAGCACTTAAATTTCAGTTGCATAAAATGTTCTGTTCAAACCTTCACATAATTCCTACTCAGCTGCAGTTCAACTGCAACATACAAGTTGGCAGTGTTTTAATTCAGAGTCTGACTGCATAAACTGTCTGAAGTTTTATATAACTCAAGTTTCATGTATCCATCAAACATAACATGGTAACAGACACCAATAATACAAACAAGCTTTTAAAAAATAGATTATCTTCTAGAAGCATGTTCTAGTTAAAGTAACTTGAAAATTAGAACCTACATCATGAAATGACAGACAGAATATGCACGCAGCAGCACCCTCTGATTTTATAATCTGCAAGAAGCAAGACTGTGATCCAGAGGAAAGCAAACAGCAAGAGGAAAAAAGCAAAGGTAAGGGAACTGTATGAATTCCAATTTCAGATGTTTTCTTTAATCCTTCTGACAAAGTAGGCAGGCATCTATCTCAAGTATTTAGAAGGAGGCCATGATGAGAACTTTATAGGGTTTTTGTTTAGACAAAATAGGTTTCAGTAGAAAACATCAGGTAATCAAGAACCAAATTCTTCGGAGGAAAAAATACTCGTTTCAAATGTCATTTTAAAGACAGACTGCATGTTCCTTCAAACTGAATTCAAAGGAGGAAAACCAGCCTCAAGTTCTGTGAAAGAATCAAAAAAGCTGGAAAATGAACCTTTGTTCTGTACCCCAAGCACACACCTTCACAGCACTTCTATATTAGGGTTTCAGTGACCCCATTTTTTGGGTTAAAGGTTTCCAAATGTTTTGCTTTTGTCCTTACAAGTAAGGAAAAAGACTCTGGAATTTTTTTTGCTAGATGCAAATACAGGAGTCTTGATGGTATCATTCCAAGGTTTTCAACTATTATTCTCCTCTGTAGATACTATATTTTCTACTGTGGTTTGGAAGATAAGGTAACAGGAAGAAAGAATGTTTATAAGTTTCTCTCAACACCCATTTCTGACTTCCCTGCACTTTCAAGTTCAACCCATTACTGCTAGCCGCATGCGGATTCAAACACTAGCAAAGCACCTTTCAGCACATCATCTCCGGCATTAATGTTCATCAAGATTGAAGTCACGCTACTTTCCATGAGGGTCTGCCTTTGCATGCTGCTTTCAGCTATGTTAAGAGTCTCTGGAGCACCCCTTGATTTACACTAGGGTCTCATAAAGAAAGTGCACCCAACCTTTGATTTTGCACAACTCTCTAAACTGTGTTCTTTGTCCCCCACTAGATATTTCCAGAATTATTGTCTCTATTTCATATGCAATACTTCCATGAGTAATTAGCCTAAGCCCTGACCATATGTTCAATCATGTGATCCCAAGATATCACATGAGAAATCTCCAGTTAATCCAGCAGGCTTAGACTGGTTATCAGGACACTAGAGTTACTTCTACAGGACAAAAGTTAAGCGGTGTAAGGCCCATTCCCAAGTCCTGAGGCCAACCGTCAGGGAGTAGCAAGAGCAAAGCTGCTCCATGAATGAGGATTAGCTAGAAGCTGAGGGTGACCACAGTGCAGGCAATGCCCTCACAGACCAAGGCCTATCTGGCAGCATCTGAACAGGGTGAGCTGAGCAGGGTGCTGGTCACAGCAACCATCAAGAGCCCTGGCCACAGGAAGCAGTAGAAACAGGTCCAGGTCTATCCAGGGAGTCAGGAGGAGAAAGAGATGGGACCAGAGCCAAAGCTAGAAAGGCTGCAACGTAAAGTCCAAGGCTACAATGTGGGTCCAAGGACAGGAATTGAGACAGGTAGACCTATGTAATTGTTCAGGCCAGGAATGAATCTTAAATGGAGCTCCTGGACCAATAAGCAGAAGGGGAGGCTGGTCACAGTAACTGAAGCCTGTTGGTGCACTTGGGGCCCTGACACAAACCGCCATGTGCTGGCCACATCTATGCTATTAAGTGATAATTAAGTTATTTCAAGGAAACTGTTAACTCTTAACTTCCAAAATGGCTACTGGGAAATGATCCCCGGGACCATGCAGACTCCCAAACTATGCCTGGAAGTTGTTAGGGGAAGTACTATTTGTCCTCAGCCAAAAGCATGTCATGGACCATTTTAACAATTCAGTTGAAAACATTAGTTCACACTACAGTGCTGGAACCCTTGCCAAAACACTATTTGATTTACAGTAGCAACACAGCCTAAGAGTATAGCATTAGATATTACACTTTCATGCTTATCAGGATTGAATTTCTCCTCGGTAGATACTTACTGACATTCGGTTGAGTGACTCAAAGCAATACATGAATTTAGGTTTTAAAGAAAACTATGACAAGCAAGACAAAACAGAAGTTTCCCTTTAAAACCAATTTAATAAATAGGCTATAAACTACTCTAGGGTCTAGCTAAATTGTACTCCTTCAGTTTGCCCCTTCTCTCATCTTTGTTACTAAATCAGGTATAGCCAACTATTTATACCACCCTACCTGGTCGAGCTGCTGGTACGTTCGCCGAGGACAACAGAATCTATTTCACCAAGTTTGCAAGAAAGCACAAAAAAGAAATCATTTTAGTCTCACTTCCTAGCTATTTGGAGGATACCATACATGGAATATAACAAGTGGAATGAGGAAAGAGTTGAGAAATGTAAAGTTGAAAAGAAAAAAGCACATGGCTAGAAGCTCAGTTCAGACAATGAGCTGCAATACACTGCAAAAATTAAGATCTAGATTCAACATAAGCAAAAACACTGCAAAAGAACACTGATAGTAATAATAATTGCTCTGTAAAACTATTTTGCAGGGCTGAAATGAAACTCCAATACATTTAGGGTGAACACTGTTGTTCACATTGCACAAAATCAGCAAGGATTAAAAATTGTATTTTATATTTAATATTCGAGTGGCAGAGTATTTAAAACTACATTCCTTAACATATATTATCTTTCCTTCTTCCCACAGCTGAAGAGCTATGTGGTACATGAGGGAGTCAGCAGATGGCACCCATGGCACTTGATACAACCAGAGCACACACATTCTGATGTCCTTTAGTTCACACACAGTGGATTACTCACAGAAAGTGTGGGTTTTTTCTGTACCAGCCAGGATTTTTCTTTATACAGTGTGAATAGTCTAAGTAGGTATTAATTAAGTTTATCTTCACTATCAAGGTGACTTGCTGCATGATTATTAGGTGCAAGGAGAGATCAGAAAGAAGTGGAACAATGCTTTTTACTTTCATAATTTTAATCTCAAATTCCACAATATTGGTGTTTTTACCCAGTTTTCAGAAGGGATGCATCTGTGTGAGAATCCCAGTTTCAAACACTCTCCTTCAACCCACCCTACACACACCTAAGATATGACCTCAAAGGAAAAAAAAACCCAACCCATATACAGATGGTGATTCAGGTGTACCGTAAAGCTCAAACACAGAAGGCATTAACGAGAATCTAAAGTTTTCCTAAAAATCAGTATCACAGAATACTGACACAAGCCATGTTTTATAGGTCTGGGGTTAATAGCAGTCCACATGCTACAACAACATGGATAAAGGATAGCTGAAGATCCTTCAAAAGCAAAGTAAGGTAGGGAGAGCATTAACTGCTAATGCAGGAGTAGAAGAAAAAGCAAGGTAGGTACCAAATATTTCAAGGAGATCGGCCTACCCAGAAACTGTATACCGCACATTTGCGGTACATATAAAACATACAAAATCCTAAAACAGTCACTGTCCTCACATGACTTTCAGCCTATGAAGAATTTTCTGAGAATCCAGCATCTGTTTGTGTTCAGACTCCACCCCTCCATTCAGATATACTACCAGGAAGTAGTTGGTGGTTGGTTTTTTATGTTGGAATAATTCTCATTCAAAGTGCAGATCTGTGCAAGACCTACTAACAGGGGAAAAAAAAAAAAAAACACACACAGAAGAGAAAGAATGGGCTGGAAAAATAAGGATTGTACTGGCAATAGAAGATACGAGTTTCAGAAAAATCTCGTCTTATTTTGTAATGTATTCAGTAAAGGTATTGATAAGGCATACATCCATCTCTTTCTGGTTTAAGTCTGACAGATAACAGATTAGGATTTACTTCTTAGACCTGAAGTACATGAAATGCAGATACATGGTTTAGACAAGCTATTTTAAATGGTTGTTTTCTTGTCACTACATAATGTCAATCTGATCATACATTTTAGGTCTATAGAAAGACTACAGTCCAATAGGGTTTTGAATAGATGATCTGAACTATGCTTCAGTAAGTTACCTCCACAAAAATTTCTCAAAATTTAAATACATACACAGGACACTGCATTTGCTATATGTAGGTCATAAACCAGCAGGGAGTCAGAAAAACTTGAGTTTCAAAACTGTACGGGTGATAGATTAAGATAATCAGTAATGGATAAAACAATTTATTTGGGAAAGATTTATTAAAAGGTATAAGCTTTATTCTTTAAATCATTTGAAACTGGAATATAAAAAAGGAAGACAAATTGTCTTCCTAAGAAACACTCCTGTACCATTTGTGCTACATGTTTCTCCCTCTAACTACAAGATAAACAGGAGCAATTAGAATGCTCATAGCAGAAGCAGCTATATTACAGAGAACACAGCAGATACAATGGACACTATGTTTAAAGAAACACCTGAAGTGAACTGGTCATAGTAACGAGGAAGATTTGTAGTTGCAGATACAAAAGATAAGGGGATTTACAGAAGGACATGGGAAGGAAGGACAGCATAACACCATTCTGTGATATATTTCTGCAGTTCCTGTTGACAGCAGCAGACTTAAAAGGAATTTGGAATTGTCCATGACCAAAACCTTTAAGTCAGACTGAGAAGCAGCCACACATTTATTCAGAAGAATAGGATCACTAGCAGATAAGAACAGAATGGGTCTAGAAGTTATTCATTTAAGTACGTATCATTATATAACCTGAATTTTCGCTTTGCTTGTTAAACAGACATTCTTAGGAGAATCCACCCAACAGCTCTGCAAAGGCAAGAAAGTGAAAGCAACCATTGACAAAAGAAAGTAAACTTGCTAATGTATATTAAACATGTTTGATATGGCACAGGAGCCAGCCTCTGGATCAGGGGTGTGTCAGTGCTCTCAGTTTGTATATGGCCCTGTCCCAGGAACTGAAGGAAAACCAAATAAAAATAACTCCAGTTTCCAAACTGGCAGAAGGCTGATCTAGATAGCCCTGTGGCTTGATGCAACACAATCTCAGCCATGTGAAAAACCCATTCCCTTCACTTCAACATTGGTGGTATTTCAGCCTGAGTGAACTGACTGTATTTTCAGTCAGGGATACCATGGACTCCAGCTGTTAAATGCAAAAAAAAAAAAAAAAAAAATAAAACAAGGCTTTCAACAAGAAATATCTTGAGAAATAGATAAACAATCACCATTCAGAAGTCATGGAGAATAAAAACAGAAGAGACATTCATTGCTTGACTTTATCATGGCTTTTAGAAGTGCACACCAGTCTGTTATTGAAGCCTTAAAAACAGGGGCCAACTCCCACTCAGTAAGGGGCTGGTAGCTCATTTCCTCAGCATCTTATAATGTTTTCAGTTTTGTTCTTCCTTTGTAAGCCAGCCACACACTGGAAACATGGGGATGAAACTATCAGATTTCTCCACAATATTAGTTCCAGCAACATTAAATGCAAAATTTCTAAATGATCGCATGCAACAGTCTTACAATGTCTTCGTGCTTTTTAGACTAACTGCAAAAACAATTAAAGACAACACATACTGATTTGAATCCACCCTGCTGCAGTGTCATAGATGCCTTCATTACTCTCTTGCCAGGGATACTGTAATTCTTTTCCCCATCCTACCGTCATCTTAACTTCCAGCTCATTAGTCTCTATCACATGGAAAAGGTTTCTCTTACCCTCTGAGACATACACATTACTTCCACCATCTCTCCAATGCCTCTGCTTCTGTATTAAGTTTCAAAGCCCAGTACAAAAGTCATGTAATTTATGCAGTGTAAAGTGTCCATAAAATGCAATCAAATTAGAGCAAAAGAACCTACAGTTAAAAGTAATCACATTAAAGCAAGACAATAAAAAAAGTACAAGATACATTGGTTTTAAAACCATTCATGCCACAGGAGACTAAGAATTTGAACAAATACCTCAGCTGACAGAATGGTATAGTTTATGAGCAGATCTCTTGCCTGAGGATTGGATCTGAGAACACAGTCGTCGAGAAATCTTTGCAGTATTGCAGCAAATGCTAAAACTTCCATCAACCACGAAGAAGCATGAATTTATCTGGCACAGAAGAAAACATGTTTTCAAATGCACAGAAGTAATTGATAATTCATTTCACCCTTGATTCAACTCTGAATAAGACCTCTCACCTTTGTGCTCAAATCTATTGCAGAATTTGTCTTCATCAATGCCACAATTTTAAAGCTACTGTCTCTCTCTTCTCCCACCTTCCCAGTATCCCTCATTTTCTAAAACTACATTCCTTTTCAAGCATTACTTTTTTTCCTACCTCTATTAAGCATTATTTCATTTATTAATTACATTAAACTCTGGTGCAGTGTTCTTAACATATATTTTGTATGAAACATTTGAGAAATTCCCTTAAATAACTGGTAATTTTTGTAAACTTACTGTTTTGAGCGTGATTAAGCCAGAATGTAGCTTCTGTAAGTGCAATGTCTTTATGCATTGGTAATGAAGGCTGACCTTCATTTAGAAGCCTTTTCCTTGGGCCAGAAAACTGATATCAAAACTTGTGGATGGATTAGGACCTCTGATGGTATTAAAATAAGGAACAGCTGCTGCCCTAACCACATTAGAATGGCTTTACTGCACTTTTGATTACTATCAGCTAGAAAAACAGTATTTTTGTTAACTTCAGAATGACAGTTTGCTGGAGGGAGAAGGGGAAAACTGTGTTTGATTATTAGCAGATAAGAACTTCCTAGTGGAACAAACCAAAGACTTTTCTATAGACTACATAAGGGCAGCTTTTTCCTTTGAAAGATGTAGCTCTTGCTTGTGTCAGCAGATACTGGAAGGGTTGACTTCCTGCTTTAATACGCACTGTGCCAACATAAAAGCTTCAATTACATGCAAGGAAGTTCCTGTAGAAATCACTGCTGTGGTTTATTCCAAGTGTGACCTGGTGTCTATCTTCTTGGCTTTACATTGCTTTACAAAAACATGCTACACCTTAGATTGCCAGACAAGAAAAAAAAGCAAAAAAAAACCCAGGAGTAACACTGGTCAAGAATAGCAAGTATCACCAGTTACAATAAATCAAACCCTCTCAAACTTGGTAAATGGGAAATGGCATAAAATTGCATGGAGGGATTGCTGCTAGGTTCTCTTGCTTATCATGTCAGAAAGCAACATATCTGGCTATCAACCTGGAAAAAAAAGGCTCAGTATTCCACATACAGACAAACTCTCAAATATTTTCAAGCAGGATAACGAGAAGGAAAAAAACCAACAAAACTTCTCTGCCAGCAGAAGTCCTTGGTTGAACTCCGCATCCCAGCTAACACTGGTAGCGAGTTCACAGGGAAGGCATACTAGCCTCAGTGTTCCAGGCCAGATCTCAGCTTCCTCAAAGATCAAAAGACATTTGAGTCCAGGAACTTAGTTCAACCTATTACAGGAGGTAGACAACTGCAAAGTGTAATCTTAATCTAAATTTGTGCAGTGTTTAGGGATATCTAAATCAGATCTACCCACAGTTTATCCTACAATGTCCACTGGGCAACAGAATGATTCTTTACTGACTTCAGATAAAACCTTGCAATTCCCTCTGGCTCCCAGAGCCTATGTTTTCTCATGCCACAACAGAAGGTCCTCATAAACCTTGGCATGGATTTACCAACACCTTTGTTAAAACATCTTATTATTCAAAACTCTGTATATTTTAGCAGAATTGATAAGAAAATGATATTCCTGTACAAAAAAATTGAAGTACTTACCCTGAATGGTCCTTTCCCAGGAAAGATTTCCCACCCACCCTGGTTTCTTGAGATAATGCGTTCCCTCTAGACTGCAGAGTAGAGCATGACCACAGAAAGCCAACACTAGAAGAATTTTTCCATAGTTGCTCTTAAGGAGAAAAGTACATTTCCAAATTTAAAAAGCAGACAGTAGCTGCTGTCTTGTGTGTTCTGGAAAGAACATTAATCAGTTTATTTTTGTAGTTTACAAACAACTAGTATAGTTAGATGCTTTGAAGCACTATTCCAAATTTCAGCTGCAGCAAATACAGGCCTACCTTTAACCCAGCTGGTCTTTTGCCAGGCACGTTCTCCCATCGAAACAAGGGCATCTGTGCTACCAAGCTCCCTGTGCACGGATGGGAAAATAACCTTAAGTGGTGTATAAATTATTAGACAGCATCCACATTACAGACAGTGGCGTTTCAGGCCCAGAAATACTTGTTACTTTTTTTTGGTTGGTTGGTTGAGGGTTTTTGTTGCTTTAAAAAAACTCAACACATTTTCAGAGCAGGACTTGAACATTGATGGAATTGAGGAATATTTGGAGCTTGGTAATTTCCTGGATGCCAACAGGATAACTGTGGCCAGGTATACCTTCTACTTGCATGGGATGAAGTGGGCATATGCATAGATTCAACTTGACCATACTGTTTCAGCTGCACAATCTCGGTATGCCCTTTGTGTTTCTTCAAAGACTATCAAATCATAAGGCTTATGCATTTTTCCAGAAAGACAGTAGAAATGCTGAAGCCTTTCAGTAACACCCAGAACCACCGAAGAGGGAAGACAGAAGGAATGCCTAAACCAGACTAGACTAACGACTCCTTACAGTTCCATTAGAAATTCTGCAGATCACCTCAGAGAAAATTAGTGTCAGACCCTATATATATATACATAAATACATGAGCTGCCTTTAGTACCACTCTGTAAGTTGTCTTGTTAACAGCAACAAGAGCAACCTCAAGTAATCTCCCTATATATATATGTATTAAAGTTCTGAATATGCAAACCACACCAATTAAACGAATTCATTTTCTTCCCCCAAAGCAGGATGAACACCCAGTAGATCCCAATGTCAAGGTTAACTTCGCTACTGCCCTTTCTCTAGCAAAACCTCAGCTCCTTACTGTTACTGTGGTTCTACAGTTCTAGAGAGTTCCAGACACTCATATGCTTTGTGGATCTTAGTGCCAGTCATGTTTAGATAGCTCATATGATACAGTATGTCCAACTGCATGAAGTAACTGCTTTTCTTATCTGAGCTCCTCAACGTAACTCACAAATGACCTGTGAATAAAGCACAGAAACGACAGCTATACAGAGGAGCTGTTATGCCAGCATCCCATTCCCCATTCCATGTGTGAATACATAGTTGACTAACAAGGTCCAGCAGCTTTACCATAGCAAGTAAACTAAGGTAGGTTTATGAATGACAAATATCAACAGCTCTTTTAGGTTGTAGAGAGGACTTAGATAACGCAGCTGGAAAAGCTGGGATTATCCAGCAGTCAGATGAGATCTCAGATGCAGAGCATGGAAGTTCATAGGTGTTTTCAGCTGAAATACTGTATTGCACTGATAGGGTTCACAAAGAAAGTATTTGAAATGAGTTAAAGAATAAATGCCATGGAAAATGAAATTTTTAGACTGCATACTTCTCAGAGCAAGAACAGCTTCCTATAGCTATATTTTAGTGCCTCCATGATCATACAAAAAAGTAGTCCTTAGATGTCTGTAAACCACCACCCAGGGAAGAGTGCAAGATAGGATTCCCAGAGGGCAGCTATGATTCATGAAGTGCTGCAGACTTTCTTTGCAAGCTCTCTGCACCTAATAAAATAAAAATACATATACAGTATATAGTGAAGAAACACTTCAATTTTTACAGAATGACAGGGAATAACATTCACCCCATTTATAAAGCAGAACAAAACAAGTAGGTGGAGATTCCAGAGCACAAGGCACAGTCTGCTTCAAGTGGCAGTTTCTGATAATGTTATCATATCAATGGACAACAACCTTAAAAGGTAGAAAAAATGAAAGTAAAACAAAGCAACAGCAAGTGTACCAGGAAGGCAGAATGAAGCCTGCATTCCTTTCCAGCCTTGGAGCAGTGACTTCATCTTTGCTAGGGTGACCTTCCACTGGGCCCAGGCTTGAATACTAATATTAGCCTAAAAAGAAGTGTGCCACCCTCTAAATATAATGATGACTCAACACCTAGAGGCTTCAGTGATGTAATATGACCAAAGAGGTTCTGACTTCACAATTTAAGTTTTTAAAAATGAAGTCAAAAGGAACAGATCTTCCCCTGCAGAAATAAAGCCTGCCTCCTAGAGCATCTCCTTGAATTAGCCTGTAGGAAAAGGGAACCAAAGAAACATTTCACACATGGCAGCAGACACGCCGGCTCCACTTTAAAAGGAGCACTGAACAGACACACTTCAATTATATGCTTCAGAGTCAAAGCATCAGTAGAAAGTTTCAGTTCCAGAATTAACACATAAAAGTTAAAGACAACACAGCAGACCACTGAACAGTCCAGTGTCTTTTACTGCACCTTAAAAATAAAAATAGCAGCATGAAGATATGCTTTGTTGAGAAAGCTGAATGCAAGTACAAAGGAAAAAAGCTGTTCCAAGGAAGGCTACAGAGTTCTCAAAGCATCATCCTTGGACAAATATTCCAGCATTCACTTGAGGTAGCCTTAAATCTTTTTCAAGGCGCAAGCTCAATAATACATCTTAAAAAAAAAAGTCAAAGGAAGTCTAACATGGGCTTCTGTAGTAAAAGTAAGTAGTCATCCAACATATGTAAATAAAGTTGTAATGTGAAAGAATCCCTTATGAAAATAGTAACTGTTTTCATAATAAAGTCCCTCCATTACAGTAGGATTCTCTTTTCCATTGACTTGTTAGTTTGACTTCTTTTCTCCTCCCTTCCCCACTCCACCTCCATTCAGCTCACCGTTCAGGAAATGCATTTTTAATCACTTTCATTCCCCAATCTTGCATTCACAGACTGACCCTCCTCATCAGAAGAACCAGGATACACTTCAACATATGTTCACAGAATCACAGATTGGTGGAGGCTGGAAGGGACCTCTGGAGGTCACCTCGTCCAACCTCCCTGCACAAGCAGAGCCACCTAGAGCCAGCTGCCCAGGACCATGTCCAGACAGCTTTTGAATACCTCCGTGGAAGGAGACTGCACCACCTCCCTGGGCAACCTGTGCCAGTGCTCAGTCACCCTCACAGTAAGAAAGTGTTTCCTGATGTTCAGAGGAAGCCTCCTGTGTTTCAAGTTTGTGCCCGTTGCCTCTGGTTCTGTCACTGGGCACAACTGAAAAGAGCCTGGCTCTGCCTTCTTTGCACCCTCCTTTCAGGTGTTCATACACACGGATAACATCCCCCTGAGCCTTCTCTTCTCCAGGCTGAACAGTCCCAGCTCTCTCAGCCTTTCTTCATTGGAGAGATGCTCCAGTCCTTTCATCATCTTAGTGGCCCTTCGCTGGACTCTGTCCAGCATGTTCATGTCTTCCTTGTTCTGGGAAGTCCAGAACTGGACAAATGTTTGGTCACTGTATTTTCTCATGCAGAAATAATAATATCCTCTATTGGTTTGAATCACATTGGCAAGCAAAAACACTTAATGGACTTTGGCTATCATTTCCTAGGCAGCTCCACCATAACTAAAATGATCAGAAATGGATTAATCATTCTTTATCTGAAATACAACTATCAAGTTTAATAGATGCTCCTTCCAATTTGAGCCAAAATAGTGGAAAAAAGAGCATACAGCCTCTAAACAGCTTGAGGAAACACATCCTTTCCTCATGTAAGCATATTCTAATAGTGACAGTTTTGTGTAAGCACCTCCTGAAGCATTACAGCATCTGAAGAAACCATCTTGAGAGACAAAGATGCTTCACTTTGACAGTGCTTACCAGTTTCAGCCTGAAGGAAATTACACAGTCACATTACAGAAAGGATGATTTTACAAAACAGTGATATATGCATAACAAAAGCACAGCAAAAGGGTTACTATCCGGAAAGCCTGAGGGTTATGTGTAGCAATTAACTGTTAAACACACACATATCCACCCTTAGGAATTATCAGAGTCATGCCCTTTGGCTCACCACCACAATTGCTTTACCAGGAAGGATAAAAGGAGCAGAACCTCCCATTCAGTCACACTATCAGACGAAAATAACAGTCTCAATTTTGCCATATCTTGCTCACGTAAACAGTCCCATCAGTTTTTCCAAGAGACATATGGCAAATCCTAGGGTTTAGGAGTAATTTTATTTTTAGCTTCTTTACAATAAGACTTCCATAACCCAACCAAGTCCATGCTGCATACTCCAAAACACCAAAAAATCTGCCCTTACCATTAACAGGTTATACACCAAAACAAATGATCAGAACACAGGACAGCGATGGGAACACAGCTGAATGTGATCCCAGCTTTGCAACAGGCCTGTTGGATAATCTACTTCTCCACGCCTTTATTCTTCCTTAAAAATTTAAGAGCTCAGTATTTTCTAGTCACATTCTAAAGAAGGTACAGTTTCGTTTTCTGTATGAAGAAGCAGTCTGTTCATCATGGGAGTGGAGATAAGCAGAACCATCTCCCTTCAGTTGTAGCAAGCTGTTACTGCACTGAAGCTGCTAAACCATCCTGTGCAAATCCTTAAATGCCCAGATTATCCACCCAGCTATGCAGGGCATTCTCCTGACCAAAGTAGAGGTTTCTTTCCAAGAACACAGGTATGAAAGGTAGGGAAATTTTTTTTGACCAGATGCTCTGTTACTGTAGCAAAACCAGATGTGTGTAGCTAGTACTAGTCTACATTCCCCCTCTCTTCTGCCAGTGCTTAAGATCAGGCAGTCGCTCCTGAGCAGCTTCCTCTAAGCCAGATGGCAACACTAGTCTTCAGATCCCAGGGCCCACAACTCTTTATACTCACTCTGTCTATGTTGAGACATTAGGGCGCCAGCCAGGAGAAAATTCAAGCCTGGCCTGATACAGTTTCTCTGTCTGTAAAGGCCATGGCCTTGAGCTGCAAGAATTCCTCACCTTCAGAAAATGAAGGTGCAAACTCAGGCTTCCTACAGATGTCATCATCACTCTTGGTAGGCAGCACGGAATCTTTTCTAAGAAGTGCTGTACAGCCACATGATATTGGTGAAAGGGTATATCTGATACAGGATGCAGTAAGACCAGACAAAGCAAACAGCTTATCCACAGTGCAGGTATGCAGTGCAGCCAAGTGTTCCCTCAGGGTCGCTGCAAGCCCATACTCAAGCACAAACTGGAATTTACCCTACATCTGATACAAAGTAGTTAAATGCCTTCAAATTAAAACAAAAATATTTAAGGCATTTGCTTTTAAAACCTATCTTTAGTGAGGATATTGCTTAGATATTTGTGTGTTACAAGTTGAAACTTACAGTTCAGCCTCTTAGACACTTCAGGTAATATAACTGTAAAGCTGTCAGCATGAATTCTTTACATTAACACTGTTGCATGCCAGAGCCACTCAGAAGTTAATATATTTAAATATTATTTATGCAGCAAGTTCACACATCAAATCAAAACCATTTACAATTACAGGTTTCTCTGGCTTTCTTTACTAGCTAACTTGTAACTTCCAAACCAATCATACCTCCATTTTCCTCCTAAAAGTGTAGGTCAGGAGTAAAAGTCAAAAATATATTGCAAAAACTTCACTTCCTGTAGAACGGATAACACAATGAAACTACTATAGATATAACCATTACTGTAGTATGTTCTTTAAGAGTTTAGTATACCATTACAGATACATTGGCTCAATATATAATTGAAGATATGATTGTTAGCACCATTTATTAATTGTGATTGTGTGAGATTTTAAACTTTAGCTTAGTAACTTGACAATATTTCATATTGAATTCATGTGTGCTCTTATCCTGCAGCAACAGTTAATAATAGAAAGGATTACGGGTATTAATCAACTGGGAACACAAGTACATGTTCTACAGGAATAATAAAAGTTATAATCAGCTCCCCAGGTCCTTGGATTAATGAGAAATCTGAAGGTAATCCCATCTAGTTAAATATAGACTTACGGGAGTAACTACTTACCTGCAAACAGAGCTGTTCAATCCACGTCATTGACAGATAGTTTACAGACATGCACATGGAACAGAATATCCACCTCCACAACCCAGCTGCTATTCTTAAGACACATCCTTAAGTTCTGCAAGTCTTTGGGGATTGCTATCCCACATACTTACATAATCACCCATTCCATTTTCTAACTAAGCCATCAGCTAAATACTAGAATACAGCTCTCAAAAGGGAAAGCTCGGGAGCAAGTAGGGATAGAATCTCTGCAGGATGAAGAGAGATTCTCTAATTCTAGGCAGGCTTCTCTTTTCTTCCTTCAATACTGACTTTCAGACCTCTTCAACTTTAGTGAAGTTTGTTACCAGATGGTTATAAAATTCCACAAAATGGCACAACATAAATGCATGATGCTTATTAGCAAAAGGACTTAAACACAATAAAATGGTGCACTGTTTTCCAAGATTGCAATTTAGAGTGTAGGATTTTTTATTTATATACAAATACGACCATTTTATTTAGTGCTATGGTATGAACTTTTATTTTCTTTTAATCTGTATTACTCAAACATACAAAATACATCATTATGGAAGACAAAGATGTCTAAAAAATTAAACGCAAACAATATCACTTGTGCAGCCTCAACAGATACCACTTTCAGTACCTGTAACAGGAAGCCTGTACCCTTAGAAGTCGTGTTTTCTTTCCCTTTCATCTGGTAATTTCTCCACTAAAGACCCTTTGTCCATCCTGGCCAGCTTTGGTCCCAGTGAATCTGTAGATTTATCTGGAAACCTCCTCAACCAGTTCCAGCCAAAACCCACTTTACCACTGCCAGCTTGTTTCCAAATTGAAAATTCTGGACAAGACACTCAAGTAGCCTCTGATGTGCCTATAACAATTAGCCTAGACTAATTTAATCAGACAATAAAGCCCCAAGCTATCAGTTTTATATTCCTGACACCTCCATCAGGAAGAATAATAGGCTAAGAAACAGGAACTGAACACTTCCTGCAGAAGTTGAATTTTTTTTTTTTTTTAATTTTAAGAAGAAATTGTTTTCAACATTGTTTTAGAATAATTGCAGAGTTAAAAATATTCTCATGCAGTTCCTCTTGTCTTTGTTCTCACTATCACTCATTTTGGATTTTCCAGTTAAAATAATATTTCAGATAACTTAAAACATTTGAGATGTTTTCGCTCTCTACAACTACCTGAAAGGAGGTTGTAGAGAGGTGGGCATTGGTCTATTCTCCCAAGTTACAAGCAATAGGATGAGACAAAACGGCCTCAAGTTGTACCAGGGTAGGTTTAGATTGGATATTAGGAAAAATGTCTTCACGGAAAGGGTTGTCAAGCACTGGAACAGGCTGCCCGGGGAAGTGGTTGAGTCACCATCCCTGGAGGTATTTAAAAGACGTGTAGATGTGGTGCTTAGGGACATGGGTTCAGTGGTGGACTTGGCAGTGCTAGGTTAACGTTTGGACTCAATGATCTTAACGGTCTTTTCCAACCTAAACGATTCTATGAGAAAATACAAGAAAGGCAGCCTCCCATCATAGGGGTATATGATCAGCAAGTGGGAGAAACTTTCGCATGTTCAACTTTGCCACCTCCATCATGACTGCAACTACGGTTGCTATGAAGACACGTACCCACCTTTCAGTATTCTGCAAATCTGAACAAAAGAAAAACATTTTTGTTCATCATAGTTGACAAAAAGGCTTTTAAGCTCTTGAAAAAAACATAATGGCAGTGTTGTCACCTTAGAAAGAATTCATATTTGCGATCCAGTTTCTTTGTACAAGACAGATTAAACTGTTTCATTGAAACTGCAATAAACACAAACATAAGGCATATGTTTCTCTTACATTAAAAATACGGAAACTGTACCTTACTGTCTTCATCTTCAAACACAGACTGGTGAACATTACAAGCAAAGAGAGAATTCGGGAGATCGTTGAAGTCAATTATTTCATGAAAATCTTCCTCTGCAAAACATCTCTTTAAATCGTTGTCTCCATTTATAGAGTAGAGTAAGAACTGTCCTCCATCCTCCGGGATGCAGCCATAGTGACCAAGGCCTCGCATTCCAAAGAAGTATGAGTCTCCCCTCATCCCTGGCAGCATAGAGAAGAGAGACACAGTTACACTACGCTTTTAAAACTATCACATACACAACCCAGAAATCCTTAGTTTGGGGACTTAGTTTGTATAAAGTATATTTCACACTATGTTAAGGCAAAAATTGACCTCTGAAACAGGGCACTAAGACTAGTTTTACCAAGGCTCAAATAGGAACTTGCTTTAGTTTAATTTATTAGCACAGAAATGACCTAACCATATCAACACAAGCTGCTGAACACAACCAGAAGCAAGGCATTACTTAAGTGCCCCTTGCCCTAAAAGAAAATACTATGTTGTATTTGGGTTTAAGAGAGTCATGTTTGTTACCGAGAAGGCAGGTTGGTGTTTCTGAGCTTGCAGTCAGCTTAGAGAGAAAGTGTAATGCACTGGATAAGAAGAAAATGAAAATAACTTTTTAAATTTATACCAGGCATCAACTCAAAGAAAAAAAAGACCTTGTTGGAAAGTAACATGAACACTGAATCATCAAAAAAAACAGTACAACAAAGACACATCACTATTACAAAGAATAAAGCCAATTTTTTCTACAGTTTAAGGACAGAACGTACCCTGTTTTTCCATGCCCATTAGCAATTTCTTTCTTTGCATCTTAATCACATTAGGAAACAAATAAAAAAAAGTGAAGGGAAGAGTGGACTCAAGAGATGATTCTCACCACTTTTGAGGAAAATCCTGCTGACTTTGGAGCCTTTACCCCAATTCCATCAGAGTAGAAAGATAATTTTAGGACACACTGAACGACATAGAAGTAACAAGCCCATACATCAAACAGTATCCTTACTGTTGATACAAGACTAAACTTCATACCAGCCAAGCAGAGTAAGTAAAGGTCCAATTAATTACCAATGTGCTCATTAGTATAAATTCAGGTATTTATCCTGGGTAGTGTAGACAATCCTTAGTACAGGTGTATTAGACATCAACCTATAACCTCTATAGAGCTCCAGTAAGCTGACTCGAAGCTATGCAGAGGAATAATTACTTCTCTTATATTTTTGTTTCTTTCAATAATAACACATAATCATTGGCTGCTTTTTCTCCTCATAACATAACGAGTTAGAGAGTTACATAAACACAGTGTGCTCCTCTGTTTCAGATTTGCCCTTGCTCTATTGCGTACTTGCTATTCTCTATAAATAGTTGTAAATATTAGTTCAAATACACTATTTAGGACTACTGTCCAAAGTTAAACCCTATGGGCTTATTTAGACTTAATCTCAGTAAAGCAAAGCTAAATTATGGAGTTAATTTGCCATGCCTGTGCCTTTCATATAACCTCATTTCTGCCGCAGCTCTGAAATGACATTCGACCGATGACAGAGCACATCATTCCATAACCTTACATCACAGAAATGTCAGTAATTGTTATTGCTTAAGTCTCCGGGCTAACGACAGAAGTCCTCAAGAAAACAAACTAAAGTCATGCTCAAAAGTATCAGTTTGGAGCACTGAGTCCACACTTACCACACTCCCAGGTCACGTGATAGAGACAGATTTATTACCCAGTATTAGTCAGAACAACTAAGGTTGGAAGGGACGTGCAGAGGTCATCTAGTCCAAACCACAAGGTCAGATCAGGATAATTCAGGACCTTGTCCAGAGGTAAACGTTGTACAGCCAGATCACTCATAGTGCGTATAATGATCTGCAGAGAGCTGGTAGGTCACAGGATCTTAGCTGTCCTCCTTTTCCAGGTACTAAAATACGTTACACAGCTAAAAACAGAATAGTTTCCTAGTCCTGTATTCTATGCATGTCATTTATGAGGGAGGGATTTAAAACGAACAAGGATGCAGTGTTGTAAGGAAGCAGGTGTAATGTGAAAGCCTCAGGCCAATTACCTTGTTTTTACTGTGTCAACCTGACAACAGGTTTTTAGACTATCAAATACACACT
Source organism: Oceanodroma leucorhoa (assembly GCA_030449065.1). NCBI lineage: Eukaryota > Metazoa > Chordata > Aves > Procellariiformes > Oceanodroma > Oceanodroma leucorhoa. The sequence goes on along the minus strand of JASVER010000055.1, from coordinate 4,091,532 downwards.
AGTATTTTCACCACCACAGTCTGGCATTAGCACAACTATCTCCCAACTAATTTCAGTTTAGGAATTTAATTCTAACTATGAAAAAAAGCCTGAAAAAATGACAGAGGAGGTGGCTAGAACTTCAGCAGTATACATTAGTGTACAGGAACTCCATATCACAGCAATATTACCTCTGCTATTTGAACCAACTCACTTAAGCCTAGTATTAGCATACATTTCAGTGTAATCATACCCAGTTAAGTACTATAAAGAAATCTTCACAGGAGCCACTACTGGGGAAGAAACTTAAAATTCAGAACATATCAGAATGTAGCAGAATATATTAATAGATCATTTACTCCAAATGCAATCATCTCTAAATGTGTTTGCCGTCAGGTCTAGCCTGTGTCAAAATTAGATTCATTGCTTTCATGTTTATGAAAATAAATCTCAAGCCTGGTATGTTACAAAATGTAACTTACATAGCAGAGAAGACTTTTGCCAGTGAGTATGAAATATCTCATTCACAACAGTCAAATTACTTGCAGTCAGTGAAGATACTGAGTATTTTATAGTCACATTGGGTAAAACCCTTCTTCCCCCACAAGCATTAAGCTTGAAGAGTCCACTCAGCAGAGAGGAATGTTTCAAAGCCAACTTTACAAGCTGATACTCAAAAGTTGTAGGAATTTGGATTATGAATTAACACTCAATAAGCATTTTAGTGAGAAGAGAGGAGATTAGACAGAACTGAGAGTAGTGAAGTTTAAGATCTCAAGAATGTCCTAGGCTATAACAAAATAGGAATCTGCTGGCTGAATGTAACTTGGAATCAAAGTAGAGTAAGAGAGGCAATACAGTACATTGATTTGTTTTCCATACACATCTCTAATTACATTAGCTGATTTCTTAAGTTGTACTTTTTAGTCTAATAAATAAGCTTCACTTTCACAGTAAAGTATGGCAGTAATGTTAAAGACAACTTCATGGCAGCTAACAGATTTCATGCATCCTGTTCAACAATGCATAACAAAGCTATTAGGGTGTGCAGAGAAGTAAAGAATCTCAATATTATAGAAAGAATGCAGACAGGTTTCTTCACTAAACTGTTTATTTTTTTCTCCTGGGAGAGCTATATTATAAGGTACTAGATAGGAAAGGAAGCTTTTAAGTTAAGAATTAAGCAAAACCACTATGACAAGCAACAAAAAGAACAGGTTTTTAAGTTACAACCACGAAGTTCAGGTTTTTAACCATCTTAGTTGGCAGTAAGGAAGTGAGCATACACTATAGCAGGCAATTCTACAATATATAGGCTTCAAAGTTCCATCTGAGATTAGAACTTAATAAATACTCTTACATTACGCGACAGTAGTTTTGCTCTGCTAAGGCTATTTAACAGGAAAGCTTGCTCCTTTTTTCAGTCAATTCTTGAGACAGATTTGCTCAGTGGGACTTGGGTATTGGCCAAGTCTTCTTAAGAAAGTCACTGTCTTGCATGCCTTTTGACCATCTTTTTCAAGACTTGCAGGTGGTAGGTGGGTATGTATACACACACATGCCTCTTCTACACTTAAGATATACCCAGAATTCTGATTAGTCTTCCCTCCACTAGCAAGTCAACTAACAATACCCTGATTATTAAATCCTCTGCCCAATTTAAGATGGGATCTGCACAGTTAAGAACATCAGTATGGAATAACTATTGTATAGCAAAGTAAAATTTGTGAAACAAGGGCCACATACTGCACAATATTAAGCACAGCACCACAACTAAAATAGAAATCTCACTAATAAAAGACATATATGGTCCCCAAGAGAAATAAACTGCCTATGAGCCTGAGCTCAGTGATAATCAGAGAGGACAAACATACTTGAATCAACAATGTTTGTTAGCACACTTCAAGCCCTTGGGCTGTAAGTTCAGACTCTGACTGGACAAACTAGCGCTTCTGCCAAAAGATGCAACATAATCTGTCATGCACCTCAGGCTTCTCACTTCCAACACCAGTCACTTCCTACACAGAGACATGCCCCACACTACCTTTTGTAGTGGAGAAAGCATCTCCTGCTCCAATTCATGGCACAACCACACAAACTGATTCAGTTAAAGGAAAAGACCAGGCCTAAGGAAAAAAATTTGGGTTTAGCTCCATTAGGCAGATAATTGACCCGATTCATTTCATAGCTACGTAAATGTTTGTAGCAAACAGAAAAAAGTGGGCAAAGCTTTTTGGGAACGGACAGGCAACAGCAGAGGTTAGGACTGTACTTTCCAGCAACTAATCTACTTAAAGTATTCATGAAATTATAGTCCGAGTTTTCACAGCTCTGCATGAACTTCATAATGTCACCATATCAGATGTTATTTTCAGCCAGTCACGAGCTGGAATTCTTACTTTTTCCCTCCATTATTTATTGTGTTAGACATATATAAAACAAATCATAACTACATATCCTTTATTATGACCATCAAACCTTATGGCCATGTGTTGGTTGTGTTTTGTGGGTTCTTTGAATTTACTTGGTCACTTCAAGCAGTCCTCTGTCAAAAAAATGTTCTCTTTCCAATTCTTCTACTAATTCAGAACAAAAGAATTTACATTTCAAATCCCTTAAAACAATTAATTCTAAATCATGTATAATCCATGAACTGGATTGCCATATAAAATATACACAATTCAAAGTCATCTTTTATGTAACTATAATACAATCACTGGCTCACATTGCCATTTATATTAAAGCTCCTTTCCACAGCTTCTGAAAAAATAAGTTAAATTCCCCCCTCTTATGGTCCCTTTTATATTATCAAAAAAAAACCCCAACCATAGAAAGACGTCCACATAAGGGTAAACCATACTCATCTTACTTTTAGAAGGTAAAAGTTCAAATTGAGTTGTGCCTTTGCTTCTCCCTCTCCAGATCAGGAAATTTTTCAAATACTTAAGATACCAGAAGTTGTCATACAGAATTTCAAAAGAAGTGTCAGTGCCATAAAAATAATACAGTAACACTAAGGCATCATCCAGCACCAATATTGATGCTAAATTAATTCACCAATATCTTAACTGGGACCACACTAGTAAACTCTGTAGCAGGATTGTTCCCTTTGGAAGACTGAGACATAAACAAACCTGAGCCCAAGTTCATGTAACCTCCAGTTAATGCTGATTCCTTGCCACATCGGTTTATCCCCTTTATATAAAGTTCACCCATATGTAATCCATGTTCCTATATTATTTCTGAATTTAGTGTAGGGTTTTGGCCCTAAACTTTCAAGTCAGAAAATACAGTACACAGAATAGAGTACCCCGAGAGTGCAGTACTATTAACCCTTGGAAAACCATAGCAGCCACTACCCATCCAGACCCTATGCAGAATCTCCTTGTCACTTCTTTTGTGCAATTCATATACACAATTTGCATCACTTGACACTGACGTCAGTTATTTCAAATTTCTCCTCCTGTGGTCAAGGGATGCAAGAGCTTGTAATTTGTGATAGTTGAAAACATGAAGCAGACACCCTTCCAACTGCAACAGATTAGGCTGTGTCAGTGTTCAACCCTGTAGATACTGTAACCAAAAGCCCTGTAGAGATTCCAGGTGGGAGCTAAGTATTCATTCTGTCACCTCACTATTTTTAGGCATGATACACCTCTAATTAAAATTAACAGAGACCAGCAGAAAATTATATTCATTGTCAAATAGCAACACCTTACTGAAGTTTCTATTTGAAAAGTTGTTATCAGAAAGTATTGCTTTCCTAGTGTAAAACTGAAAGGGCAAATACGTACAGCTTGTTATGATGTTAGACCCCTACAGAGCAAAGAACTTCAGCTGAAATTTTGCTGAAGGAAGACAACCTGAGCACATGAAGTGTTTGAATGGACCAATGCCTTATATATCACCGAGCACATACGGATTTATCCACTGTTTTTATGGAAACTAATAAGGCATTTCCTTGGTGACCGTTCTCCTGTCTTAAGAGTTTTTAAAGAGTCCCTGAGGGACAACAAGAAACAGGCACATATCTCTTGAAATTGCTAGGAAACTTTACTTTTTTTTTATTAAACACTGCTTGCCATGACAAACAACATGACTAAAAATAGAATAAAGCAAACAATGTTACAAATAGAAGCTTTAAATTTAATCACTATAAACCAGAAGTATTATTGAGCCCTGAGTGCAAACCTGGAAACTGTAATCTACAGGAACTAAGAAAATTTGGGGAAAAAAAACAAAGCAAGAAAAGTTGCAGGTTTTTTTCTAGAAGGGTCCAGAAAAAGTGTAGGGATTCCACCTCTGCTCCTACTATAAAAACCAAACCCAAACCAACAACTTTTACCATAATTAAAACCCACTGAGTAAGATTTTACTGAAACAATCAGTTTTTACTTAAACTAGTCACTGACTTAATGAAAGCAGAGTCACCAATTTCTGTAGTGTTAGCCTAAGGATACAACTCCTGCTGAAGTCAACTGGACCCACACTGAAGACTTTGGCAGAAGGCACGAATATAACAGGGAAGTTCAGATAGTAGCAACCTACTGAAATTCCATTCCATTCTGCAAAATGAACACTAGAGATTAGTATTATTTTTATATAGTGCTAATTCGTCACTACAGAAAGCTCCCATGGACTTAAATGGAGACATTTTACTTATTTAGAAAGAGCAGAACAGGACCTCATGTGACAGGATTAATGAACCGCTGCAGTCTCTAAAGCAATATAGACTACGGTCACCCCTTCCCTTAACCTTCACCCCTGCATCCCCCATCGGGGCAATGAGTATTCCCATTACAGTAATTAAATTTACCGGGACAGTGAAGTCCACTCACATCTTAACTCCAATTTGGTTATCATCACACAAAAATAGCATCAATCTCCACTATTTCCTCTTACAGAAGTGGCAGATATGAGGAAGAAGATTTTATTTTTTTATTTAAATGCTAACTGGTGCAAATCCCAAATGTTCTAATCCTTTCCATTGACATTCTAGCCGTATTAAATTTAGCTGAGACTTTGTAACTATTTTTGGAAGCTTTTAACATCCAAAGGGACTATTCACTTTTATTCATCTAAAGCAGGGCTGGCCAGCTCAAGCTGTTCAAGACCTGCATATTCCTCAGAAGGCTCAGCTGTGCCTCCCATGCCAGGGATGTATCCTATGCCCAGCAAAGGAACTCAGCTGGTATTGGCTTGCTAAACAAGCTGTATCTCCAGCCCCGGAGACAACAAGCCAGCAGACACTGGTGCTCAACCCTACTAAGCCAAGACTCTAGCCCCATTCCACAATGGAAAGATGATACTTTGAGCAACCAAGGCCAGGCGTGAAGATTTATGTGCTATTCTTAAGGTCAAGAAGCTGGGCTATGATTAATCAACCGCTAAAGTTACCATGGTAACATTAAGGTATTCAAAGAACAAAAAGCCCTCCCCAAACCCAAAGAAACCAGAACAAGCTTTCTGATTACCTTCACTTGGCCTCTACGGTACTCTATTTAAAGCAAGCCAGTTTTATAAGGGGCACACAGTATTACAGTGTCACTGGGCTTCAGCCAGATCTGTCACCTCACACAGGGGTCAGTGGAACACTCGTTTAATAGCCCTCTACCTTGTAAGATAAAATTCGTAACTATACCCAAATTCTTACCAAGACTTACTCTCCCTTTCCCTGTCTGGAGGAAAAAAAGGAAGAAACCATGTATGTCAGAACTACATGCAACAGGAGCTGTTCACAGTGTTTAACTCCTAGAAGATAAGACACCATGATGACTTGGAATAAAATTGCAAAGTCTCCTTGAAAAGGATTTCTGCTGGTACACACAAGTAATTTATAACTTAAAAAACATTAAAGACACCAGTGCAATGACAAACATTTTCCATACAAACAATGACAAACCAAGTCACTGAATCTGAATACACACTACAATATTTGGAAGAGCACAGATAAACCAGATCACATAGCTGACAACTCCTTCTCAGAAGTTTAAAGAGAATGGGGCAGTTCCTGCTGCTAAAAAAGAAAGGTACCAGTTACTAGTTAACAAAGTTGATAATCTACAAAGAACCTTCTGTCCTTGTTTACTGTGATGCGTTTGTAGTTTTTCTGATTGTTGTATATTCTCACAGTATTTAGACTTCCATCTGTTCAGGAATGATGTGTAACCATATAGTTTAGTTTTACTGCAACAATAAACACAGCAAAGTTTCTTTACAGTAAGTTTCTTTACATATTTTCATAGAAGAAGAGTTTTCCTTTTCTACAGAGCAACCATTCTGACTAGGTAAACAACAAAGAGCAAACCAATTTATAAGTGCAGAACTTGAAAGCCTAACATAGAAGCTCATGTAAAGCATAACCCCTGATTAAACTACAATTCTCATTCGTATGATTTCTTTCAGCTGTATAAACCTACCATACATTTTCCTTTTAGGAAACTAGACTAAACTCCAAACTCAAGCAGTAAAGGGACCAAAATATTTTAAGGAGATAGAAAAGATTCTAGGAGAGGTGGGGAAAAAACCAACCAAAAACTTTGGAGAACTACCTGCTATATAAGCATCAAATAACAGCGGTGTGGGATGCTGCAGCTAACTTTAAAGCAGCCCAAGAAGAGTCTCCCTCAGGGATACGGGCTTCACTGCATCCCTGCATACCAGCCTTAAGTTGTACAAGTAGCTGGGACAGGTCTGCAGCACCGCAAACCTCCACCTGCTTCGAGCCGACAGCCAGCGCTTCCCGCACGGCTGCAAAACCCCCCTTCCCACCCCCTCCACCCCCCTCCCCGCTGCCTGCCCCACACGCGGGGATGCCCCCTCATCTCACCCAGCTCCTCTCCATCCCCAGCGGACCAACAACCTGCCCCGGAGGACGAGCCGCCACGACGCGCTCCCTCACCGCACGCCTCCACCTCCGCCCACCGGCCATTGCCAGCCGCCCGCGCCGAGCTGCACAGCGGGCACCGACCCCGCCGGAGGGCGGGCGCCCGCGGGCTCGCCCCGCATCCCCCCGCGCCCCAAAAGCCACGGGTGAAAGGAGCCCCGAGGCCAGAGCGGGGCCCGGGGAGGGGGCAGGACCGCGGGCGCCGCAGGGAGAGCCGGCGGGGCGGTTACATAACCCCGCCACGGCGGGCGCACGGCGCCAGGTCGGCGGGGCAGGGCTGCGACCGGGCGGCCCCGCCGGGGAAGGAGCCCCTCGCAATAGCGGCCCTGCCCTTACCTGCTGCGGGTCGCTCGTCCTTCACCTCTCCGCCCTCCTTCCCTGTCGCCGCCGCCGAGACCCGAGGACCGCGCCGCCGGCTCCTCAGCGACCGCCCCGCACCTCTCGCCTGCCCGCGCCGCTGAGGCGAAGGTGGAGGACAAGGCGGGAGGGGCGAGGGGACGCCGCGACCCAACCAGCAAACCCCTCCGCCCGAACGAGCAGGAGGGAGCCACCAATAAGAATGCATGGAACAAACTGGCCCCGCCTCCTCCGTCCCCTGGCCACGCCCCTCACCTCCCACCGCTTCGCGCCGGGTCTCGGTTACCGGCGTGGGCGGCGGTGGCGGGCGGGGAGGGGTGAGGGGCAGTGGCGTCCCCTGCTCCGTGTGGGGACAGGTGAGCCGGGGAGGGTCTCACGTCGCCCCCGGCACCCAGGGAGCGGTAGGAACCAGGCAGCCGTTTGTGTCCTCCTTACTAGTGCGTGGCAAAGCTTCCCTCCCTAAGGGTGTCGGCCCACCTGCCCTGAGGTGAGGAGGGGTGGGGTGAGGTGAGGTAGAGTGGGATGGGGTGAGGTGGGGTGGGATGGGGTGGGAGTGAGGAGGGGTGGGATGGGATGGGTTAGGGTAGGGGAGAGGTGGGATGGGATGGGATGGGATGGGGAGAGGTGGGGTGGGATGCAGGGAGCAGAGGTGGGATGGACGCCCACACAGTGCCAGCACGCCTTGCCATGGTTTTAGTGACAAACCTAATGCTCCCCGTGGTGATTTTTTAGGGGGCCTAAACGCCGCTGGGGGATGGAGCTCCCAACCGCCATTCCCACTTGTGACCAGCGATAAGCAAACTGGTCCTTGAAGTGAGCTCCGTCTGGAATGGATCCAGTTGTCGTTCAGCTCTTCGTCAGGCTAAGGTGACTAAGGTGTATCTCCCCGTTACAGACGAGGCCAGAAGGTGCCTTTGTAGGACTCTTGAGGATCGTCAGGGTTACAGTGCAAAAAGGCTGATCGTGGTCATGATTTTAAAAAGAAGAGAAAGCAGTCAGATGCCCCCAAGGCATGCTTTATTAAAGGAAGGGCTATTTTCTCTCTTCCAGCTGTACGTCCGAGACTGCTAAGTGTCCGAGGCTAATGTTGATTTTCTGTGGTCTCTTCGCTTTGGAATGTAATACAGAGAGATTTAATCAATAGGGTGATACAGAAACATAAATAGGTTTCTGTAAAGATGGCTTTGAAAATCTATAGAATATAATGGAGAACTAGAAGACTCCCATATAATTATTAAATACCCTATAAAAAATCCATGGAAGGAATAATTCTCCATTAGTTAAAAATGTATAAAAAGATGTATGCCATTTATAGCAGCACTTTCCAATAATAGCAGAAAAAAACTATTGTAATGAATGAGATCAATAGCGTATCTCACCTCATCTCTGCAAATACCTAAGAGCAATGCATTCTAGATTGTTGTATTTGCAACAGAAGAGTGTTTTCATGGTCCCATTAACTAAGGCCTGACTTATGTCTTGATGCGTATCTGGTTTAGACACCTTCCAGGCTTTCTTCTTTGGTTCTACTTTTATTTTTTAATATATAATAGGTAACTAATACTAGTAGTTATTATTTCTTGTTGTTTTATCCTTGTGCCTGAAATATTAATCCCTGACCATGATCTTATTGCTTTAGGCACTATGCAGAAGAGAAAGCAAGCTATGGAACCAAAGATGTCACAATATAAACTAATCAGGTTTTAAATCAAATTATATGCTTGTTGTTTTGGGTTTTGTTTTAAGACTGAAACCTGGTAGGATGTCTTCCTTTGTCTCCATTTACATGCGTTCCCTTTGTATGATGTCTTATTTTAATATTCTAAGTAGGAAGAGCATCCACCGTGCTTTTTCTGTCCCACATTTTATGTTATACAATTTCCTTGTGTCTTCTTATCCCCATACCTCTGAATTGTGTCTTGTTCACAGTAGCCAGTCTCAAGTTTTATTCTTTTTCATATTTTCATATGGGGAAGAATATTTTCATTGTGATGAAGTTGCCCTAGCGTACGCTTTCCTTCTAGTAAAATGGGAATCTCTACAGTTATGAAAGCAAGCTAATCCATGTTCAGGAAAAAACAGGAACACCATAGTCAGTACTTTGGCTTTTATATGCATCCAGACATTATTGCTAAGATGAAAGGGAGAGAAACCCGCATTTCACTGTTTGCAGTAAAAATGTCCTTCAAATTAGATAATAATGAGAATGGCAACAACTGCAGGGTTTTTAATATCCCCTGTTGTAAGCATTAAAGATTTCTATTAGGAAAGGTCACAACATAATATATTATTTAGACATGGAAAAGTGGCACTTCAAAAATAAGAGAGTAAGAGCAACTGAGAGAACGTCCTTCTTGGAGTCACACCGTTTACCCACTTAGGCCCCAGTGCTATTCAGGCCATGCAGCCCGAGTAGGCACCCTGTGCTTCCTAAATGCTGTGGGCATCTTCCCACAGCCCAAGTAGTAGTAGAGTGCCAAAACCTGGAGGAAGCTGAAATTCTGGAAAGGATACCAAAGGAGGTGATAAAACAGCTGCTACTTGCAAGATTTGCAAGCAGTGCTGTAGTCCTGCTCCCACAGAACTGAGTGGGAGTTTTGTCACTGGTATCCCAGAGCACAGGCTTTGCCCATCTCATCCAAATCCTGAGCTGCTCATTATCTTCAGTCGGCACCTGCTTCTTATCTACAGATTTAATCTGTAAGCAGAAGCGGCCTCTCAAATGTACTGAAGCAACCATGGTGAATTTCAACACAAATAAAGTACTGTAACCAAAAGACTTTGGCCCTCTATGTTATGCTGATTTCTGATCATCAAAATACAAACACTGACTCACTCCTGCAGCCTTTGCAGGAGCTTTGGTGACAAAGTTTTCTCTTTTCAGAAGAAATGAGTAAGTCATGTCTCAAAATCTGTAGATTCTCAAGAAGTGAACACTTCTTACATTTCTACTCACTGGGATAATCCCCAATTCTTTGGCCAGATATGGATTATGATTTCTTGCAAATGGCTGAGACTAGAGATTAGAGTGGATAAAGCAAATAAAATTAACTTTGACTCTATCAGCATTAGCATACCCTTGGTTGTTTCTGTTACTTTTCTAGAATATAAAAACACAGTTGGATCCATCTAGCTCTGTATCTTGTCTCCAGCAGCCAAGACTGGATGCTTAGTAAAACAGTGTAAAAATAGACCATGTATTCTTCTCCTATTTACCTTATAATATTCCAGCAACTAGTGAGGTAGGGACTTCTGGAACTCAGGGTTGTATCCAAGCTACTATGCTTAGTAGCTACCAGTGGTCCTGTTCTCTAGGAGTTTGTCTTAACTCATTTTGAGCCCATTTGTGGTTTTGCTTTCCACAATGTGCCGTGCCGTGATAATTCTTCACTGTGTAAAAACAATTTCAAGTCTTCTTCCTGATTGTTTTATTAAGTGTTCCTTTGTTATAGAGGCAGTAAATGAAATTTCTCTTTTGACCTTCTCACCATCATTATTTTCCAGACTGTAATTGGATTTCCCTTTAGCTATCCCTCTTTCAAGCTGATGTGTTTTTCTCTATTTCCAGTGTGAAACTTTATCACCATCCTCTTTATCTTTTCTAATTTTACGAGAAAACACTACTTGCTTTAAAACTTTGATTCTACTAAAATGACTTTTGAATTTTGCTGGATCTGGAATAGGCAAGAGCTGTATGGCCGAGGGAATCAGAAGAACTCTGAGCACGTGAGCAATAGAGTCCTATGACTTTGAAGGTCCCCTTGTCATCTAGGGGGGGAGCTACTAATTCTTAACATTCAGTTCCCCTTTTGACCACTTCCTAGCCCCACACTAACGTTTTCAGAGAGCTTTCCACTTCAACCTCCAGATCTCCTGCACAGAAGTGATCATTCGAACCAGTGTCTGTGTATGTATAGTTAGGGTTATTTTTTCCCATGTACATTACTTTGCACTTATCACCGCTGAATTTCATCTGCTCTTTTATCACCCAGTCACTCAGTACAGTGAGACAGCATTGCCTCGACACCTTTTCAGTTCCATCCTGTATGTGTGTAGCAATTGCAAAGCAGCTTAGATGCAACGCATTGCAGATGTTTAAATAAAAATGTATAAAGCAAAGGCCATCTCTTTTTTCTTTTTTTTCATTTATCTACAATGCATTTTGCACAGTTCTGGGTGCAAGAGGAGTGATTAATAATTGCACCAATGAAAAATTGCTGCAGAAAGGAAGAGTATCCTTCATTTGCTGTACAACTTCAGTGCCTGTAATGCCCTTGCACACGATACTCCATGAGCAGGTTGATCATGGAGCAGGGCCGTTTCCTTCTTTGGGGATTTGGAGTTGCAGAGAAGCACATGCTTCAGCTGTGCACAGGGATGCCACTTCTCTCCAAAACTGGTATGTGGGGGTCAGGCAAGTGGGGAGAACCTGTGGCACCGCTCTGGGAACCCCTGAGCTCCCAGCCTTGCAGTGGGACGGCCCCTGCGCTTGGCTCTGTTGCTCCCTAAACCTTCTCTCTAGTATATCCCCGTTGTTTCTGAGCATCTTTCAGGGTCAGAGGTCAGACAGGAGGCTCCCGTCTTTTAAGGCAATGAGAACAGGAACAAAGAGTCTTCGTGTTTTCCATCCACTTCTGAGGGCAAGAGTTGCCTGAAAAAAAGTCTTTTTGATTTGACATTGCAAAAATTCCATATCTAACATAAAGTCCCACAAAATAGACTTTACAGCTAACCCTCAGTTTTGAAGACAACAAAAAAGCCATGTCCCAATTTCTGGTTAAGGAATATTTTTAACCAAGGGATGTTTTTTTAGCCTAGATGCATGATATATCAAGGGGAAAAATGGGTTTCATTGACTTTTAAAACAATCTGCATTTCAAGAAAGAAAAAAAAAAGCCTTTTGTTCTGTAACAAATACCATCCTTAAAGTACAAGTACAGTTCTCTCAAATCTGCAGTATTATGGCCAGATTTAAATTCTCCCATTTGAAAGAGGATGCTGAAAGACAAGGAGGTTTTCATTTTGTTGAAATATATGAGGTATTTAAGATGATTGTTTTCACCTATAGGCTGCCTCTTTCTTCTCAGCTACCATGTCTATGCAAAATGAAGGCAGCTCTGTGTGAATCGCCGATTTTGTGGACGCCTGCTAGCAAAGCTACAAGCATCTCACGTTGTGAAGTAGAGGGATGACAAACTGCAGGAAACAAACTGTTAAGGAAACCAATTTCCTTGTTTCTTTAAAAGCTTGTCTTTTCCTCTTGATGTCCTTTTCCCAGCGATCTTCTCTCCGCAGAGTCTTAGACTGTTTGTTTGGTAACTGGTTCACTAAGGTCAGGGCCTGTGCAAGCTACCATGCAAATTCAAAAGCAGTCTTGGAGGTATAGTCTCAATTCAACAGCATGACTGATAACGTCCGCTCAGATTCCTCAAGAATAAACTGTGGTTTGTTGCCATGTGTTAACAAGTAGAAGCACTTGGTTTCTAGGATTTACCCAATCAAAATACAGGAAGCTAAAACATCTGGCTTGTCAAAATGATGATAAGCTTATAGAAGGAATGACAAAGATGCCAGACAAATAAAATCCAGGAAATGAGCACAGTTTAACCAGAACGTAAGTTCAGTCTCTAAACATACTGTCTTACTTTCTGATGCACTGATTTCTATCTTTTTTCAGACTGAAACTCTCCGGGAAGGAAACTTCCATGTATTTGAGGAAGTGCTAAGCATCATGATGGTATTTAGTAAGTAATTCTTACCACCTCTCCTGCTATTTCTTAGATCTGTGATGAGAATTATTAGAAGTGACTTGCCCATTGTGACCCAAATGGAAATAAAAAAAATGCAATGAGCCATAGCTATGTGACCTCAAGCCAAACGCTTCAAACTCATGTACCTAAATATAGACACCTAAATAAATGGCCTGATTTCCAGAAGCACTGTGCAACTATGAGACTTGTAGGTGCTCTGAAAAATCAAGATGCTTTTTTAGGTATCTAAGTACAGACTGAGCTTCTGAATATATTATTTAATCTGCTTCAGAATGTAAACAACTAAGAAAACAAAGGTACGACAAATACTATTTTTACATGTGCTAATTAGAAGGCCACAGTGTGTAATCATCTGCAAGACACAATTTACTCCTATAAAGCGAATGATAATTATTGTTTATTAATTGTTGAGAAGTAGAATTCATGAGCCCTAGTTCTGAAGCAGTGCTAGACGGGTTTGATGGAGAAGTCCGTTGTACTAGATTTCTTTGCCTTTTATTAGTCTTTATCCATAATTATAGAGATTGACACAGAAAGGCTTTCAAAAATGTCAGATTAAGGAGTTTTGTTTATATTGAGAGATCATAAAAATTATTTATGTGTTTCATTCTCTTAAAGTGTGATCCATAGTCTTAAGGCTTTTGTGTTTTTCTTTTCTTTCTGAAATCTTCATTCGTTATTCTGACACTTTTAGGTGACTGTTGAAGGCATAATTGGGATATCATTGGAAGCAGAGGATTGTGAATGATGAGTCATTAGTCAGCACATGACACCGCATACACATTCAGTTAATAGAAAATAAGCAGCTCAAGCAGGTAAGTAACAACTAAGACTATATTTTTGTGCCTGAGTTGTGCACAGAAGTAAAGACTTAGACACACTGCCTTTTCCAACACTTATTACTAAGACATGTTTTGTTTAGACACATTAGTGTATGCCTATATGTATTATTTTTATATATTATGGCACTGATCTTCTAGAAATACATCAGTGATTGACAGTTGGCCCCTAGATGGTGCCAGTGCCTATGTACTGCCAGCCCTTGTGCAAGGTGAACACTGGAGATGGCAAAATGGAAATGGTCTTTGTGACACAGATATTCTTGGGCAGTCATAGCTTCCACGACATGGGTCACTGCGGCAGAGCAACCTCTGAAGAGTGTCCTATTCCACATCAGCCAGAGGGAAGTCTCTACCCCTTCCTCCTGCTCTCCCAGCTGTGTGACAGAGCTCCAAAAGGGATAGCCAGTCCATCCAGGCATTATGTCCTACCAAGGTACTCATCTGCCAGTCTTAGCCTTGCAGTGTTGCACTCCAACTTTAAGCTTTTCAGTTATTTAGCAGCCTGGATATCTGAAAACCCTGAAGGAAAGAGTAAGCTGGGCTTATGGCTGAGCTGGGAAGGGGGAAAAAGGGCACTAGTGAAGTTCCCAGGGAGGATAGGAACAGTAAAGGGAAGTTAAAAAGGAAGGGAAAGAAGAAACAGGGCCTCTGGTCTAGATTCTGTCCTTGGGCTGCTCCAGTGCCACCTCTGGAAGAAGCCCACTGTGCTGAATTCATTATGTAAATCTGTTTGCAGAAAGAGCCTGTGCTAGAGCTGTCCCATTCAGACAACCAGCCCATCAAGACATCCAGTGGCACAGCATGCTCCCAGCTTGTGCGATGCTCAGAGCCCAGAAGATGGGACAGCCCCAGCTCCCACCCTTTGCCCAGCTTCCACCTTCGACCCCTGTACAAAGATGCCAATGCTGGCATGTCTCCGTGCGGAGGGATAAATGTATCTTGTCATGTGCAGATCAGTGCTGGCAGGTGTGGGTAGCTCAGGGCAGATGCTTTAGTGATTGCAGCTTTTGCTATGTTCTGTCACTTGGATTTGTCCTGGCTTGTGGGTATGTAGAGAACTCATTACCCAATTTGTTCCTACAGACCCATATGCCTTCATGTGCAAATTGTGCATGTCCACTAAACCTCTGAACCGGACTGCAAGGCCAGAGCCTGTAAGAAAAATTTAGCAAGGCTGAATATGATGATTCTGTCCCAAAGGACAATATAACCATCTCCTGCTGATTCGGGTCTTTTTATTATTTTAAGGAACAACCAGATCATTGTGATGAGACTGGCTTTTAACAAAGCGTAGTGCTTGATTTCCGTTCATGGTAAGCAAAGACCAGTTGCCAGGTTTTCAAATAGTAAAACATTCTTTGGTTTATTTTTTCAGAAAAAGGAACTTCAAACCTCAGGTTTAATGCCTGAAAGCACCCTTGTAATCATCCTTTTTTATCTGTGTATTATTCCAGTTCTATAAACAAGCTTAAAATAGTAAATGATAATACCACGGTTTGGACAGAGGAAGAGCGTCAAAGGCAGTATCTTGAGCTGTAATGAATTACTTAGAGAGTAGAGCTCTTTAATTATCTTGCACTGCTCATCTATTCATTCTAACCTGGGAATCACACTCAGGCAGCTATGGCACGATACTGGAAAGCACTTGATTTTCTTTTGGTATCAAGCAAACAGAAGGACACACTTAATGCTTTTCTGAGCAATGATGGTCTTCAGAATAAAGGCCAGATAAAAGGCCAACGCCTTGAAATTGCCTCTGGATCTGTGTCAGCAGTAACAAAGACCAACACTATGAACCCACTGAAGCTTTTGTGTTTCATTCAAGAGAGTGAAGTCTAGCTACGATTGAGACCTTTGGTATGAGAAAGAGTGACAGAGCCCTATCTTCAGCTTGGAGCATGCTTTACCAGTGCAAGACCCCTTAGCTAGAGGAGTCTGGAAATGCACTGCTGAAGGACTACATCTATAGAGCCTCACTTGGCTCTTATTTGGGTCAGATGTTCACAGAAGTCTCTCAGCAAGGATCCAGGAAAAAGCGAATGCCAAATCTTGCCATTCCCTAATTACATTTTGTAAAGAACACGATCCTTCTTGGCCTTAGGCTTCTCTGGCCAGCTTTGATTACCTAATCTGATGTCTTCTAAACCCTACGTTATGTGACCAGTATCATACCCTCAGAAAAGATGTTTTCTGCTTTTGTAGACTACTTAAAAGTTGCTTTATGGAAGTGGAATGCCTGTATAGAGAATTTAGGTCTTCAGACTTCCCTGAATTGTTTTGCAGATTCCTGAAAAGTAATCAGGTTGCCTTTCGCTCCTCTCTCCACCCTAGGAGTGCACACCCACCAGATCAAAAGCTTCTTTTTCAGAAAAATGTGCAATTTTGTTTTCAGGACTATTCATATAGAAATGTGATTTCAGTCCTTGGTAAAACAATTCCATTTCCTGATCTGCATTTTTACCTCATTTCAGGTGGGAATCTGCTCGTTTTCACTTCAGTCCACTTCAGAAAGGTACAGCAAGCTCCAAAGGCCCATCCATTATTGAACTTCAGTATCCTCAGCCTGTTCTCAAGTCACTTCTGAGCATTCCCTTTCTTAAGGTAACCAGATTGACTCCAAGACTTGGCAGGCTTAGCAACATTTTCATCAACTTTCTGATTCAGCCCTGAGCTCTCTCAAATTTATCAACAGCCTTTTGGAATAACAGCCAGGGTGGTTACAGTGCTATCAATGGGAGATGTGGTATCTCCCCTCCAGCACAGAATTTCTTGTCTCCATATCCAAAATCCACATTATCCCCTTCAGGCGTAGTATCCCACTGGAGCTCAGTTGTTTGCTCATTTGCCATAACTCCTTTCCTCACGTGTCTTTTTCAAAGCTGCGAAGACTTAACAGTAATAGTTGCACTGTACTTGTACATTAAGCTCTTTTGATGCTTGTTACTCCAATACTCTGCTTGGTACTTGGGGAAAGATGATGTATCAAACTCCTAATGCAGTAAAAGCAGTACACGAGTATAAAAGCCGGATACAACTTAGGAAAGGTAGAGTATAGAGGTAGTTCCTATCTCACAGGTAGCTGCTAGACAACCTTCTAGATAATGCTTCTGCGTAGTGGTTGGTTTTATGAAAGGACATTGTATTTTTACTCAACAAGAAACTTGTCCATAGTCTTTAAATTCCAAGCTTTGCATTAAAAACAAAGTATTTCTGAGGAGTCTGGGACCAGCTGTTTCATCAGCATCTTAAAAAGTGTGAACTAAGAGATTTAAAATATTTGTTCTGAATATTTTGACTGTGACTCTGCAAGTAATGTAATTTACCAGTAACACAAATATGACAGTTCCAATTCAGGAAAGCACATAGCTTGTCTTACAGACATCCATTACTAGCAATAAGAAGGCTTGAGTGCTCTGATGAGTGGGAGCAATACTTACAACTTTTAATCCATACAGACTTTGCAGCAGTGGGTAATTATCATTATTACCCCAATGTATAGATGAGGAAGCTGAGTCACTGAGGGATGAAGTGATTCGCCCAAAGAGCATAGTGAGTCAATAGGAGAGCTGGGAATAGAGCGCAGAATTCCCTGTGTTATCCATTGGAGTCCTCGGATAATATCATTTTATAAATGCTCTATCTTTGTAAAGACTTCAGTGCTATAATTATCTTCCCAGGACTCTCATGGAAACAAGATATTTATAACTCCATTAAGCCTTTCCTAGTAATTTTATGATCAAAGTGAAAAAAATAAATAATGCCGTGCCAATCAGTCGCATGTCCAATGTCATCCAGAATGGCTATGTGATGAAAGCTTCTCCTTGGTTGTTTCAATTAAACGCTTGCTATCTTTTGAATGCCTTTCTTGTGTCTAATTCCCCTTCCACTGCATACCGGTGGAGAGGAAATATTTTTTGCCATGTGATGAGCCACACATTTAGAATGTACCAAATAACTCGGAAAGATGCTTGCTGCCAATAAAGCCTACTGGTTTATGCTACAAATGTGACCGTTTAAAAAAATATTTTGCCTAAAAGCCCTTAACGTTTGCCAGTTTCACCTAAAATGAGCAAAGCTACCTCAGTATTTCCACTAACCCTTGTATATCTTTAAAATTACAACACAGATGCCAAGACTAACTGTAAACAATGGGTTAGCAACTGAGGCATTTGGACCCTGGTTCAGCAAAGCACTTAAGCCTGTGCTTAAAAATTGAAATCCATTCTTATTCTGCAAATCCATTTTAAGTGTTTGCTTAAAGCAAAACACATGCTTAAGTCGAGTTTTGCTTGGCACAGTGCTTAGGCACAGCACAGAGCTAGGGCCTTAGAATTAATTTCTTTTCGAAAGGAAGTCATTATTTTTAGCTTACTTTTCAATGGCTACAGCCATATCTTTTAGTCCCCAGATATCTATTTTCAGGAGGTATACATGCTAAGCCTAAACTTCTGGTTTCTGTGACAATCAGTGGCACAGAAAAGATATCGAATACCGTTACTAGCGTAAAGAAAGAGACCACTTGAAATACTTGACTGCTAAGTACAGATGAGAGGGGCCTTCAGTGAGGCTTATTAGAGGGAAGACATAAAAGAAGCTGCGATTATTCTGGGAGGTGGCTGCTGATACGGCGGGTTATCTTTTCACCGTGCTGACTGGAGAAGATTCACTCACAGTAGGTCAACAATTTTAACTCAAAATGTTTTGATGAGTTTTCTGTCAAATATTATATTTCCACAGGAAATTTATGATTTCAGGGAAAATGTTTATACTTTCCTCCAAAGTATCAAAAAAGGTTTGGCTGCAATGTGATAGTTTCTGTGTTTTTTTTCCTGAAACTCTTCTTTAATATACAATAAAGTCCAAAAATTATGATTTGAAAGAGTTTTATTGCTCATTTCTCATAACTCTAGATTTCCTCTCTCTTGTTAAGAAGACTTCTACCATTTGTTTCACTGGCTTAGACATGGGAGTTACTTATCCCAACGTAAATGAATACCAACATACAGTTCGGGCCAGCCCAAACCGTGGGTTTTGCTCAGATAGATCTGGCCTATGGCATGTCTGGAGGAGGAACAATTGCATTTTCTAACATGGTTTTTTAGCAATGCCCCACTGCATTCCCTTTAACATCCATACTTCATCCAGAAGGTAGAAAGACAAAGATAGGTCAAAATACATTAATTTTTTTTTCTTTTTGGGTTAAAAATCTGCTTGTGGAGAGGTGATACTACCATTGTGGTGGTAGTATGAATAAAAACCTCATTCTGACTCCTCCTACTGATATGTAGAAGGGCTTTCTAACAGTAGGAAGAGTCAGGTAATAGGACAAATGCCCCATGGAAATTCAGCACTGCCGTATTTAAAAGTAGACTGGACAAACACTTGAAGAATAATTTAGATACTGTTAATCCAGTCCTGAATAGAGTATTGTGATGACCTTCTAATACCCATTTAACCCTGTCCCAGTGGGAAAGTGCTGTCTTTCCCTCCCCAGAAGCTTCTGAATTATTTCCAGGTAGACGACTCCATTTAGCTCTATCACTTGACCACCACATGGCTTTACTAATCCACCTCCCTTGTTTTTTCTACCTAGGAAAGTATGGCAAGTGCATGGAGTTGTCATCAACTACAGGTCAGTCACACAGCAATGGCATCCCAGAGTCAAGCCCACTTTTCTTCACCTGCTTGTTTGGTATCTCTCTGGCTGTCAAGAACAGGTACTTCTTTCCTGCCAAAAGCCTACAGTTTAATAAAAATATGTCCTGCCTTTCAGGACAAATATTTTCGTGACTGATTCTAGCCTGCTAGGGAGTTGCTAAATCCGGTAGCCCGACAGAGGCGAGGCTGCCGCAGCTCCATGGCCCTGGGTCCAGCCTGCAGCAAGGCTGCGCATGGATTCCCAGCAGGAATGCACAAACACACACGTACAACATGTGTATGCAATGATGGCCCCACTGGCCAACACAGACAGAAACACTCAGCACCCACACAAGCAGCACCAACGGCCTCATCCCACTCCCTTCTCTGGCAGATCAGGGTGAAGGTCTGTGAGTGCAAAATATATCTAAAAATACACATGTACAATGCGGATCCCTCCAGTAGCTGGTCCTGAATCCTCGCTCTCCCCAGCTGCCTCCTGCCCAGAGAAACACACATGCACACACACGGACAAACGGGTCTCAGTCAACCCCCAGACCCCTCGGGCTCTGCGGCAGCTAGTCTGAACCCCCTGGTCTCTCCAGCAGCCAGCTCCTCCACATGCCTCACCCTGGCAGACACACACTTCACCTACTCACCAGCTAGCGTGGCTGGATTTCTGGTAGCAATCACACACTGACATAGCGCACCCACACAGTATGCACACCCACACTCCCTCCAGCTGCTGGCACCACGGACCCATGGCCCCTCCGACCCGTGGTCCCACTCCCGTTGCTGCACTCACACCCCCATACCCACACGTGCACACACAAGAGAGCCCATCACACAGGAAAAGAGTTAAAAACAGAATAGAAGAAGACAAGATGGACTGCACTGATCAGGCACAGGGCATAGCCAGACAAGCGTACTGGTCAGCAGCCTGTTTACAGGCAGCTAAGCTCTTTTATCCGCTTATCCCTCTTTTTTTCCATATTTGTTCCTCCCCAACCCACCTTGATCCCTCCCTTTCCTCACTTTTGGTTCCTCCCCTAAACATCCCATCAGAAGTCTTGTGCAACCCCAAGCTGCTCCTCCCCTGCATCCCACAATGTATCCCATACCCCCAGGCAGTGTTCCCCTCTCTGCCCAAAAGGTGGAAGCTGCTCCCGTTGCTGCTGCTGGGTGTCACCCCTGGACATGGCCAGCCCTGGGAGGTGTTGGGCAGGGCATTGCTCAGGGTCCCCACCTGCTTTTGCTCCTCTGCTCCTCTGTTTATGGGGGGAATGTGGTTTTTATCACATACATACCCTAACATAGTCCACAGGCTGTTCCTGCAGGATGTGGAAGGAGGCAGAATGTAGTTCTCACCAGACACAAGATCACACCAAGTCTGAAAAACTCAGCAATATGCAGAAACTACACTAGAATTGTGCTCATTTTTAGGACAGATCAGAAGCCATGTGCAGTGATGTATTATTAAATATTCACAGTTTTAGTTGGCTTCAGGTACTTTTTATTCATTCCAACCAAATTGATGCTGACCTTCAGGTTATACTTTCCTTTAGGGACCTTTTTAGTTTAAAGTCAAGTTTGCCATTACAGAATTTTGCTTTTTTGAGTTATCATCTCTCTTGGGAAGAAAAAAACAAAACAAAACAAAACAAAACCACACACATACAAAAAAAACAAAACCCAAAATTAATTAAAATTAAAAAAGAAAAAAAAGAAAAGTAAAAAGAAATGCACATTGTGAAAAAAAAATTATCTTTGCAAAACTACAAGATACCTAAACAGATATTGTGGACGTAACCAAATTTTAAAATTAAAATATATGCTTTTGCGTAATGACTACACATGAAAACCAAGGGAATAGTTTTCAGTTATGGAAGAGATTCTGAAAGAGCAGTTAAGAGTGCAGCTCTTGCAGAGTTAACCATTATGAGCTAAATTAGAAGTTGGATGAATCATTTTCCAGCCATATAAATCATTAAAGTTTGTTAAATTGTTGTATCCATAACTTAGGTAAGCCAACCATTTAATGAATTATACAATGTGTTATTTTTCTATGGATGTTATTCGCATAGTTTTTACTGTTGTTGAAAGTCCATTTGTGTTTTTTTGCAAATACTTCTAAAATGATGAATCATCTTTACTTAAAAGACTAAAAATACATGCCAGCTATTATCGTATATGAAATCTGACAGCAGTTAAAGTGTTGGTATCTGAACTTACTTGACAGCTTCTTTGAATGATTTTTACTAGGTATTCTTTATAGGATTAAATATTTTTAGATTTGTGCAATTTGTTCTATAAGTAAATCGTGTTAAAGGGAAAGCAAAAGTGTTCTAGATATTAGACAACCAGTATAATGAATAGCAGTAGCCTTTCTTGCAATCGCTTTTCATTAGAAGCCAAACGTCATGATCAAACTTTAATTGCATATTCATGCAAGGACCAATTCTGAATCCTGTGGAGCAAATAAAGCTCAGTAGAAATTTTAGGTCCTCCAGTGGAACAAGACCCCAGTGTTTCCCATGCTTGCAATTTTTCCATTACAAATTCATTTTATTTGCAAAAAGTTGGCACCGATTGTAGGCAGGGCAGACCAGATCTTCACCTACCTACACAGGCAGTGATGCATAAGTGATGCTAGTTTATCGTGGCCGCAGATCTGATCTGGAGGTCTCTGCTCAGCACTGTCCTGTATTTTGTGCACAGCAGCACCAAGGAGCTGTATGGAGCTACCGCAAGGCACCACTTTGGCCTTGGTTCGAAGAGACCTGCAGGAAGCCGTGACCTGGCCCAAGGGACCTGCTTTTCCGCTGGTTCTAGCACAGCTTCCATGCAGGATTTCCAAACATAGCAGCTTTTTGTCCTGAATGTCTGTTTGGTGAGTTTAGTATATCAGATTTGCAAAGTCTGTGAATAATTGGCCCACAAATTATGAATGCAGCAGGAAAGCTTGATTTTTAAATACTAGGAGGTAGGCAATCAGGTGAGGGGCACGGATACGACTATACTGGTATGGCATACCACAAGGCAGGGTATTAACAGCATTTAAAGATGAAATTAAGAACTGTTAAGGCAGAGAACCTATCTGAAGATGTAGGACAGGGAAGCAGCTCAGTGGCCCATCCATCCAGGGGTGGCTGGCAAAGGAAGGTAAGTTAGTGCTGGGCAGCTTTCATTCCCGGCATTTATACTGGACCCGGAATGGTGCCATGGGTTGCTGTGTCCCCACCAAATGTAAAGGGCTCTGCAAAAAGAAGAAAATCAGTGGAAACATTTAAGTTAGTTCAGTTAGTGGAATTATCATCGCACTTTAATATTAAGATATAAACGTATTCTTGGAGCTTTGGTATTAGAGAACCAAGACCAAATGCTGAGAGTATTTCCTGGCTTTGCTGAAGCCGTCGAGTAGGGCCTTCATGATTACTTTTTATTCTACTCACTCTAACAGAGGATGACACATGAGATCTTAAGAAACTCTGATGGTTTTGAATATCTTCACCAGCATAATTGCCTGTGGGTGCAGACCCAAGTTACAATCAACTCCAATGAGAGCTGGCATGGCAACACACCATCAGTCAGGAAGAGGCAACCTTCCTCCATATTCTGGGTGGACTTTCTACCACTGCTTGAGATCAACATCTCATGTTCTTCAAGGAGAGCAGAGGAATTAAATTCTCCCAGCTTCCAATTTCCAGCCTAAAGGGCAATCACACAAAGCCCATTCCACTTTAAACTTTTCCCTCTTCTTCTTGGCAGTTTAGCTACAGGGCATGTTTGTCCTGTTTAGGTTGTGACAGGCAGACATGCTGACTTCGCAGCAGTCCATGTTTGTGAGGAACAGGGATTTTTGGACAGTGGAAAGGACACAGTGCAAATAGGGAAGGAAATTACTGCTGAGAGCAGAGACCATGCCACTCTCCCTTAACAGTAAAACCTTTCTGTGTCACAGTTGCTCCTACAGTCTTACCCTAATCATTTCTCTTCCACCACTGAATATGTAGTGGAATAGCACTGCGAGTGCTGCATCTGATTTCATATCTTTAAAGTATTAATAATCCAGTTCCATATTCATTGGTTTTGTGAGTGGCAGAAAGCAATTATAAAATCTCTTGTAATGTTTAGGTAATGATGAGACAAAATGCTCTTGTAGGTGCATTCTTGTATAGACAGCACAGCCCCACTAACATTGCTGGAGTTACTCTAGGTTTTCTGAGTTAAAACAAAGATCGAGTTATTAATTACATGTTTTATTAACACTCCTCTCAAAATTTTGCTTCATTATACGTAACCACAGTTGAGCATGGTTGTTCAGCTGAGTGTGATGAATGAAGGATATAAAGATGTGGAATGCTATATAAATGCATGGATCTTTTACCTCCTTTGGTACTGCATCCAAAAGCACAAATTCATATTTGTATAGGAATAGCACAGCAAACAACTGGATTTCCATGATAGCAAACCACCTGCAAGAAAAGGGAGGAAAACGTTGGCCGTCCAGCCTGACCATCACACGTGTGTTATCATCAGATAAGCAGCAGGGTGTCTTTGACACATTTTACATTCCATGCTTTAGTTCTGCCTGAAAGTTTATCTTCAGTAGGAAAATATGCTGTAGGTTTGTTCAGCTTCATTACTCAGTGAAGAACATGAATGTAGCGGCTGCCCCTTCTTTCCGGTGAAACGTTAGACTGACAGTATCCCTCTGACACCCTATTTTAAACCAGCCCCTTATCATTATGATTTTTTCCACTGTGTAAACATTTATGGTCTTCTAACGCTTGCTGACTTGAAATAACTTCACAGGAGCGAGAAGACAGTCAAATATAGAAAAGGCTATATGACTAATTGTGCTATATAAAGTTATATAATACAGCTGGGAGCCTGATGACGTCAGAGTAGCTGTGACAGTGGGAGTTATTATTTAATGCGTCAGCATTAGAATGCAGTATGAGACCCAAGGGCATGATTTTTTTTTCTGCAACACTCTCAGAAAGGTCTTTCTTAGTCAATCTGGAGATTTCAGGTAACTGCAGGTGAACTCTTCTAGGCTATTATTTTTTAATGTTGACATGTAGAAGATCTTTCTGCATTCAGGCACTAGCATGCACCTATGCCAGGTCATGGGATTACTCACTTGCAGAATTTAGACATAAGTTTTAAATACCTAGTTAAAATAGCTATACTACCTTGCTTTTCTACCTTTATTTTCCATTATCTGAGAGATGCTGGAAAACGCGGATAAAACAGCTATTGGGGAATTCACTGGGGAGAAGGCAACATGACTGCATATGGCGTCAGCCTGGATTTGGCCTGGCAGGTGTGAAGAGGAAGCTAATAAGCCCCACGAGACCCAAGCTAACTCCTGCAGAGCCATCCAGATCTGTGCACTGAGACGCCCTGTGCTCCGGAGTGGGAGGATGCTTGTTTGTTTTGGCTTAGCTTCAGACCCAAATTATCTCTGCGATTTCACATTGGAATTACCTTGAGATAAGGAGCTTTTGGTGACCTTGAGCTCGGGGGAATGCAGTGCAGAGATATTTCAATGGATATTAGCTCAGGTCAGGCAGGACTTTGTAGCCCAAACTCCATGCCGGCGGCACCGTACAAAGGTGGGCTCCTTACAGTCGCTGCACTGGTTGCACAGTGTGGCCCTGGACCCCCGGTGCTTGAAGTCCTGCCTTTGAGCCATCCTCACTGGTTTGGCATGGATGTACCATGATGCAACCAAACACCAAAATGCCTCTAGGTTGCCCTGAAAGTGGAAGCGCTGCATTTACAGAGGTCTGTCCTTCAAACACAAGCACAGCCGGATGCGGGCTGACCAGCTCTGACACCTCTGCACCCGTGGTGGGGTTCATCGGCAATCTGGATATAACCCGGTAACTGACTGCAGCATTTCCCACCGTTACATCTCAAACAGACTGCTGTTGTATTCTGCTCAGCAGAGATGCTGAGAAACAAGGATGAAAAGCCACACACATATTGTTGTTGGCCACAGAGTGCGGCCAGAGGGACAGCCCAGGAGTGAAAGGCAGGACTGCAGAGTCCCAGTGCATCCCTCTCTCCCACAGCACATTGTACTGAGCAGAAACTACAAGCTTTCTTGCGGCTAAATGCCCCTTAGTTCCCACCTGTCTTTCGTATTCACGGCTGAGTCCTAGAACTCTGAGTCACTGATGCCTTCCCGTTTTATTTAGTGACAAGGGGGTTTGACAAAGATGCGCTTGCTGAAATCTTGCCCCCAGTGCACTGTTAAGTATCGGTGTTGTGCTGGAACCCAGAAGCCCAGCTGTGGATTGAGGTCCTGCAGTAAATGGAGTCCGAGAATGAAATCATGGCTGTTGTGCTGAAGGGTTTACAATGTCAGCATAAGATAGGAGACAACAGACGGAGCCATGCAAGAAAAGCACAGTCGCACAGGCAGTAGTCACCTGGTTAGACAAAAGTAGCTTCATGGCCATCAAATTTTTCCTTTAGGTAAAAAAGATGGCACAGAAATAGCTTTGTGGGAGCTCTTCCCATGTCTTTCCATGTTTCCTAGAATATTTGACAAGTTATTTTCTAGCTTTCAGTTTGATTAAATTAGCTTTTAATTTCATGATGAACTTTTGCAATGGAGAAATTAAATGTTTCATGTATTTCATTTATAAATCCCAGTAGTGAATTAAATGAAAATGCATCTTGAACTTGAAATATCATTGTTTCCTTCAGTCATACCAAGGAAATCTGCAACCTGGGATCTAGATACATCCCTTGATTTAATTTCCTTTCTTCCAAGACCACCACATTATTCTTTTAGAATTATTGCTGAAAAACATAAAGGTGTGTTTACCGTGTGGACTGCCAAAGGGTTTGAAAGGACTCTTTGTCTGTCAGCAATAAAAAGATTCTCCATCTGTTGTCTATGTAGAAATGTTATCATTTTCTTTCTAACCACAAACTTATTTTAAAGATATTATCAGATTCCAGAGAACAGCCTGAACAAAGAAATAGGTCAGTATATATAAACAAGCAGCTTTCAGAAACATTGTTTTGCAGCTTGTCCTGTACCTGCGGATGCCTCTTGTGAATTCTGCTGTCGCCCTTGCTGGGAATGAGGCTGTGCTCATATTTAGCTTAGGAATATGGTACAAGTTACAGAGCTGCAGCAGTGAGTGAGCACTTGCCTCTGGCAAGCCTGAATGGTGAATGCAGTTTTATTAATTTTGTTGACATGTCTTTAATGTCTTCACAAAGTTTATCTGACGCTCATGTCCAGCCTGCTATAGGGTGCAGATTCAAGAATGCAGATCTTCTGCAACACTCTCTGGATTCCTCACTTCACATGGGACTCTTGAGTTAAACAGACCAGTTTTAGGGATTCTTGGTTATTTGCTTCCTAGGGGAGACCAGGTTTTGAAGGCAGAGAATTGAGCATAGAGATGTTTGAACACAGAAACGAGGAGCAGCTGGCTCCCTGGGACTTGTTCCAGGAAGAGGGACAGCAGAGAAAACAGCAGAAGGAATGCAGGAAGCATCGAGGCTGGCATTGCTGGAGGAGTGAAGAGAGACGGGATCTGCAATTTAAGCCATCATACAATTGCGTGGGCCTTAATGCAAAGACAAGATTTAAACAGAGAGGAGACAGTTAAGACATTTGAAGATTAGCAAAGATGTCAATGGCATCATAGAGGATGGAAAAAGTGTCTTAGACCAGAGAAACGTTCTTTAGGTTAGTTTAGAACTTGTTTATGGCAACCTAAAAGCCTGTGTCTGTAAACTGGCATGTTTGTAAGTGGAACGACTCTGCCTTGATGAAAAGGTGCCTCAGCAGCAGCAGAGCTAGGCTGACTTTCCTCCCTGGGGGATATCCCTTGAGACGCTAATCTCAGATACTGCTTTTACATCATGACTTAACCTGCTTTTTCCAGGAACGAAACCACTTTCAAATCAGTTTAAACAAGGTCCAGATAATACTGAACATTAGGGGACTGCCAAAGAGCAAAGCAATGAAAACACTTTATCTCCAAGTGTAAGAGGAGCCCAGTTCAAGAGAGTTGTTCTCTGCAGGGTTTGGGAATAAATAAACCCCAGCTGTTTCACTGACCTTCCTGGACACTGATGCTTCCCTCCTCCGAATGCCACAAAGCTGTCCAAGAAAGCATTCTTCTCTAAATTTGCCTCTTTCCAACGATCCTGTGGGAAGAAACTTTTTTTTTCCAAATCAGCCTTATATAAATAAAGCTTAACTTTATTTCTCCAGGCTAAAAATGACCTTGGACAGCTAATCCTCAATACAAAGTTGCACTAATGCGATTTTTTGCATTCAACCTGTTAAGTGTTAGAGTCTGGATTCAAAAGTCAGCACCAACTCAGGGAAAGAATAAAACGTACTTAGTGTGGGAGAGGTTTTCAAAATCACCCCTAAAGCATTCTTCCTGTACCTCCCCATTTTTCTAAATCCTGCGTCTTGAGCTATTGAAATGCCTATAAAAATGTGACCCCCTCCTTTTAAATATATGCACATTCAAAGCAAACATTCAATCAGTACCTTCCCTCAGCCACAAAATTGTATCACGGCACACAAACGGTTCATGCACGTCTTGCACACAAACCATTCCTAAGACGCTGTGCACAGATAAGTGCAAGGTGGATGAGCACAGTCCCATTCTCAGGTGCAAGCCAGTGTGTGAGAAAATGAACTCTTCTCAACAAAAACAGCCTGTCTGTACCCAGAGGGTTCCTTGCTCCATTCTGAGTTGCTTTAAGAGAAAAGGAACAACACGAGGAGCAAAGCAGTATCAGCTAAAGTTTGGGTGGGTGACAGAAGTAAATCTTGTGAATGCTGGGTGAGAAACTATACCAGCCTCCAGAAACTTGGTGCAACTCTACCAAGGCCTTCAGGTAACACCCTGTCAAGTTTATGGTGGCTAACTCCTCTGATGAAGCTGTCTTAGAGAAGATGTAATCTTGTGTTTGTTTATTTTGGATTTTTTTCAGCTTGGGCTGTTTAGAGCTTTCTGAAGAGGAAACCTGTTAGCATCAAAATCCAATAAAAGCAAGAAAAAAAAATCTCAGTGGTGACAAAGCAAGGCGATACCATTTGGAATGGCGGTGTCCAAGGGGTACTGACCTATTCCTCATGGAAAAAGGGTGAGTTTCTAAAAAATAAGCTAGCTTGCTTTTTAGGAATAAAGTTACTAAAGAAATAAGCTGCTGCATCGAGGCTTCTGCTTAGGGTTTCAAACAGGCAGGAATTGTTATGAGGAATTTCAAATTGGTGAAAGAGTTTGCTAGAAGGGAAGTTTTGTTTAAATTACTCCTTGATGTATTTCTATAAAAAAGACAAACCGTTCTATAGCAGATGGTGCTAAAAAGAGCAGTTACAAGCCTGCCCACACGGCCACCTGCAGTGGAATAATAATCAAGAAACTCTAGATGAGCTACTGAATTAGCAGAGCTAATACCTACCAGAAATCATCTGACTGGAAAGACTAATGAGCCTGGGTAAATGCGTGGAGATGAGCTATACAGACAGATGTCAGGGAGAGGAGAGTACTTGGAGTTGGGCTCAAGAGTGAAATCAGTGGGGTCTTTCCATGGTGGGCTTTGAATCAAGATCAAAGTGATATAAAGTAGTACCATGTTATTTGGAATATATAACTGAACTTTAAAGTCTTGCTTATTCCTACAGGCTCCTCCTTTTTGTGCACATCTTCTCTATATACAAGGCCATCCTCCAGATGATGGGGAATACCCAACTTTAAGCCAATTTGTCCACGTGCTTTTGTTGTGAAATAAGTGAAGAGGAAAAAAGACAGCAAAATACCCATGCTAAGAGTGACAACTTACAGGTTTGAACATTTCTGGGTCAGGAAAATATTTTGGATTCCTGTGCAACCAATACGGCGACAACATCAGCATGTCACCTGCAGGGATGGTGAAATTCTGAAAAGGAGAAAAAACTCTAAGAAAAGAGAAAATCACGGCTTCAACTCATAAAACAGTCCCTCCTTAGTACTTCTCTTCCATCAGCAGAAGGTCCTAACAGAGGACAAGTGAAGGTGATAAAGCCGCGGTGGCCATATTACATGTTTGAAGCTTCTTCTTGCTGTTGCCCTTTTTTCTATAAGAAAGACCTCAACAGTGGAGAATGTAGAAAGACTGTTTTTTGTTCTCATTTGGTTTGTCAGGTATAGAAATAATAGAAACATTATTTCTGTCTTTCCCACTTCTTGAGGTACCATGTGAACTGGTATTTTTTTCTAAATATTTTGTTAAGCACTTCCTTCAAAACACAAAGAGATTCATAGAAAGACTTATATGACAAAAGACCTTTATGGGACTTCAGTAATTTCTTAAATGGGCATGAGTGCTGATTCCTTAAGAGAGAGTGTTTTTCTCCCAAACATTTATTTCTTAGACTCCTGAACGCTGGCACTTTCCCTCTAAACAGCACTGAAGAGAACAAACAGAAAAGGAGTTTTATCAGTTACTAAATTGTGGTGCCTTTTACTGTATTTGTTGTGTCTGATTACTATTTCATATACCATCAACACAGTATCTCCAGTTCAATTCAATTTAATTTAAATTCAATTCAAAACTGAAGGTAAGACTATGAGCAAAAGAAGCAAAACCACTCTTAAATTAATGACGATTAAAATAATGATGATGAATAAATCTGTTAAACCAAACAGAAGTTATATGTGAGATTGTGGAACATCTCTACTATTTTAATTTTATCTAGATCTATTGGGAGGCCATTTTCCAGACAAATCACACAGTATGCTTTTGGGGGGGAAAAAAAAAAAAAAAAGAAACTCACCTGAATTCTTATTGGGTTTACTACTTTCTTGGTGATTGCACCTGGAGACCTCAGCCGTATGGCTTCCAAAATGCACCATTTAATAAAAGGGAGCTTCTTAAGGTCCTCTTCAGAGACTTCTATTTTATCTTTGCCTGTTGTGGCATGAGAAAGAAGCCTCCGTGTAAAAATTAGATTTCGTACTTGTTTTGATACATGCTGACATGTCTTGCTTTAGACCTTCTGATAGAATACCTCAAGACTTTTAGACCTTGTTTACAACCAGAAATTTTCTTTATATTTCAAACTAAATAAATGGACCAATATCAGTACAATTTAAGAAAAGCCACTGAAGATAGATAATTTAGTAACTCTAAGGTAGATGTAGATATGGCATTCACCAGAAGAGGCCAAACAAAGGTCATCTTGGAAGTTAAGAGTCCCTGGACTTTTTCAGTACTTTGGTAGGACACTGCATGGGAATCTCAGGGACTGTAGGCACCAAGACAAGTAGTCGAGGCTGAGCTCTTGGGCTATGTTGACACTAGCAAATAAAACAGGGCCAGGAGAAAGGCTTAAGCACTGGTTCATGATTATCCTTATTGGTTCATTATTGACATGTTCCTTGATGTGGTTTTGACCCATGTCAACTAAGAGTCTTCCATGAAAATCTAAGCATTGTTCAGGGGACTGCATACGTGAATGGTGGCTCCCACTAGGTGACTGTTTTTTGAGGGAAAGAGGTTAGTCATGTGGAGGTGAATCATGCTGGACAAATTGGCCTCAGATGAGAGAAAAGAGAACAGTTCCTGGCCTGTTTTTCCACAGAATAGCTGTAACTCTGGTGAACATCACACCAAGAAAAGCAGCTGAATTGAAAGACCTCATCTTTCAAGTGCCGGGTCATGCACGACAACCCCAGGCAACGCTACAGGCTTGGGGAAGAGTGGCTGGAAAGCTGCCCGGCGGAAAAGGACCTGGGGGTGCTGGTCGACAGCCGGCTGAACATGAGCCGGCAGTGTGCCCAGGTGGCCAAGAAGGCCAACGGCATCCTGGCCTGTATCAGGAATAGTGTGGCCAGCAGGAGCAGGGAGGTGATCGTGCCCCTGTACTCGGCACTGGTGAGGCTGCACCTCGAATCCTGTGTTCAGTTTTGGGCCCCTCACTACAAGAAGGACGTTGAGGTGCTGGAGTGTGTCCAGAGAAGGGCAACAAGGCTGGTGAAGGGTCTGGAGAACAGGTCTTATGAGGAGCGGCTGAGGGAGCTGGGGGTGTTTAGTATGGAGAAAAGGGGGCTGAGGGGAGACCTTATCGCTCTCTACAACCACCTGAAAGGAGGTTGTAGTGAGGTGGGTGTTGGTCTCTTCTCCCAAGTAACAAGTGATAGGACAAGAAGAAATGGCCTCAAGTTGCGCCAGGGGAGGTTTAGATTGGATATCAGGAAAAATGTCTTCACGGAAAGGGTTGTCAAGCATTGGAACAGGCTGCCCAGGGAGGTGGTGGAGTCACCATCCCTGGAGGTGTTCAAAAAACGTGTAGATGTGGCACTTCGGAACGTGGTTT
Organism: Oceanodroma leucorhoa; assembly: GCA_030449065.1. NCBI lineage: Eukaryota > Metazoa > Chordata > Aves > Procellariiformes > Oceanodroma > Oceanodroma leucorhoa. Next base: position 4,059,702 of record JASVER010000055.1, on the reverse strand, counting down.
AGTGGGCATGGTGGTGTAGGGTTGACGGTTGGACCTGATGATCTTAGAGGTCTTTTCCAACCTTAATGAGTCTATGATTCTATGATTCTATCTGACCTTATCATAGATGCATGAAAAAAGCACAAGACTGGTTAATACAGATCTAGGTCTAAATGATAGGTGTAGAATGAAGAGACAAACACATACAGTTCTTTTTCTACCTTTTTTTGCTAACATCAAAGGTGGTTTTGCTTAAAAATATGCCTTGAGCATATGCTGAGTAAAGAACTCGGAGCTGGAACCTACGTTATCAGTAGTACCCTCAGCAGCAACATTCATTATTCCCAGCCATTGACCATTGGCCATGTCCTGGGCCAACACAGAATAAATCATTTCTAGGTTCCAGAAGGACATGATCGGATTTATTACCTGCTTTGCCAAAAACAGAAGCCAGGTCTTCCATGATTTTCTTGTAAATGGAAGGATAAGAGAGTATGAAAACAAGGGTCCAGAATGCAATCTAAACAGAGATGAAAGTACTTTAACTCAGGAATATGGAACAGAATTACAGTATCTTTGTAGCAAACCATAGAGGCAGGTGAAAACATTTGTACTTTTTTGGATGTGCCTGTTGTAGTTGGGATGCACAGGGAGCTGTGCTTCCAGGGTAAATCCACATCTAAGGGCTCAGATCCTGGGAGATTAGGTCTAGTCACCTGCTGTGTACTTCAGTGAACATAGCTTTGGCTTTGAGCTTTGAAACACAGCATCCTTTCTTTAATTTCAAATAACTAGGTGTTAAAATGAATTACTAAATCATTGTGTGTGATTAGATTTAGCTGCATGAATGGCAGAAAAAATAAATAGTAAATTCGCACTAATATTAGCAGAAATGAGGTGAAATAATTTGCAGAGCACTGTCACAGTGAGTCACACTAAAATGGGCAGGAAAAGTTTTAATTAACAGCAAAACAAGCAGTGGTATATCCCTTTTAGAAATAATTTGCTAACTGATTATGCAATGAAGTTGAAAATCAAGAAATTTAGGAGAGGAGAAAATCCTCTTAAGTAGGATGAAACCAGAAGGGCTCGCAGCACTGCCAGGAGTCTCTCTCCTCTTGCTGAGCTAGCGGCAGATGCAGTCTGCACGCAGATCTGGTCGCGGGCCATCTGTGAGGGATGAGAACTCTTACTGTTATTTCCCAAATAGCCCCACGTGGATGCAGCCCTTCTTCTGCAAAACAAATCTGGTAGCTTAGTTTTCTTGTACAGCACTTGGACGCCGTGGCTTCGCTCCGTGGGCTGAGGAGGGATAGCTGAATTGTTTCAGATAAAAGGGTTTAACGTGCTTGTAAAAAATCCCCTTGGAAGGGGAAAGGCCTTTTTTCATCATTCCAGTCACCAGAACAGTGGTTGTGACTATTCTGAGAAAGAACAAAATATCTGTATGTCTATTTACAGCTGAATATTACAGAAGTAATGATAGTGTTGTGGAAGGAACGTCAGTTATCCTGATAACAGAGAGCAGGCTATGCCTCTCACTTATACCAACATGTGAATCCACAGAAACCTCACTGAAATGGATGAAATTCCTTTAGGGTAAATTGTAGTAATACCCAATCTACAAAAAACATAGATATATCCATTAGGAGTACATATGAAAATAACTCACTATCATTTTTTTTCTAAATCACATCTGTAACGGACATAACTGTGCTGGAAAGAGCTCAGTAGTCATAGTAAATAAAGGATGTTTTTGCTGCTATGGATTTTTCATCTGAGAAAGTCCTATAAATGTCTTTGGTCAGCCTAAGCTGTGTTAGATATATAGGGCTTGTTAGCATACATATATCTGTATCATTAATCTGTCAAATCTGTTTCTAACATAGACAAAACTTAAGTGGCAGTAGAATCAATCTATTGCTTTTCTTCCCCTGAAGCAACACTGGCGTTGTACAGCAGATCCTCCAAAGCGAAAGAGTCAAATTCACTCAAGGATTTAGGATTTACACACAGATGAAGTTACTCTATATTATGCTTTTGATATTCTCTACAACTGATAACACCAGTCTATTTAAAATAGAGTCTTTACTCTAGTACAGCCACAGTGCTTCAAAATAGAGTTAAATGCTCTTCACAGCTTAAGGCTGTGATCTTAATAGCTATGAGACTTATGTTCCCAAAATCTTATGATAGGGGACATAATAATTTAGGAAAAATACAAGAGGAGCTTTTCTTGTCATTGCTTCTGTGACACTGCAGCCTGGGTATATTTGTAGTGATGCACGTGGGCGTGATAATCCCTTCTTTGGAATACATGCGGTGTGTGTGACCTCTGGTTCAAATCTTTGCTTCCCAAATACAGGCTTTTGAACAGGATAGAGAGAAAGTGTTTCTCTAGCTGATGTACTTACAGGGACAGCATTTGCTTGGGAAGCCCAGAGCATTAGGAGACCATAATTGGGAGCTAGATGTTTTCCTTGCAAGTTATCCAGGAGATGTTGCAGTAGTGTCTGTTATAAATAAAAGACAATAATGTGTATTTCCAAAAATATATTAAAATCTAGTTTAGGGTAGGGCTTACTAGAATTCAAGGATACAACTTAAGACTAGTTTATCAAAGAGAAGTAATGTTAATTACGTTTTTTTTGCAGTCACAAAGTAGAGATGCCAGCTGTTAAGAGAAAGTGAGACTCACTCATAGGCAGAGGGCCAGAAGAAGTCAATGCACCCTGTGAATCCCTACTGAATACTTGCACTGCCCTCCATTTTCTTAAAGTTTTTAGGGGATTTGGTTCCCTCACTCCCCATTGTTGCTTGTATGTGGAAGAAAGAAAAAAGAAATCTCTATTCTTTTTTAATTCTTGCTCTACTTCTCTACTTTAAAGAACCTGAAAACGGGACTGAACAAGTTGAATGAATGGAAATGTAGAAAATGTTCTCTCTGTTCCTGCCAAAAAGGTGCTTGTTATGACGAGATGGTTGGAGGTATCAGCGAACTCCCTAGTTCCAGGCGCTTTGTTAGTGACCTAACCAGTGACTTCAGTGGCTTGATATTCTTTGAAACTATAGCAACTGTGTAACGTTCTAGGATCAGCTTTTGTTTATAGTATTTCCTTAAATACAGGGCAACCATGCATTCAAGGCAAAGCTTCCCGTCTACTTTTCAGAGGGGAAAAGGCTGACCTTGAATAAAAAATGACCGCTCTTTTCTCCAAATTCCCACCCAATCTAAGACACCGAGATCGTGCCTCCTACTTCCTGCACCTTATTACCTCCCACCATCCCCTCTCCAGCCCTCTCTTTTTTTCCATTATTCTGGTTTATTTTATGAAAGAAATTGTGGTATGTAAGGCTTTTAAAGTCCAAATAAAACCTGGTTTGTTTAATGATCTGTTCTATAATCATTTGGTAGATCAAAATTCCCAGGCCATTCGCATTTGTCAGCCATATAGACAGAATTCCTGCCATAGCTAAGGAGAATAACCAGCAGGACAACTTATCACAGCTTTGACACAATCAATATTTAGGGTACTTGGCTTCCAATCCAGTAATCTGCTATTTTCTACTAGTCTGGCTGCTGGAGGATCTACTCACTCTACACTAGGGTTTAAAAATAGTACATATAAAGTTTTGAAACTTCACAGCATGGTGCCCTCAGACAAACAACTGAAGAGGTCTTTCTCTCACCCCTTTCAACTGCTCACTGCAACTGCGATACCGGAGGCTGGCGACGGGTCATAGCTCTGAACCCTTGGCTTAAAATTCCTCAGAGGAAGATGTCAATTCTCAGAATTATAGGAAATAAACTAAACTGAGGAGTAGGATCAAAATTATGAGTCTGTCCTAATGTAGGTGACAGCAATACTGACAATTAAGGTACAGCTATCAAAGCTGACATATTTGGCTTATTTCTTCCAGTACTGAAATAACTCCTGCCCTCCATTCCTTCAGTCAGAACATACAACGAAGTCATCTTATTTCATACCCTCGGATGTTTACCTTGGATGTGGTCTCTGAGGGGTTGGTCCTTTCAGCATCTGACACTACTTTCTCAAATAATTTTAGAAGCCATTTTTTTGATTTAGACCAGTTCCTGTAAAGAAGAGCAACAAACAAGAAGCACTTAACTGAAGCACATAAACCAACATTGCCTTTTCCATGAGAAGGACTCCTTGGTTTCTTTCCAAAAGCCCCTGGGCAGCAGTCAGTTGATGAATAGTCAAGTGTCAGTCTGACTGACAGTAGTGTTGACTTCACCTTGGCCAGGCCTCATCTTGCAGCCAGACTGCAAGACTCCTAGATTTTCATATTTATTCCACTATGGGTTTTCATTGTGGCTTTGGACAATTGCTTAGGTCAATCTTTTCAAGAATGACCTCCCCTGAGAAAATGAAGGCCACATTTTTAGAGCATCCTTAGTTCTTTCTGAAGGCTATTTTGAGGTGCTCAAGGTGCTGTCATGGCCCTGAGAACATGGACAAGCTCCCTTCCTTGGAGTTTGGTTGCCTCTACCCAAGGTCAGCTCTGTGACAGTGCAACCATGTAAACTGGGATCAGCCTGCTGGGAAAACAGCTAAGGTGTGGGAAAGAGCAGAGAGATGTCTCGTTGGGAACCCCCTCAGGTTGGGACTCACATTTAGGCTCAGGCCTTTGCCCTTTGCCCAGTTCTGCTGCTCCCTGACAGGTCCAGGCTGGACCCTGCCCACTTAAGCAAGGTTGTTTCTGCTTTATGCCAGGAAAATGCATGAGACAAGGTCAGAACTTTTTTGAAGCACCCAGCTGAAAGTCTGCCTGACCCGAGGGTGCACCATCGATAAAGACAGCGCATCATCCTCCAGGGGAAATGTCTCTTGCGGTTGATATCCCAGCAAGCAAAATGCCTGCAATGGGTACACCATGTGCATCATCTCCGCCCCGTTACCTCAGGAAGCACTCGGGCATCTGAGAAGCGTATTCAAAGTCCTCATCATACTTCTGAAAATGTTCTTCAAACTCCTTGATTTCACTCTGACTTGTAGGGCAGATGCCTTTCCCAAACAAAGTGTTCACCACTGCTGGATACATGACATGCCTGCAAGGACAAGATCCCCGTGACTTACAGGCCTTAGGGAAGCTGTTGCAGCAGTTTTAGGTCAAGATGCAGCGTGTTCAATTGCCAACACTAGAAGTGCAGGACTCAAGCGTTACACCAGTATGGAAGGGCTGGCACAAGGCTCATAGCTCACTCACACCCTTATTGCAGATTTTAAGCAGAGGCTGGGAGATACACGGACCTCAGGCTAGTCCTCTGCATGTGGCTGAACTTCATCAGTCAGCGTTTGGCCACTTGAGCAGTGGCAGGAAGGCTCTGGGCGCTGATGTCCCCTTCTTCCCATTAACCACCCCTCCTATTTCAGGTTAGCCCACGTGGACCTTCCGGGCACTGCACAACTCCTTCTGCAACCAGACACCACAAGAAATCCTTCCTCCGGCTGCAACTTTGCTGAACAATGCTTTTTTTGTTTTCTTTTTATCTCACTCTTTCCCTATTTGCTCCTCTGTTATCCTGCAAACTCTGAGCTCGTTTCCCAGGCCAATTCACCTGTACTCTTGAGCTCTGAGAAACGCTCATGCAGTCTTTCCTAGGTTCCAGCCACTGCTAAACACGTATTTCAGGCAATGGCTCTTTCACTTTCTTGCTTTTCTACAGATCATAAGGAAGATGGAGCCACCTGCTGGCTCTATGGATTTCATTCTGAGACAGCTAAATAACAATTGTCCAGGGCATTGCATTCCAATTCTTCTATCCTGTGTTGTCTGGCAAAACCATAAGAACAGATCACACTCAGCACAGATTTACTGTGGATGACTCTTATGGATTCTGTAGTTTATCATCTAGCCTATGACTTTTTTTTAATTTTAGACAAATAGCAGCTGATTCGGATTTGACGATCAGTGTCCATGACAGCCATGGCAGTGGGAAGAACACCCTGTCCCCCAGGCTGCATCAGGGATGCAGTAGGGAGCCATGCGGGTGTTGGTCTCTTCTCCCAAGTAACAAGTGATAGGACGAGAGGAAATGGCCTCAAGTTGCGCCAGGGGAGGTTTAGATTGGATATTAGGAAAAATTTCTTCACTGAAAGGCTAGTCAGGCATTGGAACAGGCTGTCCAGGAAAGTGGTGGAGTCACCATCACTGGAGGTGTTCAAAAAACGTGTGGATGTGGCGCTTCGGGACATGGTTTAGTGGGCATGCGTACTAGGTTGATGGTTGGACACGATGATCTTAGAGGTCTTTTCCAACNGTGTGGATGAGGTGCTTCAGGACATGGTTTAGTGGGCATGGGTACTGGGTTGATGGTTGGACTCGATGATCTTAGAGGTCTTTTCCAACCTTAATGATTCTATGATTCTATGATTCTATGTATGACTTGGACACCCATGCCACCACGGGCGCCCACGCCATGTTCTGGACCACCGTCTGTGCTGGTGCCAGTACAGCACAGAACAACAGGTCCATCCCTGCCCTCATAAACTTGAGCCCAGGACTTGACCACAGATGGATTCAGACAGGGGAATAACAAGAAAATGTGAGCCAATATTAGCATAGCAGGCAGAGGTATAGCACGCTACCGATTCAATGACTGTCCTTTTTTTCACAAGAAGCAGATGTGACTTTGATCTCAGAAGGTGGGGGAACACCATGGGATGTGGGGGTTTGCACCCCATTATCAAGACCGGTGGGACCGAGGGCTTGGGGGTTTCAAAGCCCCTTTCCCCCACATTTTTCCCCAGTTAATCCAAATTGCAGTAATTGAAGTGACAGGTGCTCAGTGTTTTAGCTGCAGTAAAAAGCTGTATCTTAGATGTATTATGCAGAATTCAGCAAAAGATAACCTGGATGTGAGGTCTCAGAAACAGGTCCAAGCCAAAAGCAATATTCAACTTGTAGTCCTGATGGACAGGCAAGATACAGGTGTTGTCCTAGATGATCAGGAAGAAGGAGTTACAAGCTCTGTTGTTGTCACATGAAACTCCGAGTAAAGGGATTTTTTTAGATGAAGGATGAAGTTCTGGCAGCAAAGTCAGTTGCAGAAGTCTTATTTAAGTTTTGGGCTAGGCTTGGCCCAAAACACGCAGGGAAAGTTTTCATCCCAGTGAAGATCAAGCATTTTGTCTGTTCGCAAGTTCTTTATAAACATGTGAAACTTTTATCCCATCTTTTGGGAAACAGGGTTTGTTGGGAGATACTGTGTTTTCTTTTTTCTTCCAAATAGGTAATTTAGATGTTTCTCCTAGCTGGGAGAAACACCTTTAGATGAAACCCTGTCCATTCTGTGAGTGACCTGAAACTGTGAAGCAGTGATGAGTATCCTGACACAGCTTTTCTAAGACTTGTGAGCCTGAGCTCCACCTGCTTTACGGTAACACTGCTGCTCCCATATAGGTTACCCATGCGTTAGAGATGTGCTGCAAAACTTCCTTACCTTACCAGGTCATTGAGGTCTCCTGTGCCCTCTGTGCCCAGGTGTGCCATGTGCTCATGTAGTTCCTCACACAAAGTGCCCGTGAACATGTGCAGATTAGAAGGACCCATTTTTCCCTTCAACATGCTGTAGAGGTTACCATGGTTCTGATAAAATGCTTCTGCAGGGACAGAAACTAAATACAAAAAGAAACAGAAACATTTTGGAAAGTAGATGAAGTAGATATTCACTGAAAGATAGAGTGAAAATTTTTACACACAAATTGTGACTCTAATTTAAATGCCTTAACCCTCATTTTCTTAGAGTGAAATTCCCAGAAAGCTTCCTTCTAACCCTGTAAAGATTTTGGTGAGCCCTCTGCTTCTACTAGTCTGTGTAACATCTTCCTGCCTCATGAAGCTTCAGTGCCAGAATCAACAATCCAGAGATTTCCCCCCAGCTTCCGTGTGGATGTACAGAGATGTGCATGTGCTCCACAAAACTGACCGACATGAAAAATAAATTAATCCAAGAAAAAACAGTTTGGGTCTTCATGTACATCATCTCAGTCATACCAGGAGAGGCTGAGAGAGCTGGGACTGTTCCACCTGGAGAAGGCTCAGGGGAATCTTATCAGTGATATCTGCTGGTGGGAGTAAAGAAGATGAGGCCAGGTTCTTCTCAGGGCAGGAGGCAATGGGCACAAATGGGAATACAGGAGATTCCACTGAGACAGAGGAAAGTTTTTATTGTGAGGATGGTCAAACACAGGAACAAGTTGCCCAGAGAGGCTGAGGAGCCTCCATCCTTGGAGATACTCAGAACCCAACTGGACATAGCCCTGAGCAACCTGCTGTTGCTGACATTGCTCCGAGCAGGGGCTTGGGCTAGGCGATCTCCAGCGGTGCCTTCCAGCCACGGGGATTCTGTGATTCTGTGATTTAAACTCTCTGCCAACTTGCTTCTCTCTCATTTCACAGTCCAAAATCGCCAAACTACTCAAATAATTCCTGTCTGTGCGATTCCACGTGGATATAAGCACATGAGATGATGGAGCATGCCACTGCGGATGGAATATATACCTCATCCCTTTCTAATGACTGTTGTACTACAGGGTAACAACTAATTATTGCTACAAGCTGATTTTCAAATTAAGTGATAGGACAACATACTATTGCTCCAAACCTGGTACACATCATAGGTGGAGTGTCTAGCCACAGAAAAGGACCTAATCTCAAACTGGGGTTGCTTGATGATAAAAGTAATAACAGTCCCTGGTTCAGAAACCTTTGATCCCTGGAGACTGAATCCAAATTACTTAGCAGGCTTACAGTGCTGGATCCACATGAAGGAATTTCATTTCTCCTTCATTTTGTAGCATGGTCATGGGTTGAGATAAGCATTTAAGGCATGATCAAAACGCCACTGGGCTTTGGATTGGGCTTTAATGTTTCTGGGTAACTAGATTTGATTTCCATTCAAAAAAGAGCTAGATCTCATTTACCTGCATTCTCGACAGCTTGTTGTACTGCCTGTTCAAAATTCAAGTCTTTAGATTTAAAAAATGCTTCAGTTCCTTCTTCCTCAGTCACAAAAGTAAACCGTTTTCCCAGAGCGAATATTGTGAATACAGGCCCATGCTGGAACAGACAAAGATTTCATATTACTGTATTGTTAACACGTTTGACGGGAGCCCTAACAGGACTTCAGTACTGCTGAGAGGTCAGGGGGGAGGACCCGCTCCTTCCTGATCTCTGTACACCTTGGCTCAGAAGTGCACAAAGATGAACATGAATCAGACCAAAATTTGTAGACTTACAGACCAGAAGGGAACATCACAGGGGCCTGCCTGACCTCTTGCAGAGTAGAAGAGATTCCTTCTCCAAGATTAACATTTTATATTTGAATTACATTACAGTTCAAACAATACAACCTACCTGGATTTAAAGAACCCAAGTGATGGATTATCTACTGCATCCCTTGGCTGCCATAGCAATGTACCCACATTGTAAAAATCCATAATCCTACCTATTTTAATCTAACAAAAACACCCCACTCCTGCATCTTTTTAATGTTTTTTTTCTTTTCTTTTCTAGTTTAAAGGTTCTGCTAATACCAACGATTTCTTTCCTGTACAGGTGTTTAAAGATTAGTATCAAAATAGCTAACAAGCTTTGAGCAGAATAGATGGAGTTTGTTGAGACTTATATTCAGGGAAGGTTTTTGTTGCCATAAATCATTCTTTCATTTTCCCTTAATCTAATATCCTAGAGCCCTCTCAAAACTTTCAACAATAAGTATTAACTTCTGAATGCCTAAGTCATGAAAAAGATCACTGATATCTGTAGATACTCTAAACTAGCAAACAAATGTTTAATATATACTGGCTGCCAGATTTAGGCATAAAAAATCAAAATTAGGAAATGAAGCATCTTTAGCATCTTTTTCTTAATCAAGGTGATTTCTGCTCACAGGCAAAAGCCTTGGAAATCAAAAGCCCAGTATTTACATTTATATGCACACCACCTTCTTTTGGCAAAGTTATTGTACATACAGAAAGGTTTAGGGCTTTCATAAAGTCTCTAGACACATCAAGGAACTTGATTTTCTTTTCTGGGTTGCATTGCTGACAAGGGTGAGAAAAAGTTTTCTGTTGATCTGTTTGAAAAGCCTTGAATCCGCCTTGCTCACATGGTTTATGCCACTGACTTTAACCATTTCTTTTGTTGTCTGTGTCTGTATTGTAAAGCCTGCTTCATCAAAAGCTCTTTGAAGCCAAGGAAAAGATTCTTCTTGACATCAGTTGAATTTTGATTGTGTCCTTCAACTGTAAATTATTAAAGAAAGAATGACTGTTTAAACCCTGTGGGTGATAATAAATAAAATATTGTTTTAATAATAGCTGAATTGCTAAGGTGGCTTTTTTATGGATAACAGCATGTCCTCATCATCAGGCTGGATAAAAATCAGTGAATTTGTACTGTGTTTGTTTTTAAATTAGATTTTTTAAATTTTAAATTAACATTAAAATGTACTTAAACTAATTTTAAAATAAAATTAAATTTGACCTAATAGCAACCTGCAATACCACTTAATTATTCAATTAAGGTCACACTCAAAGATTTATTTTAGATGATTACATGTGAGCAAGATGCCAAAGCTCCCATTATAGACAACAGAGATCGAGTCTATGCAGTCAGGGGAGCCTAAAAACCTATTCATCTGACCAGCTACTGCACACCTCTAATTTTTGAAGGTGAGCTGAACTGCCCATAGACTCCACTGATAGGACTGACTATGTGTCCACTGACCATCAGTAAAGCTTGGACATCTTGCTTACCTGTAAACACCTACACAAACGATCTGGTTTTGAATCTCATCCAATTTCCTGCAATGTATTTAGAATAATTAAAATGAAACCAGTATTAAACAAAATTGAAATTAAAAAAGCTCCATAATGGACCTCCAGAACAATTCAGCTTCATTGACCAGCACAGTGATGGTGGATATTCAAAGACGCATCTTTCAGAAAGCAGAATTTTGTGTCCAAACAGGAAACTACAAATAAATATGATATCTGATAAATTAAATGTAAAATTAAAATACTAAAAAAGGTTTGAGGAACAAACTACTAATGGCAATCCCCATCCCCAATAATAAAGGCTTTTCCAAACAAACCAGATGCAGGAACTCTCCCAGCATGTTGCTGAGCCTGATAAATGCTCAAGGTGTAAAGAAACCAAGTGGGGAAGCAATCTGAGTTGCGATTACATCAGTTTAAGACAAGTCTCACCCTGGAGCTTTCACCAAGAGTGATGGACTGAGACCTTGTTTCAAAGGAAGTATTAAGTAGAATAAACAAGTGCTAGGTGATAACTACTTTAATTCAAAACTCTAGAGGGATTAAAATACAAAGTTGCAGAACTACCTGCCGTGATCTGTTAAATCACCCTCAGCAACAGGAGGATGGACAGTGTCCTGGTTTCGGCCGGGATAGAGTTAAATTTTTCCCTGGTGCTGTGTTTTGGATTTAGTATGAGAAGAATGTTGATAACACACTGATGTTTTTAGTTGTTGCTAGGTAATCTACTAGTCAGGGACATTTCAGCTTCCCATGCTCTGCCAGGCGCACAAGAGGCTGGGAGGGAGCATAGCCGGGACAGCCAGCCCAGCTGGCCAATGGGGTATTCCATACCATGTGACACCATGCTCAGTATATAAATAGGGGGCGTGGTCCAGGAAGTAGCAATCGCGGCTCATTATTGGTCAGCGGGGGGTGAGCAATTGCATTGTGCATCACTCATTTGTATAGTCTATTATTATTATTATTGTTATTATTATTATCCTTTCCTTTTCTGTTCTATTAAACTGTCTTTATCTCAATTCACTAATTTTACTTTTTTTTTTGATTCTCTCCCCCATCCCACTGYGGGGCCAGGGGGGGTGAGCGAGCGGCTGTGTGGTGTTTGGCTGCCTGCCAGGTAAAACGACAACAGACAAGCAAACATGGTGCTTTTCTAAAGGCCTCCTGAAGGAGGACCTGGGAAGCCTCAAAGAATCATTCCAGTACTCAGCAATTTTTTACAAGTGTTATTAAAGACCAGGATTAGTAGTGGATAAATAGGATGTACTGAAGAAGAGCCCAATACAGCTTTTAGGAAGACATAAGGATGTGTGGCCTTAAACATATTCCTAATTCACTCCTTAGAAGAAGGAATTAAAAGTTTACTCATGATCTGGAGTCATTTGGGAGTCTAAACTATGAGGAGACCTAGAAACATCACAGAAGGCGGCGGCCTAGAAGAATCACATTCTGAAATGACTCCAAGATCTATTATACAAGTGCTAATAATTAATTTAGAGCTCTCATCTTGCTAGGAAAGGAGCAGAGAAAGGACAGCAAACACCTAAGCCCATCTTGTGCCCACATCTTCAATTTAATGTCTCTCTGCCCATTCCATCTCAGCAGGATATACTGAGCTAGAAAAGGCAAAGGGATGCACAGCCAGCATGAATGAAAGTTTCAATAAAAGGAGACTAAGTGGACTTAGATCCCAGAAAGGTGAAAAGAGAATAATTATTCCCAGCTTCTCATAATGTAAAAGCGAATGAGCACCTATTAGAAGCTAGCTGGTTTAAAACCAGACAGAATACTTTCTTCATATGGTTCATGGTTAAATTATGGATTAATTGCTGTGGGATGCTGTGAAGCCAAAATTATACACAGGGTAACAAAAGAGATTAGGTTATCATAGCCAGATCATCTGGATACAAATTCCAGCCTCAGAAGTCCCTAAACTGTTGACGACCAGAAGCTGGGAAGAAAAAGCAGAAGGCGGCGTACTCTCATCTGGGTGTGCTCCTTACACCCTGTTACTGAGCATCTACTAATAGCTGCTATTCAAGACAGACACCTGAATAAACAGACTTTTCATTTGTTCCAGTATAATTATGCTGCTGTTCTAATGTAATAAAATCAGCGACTGGAACAAGCTGTCGAGCAGTTCTGCATTTACCATCGTTGTGTTATGGGCAGGTACCAACGAAGCGTGGGCACTGCCTGCCAACACTGCATCCCAGTTTACTGCTTAAGGAGACTTGATGACATACAGAGATACAGAAAGCAAAATAAAAATCCTCTTAGGATTTAGGGCCTATGAAGCTGCTTTTTGCTTATGAAAGCTCTGGTTTTTCCAAAGACTGGGAAACACCGCACAAAACAGCAGTTCCATGATGACAGGCAGATCTGAGTCTACATGCAAGTAACACTCCAGAGAAATAAAAACTTCAGAAGGACATTCTCCAAAATCCCAAAGGAAGGAAATCAGGGAAACGGCCATTTTTCCCAGGGGCACTGCCAGGCAGGGAGCAACCACTCTCAGCTGAGTGGTTGTGTCAAGACCTCAAGACTCATGTTGGGAGCTAGGTGCACTGGGCTGGTTTTCTCTCCCTTGGCATGCACACACACATGAGTTCAACACCACGTCCCCTCTCTATCTCAGGAACTTTAGCATTTTGGTCTTCTGTGCATGGGACCAGGGTCACAGACCATTAGCGACTCAGCTGTGGACACTGTCTTCAGAAACGCTCCACAAGAAGCCTTGTTCTCTTCTCCAGCCTGTTTCCCCTCCACCAAACCTTATGCAGGATGCATGTCCCTTGCCATGTAACCCAGCGAGCCATCCCTCATGCGACCACACATAGAGAATAAGGCTCAGAGGCATCTAGCTGAGTCCTGAGACATGTCCCAAACACAATCAACACACTGAGAGTGAGGCATGGATCCACAGGTCCATAAAACAGTGCAGAACAATCTCAAGGGTTTTGCTGAACTTTTCTTGTTAGCTTAATTAGCAAACTGATCAGAAGCATTTGAAATTCCTTAACTCTTATCATGTTTGCCAGTCAAAGTGGGGAACCACATCCGTTGAACCCCTCATTAAGCAGCTCTACCTGTATTTTATGTTGCATGGTTACCCACCCTGCCCATCCCAGACCGCCTGCAAAACTGCTTTAACTAGCCAGGCAGCTTTAGGAGGAAGAGGTTAAATATTTTATTTAATCAGAGATTAAATATTTTATTAGAGCAGGGGATCTTTCTTTTCTTAGACCCACTGATGACACAAGGGGAAAAACAGACAATTCTTCCAGCCCACGTTTTCTTCTGTAGGAGGAAAACAGAAGCAGCGAACTTCAAGCCAAGTGCAGGTTGGAAGCAGTGGAAGTCTGGTGTGTTACTCCAGGGCTTGAGAGAAAAAGCAGCGAGGGATATACACAAAAGGGACAATAATAAGAAAGCTAACCCTTTAAGAAAGAAAAATAAATGAGTGTCACTTTGACAGACTGAAGGATTAATCCAGGGGAGGAATTTTCTAGTTGCGAAAGTCTCCCCTGAAGGTAATGACCCTACAGAACTGAAGAGGTTTCACACCGCCTAGAGCCTGTTTCTGCACTAACTTTCAGGAGGGCAGCTTGCTCGTACTAAGGGCACTTAACCCTGTTCTGGCAATATTGAGGAGCTTGGAATTATTGCAGATGTATTATGCAACTCTTGTAACGCCTGTTAATGACCCCCTGTGGCAGCAGCACCTGTTTTATTTGGCTGTACCATGCTCCAGTGCCTACTCCTTTAAAAGGGAGCAGGCAGGAAAAGACTTATTTTTCCTGGCCTCAGCACATTGTGCCAGTGTGGGAGGTGGGGAGGGAGGGAGACGTGCCTGGGGTGTTTAAGGCAGGCAGCCAGCCTGGGGGTGACGGATGGAAAGGTCCCTCTTGCCCCAGGGGGACCGCAGGGAGAGGTCACAAGTCACAAGGACGCTGAGGTGCTAGACTAAGAAAAAAGTCAAAGGAAAGGTCCTATCTGCAAACACACAGTAAAGGGGAGATACACAAGAAAGCCTTCTCTTTCTGCTTTGCCTTATTTTGAGTTTTCTCCCATTGAAAAGGTTTCTTGTTCTAGTTTCTGTCCCAACAAAACCTGGGGTTTATAAAGTGCTTCAGGTGTTTCTGGTGTGTTCAGGTGTGTCAGCAGTTGCCACAGCACCAACAGCAGCCTAAAGGGTCTCCAGGCAAATGAACATCAAAATTAATGGACCCAGAGCCACTAAGTTTGCATTTGTACTTCAATACAGTAGTGTATTTACTGTGTAAAAATTCTGCTCATTCAATCTGTGAATGAACCCACAAAAAGGACTCTCCTGTCAAGTTTGTTTTAAAATTTTGTCTAAGAGATTTTGCTAAAACCTTCCTGGGAAAAAAGGCAACTAAAGCAAGCTTAAGTCATGGTGAAACATCTGTCCCCTGGAAAGGACAGCTTGGCAGGCTGCTTTAATCTGGTTGCCACCAGGATATGTTCAATAGGACAAGAAGGTTCTCTAACAGCCTCGTATCAGAAGAGTCAAAGAAATATTATGATTGCTTTTTTCAAGTGAGGTTTGATCAGTTTATTTAAAGGCTTATATGGCATGGTTTCTGAATGACTAGGTTTCTGAATTACTAGGAAAATGGACTGGAATGAGTTTTCTTCCAGTCCTACATTTCTGCACTGAGATGAATGAACAAATAACTGATCATGGTATGCATAGAGGAAAGACATAGTAATATGTTAAAGCCGGCCTGTTAAGCTCAAAGAAGCCAAGGAACTCCAGATCACACACATGAGCTTACTCTATGGTGCACCCAATGTGCTTTAAAACAAGACTGGCAGCTCTTGATGTTCTCACACCTCATACTTCAGCTGATTATACTTGAACATCTGCTTCCATTTAACACCACCATGGCTGCAAAGAAGTACTTACAAATATGAAATCTAATAGTTCAAAATGAGAAATTTTAAACATCCACTATTTATTAATATTTTTTTTTTCAAATTTCAGGATGTTACAGTGGTTTCATTTTTAGCTAGTTTTTGCAAGTAATGGGCTGTGCGATCCTTCAGTATTGAACACTTCAGGCTGACTATATTGCAGTAGCAGGTGATATCATCACTGAATGAAAATGGGAAGCTGGGTTTTATGTCAGTTAGTATTAGCTGCCTAGAAATTAAGCATCTAACCTAAATTAATCATTTAGGCTCTGTCTCTCAGACAGACATAGAGAAAGAAAGGCATGTCCGGGGGTAAATCTTCACACCCGTCTTTGGTAAGGTTTTTAGGATGGAAAAAGTTGCCTGCCAAGCATGCCTGTGCCTCTCTTGAATGTTGAGGGACACCAGCTGCTACTCAGAAATCTCACTTAACTTTAGGCACGCAAATAATTAGTCTCCTGGTCCCAGCGTCTGCCACAGGGCTTTCCACATTATCTGAAACAAGGATAAACACGTAGCCAGACTGCAAAAGCAAAACAGCAGCAGTGCTGGGTCCAAACAGGATGATCACAGCACAGAGATCATGCCTGGACTGGATCCACAACTTAGCAACGTTACTGGTACAAAGCTGATCCTAAATGCTAAATGCTCCTGACGTTATAAAACATGACAGAAAAGGGGCAAACTTAATGCAGAAGTTTCTCCTCGCCTTCCCCCTTGCAGGCAGCCACCCTAAGCATGCACCCACAAGCAGGCACGCCGCCACAGCCATTACCTTGCTTCTAGCTTGCTCTATAAACTCCAGAGGAGCTTTCCCGAATTGAAACGCAGCTCCAAACCAAGGGATCCAGCTCCTGATGCAAGGAGGGGAGCTCGGGTTTCTCAGCTGAAACAAAACAGCCTTGACAATAAGAAGTCCCAGGATTGCTGCCAAGAGGAGAGCAAGAGCCATTTTGCCTCTTCGCTGCCTGCCGCAGCAGCTGCTCCGCCTGCCGCAGCACCCGGCATGGGCGCGCTGGCCAGGATTACCCAAGTCAATGAATAGGGCCTCTTTTATCAGTCTTGCCAGCTGATCACTGCCATGGAGACAAGATGTCAAAGCACCAAGCGGCCCAGGGGACAAGCCCTTTTTTTGGAAAAGGCAGAGCTCTGGGACGAGGACCAACTCCGCTGCTTGCAAAACTTAGATGTTGCTGTGACAAATCCTTGAACTTTGCACCAGCTGCTGGAAGCCTACCCAAGCAGCCAGGGACACAGCCAGGGACACTGTGGCAAAGTAGTGCATCGCTTTCTTCAGTTAAAAAAAATATTTTTTGGCAATATCAAGATTACAAAGTGGAGAAGCTGTGAATTGCAGACATTTAGCTTTCAGCAAGGCAGATGGCAAGAAACTTCTGCAGGCATTACCTGAAGCAGTAAGCATTATGAAAAGTATCTCTCACCTGTCTGAGATCTTCTCATTAAAGGCTAGATGTGTGTCCAGTGTCTGAGGAGCAGAGAAAGGCTTTGGAGGTTGAACTGGCAATTCAAAACCTGCTGGTGGCCCCTATAATATCACTGCAATGTCAGAAGAGATTTCAGAGAGGTCAGATCAATTTCTTTGTGTGTGTGGAAGTGTCACACCAAAATTACGTACAGAATTCATTGAGTATAAAAAAATCTAGGAGGTGCTCTCACAGCCTGCCCCTGCACACCCTCAGCAAGTTTGAAGACAATACAAAACCAGGAGAAGTAGTTGGTAGACCAGATGAGTGTGCTGCCATTCAGAGGAACCTCAATAGGCTGGAGAAATGGGCAAACACGGACTTATCATAGAATCATCCAATCATAGAATATCAGGTTGGAAGGGACCTCAAGGATCACCCAGTCCAACCTTTCTTGGCAAAAAAGTGACTTCATGAAGTTCAGCAAAGGGAAATGCCAAGTCCTGCCCCTGGGTAGGAACAACCCCATGTACCAGTACAGGCTGGGGGCCACCTGGGTGGAAAGCAGCTTTGCAGATCTGGGGGTCCTGGTGGACACCATGTCGACTACAAGTGACTTTGCACCCAATTGCACCCTGGGCTGCATTAGGAAAAGTGTTGCCAGCAGGACAAGGGAGGTGATCCTCCCCCTCTGGTTAGTGTTGGAGAGATCCATCCGGAGTGCTGGATCCAGTTCTAGGCTCCCCAGTGCAAGAGGGACATGGACAGACTGGAGTGAGCCCAGTGAAGTGCCAAGAAGTTCGTAAAGGGGCTGGAGCATCTGTCATTTGAGGAGAGGCTGAGAGAGCTGGGACAGTTCAGCCTGGAGGAGAGAAGGCTCAGGGGGATCTTATCCGTGTGTATGAACACCTGAAGGCAGGGTGCAAAGAAGGCAGAGCCAGGCTCTTTTCAGTGGTGCCCAGTGAAAGGGCAAGAGGCAGTGGGCACAAACAAATACAGAAAATTCCACTTCAGTTTATTTTTTTTATCGTGATGGTGGTCAGGCAACGGAACAGGTTGCCCAGAGAGGCTGGGGAGTCCTGGGAGACATTCAAAACCCAGCTGGACACAGTCCTGAGAGCCTGCTCTAGGTGACCCTGCTTTGAGCAGGGTGTTGAACTAGCCAGTCTCCAGGTCCCTTCCAACATCAACTAGTTTTTTTTTGT
Organism: Oceanodroma leucorhoa; assembly: GCA_030449065.1. Taxonomy (NCBI): domain Eukaryota; kingdom Metazoa; phylum Chordata; class Aves; order Procellariiformes; genus Oceanodroma; species Oceanodroma leucorhoa. The sequence continues at coordinate 4,041,342 of JASVER010000055.1, read as the reverse complement.
GATTTTATCTTCTTTTGCTCTGGCTCTTTGTCCAATCTCTTCTTCTGCTCAGTCCCAGGACCTAATCCTCAGGCCCAGACTCTTTGGTTGAACAAGGCCTGCTCAGCCTTTCTAACTCTTCATCTGCTTGTTTCATAGACAAGCATCCAGCTGTACATCACATCTTACACTTCTCCCTTTACTCAAATACTACCTTCACACATGCATTTCCTTTTTAATCAGTCTCGGCCTTTCCTTCCTCCCAGACCGTACTTAGTTCTGCCTCATTCTCTTCATATCTGCGCTCCCAAATCTCACCAGAATAAACCACACTGGTGTCTGAGTAAGAGATAGACCTGGATTGTGCCTGAACTTGTCCTCATGTATATTTTTATAATATTTCAATAGCTACTAACCCAGAGGCCTTATCCACTCACTAGCTTTTGTATTTTATCAGAAGAAGGATATAGTTCATCGCTACCGTATTTTGTAACACTGTACCATGGGAACACCACACCGTTTGTATGGTGCACAATTTGTACACCGTTTTGTATGAACATAATTATTCCATTAAAAGTGCTTTGTACAAATGCAGTTTAACTCCCTTCCTATATAGGAATAGGTGCACAGACAGGAACTTTTGTACCTGTGCAGACAGGCAATACAGTAAAAGCACAGCAGAAATACACCTGATAGTAGGAGGTTAAGAGCTGTGAAAAACAGATCTATGGCCTTCATTAAACAGTCATGCTGAAACACATTGAGATGTTACTACGTTAGTCATAGGGGCAGAAGAACAAGCCCAAATATGTCAACAATATGTCACATATCCAATATGTGACAAGTAGGATGTGGACTTCTATTTCGCAAACTGTCTGGAAGAAACAGATAAATCACTTTTAACCCTGATATTACTACACTTCTATGTTTCGCTATCACAGCTCTTTGTATGTTTATTTCCTGGTTTTATTTTATCCATTAAATTCTTTCTTTTCCTACAAAGGGGTAAAGTGATAAGAGAGCTAAAGGCCTCGTAATATTGGAGTATATTTTCATTATACGCACAGCCTGAGTAGTGAGTTTAAAGTGATCTATGTATACAAGCCCTCAACCTTCTGTGAAGACATTCATTAAAGGCTTTTGTGCTTGTTTTGGACTTTTGTTTGTTTGTTTAGCTTCTGCTTCTGGGGCACGATTTGGTGAGGGACACGAGACGCTACTGAAAGGCACTACTGTGAGGAGGACACAACCAGTACGATGGTGCGATAGTCACTACAAGCTTTCCTCAGTCTAGGTCCTAGTCCTGGACCTGGATAATAGTTAATGGTCTTTCCAATGTAAACTAACAGTCACCACTGATGGAAGCGGGTGAGAGGACTGGGGCAGTTTGGCTGCCTTTCTCCAGCAGCACACAGCCCTCCCTGACTCTGCTGCTGTGTTTCTATTGCCTATGAAGTCCATGATCCCTCCCTGCATATGCAGCCTTTGATCAAACTGGCTTTGGACAGAAACCAGAAAATGCCGTCTCACTGAAAACTCAAATAAATAAATAGGAAGGGTCCTCTCTGCTGGAGCTGTCTCCCTCAGGATTTGGGGATAAATAAATTCCAGCTGTTTGATGGACCTCTGTGGGCACTGGCCCTTCTCTGCTCCACAAATCACAGAGCTGTCTACGCAAGTGTCCATCTCCAGATCAGGCTCATTTCAAAGATCCTGTGGGAAGAGAAAATTCTTCCTCACCACCATCCCCAAATCAGTTTGGTTTAAAAAAAAACTTACTTCCCCAGACTAAAAATGACCATGGAGAGCTGCTCCCTCCATAGGATGCTGCAATGTTATGGGGTTTATTTTAAGGTTTATTTATTCTAGTTGTTGTTTTCCACCCCCTAAAGCATGGTTATAGAGAAGACAGAGTGAGACTGTCCCCAGAAGTGTACATCTAAGGGTTGAGAGGCAATGGACACAGGATGCAACATGGGAAATTCTGACTGAATAGAAGGAAAAAATGTTCACAAAGTGGCTAAGCACCGGAGCAGGCTGTGGTTTTGAAATCCCCATCATTGAAGGTTTTCAGAAGGTGATCAAACAAGACCCTGGGCAACCTGATACAACTCTGAAGCTATCCTTGCTCTGAGCAGAGGATTGTACTACATGACCTATAGAGATCCTCTCCAATCTGAATTATGAATTGATGATATATAGGCTGATACATAGTGGCACAAGCTGACCCAAGCCCAGAGAATAGCTATGGAGGGAGGCACAAAAGTGCCAACAGCAGATTGCATAAACTGTCTAGAATAAGGCTCTGAACCTGTACCTTCAGGGCAGCCAGGCATGTCTGCATTAAATTGCAGTATGCCTTCTTCCCATTTTAATCAGGGTTTTGTCTGTAGTTTGTTTTATCACTGCATCAATTCTAATGAATTCTAACCCAAAGAAGGATCCAATTTAATACCAATTACTGGTGACTGACAAGATAAATTCACTTGACTTTAGCTGAATATTTCACCTACAATGCTCCCTTCATTTGTCTGAATCGTTGCAAACAGGACCACACACCAAAATGTTAGTCAGTCAGACAGGGGTGTGTGGGGGTGTTCCGGGATAAATTTTTGTGACCTAAAAAATCCTCAAATCCTCAGCATGAGGATTAGTGATTAATGGCTAATGATTAACTTAGTGATTCAGCTGAGCCTTACTAATAAATGAAAAGCTTCTCTTGAACAGCGCATGCCTTACCCTTTTTTTCATGATGAGAACCTAAATATGCCTACGTCAATTTAAGAGAAATTAGGACCGGCACACAATTAACAGGGCTTCAGCATTCAGCCAGGAAAAGCTTTAAACTTTTCACATACGGGGCTTTGGGCAGAGATCGGCTTCTGTCTTCCCAGGTTTGCGTGTCCCTTGCTCAAACTGCACTGCTCTGTGCCTAATCCCCAGGAGACGTGAATTGCTACAAGCACTCCAGCACCCTAGCACTCCAGCTCTGCACGTAGCTGTTGCTAACGCAGCTTTTGTTAAACCAGATCTGGATCAATTCATCTGTCTTGGATGCCTGTGCAGCTGTTTGACGTGGGAGGCAGTTTGGGGCTCCCGAGGCACTGCTGTCAATGACAGCACCCCATAAAGCAAACAGACCCCATACGTGTTCTCATAAACCTGAGGTCTCATTAATGATATTTTTTTTTAATGTAGATAATGAGCAAAATTGTGCGCGTGACTGTACCTGCACTGCCGGTTTCCCGGCAGAGGGTAGCGTTGGTGACAGACTACATTTCCCAGGAGCCTGTTGCGCAGGAGTTTCTTGTGTCACTGCACAAGGACCTTGCAGCTCTGCAGGAGGCACTTGGGCTGCTGCAGTTCCCGGTGCTGGCGCTGGAGAAACATGACCTTCAGCAACTTGCCTCCTAAACGACCCAGAACAGAGCTGAGCTAGGGTCTGCTTTTGCTCCAGACCCTCGCAGGGTGGCTGGTTAGCCTTGTTTCATGTTAGACGCTAGATGTCACCTGCAGAAGAAGAGAAGAGCTTACCTCTTCCAGAGAGATGGCCCCGAGCCAGCAAATTCGCTCTGTCAGCCTGTGCAGCGGCTGTGGCAGAACTAGGTACAACTCACCATGATTTTCTGAGAGGGAAGGGGGTCAAAATTTACTTAGGGGGGCAGGGGGAACTTCAGTCCCTGGACACCTCATTCCTCGGTGTTCGCGCCGGCTTTTTTGCTCCAGCAAATCTGTTCCTTCCACTCTGCTCGTCATGACTCTTCAATAATGTAAGCCTTGCAAAGTGTTTTATGCCACCTGACTGTGGCTGGAGGGAGGGGTTTTTCAGGTTGAAATCTTTGCCTCCGAGACAGAAGGGCTGCAGTCATTAACACAGAGCAGTTGTGACTAATTTAAGCTTTGCACTTGCTGGGTTTCTGGCAGAAGACTAAAGAGGCAGGACGATCTGTTGCCTAAGTTAGTAGCTTCTGACTGACTTCTTCAGGACTGGCTGACTTCTTCAGGAATTTGGTTTTCATAGTTAATGCAGGTTAGTCAAAGAAAAATCAAATCTTATGTTTCTGGCTACAGCGGAGATGCCTGTAAAAATGGAGTATAGTAAACTGCTTGCTGAAATGCGGGAAAGAGGCACTGTGGCATCTGCGTAGCGCTACTTTGGGATCAGTAACTTATTTGGAATATTTCTCAGCATATTCTATATAATTTCTACAAGCTCTTACAGGCAAATCTGTTGCATTGCTCTAATGATTTGTAACTTCTCAATCTTCGCTAATCTTTAAACATGAATACCAAACTTAATGCACAAACAGACTGTAAATCTGCTGAGGCCTTGAGCGGTGACTGCATTCCCCTAGTACCTCTGGGTCCTGCTCTGGAAGGACCCTCTAGCATTGTATGTCGCAGAGGTATCGAACCAAAGACAAGCCCTGCTCCTGGACACTCACCGCCTGAGACAGGCTGGGAAGGTCCATCACCCAGGGAGACACTCCTGGACTGGAACTGAAATTAGGGGTAGCAAATATGTAGCCAAACTGTTTCAGGAGCAGCCCTGGGAAGCTGAGATCAAGTTGAACCACCTTCCCTGCCCACCAGTTATTTCAGGGAGAGAAATAACAGGCTAAACATGATTGTTGTGTCCGCATCAGAAAAGCAGCATGTTTTAGGGTGGTTCGTAGGATAGATGCTCACCTGCTTGTGTGTCTGCATTATGATGGCCACTGTGGGGTTGTTCCTGACTGTAACATGTGCTGCCATTATGCTGTGCAGAATTGGAAAGAGCACATGCTCAATAAGAGATTTGACTGATCTTTACTCAGGGGGAGTAACTGGAACAGGATTTTTAATCCAGAGTCTCTTGGAAAGTACGTGTATTGCATAACAAATCTGCAAAAATAAATAAGGGAGAAAGACTTGGTGTTTGATGGGAATGTATTTTGGTTACTCGTGCCCAGAGCCACTTTTAACAGATCTGGACGTGAATCTCCCGTTCTCCACGAATCACCTGCACCCCCGTTGGGTACGGTCCCCGCTGCCTGCTGGTGCTTGCATAGCCCCCTTGGCCGCCTGGCAGGGGGGATTGTGGCACAGATATTACCAGCGTGGTAGGTCTCCCCGCAACTGCACCTGTAGTCACGCTTGTTCCCTGCTCTTTCTCTTCAGTGACATTTCCCCTGGATCTCACAAAAACTCGACTGCAGGTCCAAGGTGAAGCTGCCGTTCATCGCGATGGAGCTGCCGCCGGCCAGGCGGTCCCTTACCGCGGCATGCTGCGCACCGCAGCTGGCATTGTGCAGGAGGAGGGCTTACGAAAGCTCTGGCAAGGAGCCACGCCGGCTGTCTACCGCCACATAGGTGATTATCTGTTCATGATGGGACAAGTTTGGGTCCTGCCTTCTGCAGCCAACAGCCTTTTGGAGTGAGCTTGCCGTATCTTCTTGTACTTTAAATATATCTGTGAGGACTTTTTCAGCTTACCCTACAATCCCACTTTGAAATATATGGGATTCTGGTTCCATCCCTTCTTTTCCCTCTCTTGCCCATTCCTTCACAGCCTTATTCTGGCTTCCGGGAAAACAAACTATAATTTCCCTGTGGTCTTTGCAGGAAGGTCTTCAGCTCAAGCAAGCACTCAGAGTCCTCAGAACAATAAATACCTTTTATTTGAGGGAAGTGGGGATGGGCTGGGAAAAAAAGATAAGGTTGCAAGCACTAGAATGAAGAAATGCGTTAGTGGTTTCGCCATAGGTAACAGCTTTCTGTGTTTTATTTGGAAATACGGTGACAGCAACAAACCTCAAAAGCACTTGTGGGAGGTTTTGTGCTTCCCACCAGCTGAGAGGGAAGCAATGCGGTCGCATCTCCTTAGCATGCAGGCATAAGCCGTGCTGCCTCCTGGCAGACGTATGGCTCAGCCAGAGAGATTCTCTGATGCTAAAAAGTTCTGCCTCTAGCATTGATACCAGGCAGCCCCCTCGCTTTCCCCATTTTGATCATGAACGTGACAGCAGTGACCATCTGACCCAGGCAAGCTCTGGAGTGTTTTACAACCAACCTTTTGACCTCTCTATCACAGCGTGACCTCCAGAAATGGCAGACCCAAGAATCGTCTCCTGCTTTTGTTTTCCACAGTGTACACTGGCGTTCGGATGGTTGCGTACGAACATCTCCGTGACTCTGTGCTTGGCAGGTCTGAGGATGAAAGCTTTCCTGTCTGGTAATGTTGCCTATTGATGCTTTTGCCTGTTTGGGGATTGTCCTTACTGTAGGAGTCCTGCAGCCTAAAAGCTGTCTTTTCCTCATGGCTCGCCTACCCTAAAGAGAGTAAATATAAAGTAGGGGTTTAAGCACTGATACGGACTTTCTGATTTTAGTTTCAGGGCAGTGTATTTTCATTCAGCTGGGAACAGGGTTAAGAAATACTGAAGTAAGTTTTTCAGAGGCTTAACTAGGACCATGATTACTCTTATAAGGATACTCTACTGAAAAGATGGAGAAACATGATAAACAGCATCGATAGGAGCAGCTGTCCTGGGCTGGCAGGAATTAGTCTGGATCAGAGTGGAGGCAGGGACGCTTAACCGTGACTCAAGGTCTGTGATGTAGAGGCAGCCCTTTTATTTCCGCGTGGGCTGGGGGATGTTGGGAAGTGCAGGTGCCTCGTGGCTGACCGTACAGCTGTGTGTGACGGCTGTTGGAGAAGCCATGAGCTACTGCACAAACCTGACATCAGCGTGAGTAACTGTGACTATTCCTATAGTTGCTTGGGTAATGCAAATCAGAGGTTCAGCTGAGCCAAGCTGGACTTGCAGCTTGTGCCCTGCTCAGCTCCACTGTCATCCAAGAGCTCGATTAGCTCCACACGGGGTGAGGAGACATTTCCAAAGGTATGATGGACATGTCAAATATCCTCTGGAGCTTTACAGAAAAGAAGTGAGGGGTGGTACATCTCAGATTTCCAGCTGCTGGAGGGATGGGTCCCATTACGTGTTGTCCAGCAGCAGTATGGCAACGCTTTGCTATTTTGCTGCTCGCCATACTGCCTGGGTAAGAAATTATTATGCCACTGGATTATTAACGGGGAGCGTAAGTATAGGCAGGTTTGCTGATTCTGGTGGTGTATTTTAGCCCACGAGATGGAAATTTCCTGGCTAATGAAGAGGAGAATGTGAAGAAAAAGACACTATTTTGTTCCCGTGTGTATGGCAGATGTCAACCTAAGTTAAATCTGTGCATCCTTCCCGAGGACACAAATGATCCCTACAAACAGCAAACCCCAAGTCTTTGTTTTGCAAGTTCAATTCAGCAATCCCTTTTTTGTCAATGCAAGCAGTATATAGCCACATAATTAACTCTTCGCCTGTGAGGAATGAAGCAGATTTTTCTGTAAGTTTTGCAAAATTTGGTAATTTCTAATTGGCAAATCCTTATTGTTAAAATGTCAGTCGTGTACTTTTATAATCATATACAGTATCATATCCAATCAAGTATTTTACTCCAAAACCAAATCTTGGGTCCAAAATGTAACTCTTTTTAGGATGGGATTTATAAAATCTAATACAAAATACCTGTCTTGCCTGATGCTATGGGAAGGGGGAACTAGGGATAATACTGAAATTTCTGGTTCTACTAAAATAAGTAGAACCAGAAAATTAACACAACTCATCTAGTAGCAAGGGGAGATAAAGAAAAGTTTTATGTATCAGCAAGCAGTTTAGACTTTCAGACTGGCATTCAGTTATTATAATACATGGAGCACCATCCCTTACTTGTGTACCTTGCCATCCTGCTTTTAAACCTTAAGCAAGGAGCATAATGTAACCTGGAGAGGAAGCAGAGCATCTTGGTGATGTATAATAACTTGATTTTTTTTCCCCAGATAAGTTTTAAACCTTTCTTAAAATTGACATAAGTATTATTGAGTACCTTAACTGCCTCCAGTCACCACAATTATTACCTTAACTTTGGCTGTTAATATAAGGAATAACTATTTACACTTGTTTCTCCTGGGTCGTGCTGCTGAACTCTTCAGCTGGAGCACTGAGATTTGAAGATTTTCAGTGTATTCTGGAGCACATTTTCTTTCCCTGTTTGGCAGGAAAGCTGTAGTTGGAGGCATGTCTGCGGGTGCCATCGGACAGTTTTTTGCCAGCCCGACTGATCTGGTGAAGGTGCAGATGCAGATGGAAGGAAAAAGGAAGCTGGAAGGGAAGCCGTTACGGTCGGTTCCTCTTGAAACTGGTGGTTTTCTCCTGTTAATGATTTATTCTTTGGCTGAGGGTGTGGCTGTCTCTGTTTTCTGCCATCCTCTCTCCCCAGCTGCTCAGAGCTCTTTTGGGGACGGGCAGTGCCTGGGAGGCACCTGATGGCTCTGGGCAGTGGAGAGGGTGGGGGATCCGAGACTTCCTCCTTATTCCATTTATACTCGCCTTCCTTATTCTAATGTATTGGTCCCAGAGACCACAAACCCTCGCCCATCCTACATGTGCAGCATATCTATGCCAGTGCTCTGCCAGAGGGAGGGAAGGATGCTTTCTGAAGAAGGGAAGCTGGAAGAAAGGATGGGGGAAATGGCTCGTGCAGGATGTACAGGTGCAGGGAAGGGCTGGGTCACCTGCAGACAGCAGGGCGCAAGACCCTCCTGCAGATACCAGGACACGCTCCTCTTTGCACCCAAAACTGCTGGCATTGTTTGGTGTCTTGGACATTTAGTATTGCAACCCAGCTGTGGGATCAAAGGGTTGTCTGTCATTAGCGACCAGATTGCTGCTTACCAGGGCAACTGGTATGTTTGGTAAAATATCATGTCATGAAAGTCAAAGATGGATCCAAAAATGGATCAAAAAATAGATCCGGAAGGCCAGATCCTCGCCTTTCCTATGTGAGGATCTGGCACAGCAAAGTGCTGGAATATGCAAAGATTTCTCCATAGCTGAGCTCTTTACTTACTAGTTGGGTATTGATTTCAGGTTTCGAGGAGTGCACCACGCATTTATGAAGATCCTGTCTGAAGGAGGAATACGGGGGCTTTGGGCTGGATGCGTGCCAAATGTCCAGAGAGCTGCTCTGGTGAACATGGGAGGTAAATTTCATAACTTGGTCTGCAGCGCTTAAGGCCGGATCTAAGCTTTAAGGAAAGTTCAGCTGCTCCCCTGGTCTTCATCTCTTGGTTATCTACACTGGAGACCTGTTTGAAGTGCACTGCAGGTGACTTCTGCCTTGAGCATTTTATTCCTGTGGAAATCAAGTTGCTTAAAAATAAGTTTGTGCCTGAGCCTGAGGGATGGTGAGCTGGGAGCTGAGGGAGTCCCACAGACAGCAGAGCAAGGACCTCACCAGCCACGACCCAGATCCCTGGTGCCCAAGCAAGGTGAGCAGGGCAGAGCCAGCGAAGGCAGACAGGTTCCACCGAGATCCAGATCCTCAGTGAAGCATGCGGTGACAAGGCAGGTCTAAGGCCAAGCCAGGAAGCTGAGTCAGCATCAAGTCTGGTGAGGATCACCAGGGTCAGACACAGCTCAGTGATCACCAACAGGTCTGTGGTGATAAGAAAGGTCCAAGGTTGAGCTAGGGAGACGGTCCATAGGTCAGTGTCCAGATCAACAGGGGCCACAGCCCAGGCATGGTGTGATGGAGCTGCAGACAGGTACACACCTACAGTGTAGTTCTGGCAGGGACTGAGGGTTATAAGGTGAAGTGGCTGCCCGAGTGGTCAGCTGATCCAAGAAGCACTCACTCCTTCCACATATAGATAGAGCCTTCTTAAGTCTCTCCAGAACTGCTAGGATATGTTGGACGGTCTTTGCTCTCCTTCCTGAGGTTCTGTTTATAAAATAAGGAGGGAGATGTCTTTGGGACCGAAAGACACTGCCTGTGGGTGCCCACCATAAAGACTTGCTCGGTGCTTGGTGGCACATATTATAGCATCGCCTTGGCAATTTTTTATTTTGCATGCTTAAATTTCTTTGGCATGATGGCTACTAATTTCTACGTCATTCAGCACAGGGGTATGTTAGCAGCATGACCAAAAAATATCTTTGAAGATAGAAAATCAGAGGTGGTGTAAGCTTACATCTTGCTAAGCAGCAGTAAAGGAGTCACTGGATGGATAATGTTTGAAGCAGGAGCTGTTAAATGAGGGCTATAGAATGACTATTAACTAAGGTATGTATCTCCATACAGAACTTAATGTGCAGTCTCAGCATGTAAACTTAAACAAGCAAACTCTTTTACAAGTGGGAAATGATCTCCACTGGCTATGTTTGGATTATAAAGCACTATAAAGTGCTGGGAGGGTCATCCTGGTTAGTAGGCTGGGCTTTTAAGTTTTAAGGTCAGGACATTGGAAATGTAACCTAGATCTGCTGTTAACTTTCAGATCACTGTCTTTCATTCAGATGCCCAGATGCCGTAACTCACGTCTGCTTTCAGAAGAACATGATATAACTTCCATGACATCATCTTTTTCGTCTAAAGTTTCTAACATTTTTATAACACTTGCACAGAGGTGGGAGAGGTAGAACTGTCCTTATCGTGATATTTCTGGGTTTGGTTAATGAGTTATTTTGCTGAATTTTCCATTTGGGATGCATTTTATCATTTGTAGGGTAAATCAGGGAAGGCAGTAGTGGAAGGGAGCGCGTACTCACATGTCTAACAACAGGACCTAGGTGCCACAACCATCATCAGAAACTGGGGGCAGAGTGCTAGCTGTGCCAATGGGAGGAGCTGCACTGGAAATTTAGGTCTTGCCAAGCCTCCATCCGATGTCAGTAATTAACAGCAGAGACACCATTTACTTCTGACAATGCTGCTTTTTCTCATTATCCTCTTTACAGATCTGACCACTTACGACTCAGTGAAACACTTTTTGCTTCTGAACACGCCGCTTGTGGACAATAGTGTGACTCACAGTGTTGCCAGGTGCCGTATTCCCCGATTACCCCTTTTCTGCTGTGGAGCATTTCCAGACTCACTGTCTTTATCTGCCTCTCTGTGCCAGCAGAAGCCCCTATTCTTTGGTCATGATACTGCTGATAAAACGCACCATTATAACTACTTTTTTTTTTTTTTTTGCCTGAGAGGACATCTTTGTACAAAAGACACAAGACAAAGGATGCAACCATTGCTACAAAACTGCCCTCACTGGAAGTGCTTTGCTGATGCATTTAAACACCTCACACACCTGTGAGAGCACAGGATTTTTCACTTTTCTAGAATTGCTACTATTTTATCTAACCTAGTTTTAATTTTAGCAAACCGTAAGAATGAGAAATATAAACTCTGCAGAACAACCTCTTTTACTCCTTTAAATTATGAAGAAATCTGTTTTATATAAACAATATCATAAATTGCCTATTGCGGGTCATTCATCCCTGTCTCAGAACTGCACACAGAGGTCAGGGAAGCTGGTGCTGGGAGGACATCTGAGCAAGAGCAATACTAGCAAGCCTCCTCGCAAATCAAGTTTATGTTAAGTTATGAGGTATTACTCATTATTTTATGATAACTGTTCTAATATATTATACTATATATCATTAGAGCTGGAATCATGATGCTTACATTGTCATGATAAATCTTAGTTTCTTCTTTAAGTATCTGTTGCTGTTGACAGTTGCTGTTCTGGCTTGGTAGCTGCTGTTCTGGGAACTCCTGCTGACGTGGTCAAAACCCGGATAATGAACCAGCCGAGAGATAAGCAGGGAAGGTACAGACACTTCAGAGAAGGACTTTTCAGTAGAAAATTAAAACTCTGAGTCTCACTGATTTCACCAGGAGTGAAGTGCTAAATCTCTTAATTTGCTTTTCAACTTTGTGATGATCATCTTATTGTTTTAGTTTTGCATGTCCAGGGAGGTTTGTTGTGATGACCTAAGCATACCCAGTTACTTAGTGGATTTCAGTTCTGATGAGACTCCAGTGATCTTACAAAAGAGCTCTTGCTTGTACAAATTTATCTGATGCAGATTATTTTGGGGGAGGGAGGGAGGGGGGAATTTCTTTAAATTGCATATTTGTAATCCTAACAGTATTTGTTCTCCTTGCACATTGCCAGAGGTCTGCTGTATAAGTCTTCCATGGACTGCTTGATTCAAACTGTACAGGGTGAAGGGTTTATGTCTCTATACAAAGGCTTTATACCAACCTGGATGCGAATGGTAAGTGCCTTTTAACTCTCTTTGCAAGACAGTTGAACAATGTGGCATTAAAATGTAAAGAGTTCTTTCTGCATCAACACTTTTCCAAAACTATTCAGGTCTCTCGATTTATTTAATTGCAGTTACCATAGTTGAATGTAGTGGATCACACAACTGCACGCAGTGTCACTTTCCCCATGTTGCCTCTTGCATCTCTTTAATTTGGAAAATGCTGTCCTGCTTAATTGCTAGTCATTTTCCTTGCTTTTTTTACAATTTCAGGCTCCCTCCTTTCTCCCTTCCTAAACTCTCCTTTGTTCCCTTCTTGCTCCCAGCCCTGGACTCCCTTTGCATCCCTCTTACTTTCATTCCTCCTCTCCTGATCCCTGAATTGCTTTATTACTGCTCCATCCCGGATCTCACTTTTGCCCCTCTTGTATTCAGGCTGGTGGCTTTCTCCTGCATACTGCTGGGCCATTAAAGCTACATCTGTACAATTAAGCCAAGCAGAAGTTGGAGCCTGGGACTGGAACTTGGCTGTCTAGACTGTTAGTTTGGGCAAGGGACAATTCCCAATAGCAAATTTAGATGTGACCACCTTTTTTTTTTTCTAAGTCTATAAGAACTTAACAGAATGGCTTCGTCTAGACTCTGCCAGCTGGCTTCAAGGTCTTGACACTGTTTAACTTACCAGATTGAGCACTAAGATCGAAGGCAAAAGCCTTGAAAGCCTCCCTTCTCTAATTTAACTGAGTGCAACAGTGATCGCAGACTCTGGTTTGCCAAGAGCAATTACAGGAAGGTTCTGCTCAGTCCCCATGTCCCTGAGCTGGAGTACATTCAGTATTGATGGGGTCTTTGCAAGTTGGGTAGCCCTAACCATATGCAACACTACGATTTTTGTATGAAAGCCATAATATGAGATTGAGTTTAAGAATATGATTTTTAAGAGGAGACAGTTTAATCTAATGGGTTTATTTATTGGGTCACTTCTGTTTTAAGCCTCTAACTTCAGTGTTTGCTTTCACAGGCTCCTTGGTCACTGGTATTCTGGCTTACGTATGAACAAATCAGAAGGATCTGTGGTGTTACTTCTTTTTAAAATGGTGAAATCACTTCAATATTCACAACACAACGAAGAATCGGAAAGCTGAACTCTCATTCCACAAGGCATCACAACCCCACAGGGAACTTATTCATTTAGGAGACTGGCAGTAGGATCACATGTATAGGTTGCTGCCCCAAATCCAGTCCTTACTGGTTAGGAGTAGCCATGACTTAAGGATACTATTTGCTTGTCAGACTGCTATATGGAATTTAAGTTATCCACAGGATAAAATTGCCACAATACTACTTCGACTGGCAGCCAGCATCAGCTTTCTGAAACAGTAAAAGAGGTAAAAAAAAATCTACCAAGCAAGTAGAATATAATACTGTCTGCTTGTTTGATAATAGAGATGGTTCCTATTGTTAAGGACAAAAGCAGGTTGAACAACACAGCACTGAACATCTTCTGTGGCTAAGCAGTCTATAAAATTATTTGGGAATTTTTGTTATTACATTGCACACACATGAAGAACTACCTCTCATTAGTTTGATGCCTCAGTAAACCAAGCCTGTAGTGCTAGGAACTGAAAAAGATTAAAGCAGTTTACCTCATTTCAAATTTGCTTTGCACAAAAGGTGGAAGGGATTGTGTTCCTCTTACTTCCCAGAGACCGCCTGACCTCTTCACTCAAGCATTTGAGTAGTATCCACAAGTGAAATGCAGTCCTGTCCCCAGAAAATCAAAAGCCTAGTTCGCTCTGCCCCTCTTGAAGGATTCATAATAGACACGCTGTCTGTAGGACCGAGTTGAACTACTTGTCCTTTGAGAGTCCCAGTGCTGACGTGGCACACTGGGTCATTAAGGTACCGCTTTTCCATGGAAATACGTACTCTGCCCATTTTAAATCTAGGTGAAAATACAGTGTTCTCTTAAAAAACACAAAATGTTTGAATAGGAGTGATTTTTTTTTTTTAAACCTAAAGCTTTCCAGATTTCATAGGAAAGGGGACTGCTGCTGTTTGTTACTAGGTTTATCTTTGGCAATCAGGAGGCAAAAATGCAGTATAAAAGCAACCAAAATGTAGACAGAACAAAGCTGGCTTTGATTTAGCAGTATCTAGTAATGAAATGACTGTACAAGACTTAGTTCTCTGAGTAAATACTCAGGATTTCTTCTAGACTAGTCTTTGTAACTAGCATCTTCAATAGGCCAATTTCTGATTAAATACAGTTTGGGCATCTTCTTGGCTTGCACTTGTACTTTTTGATTGTGTTGTAGATCTGTTGTGGCTGCATGCATTTGGGTGTGTGATTCCAGCCTGGAAAAAATCCATCTTACCATTATTAGGGGGTCAGAAGTTTTTGTTCAGAAATACTGCTATTTTTCTAATTGTCAGCCTGAGAAACTAATCTGAGTTCTTTCCTTCTTTCACACCATCACTAGCGATTATAAACCAGCTGTCCTGGTTTTGGCTGGGATAGAATTAATTTTCTTTCTAGTAGTTGGTATAGTGCTATGTTTTGGATTTAGTATGGGAAGAATGTTGATAACACACTGATGTTTTTAGTTTTTGCTAGGCAATCTACTACTTAAGGACTTTTCAGCTTCCCGGACTCTGCCGGGCACGGAGGCTGGGAGGGAGCATAGCCGGGACAGCTAGCCCAGCTGGCCAATGGGGTATTCCATACCATATGATGTCATGCTCAGCATATAAGGCTGGGGGAAGAAGAAGGAAGGGGGGGACGTTCGGGGTGATGGCACTTGTCTTCCCAAGTAACCGTTAGGCGTGATGGAGCCCTGCTTTCCTGGGGATGGCTGAACACCTGCCTGCCCATGGGAAGCAGTGAAGGAATTCCTTATTTTGCTTTGGTTGTGTGCACGGCTTTTGCTTTCCCTATTAAACTGTCTTTATCTCAACCCACGAGTTTTCTCACTTTTACCCTTCCGATTCTCTCCCCCATCCCACCGGGGGAGAGTGAGCGAGCGGCTGTGTGGTGCTTAGTTGCCGGCTGGGGTTAAACCAGCAATCAAAGCTGCTACTTCAGTTACATCCTGAGTGGTCCTGCCTGCAATCCTGTTACTCAGATAACCCTGCTGATGGATATGCAGAAGTACGTGATCTATTGAGTTAAAAAAGTAATTTTAAAAGTCTTGTAGTGAAAAACCGTTTTAACTCTTAATAAAGCTTTTTTTTGAGTATGAAACACTAGAGATTCGCAACAGTGCCAATTCCTCGTATTTTGTATTAAAAAATAAATAATTTGAATAGGAAAACTTGCCACTTTCTGCATTACTTCTTAGTGCTTTGTAATTCAAAATTTTTCAAGCAGAAGTCTCTACCCTGTGAAGCACCAGCTTCAGTTTCAGAACCAAAGAATTAGTCCAAGGATGGCACTGAGGTTCCTTGGCTGGACTCTCCTGTGGCCTAAGAAAGGCTTGCTGAAGTCCTGGGACTTCCTCTTCCTCACACCTCCACTTCACCATTGTCCCTAAAGGCTGGAAGGCAGCCCCATCAAAACCTCAAAGGTCTGCCTGGGAAAGTGGGGGTGAAACCAGGGAGAAATGACATGACTGCAGAGCCGAACAGATAAAATCGAGCAGTGTGACGGTCCAGGCTATCTCGAGGGGGCCTCCGAACAGAGAACCCACGTTTGCTGCTTCCCGAGGCCCTCAGAGGTGGTGCTTGCCTGCGGCTGCCCCATCCATCCCCACCCGGACGCTGCTGTCCTTCAGTCCGGTGTCACCCTCCCCTTGCTGCAGATGGCTGAGCCAGCCACGACTTGGTGGAGGCAGGTGTCCCATGCCACGGGGCGGCCTCAGATGGAGGGCGCAGACCGGACGGTGACAGGCGGAGGGCAGCCTCCACCTCAGGCGCTGAAGAAGCCTCTGCTTGCGGCAGGGCCTCGCTGCCGGCGGAGGGGCGGCCCTGCGTGCTCAGCCCGCCCCGCAGGCGCCTCTGCCCCGCTGCGGCGAGCCTGGGGAGAGCCGTGCGGCGGCGGCTGCCCCCGGTGCGCGCCCGGCCACGGCTGCCGGCGGCGGGCGGCCTCGCACCCCGCCCGGCCCCTCACGGACCGGCACCGCCCCGAGCGCCCCACCCCGCCCTCACACTGCCGCCCCACGCTGGCCAATAGTCACCAAGCCCTGCACGCACGCCCCGCCCCAGGCGCCCGCTCTGGCCAATGGAGACTAAGCGGGCTCGGAGGGCTCTCCCCTCACCCCGCCTCCCGGCCGTGCGGCTGCCACACAGGCGGCCTGGGGCGTTCCACGCTGGGCGAGGGCAGCTCCAGCGGCCTCTGGGCTGAGCTCTGCGGCTCCAGCGTGCCCGACGATAACCCTCCTCTTTGTGGCGCCTCTGAGCAGTCTCCATGTAGCAGGAGCGGCCCGATGTATTAGCCCGCTCCGCCCCTCCTGTTCCCCCTTCCCCCCCCGCCGTGGGGGATGAAAATGGACGCGACCACTCGGGCAGCTGCGTAACGGCTCCCCGCCCGTCACGTGGGAGGCGCGTGCCTTATGAGGCCGGGGGGGCGGCGGCCATTTGGCCTGGCGCGGGCGGCGAAGGCAGAGGAGGAGGAGGGATGAGCTCCGGGCCGGGGATGCTCAGCCCCGGCGCCGCTGTGTCCCTGCGGGTCTGCGCGGTGGGGCTGCGCCCCGAGGTGCCCGTCGTGCGGCTGTGGGGGCTGCTGGGCGAGCGCAGCGCTGACTATGTCCGCCTCCGCTGTGAGATCCAGGCGGCGGTGGGGCCGCGCCTGGCGGCTGCCCCGGATCCCAGCGAGCTGGTGGCCGGTGGGGCTGAGCTGAGCACTGGAGACCTGGGCCTGGTGGAAGTGGTCGGGCTTTGGTATCGCTGCTGTGTGGTGAGTCGCCGTGGCCAGGACTACCGTGTGTTCCTGCTCGATGAGGGCTGCACAGTGGTCACGTCTGCCTATTACTTGGCGCGGGGCTGCAAGGAACTTTTCCACCTGCCCCCTGAGGTGCTGGGCTGCATTGTGGCTGATGTTATGCCCTCTGGAGGCCCCAGGGTGGCAGCCTGTGGGGATGCACCAGTCTCCACCTGGACAGTGGAGGCTATGGAGTTCCTCAGCCATCTGCATGGCAAGGAGGTGTCTGGCCTGGTGCAAGAGGTTGTGACACCGCAGCTCATAGTGCTTGAGCTGCCCCAGCTCGCCGCCCAGATGCATCATCTGGGCCTGGCCAGGCAGGTCACTCCCAGTTGGTTCTGCCAGGTACTCAGGCGCTGCCTAGCTTGTGGCCACTTAAGGAACCAGCTCAAGCCGCAGCCTCCAGCATGTTCCCTTGTAAGTTCTGAAGTGCCACAGCTTCTTCATGTTTTGCTCTCATATCAGCCTGTGTCACCTGCCTTGGATTACTTCTACCCGCAGCTTCAGTTGGGTGTGACAGAGCCCGTCCTAGTGACCCATGTCTCTGACCCGCACCACATCTACTGCCAGTTGCAGAGCCTGTCCCAGGAGATCCGTTGCCTTTCTGATACCATGCGCCACACTTATGACCAGTGGGAGCAGGATTTATTACCCAAAGTGGGCTCACCCTGTGCTGCCCGTGGCACAGATGGCCAGTGGTACCGTGCACTCCTGCTGGAGCTTGTTGCTGGGGAGCAGGATCAGCAAGTGGCTCTGGTGATCTTTGTGGACAATGGCAGGAAGGAGACTGTGACCAGAGCTAACCTGCGCCATTTGCCTGTTGAGTGTTTCCGCATGCCTGTGGTGACTTATCCATGTGCTCTTCAGGGTATCTCGGATGGGGGTTGTGGCTGGTCCCCATCGCAGATTGATGAGCTGAAAGCGTTGGTGCTGGGCAAGGGAGTGAGTGCTCGCATCAAAGCCTTTAACTCCTTCGAGCATCTCTATTATGTGAGCCTGTACGGGGAAAACGGCATCAACTTGAACCATCTTTTTGGGGTGCAGGCTTGCTGCCTAGTGAGCAGCCATACGCAGGTCAGCCAAACTGAGGCTCAGGAGCAGCTGGAAGTAGAAAAATCCACAGCTGAAGAACTGGAATTGCCACCAGGAGCACCTCCTGTTGCTTTAACGCACAGAGATTTGGCCTCTGCTCCTGTAGTTGGTGTGCGTCTGAAGTTGGGCTCATTCCACGATGCGTGGGTCTCCCACCTCCGAGACCCATCCGAGTTCTGGCTGCAGCTCCATGAGCATCGTCGGCTCTTCAAGCAGCTGAGGCAGAGCATGTGGAATTTTTACTCCCACGCCACGAAGCTGGATGGTGCTGGGTGGGACCTACAGCCTGGATCCCTTTGTTGTGCCAGTGGGAAAGAGGGTGCCTTTTATCGAGCGGTGATCACCAGGGTACTGGACAGTGGGGTAGAAATACACCTGTTGGACAGAGGCGATATGGAAACTGTAGATCGGTGTGCGGTAAAGGAGCTGCTCCCTCGGTTCAGGGAACTACCTGCTTTAGCTCTGAAGTGTTGTTTGGCGGGTGTCTCTCCTCTGAGAGGGAGTTGGAGTCAAGCATCTCTGTCTGCCTTCAGAGAGATTGTACTGAACAAGGGACTAAAGGCTCACTTTTTGAGTGCACAGGGTGACAAATACATGGTTGAAATTTTTGACCAGTCCCAATTAGGAGAGAAAAGTATAAGTAAACTCATGGCCCAGGGAGGGTATGCTGAATACCAGAGGTGTGAAATACCCAAGACTCCTCAGAGATCTGAAAAGGCTGTGAGCCAGGCCTCTTCCCCAGCACGTGCTGGGGAGGAAAGCCAGATAAATGCAGAGAAGAGGCTCAGAGAAGAATCTGATCTAAAGAGAAGTGATAGAGCGCTTAATCCTTACGCGGCTGTGAGGGTCAGCGAGAGCCCTATTGCAGCCATTCACAATTCTGAAAGTAGTAAATCTCTTCCTGCTCAGAAGTACGAGGGCAAGGAAAACGTGACCATCTCTTGGAGACAGAATTATGTGGAAATGAAGCCAAGTTCCTCTTGTGGAGGTCAATTTGAAGTGGGAAGTACAGTTAATGTAGTTGTGTCATATGTTGAAAATCCTAGTTATTTTTGGTGTCAGTTAAGTAGAAATTGCCATGACCTTAAGGTATTAATGGCTGAAATTCAGGAATATTGTAAAAATTCATCCCACCCACATGCTTGGCCAAATGCTGTATGTTTAGCCCAGTACTCAGAGGATGGAAAGTGGTACAGGGCTTTAATTATTAGTGAAGTTTCTTCTGCAGGAAAAGTAGAAGTCATATATGTTGACTATGGAAACAGAGAGCTGGTCTCTCTAACAAACCTCCGCTCAACTAATGAACGCTTTCTTAGGTTAGAGGCTCAGGCTTTCAGGTGCAGCCTTTACAACTTAATCCAGCCAAATGGTCAGGATCCTTTTGCTTGGGATGAAGCAGCGATTCAGGCTTTTCAGGAGTTTGTTGATACTTCGTCATCTCACTTTGAAATGAAGTGTACAATATTTGCCTTGGCTTCCATAAACAATAAGGAGCTATTTAACATTGTAGATTTAATGACACCTTTTCAGAGTGCTTGCCAGTTTCTGACTGAGAGAGGTGTGGCCAGACCTTTATCTCCTCAAAAGCCTCTGGTATCCTTGGTTCAGCTTCATTCTTACTATTATTCTATGCATGGTATCAAAATTGGGAGTGAGGAAGACGTTTATATTACGCACGTTGATGATCCATGGACATTTTACTGCCAACTTGAAAGATGTGCAGATGTCTTAGCACAGCTTATCGATAACATCGCTCGCCTAAGTGAAACAGTGACCCACTTAGAAACCTTGCAAAAGTCTGGGAGCTTGTGTCTAGCAAAGTATACTGATAATCACTGGTACAGGGGAGTAATTATGAAAAGAAAACCTAATACAGAAGTCTTCTTTGTGGATTTTGGGAACACAGAAACAATAGAGAAAGATCATCTGCTTCCTTTACCCAGTGACGCTTGTGATATCTTGCTTTTGCCAATGCAGGCCATAAAGTGTTCCTTATCTGATATAACTAACGTTCCCAAAGAAGCTACTACATGGTTTAAGCAAGCGGTCCTTGAAAGGCAATTAAAAGCAATAGTTGTAGGAAAGGAATCTGATGGTAAACTGTTAATTGAGTTGTTTGATGGTAATACTCAAATTAATGCAAAACTGAAGGAGGAGTTAAGCTTAATAAACAATACAGGACTGTGTAGGCATGTAGAAAATGAAACTTTGTGCTCTAGAAATACAGATGTGAATGAGAGGAATGAGACTGCAGAGTGCCCTTTAAATGCAGGTAGGCCTCTTGAAAGGAAAAAATGCAGATCTGAAGCCCAGGGTGGAGGGGGGAGTAGCAAAAGGCACTTCAAAGAAGGAGATGTAAACCTTTTCCAGCCTGCTATGAAGGGAGATCTGGCAGCTGGATTACTAGAATCTGATGAAATGCTTAGCAGTAAGAAGGGTGCTTCTTTGTTAAATAAAGTGGGGGAGGAGTCTCTGCTCTCCATCCAGATGGATATACAGTCAGATATTAAATCTGATGCTGACGGCGGGTATATAACGCGTAACAACGTAGCTGATCCACTGCAACAGAAGATAGTGCCAGCTCTTAAAGTGTTAGTGTATGTGTCTCATGTAAATGATCCGTTGGATTTTTATGTTCAACTAGAAAGTGACGAGGCTCAGCTTAACAGCATTTCGGAAAGCTTAAACAATAGGACACAAGTAAAGAACCCTTGTAGACAACTTTTCCAAGCAGGAGACTTAATCAGTGCTGTTTATTCAGGAGACAGCTTGTGGTATCGAGCTGTAGTAAAAGAGAAGACTTCTGACAATTTGATAAGTATACAATATATTGATTATGGTAATACTTCAGTAATTAATGCTGATCAAGCGCACAGACTCCCTGAAGACTTGTCATCTATTCCAGCAATAAGCATTCACTGCTTCCTAGGTGGACTTAAATGCAAAAAAAATACAGACTGGGCAGAGAACGCAGTGCTTTACTTCACCAAGAGAACAAGTGAAGTTCTGCTAACATGTGAATTTGTAGAGAAGGTTGAGGATAAATGGGAGGTTATTCTCAGTGACCATCAAGGTATAATAACAGTGGATTTAGATGATGAAAATCTTGCAAGTAGGGAAAGATCTTGTTCAACAGAAATACTTGATAGAGAGAACAGTGACATGGTAACTGTGTGTGAGCCTTTGCCTCCTCAGGCACAAAATGAAATTTCCAGTGTAAGTGATTGTAAATCATTTATCTGGAAGTTTCCAGAGGCAGGTCAGACTGTAAAAATTTATGTCACAGTGGTAAATAGTCCAGAATATTTTTGGAGTCGCAGTGCTGATACAGAAGACATGAACTACATAGAGGAAAAAATAGAGGAAGCTGAAAACCTTGGACTAAACTCTTCGAACGATTGCGGACCTTGTATTAAAAGCGGTGATATTTGTCTAGCAAAATATAGTCAAGATGGAAAGTTCTACAGAGCTGAAGTCAGCAGCATAAAAGGTGACAACGTAGTTGTTAGACATGTGGATTATGGAAGCGAGGAAGCTGTTAGCTTGGAGATGATTGGACAAATTCCATTTGAATTGCTCAGAATACCTAATCAAGCATTTGCTTGCTGTCTGTCAGGTTTCAATTCCTCAGAGGGCTCATGGCTTAGTGAAGCAAAAGAGAAGTTTTATGATATGACCGAAGACCTCATATTAGAAGCTGAAGTAATTGAAACTCGGGAAGACAAAGCTGCTGAAGTCCCTCTGTCTGTTGTCAAGCTGGAAGCTTCTGGCAAGATTATTAATGAAGAGATGAAGTCTTTTTGGAAGGCTAATAAAGGAACTGGTGACAATGCTTTCTCAAACCTTGAGAACCCCTTAAAGGAAAACGGATGTTCAAACGATGATATTGGTCTTTGTCTCGAAAGAGAAACTACTGCTGTTTGTGGATTAGCTCAAGAAGAAAGTGAAAGTGCTTTACTTTGTTCTGAACCTTTCCTGGGTGTAACTTCTGGGTGTTCAAATACTGTAGAAGCAAATGTGTCAGTGGGAGCTGTTGAGTATATGTCTGGGAAGGCTGATGATGGGTGTGAAACAGTTGAGCATCAAAGCAACTTTGATAAAGAGAGATCGCTCTCTCCTTCAGATAGAGGTAACAATGTATTACTAGAACCAACCAGAAGCTGCAGTGTTCATATTTTGGGGAATGAAATGAAAACTGCAGAACAAGAGTTATCTGAAGTACTGTTTCAAGAGGATGCTGAGCTGAAAGCAGAACTGACAGGCAGTGCTTCAGCAGCCAGTCTTTTCCTAGGAAACAAACAAGAACTGCAAAGATTGCCAGTGCTCCAGGTACAGTCGTCTTCGAGTGATAAAATGGAGACGTTAGTAGAACTGGATCAATTACAAATGCACTCTTCATATGATGATCTAAAAGAGTTCATACTGGAGCTAGAGGCGCTTTCAGTGCAGTCCTCCTTTGGTGAAGAAACAAAGGAAGCTCTGGAAACAGTGTCACTTGAAATGCAGACGGCTTTGGGCAGTGAAGCAAGAGAGGAAGTGTTGGAACGGGAATCGTTTCAGCTGCCAGTTCTGAGTGAGGAGATGGGGGAGTTGGCAACCTTGAAATTTCTTGAAATGTTACCATCACTTAATGAGAGAGAGAACTTGGTACCTTCAGTTAGTGATGGACAGAAGACAGTAGGGCTGACTCTGTCTGATGTTCAGCTTTGTTTGGGAGAGAAGGCAAAGAAACTGGAGTTGAAGTTGTCTGGAGTTCATAAAGCAGAAGCTATACAGGAAGATTGGATGGAAGTAGAGCCTCCTTCCCTAAGGCTGTCTTCATCTGGTGGTAGACCTGAAAAACAATTAGACCTGAAGACCCATGACATGTTGTCAATGCTAGGTACTGAAATCGAGCAGCTTTTGGAACTGGTGCTGCCTCATGTGCAGCCATCTCAGGAGGATGGGGAGGAGGGCTCGTTAGGGTTGGAAGACGCTGCACTGCGAAGTTCTGAAAATAGTGGAAGTCAATTTTCATTTCTTACAAAAGACTTAATGAATCAGAGACCTGTTTGCACTGTAAAATCATGTGACTGCAAAGTTCAGAAACGTAAGGACTGGCAGAAGAAGGATGACTGTTATGTAGAAGAATGGATGAAACAAGACTTAACTGACTCATTTAAAGAATGTGGAAATACACATGTGCAGTCTTCAGACTATAAGCCTGGGGATGAAGAAGTAGAAAAAAAGCAAAATGAAAATTTGGCTGACTGCAGTGCAGGTAATGTATCTGATTTTAAGGAGTTACATAATCAAAATTTTGTGCACATTCAAACATGAGAATAGCTTTCTTGTAGAAACCTAATTTTTATTCCTTAATAAGTTACTATATTAGTGTTAACGTCAGTATGCTTTGATGGGTTATGAACATCAGACTAAGTGTAGTATCTCATGGATAATACGTCAGTCTAACAGCAACTGATCTTACTTTGAGAGGTTAATGATTTTATGATTGGAAATATGTTTCTGAACATGAAATGCATTTTCAAGACAGTTCACGATGACAGATTTGTAACTTTCAAATGCTTATTAAGTACGAGTACTTTGGAGGGGGGTAGGGGAGTATGAGAGGTAGACTGTGAGGCATTTGACTTTTATGGAGGTTTTTTTTTCCCCTCTTTCTCCTTTATTGATATGTCATCATTTTTGTAGAACACAGTGAGTATACTTGTAATCTGAAGGGCTTTGCTGTTGGTTCCAAATGTGTGGTGTGGACCTCTCTAAAATGGTGTGAGGCTCGCATTTTGGAGATATCTGAAAAAGGTACCAGGGTAAGTATGGTTTGAATACTCTTTCTGCATTCTTAAGATCCGGTCCTCCTTTGGTCTTCCTCCAAACTTTGAATATTTTACAGAATTCTATTACAGAATTTAAGACTTAGTATTGCAAAGGCTGATTCTGGATTTACAGACTACATAGAAACAAGTGTCTCAAACCGAGTGGATGCTATATGTCAACACTTGATATTCCCTTCACATCTTATTCCCCTGCATTGACTGCGAAGACTGAAGGATCTGGCTCCAGTTTGAGACACATACTCATATGTGTGTCGTTCTATCTGGCCTGCAAGTTAATGTTCTGCTATGGAGCTGTGTTACCATTAAATGCTAATGAAACTTGGCATTATTTTACTGATGTTTTGAGGAATTAGTGCTAGAACAGTAGAAACTTGGGAAAAAACTTAAATTATACTGTAATTAATAATGAATACCAACTATTCCTACTTCAGTGAAATGTGTATTGAATTAGTGGTTGGTGGGAGTTAACTTTAACAGTAGATTATAATCTAATGGGCTGCCTTGTTCTACTGCTGTTTAAGCTATGATAAATGAGTAGTCCTCCTCCAGGGAGAGTGTGTGTGTATGTACACATATGCACA
This sequence comes from Oceanodroma leucorhoa, assembly GCA_030449065.1. Taxonomy (NCBI): domain Eukaryota; kingdom Metazoa; phylum Chordata; class Aves; order Procellariiformes; genus Oceanodroma; species Oceanodroma leucorhoa. The sequence continues at coordinate 4,016,792 of JASVER010000055.1, read as the reverse complement.
GGCATTATACTTACATAAAAGGGCCTTTAAGTTGTAATTTAAGGTTGCAAATCCAAAAGATCATTTCATTAAAGTAACTTTTTGGAAGATTGAATGCCTGAGATCATGGAAGCCAGCTCTTTTGCTAGTAGATTCCTTAGATATCTAAAGCTAACCTCAGCTGTATTCAGATGAGTGTCAATGTCAGGTATGTAGTGATATCCCTATTCATGTTTCCTACTGATTCTGATCTAGTAGGTGTTTCCCAGCTTCCTCTCTCACCATACTTGGATTAGAAGCCCAGGAGACCCTTGAGCAGATTCAGTAGCAATATTCAGCTTTATTAGAGGTTAACTTGCTCTTCCTTGCAAGATCCAGACTGAAAGCCTTCTCAAAGGCAGGGAGTCCTCAACTGTATTTTCCTACTACTAAGTCTTATTTGCTGAGTGTATTCTCAGGATCCACTGCTGTGCAAGATACGATTTGACTCTGTCTGTACAGGTCTTGAATCTCTCCAGTGGCAATGAGGAGATTGTGGATCCTGAGAATGTCTGGAACGGTATTCCTGACTTGGCGTGCAGATCATCTGAGGTATGGCAGTGTGGTAGTGGACTGGGCAGGACAGTCCCGATTTTTAGAAAGGGCGCTCTGAGTTTAGTTGTGATTCTTCCTGGGTCACAATAAGAATAGAAAGGTAAAGTAGCATTAATCCAAATCCGTGCATTCATGACAACTGCTAGAAGCACAGTATTTTTCTATAAGACATATTGTCCTTCCTTCTCTAATAGATCTCTATGGAGACTATAGAAATTTGTATAAATCTATTATATAACTGATACAATTTATGTAAACCATTTATATAGATTTATATAAACTGTCAGTCATTTGGCCTGAGGACTGTGAATTCAGTCTGGGAATAGATTGATGAAAACAGCTTGAAGGAAGAAACGCTACTGGAAGACTACCATTAATCAAGAACTGTAGAACAATGCTGATGATCTGTGGCTTTTGACAGATCGTGCTAGTAGAGCATGCAACTGACTGGTAAATCATGAAAAATACTTCTATTACAAAGTAATTAGGCAATAATAGTAAGGTTTTTCAACAGTGTTCTTCATGAAGTACCAGCGAATGAAAAACTCATGTCTGGAACCCAAAACTCAGGTCATCAGTCATGCTACTGATGATGATAACAGACACATGCAGTTTTTGCATCAAAGTGAAAGGTGGACAGAAGAATTCTGTAGTGAGTTGTAAGGAGGGAAAACAGTGGTAAATAAGAGTCCAGCAGTGCTGATGTAAAAAGTGAGTCTAGTATTAAAGGGAGCACCTCAATGGAAAACTAATTTGGCAATAGTGACAGCTTCCTAATGGAATCCCCTTTTGTTTAGGCAATAACCCCCGCAACAGAAAACGAGCAGTCCTTACCAGAGGAGTCCGTACTTGAAGGTAAGACTACCTTAAACCTCTGAAAGACGTTGTGTACTCGGTGTGTGGATGCCTTCTAATTTTCTAGAAAATGCTTTATTTTAGAAAATACAGTTGAAACTTTTTTTTTTGAGCTCATGTATTTAATACTGTTGTAATTTTCTTAGTAGCATTAGCTTATGTACTGTTAGTTTAATGGTGAATATATGCAATGAAAGCTGCTACTCTGTCTTGATTAGAAATCAATCTAGTATTTATTTATTCAACCTAGTGGATTGAGTCTCTTGGACAAGCTGGGGTGCTACACCTAAGATAGATTTTTTGGTAGAGTTTTGAGCACTAGCCATCAGCATGCTACTCTTGCTCACACTTCTGGGGCAAGGTGAGTGACTGCTAGGCAGACTCTGCTAAGCATTGTAGTTTAGGATTTGAATGCCCCAATCCCTTAATAGATCTTGGTCTATGAATCTAAACCCATAATAATACCATCTTAGTAGTTGCAAGGATAGTTTGTGAATAGTGCATGTACATCTTTATTGTTGTTTAAAAATTTTGAAGTGTTACTGGCAAACACCTATTCTGTGTACCAAAGAAAATAGTACAGGTTCTTTCTGATTATATACTATTTCTATAATCTATGGAATCATAGAGCAGTTCTGGTTGAAAGGGAGCTTTGGAGGTGCTCAACGCAAGGTCAACTAGATCAGGTTGCTTAGGACCTTCCTTTCAGGTCTGGAATCTATCCAAGGATGGAGACTCCAGAACATCTCTGGGTAATGTGTTCCTATGTTTGACCAGTGGTTGCCTGATGGAGACTGAACTAAGCTTAAGTAGAGATAGCATTTGTGTTTTCAGTGATTGAATTGCTAATTGTATTTCAGTACAACTGTACTGAAAGCTGACTGGCTTACAGGTAACAAATATTGAAGCCTGCAACAGAGATCTAGTTACCTGTTGGGCAAAAAAGTAGTTAAAAGAACTTGATTAAAATGTTAAACTGCTGAATCTACAAATCCTCCCTCAATTACATCACTCAAATGCAGGATTATTCTTGATCTTGCTGTTTTTGTTAATACTTTTACAGTTTTTACCACTTCATTTTAGCTTTTTTTCCCCTCTTTGGTTGCTAATTATTATTGTCCAAATTTGAACACTGTCTGTGTTCTTGAATACTTTGCACAGTATTAGTGTATGCACCCTCTCTGCAACAGCACAGAAAATGTGAGCTAAGGTCATGCTAACCATGTGGCACAGAACTGGACCTTGCTGCACACGGGGGCCACTGCCTGGAAAGGCAGTTTGAGTAGAAGGTACTTGATCCACAGGATGCAGAAACTCCTGCAGTGATGTATGCTAAGCCCACTGAGGGGTGGAGTGGCTTGAATGCATAACTGAAATCTGGGAGCACTGCTTGCTTCATCTTCTTGGGTAGTTCTGTTGTTTCAACTGTCTTATCCTTATACGATAACTTTGCATTAAGTGTAGTCTTTTAATATGGTCCAATATGTTGACAACATTCAGTCTGAAGCCTTGCAGAGCTATGACTTTAGATATTAATGCATTTATACATGTTTATAGAAACATCCTGATGGGTCTAATCTGTTTTTATTCCCTGTAGAGAAGCAAACTGTCTGCAGTTCAGATTTGGCTGAAGATTCTCATGTCCTCCAACATTCCTGAAACCAAGTGGTATGTTCACCACATGAAGCTGAACAAGTACCTGTGTACACAAACATTCCCATGAAAATGTGTTTTCATGGGAACAAGAACACAAGCAAAGCACTGAGTGTTTCTTCTACCTAACTGAGCAAATGCCTGTCACTACCATACTTCCCCGTCAAAGAATAGTGCTTGTTGGTAGACTGTTATTGTCAGCTTGGCTTCTTATAGCTGTACTTTCTTTACCTAAATAAGAATTTGCCGCTTGACTGGCATGCCTTACTGAACGTGTGTGTGCACTAACTTGCATCTAGCTGTTGGTGGGTGGTTCTTGAACAAAGGTCTCTTGTGAGTTGCTGTATAGGCTACTGTGCTGCACAATACTGCTTTCTGATGTTTGCTTTTGAAAAGTTGCATTGTTATGTGTTTCTTTTTTTTTTTTTCTTTTTCCTTTAAGAAAAGTTGAGGATATCTTCTTTTGTGGTGGGAGAAGTTTTTTCTCTATAGGGGAACACAGTTGTTTTGGGTTGAAGTCTTGCACTTGGTGCTGTTATAAAGCAATGGAAGAAGCTGGAATAAAGCTTTGGCTGGCATATACTGATCAGTGTTTTGTTAATGACTTGTGTTCTTTCCCTATGCATAAGCCCAAATGCTGTGTGCATACCAAGTATCTTTCTTCAACTGTACTGCTGCAGTTAGATGTAGGTATGCACATTTCTGCAGTTACTGGTTCTGTTTTGACCCTAAACAGCTCTCTAGAGCACTGTGAGCTACAGTGAGTGCTTTGAAACATCAGTGTCATGTACAAAACAGAACTTGTATGTATGACATGGCCTTAATTGCACTAATGAAAGATTAAGCTTTTCCTATAAATATGAAGCAGACCTAGTAGAATGGTTTTGCTGCTGAAAGTGTACAGTGTGGTAAGGACTTCTCCTTAAAACAGCTGCAGTTTATCTCACCTTTTATTCTCCACCTCATGTGTTGAAAATGAGGTTTCTATTTTCCAGTCCTGTTCCATGCTCCTGTATAGCATAGGTTCTTCCTCCTCTTCAGAGGCTGTGGATTTTTCATGCTGCCATGATGTTTTAGGAACCCAAGATCTCTGACAACATAATAGTCTGGCTGAGTATCACAGTAGATCTCAAGTGTTAGTGCTCACTCAGTAAGAGAAACACTTGCATGTTGATTCCCTTAATAGAGACAATACATGATGATAGGCTGACAAGAATTTAATTAAATTCTGAAAAACAAGTCTTAGATGTTGTTGCAGTCTCATGTTAAGATCACAGATGATACAAATATTTAATTACACTGTTAACTGCTTTGCTTATTCTGCTTGCTTCAGTAGTTTTGTTTGTAACCTGATTTTGAAACAAATAGGCTACAGTTAGAAGTAGTCCCCCTTTTGCAAGGCTTATTCATGTAGAAGTCACTCTTCCACGTGGCAGCTTCAAAGAGTTCTGTTATAAAAATGAGCCGCCTTTAGCTAACAACATAGTCAATGGCTTCTACTGACAGACAAAGACAGCAACGCTAGTACCTGGACAAAGACGAGTGCCTGGAGAGTATTACAACTATGAGAAACATCAAGATGATAATGCAATGCTTACATATTCCTTTTTAAAGGGAGTGGTGTAAGTGACATATCTCTTCTGTAATTTCACCTACAGCAGTATGACTGAGTGATAGTGGTAATACAGAGATTAACAAGAGAGGCACTACTTGGAGCTTTGCCTAAGGGGAATTACAGTTGCTACAAGAGCGACCATTTCAGCAGCTTTTGGAATGGAAACATCCTCTCAGTATGGCAGTAAACACAGATCTTAAATGTAAGTGGATTAAGTTCATATGAGAAGTCCTGTGTCTGAACAAACACCTTTCTCTCCTTAAACTACTTCCTGTAGCTTTTACTGTGACTCTTATTTTAATAAAAAAGTTTTGAAGATCATCTTCCACTGACACCTCCCTGATTAGAAGGAGCAAAAACCTGCTCCAACTCTCAACTGTTGCCAGAGCACAGCTGAAATACTAAGTAGTTTCATAACAAATTAAAGATTTTTTTTCTTACACTGCAAAAAAGGCTTACTGGATGCAAACTGACTTAAAGCTTGGTAAGCAGAACTTTAGTTGAATTCCTTAGAGCTTAATCTCTCTCTCTCTGCAAACTTGATTCTAAGTCAAAACCAGAAAGAGCATTTAAATTACCATCAAGTGATTTTTTTCCCCCCAGCTGCCTATATAGCAGAAGTTACCCTGTTGCAGTATTTCAGAGAATCCCACTAACTCATTTGAACTAAAACCTCTCTACACTTTCATGATAATGTAACCTAATGCCTTATTTTTTTTTCCATTCCACACCCCAAAAGCTGTGTAGGTGGCCACCACTATCACATGTCTGAGCAATGTCTGGCCAACATTAGTATCCTGATGTCTGTGGCATTTTCAGTACTTCTTTGTATTCCTTATTCAGGTTCAGCTGGGGATAAGTCAATATTGGTACCAGGAATAACATTGGGTCCTATGCCATCCAGAAGAGAATCCCACTTATCGAAATCTTTCTTAAGACCTATAAAACGGGGGAAAGAAAATCCAAGTGGTAATGAATTAAGTAGTCAGCTTTTTGTAAAGCTACACTGAAAAATTAAATTATAGGACAGATGAATCAACTTAGCAAAGTAGGGGAGGCATGATGTTTTAAGGAGGGAAGAATGACACTCCAGGTTTTTATGTATTAGAACAAAATTGCAATGTTCCTCCTCTAAATTGCTTAGATTACAAAAGTGACTAACAAACACCTAGAAAAGGAGTCTGACTGTTGTTTTTTCTACTTAAACTTTTCTGACACACTTACTTTTTTGATCTTGTTCTAAACAGAATGGTTATATAAAAAGCTTCATAGGAATTAAGTATTAATTTAACTTCATACTTTGATGTAAACAGATACTTACTCAAATGTTTCTGCAGGAAGGCTAATGAAGCATGATTGCTTATATCAATAGCTTCTTTTGGATCTATTTCTCCTTTTAATTTGAAAAATCTTCCAATGATTTCTCCGCTCACAAAGGTAAAGTCAGGAAAGCTCTGATGTACTGAACCCCTGCAAACAGAACAATGATCAACAGGCTTATAAGAATGCAGTCGTCTGATTAAAAGATGCCATGGGTTGCAGAGACTTCTTCAAAGACAGTCACACATCTTATTCTGCCTTCTTTAGCAGAACAAGATAAAACAGGTTAATCTCATGAGCATGCAAGATTAGCAGTAAATTCTGTCCTAACCACAGAAGGGAGGAAGTTTTGTATATGCTTACTGTAAGTCACAATAATTGCAACGGCAATAAAGAGTAGGCTTGGCAAAACTTCAGGATCAAGTTGTCTCTCTGCTCTGAGTATAAGGTGGATTATAGAGCCATCCGCTCCCCTGTACGCAGTGCTTTCACTGGGTGAGTGCATAACTGCACTCAGAAGGCTATTTAAACACAGATGATGCATGAGGCCCACAGCAAAACATGCGCCCCAGGGCAGGAATGCACACCTTGGAGTATCTTAAACTTCGGGTTACTGGCTGCTTTGAGAGAGGTCTCCATCTCCACTGTGGGGGCACATATTGCTGTCTAATTTAAACATGCAGTGAAAACCTGGGCCATGAGGAGTGACTGTCTTTCTGCAGTTACATGTAACTGAAGAGCTCCAATAAGAGAGTAAATACTCATCTTCAACCACAGAAATGATGGATCCTGGACACTTACTTGATAGTAATCATTTTCTTGTTCGTGTCAGTGGAGCTGAGCTTCTTCATCTTTAAGATATTATCAGCCCACTGGAATTTTTCAGAGTTGATAAAAAGCAGCGGTTGCTGGACACTGTTTTGGTAAATGTCATCACCCACTGGAAGCATCCATGCATCGAGGGCAATGCCACACCTGTCAGAAACAGGAAACACCTGGTCACAGAAGCAGAAAGCTTTGTATGGAAGTTCTCAGCATGCTTTGATTTGCAGGAGACATGGGAAAGAGAAACTCTCTATGATACTGAACAGGTGAACAGGTTAATGAATCATTTTGTTTCAAAATTATTTCTATTCTGGGGGAAGAGAATTAATCCATTATTGCATTTGTCAGTCTCCATTGCCAGGTGCAGCTGGGCACAGGAGCTTCTGCAGGGTCCCACAGTATCATGATATAATATGATAAGATACAGCTATTATGTTCCACCACATCCCCACAGCTGAAGGAAGCATGACTTGAGAAAACAGGGTGTGCCAAACAAAACTTTTCTTCAAGAGCTAATTAGTAGTTGGGGGATCTTAAGTAAGGTCCCCTCCTCCAGACCTCTCAAGTGCCAAATGTCTCTTGCCTTGTTTTGCATACTTACCTGAATCTTATTTCTTTGCTGAGACTCTCAATAACTGTAGCACCACCAAAAGAGTGTCCCATCACAGCTATTCTGCTAGTATCAACAGAATCCTGTCAAAAAAATCCAGGTGCTGTAAGCGACTTTCTTTCCCAAACTTTTTTTTTTTTTTTTTTTAAAGGGAATAATTTTTTAGGCAATAGATCCTATTGAAGGAAGAAGAGCATCATTTCAGCTCCATTACTATCTATCCAGCTTGGGATGACCTGAGAATATGTTCATAGATCTACAGTGTGATCTTCAGAATAGTTTAGAGGAACCAGTTTAGAAATGGAAGAGGGAAACCAGAAGCATTATTAGGCATGTAACAAAATGCTGTCACCGCCTTTCACTCACCTTTAGGCTATTCCAGTCAAAGTTTGAATTCAGTACATTCATCACTTCCTCTCCTGAATTGATTTTAAGAATGAGGTTGAGTGCTTTGATACACTCCTGCGCTCTTTGCTGCACCTGGGAAGAAAGAGAAGTTGGGGCAGAGCAGTAGAAGGAATTATCGGACAATTCCTAGGCTTGCCGGCCCTTTGGACACACGACTGATTATTTTCACCTAAGTGTCTGATACGGTAACGACTATTCTGAACTGCAGAATGGAACTGTAAAACAGAACTCTGATAAAGTCTAAACAACAACAAAACTGACTTCTGGAGGTCCAAAGAGCTGAAGCTCTTGCGTAGATCCTCTGCACGCGGAGGAATTTATCCCTATAACATGCGCCAAAGACCTTCAACTCCTCCGTCCTGTCACTACTCAGAGAAGGGGTTGTTGGGATGTACAAAGGCTTAAGTTACACAACTACAAGGAAGGCTGACTCACTGCTCCTCCTCATGCTCACGTTGATGAGCAAATGTCATTACATCACTTGGCCCATCTGCATGATAGCTTTGAAACTGTCTTTACACTGGATAAACCCAAAATAAGAAAGAGCCAAGAAACCCTTCCTGTTTTATATACATACACATTCTTGAAAACTGTAGTAAAGCTGTTGCAAATAAAGGTTTTCATTGTTTGGTATAAGAAGTGATTTTGATACTTCAGTAAAAGAAAAGCTTCAAAAAGAATCAAGGAACAGTAGCGTCCTTGGGACAGCGGTGGGCAGTAGGCAGCCAGCAAGATGTCTATGCATCACTGAACTTCAAATAAATCTCTATCTCCTGACTTCTCTACTAGTGAAATTTGCAGGCAACCGGCTTATGTGCAAGCTCAGACATCACATATTTAGACTGGTAAGTAGGATGTTGTATGCACACAGGAAATGACACTTGTACTGCTGTCTGTAAGGCCCAGGGAGATAAACACCTCCCTGGATGAGTTTGCATTAGCTGGAAGAAAACACTCCCATATTTTAAAGGTCAAGTCTATGCTTGGAGAAGCTCGTCAGTATGGCCATATCATATCTGGCATGAATGCTTCTTATCATCAAGAAGTTGCATTGTTCACATTGCTATAAACCATATTAAAGTGTGTTGAAGATGATGAAGCAAACATCCCGCTTAGAGCAGCCATGATTCATCGTGCTATCCAACAGTAAACAAAAGCTGAAGTAAGCCGAAGGCCACACAAACATTTGAATTCAACTCTGTGTCACTTAAAGACTGGGCTGGGCAGCAAAAGTGTGAAGACACGGAAAAGAAACAGAAAGTTGAGTGGAACCAGCGGAGAAACAGCTGACTAAGCTCAACAGTGCAACTTCATGAGAAAGCTTTGTTGAGGAAGTAGTTTATGCTCTGAAGAAAGCTGTTGTTGGCTTTCCCATCTTCAGGAACATAGGACTTGATCCATTTTTATATATCCCCTTAGCCACGGCAGAACACTGCAGACATGGCCAAAGGGAAAGAGTCTGCTAGTTAGTCCTAAACACACCACTCCTGCCTCTCTTCCTAGAGCACAGACTTAGGATGCGTACCTGCTTATGGCGCAAACAACGCTCTTCCTCTCCAGTTTTTAGTTTCCTGTAGTAGATCCACTCCTTCTCCATGTTTGATGTAGACTCTTCCTGTGGTTCAGAAACGGACTTCTTTTTACAATAATACGTTGCTGAAGCAGATTCATCTCTGTAATATCAACAAAGGGTTATTTCTGAGGATGTACTCTGTTTGGTTTGAGATGAAGTCAGCAGAAGTTTTAGATTTCACTTATCTCACAAGATCCACTACCAACCAGTGCTGCTGCAATCACAACTGAGTGTAGACAGACTTTCTAAATAATGCAGTAACCCCACCAAAACTCCCACCTCCTTTATATTCTCCAGGTTCTAACAATAAGAGAGAGAAAAACAGCATGCCCGAAGAATGACGAATGATATCTACCCTGGGAATTTTCATTCAAGGGCTTATCTAAGCAAATTCCCTTTGCTTAGATAAGAGTTGAACTAGAGCAACGGGGACCGTGGGCAGGGCGTTAGTTTTCCTTTTTAAAAAGTCGTAAGTTCTTTACAATAAATAACATTCTATTTGATGTGAGAAAGTTTCTTTCCATCAGAACTCAAAACATGCAGTATACCCACCTGTGCTCCACAGCAGCCACTATAAAGCCCTGGGAAGCCATCTCTATGCAAATAGCAGAATAGATGGTCCTGCAATCAAAACCACACTCTGGTGAGACAAGTGCATACACAATTATTTCAATTACACTGCTCTTTAAATATTGACCACACTACATATGCACTAGCCCCCACTCAGTATTTCTTCTGTTTGAATTTGCTAGCCAGTAGAGCAGGATTTTGTATGCCAGCCACCAAAGCCTGTTCACAAAACCTTGTTACTGTTTTACTATCTATTCAGAAGGAAAAATGCTAATGATTTTTAAAAAGTAGCACATATGACACTTTGCATATTCAAAGAGCTGTCCAAAAATCAACTAGCTAATCTTCACAACATGCTTATGGATTGGTAAATAACTTCACCCCTAAAATAGAAAGAAAAAACACAAATAAATACATCAACCCTGCTTTTATTTACTGCTGTTGATTTTAGTGGAGGTATACTGATACACACCAGCCTGTTCTTCAAATCTGTTTCAAGTCCACGGGGATCTCACCCCCCTACTGAAAACCTGTTCAGAACCATCCTTGGAGATTGCTTGGAGACTGATGTCTCCATAGACGACAAAAATAGTCTGTCAACCAACTGCAGAATTACCGAAAAGCTCCAAGTCCATGGGAAAAAATGAGGAGTGGATATTTTTCTCCTGGCTTAAAAGCAGCATTTGACTTTGCAGGACAGGTCACTGAACCTAGATAAAAATAGAAGCGTGTGTCGTTATTACTGAAATGAGAGAAAGCATTTGTTCCTGTGGGAGAGACCCCAAGAGTCTGGTGACCACTGATTTCAGAGTGGTCATCTGAAGATAAGGTACCAAATCTCATCCTTAAAATGCAGAAGTCTGATTCTAAAAATATTTTCTGCTTGGTAGAAGATACTTTCCTTCTCCTCTTCCCATCCACCCTAGCCTAGCACCCTAGCCTCTTAAACCCTATGAGAACAGATTTTCAGGAATAGTCAGGCATCCAAGTCTTGCTGGTATTCAAACCGTAGTATCTATCTATCTGACCTTTGTATATTTGCACATTTCCTTGTGAGATTTAAATCCCAACACGTAAGTGCAGCTTACCCAAGCTCTTCCTAGAGCACACTGCCCAGACACTCCTGTTCATAGCAGTCAGGGACTGCGGGTCTGCCTGAGAACTGGGTCACATTCAGCATTGAGCATCGCTACACAAACCCTTCCCAAACACACACACTTCCTCAGGAGAAACTATTTTTTAGTCCTGCAGCAGTAACACACCGCTTACGGAGCAGTAAGGCAACGACCTGCATACAGAGCTCATGCCCTTGCACTAGGCGAAGAATAAAACCAGAACCAGTCTTACCAACATAGTACTGGAAAAGCCTTTCTCCTACAACTCGGAACATATTAAGGAAGTCAGAGAGTCCCTGATAGTACTCTTTATCTGGAATCCATGGTGCCTCTTCGTTATCTGTGGCATCACATGATGGATAAAACAGGCGCAAGAAGCTTCCCTGGGATTAGGAGGGAAAAAAAAAAAAGGAAGATTGATATTTATTTTTATATGGCAGAGAAAAAGGAAGATAAAAACATTTATGTCAAGGGCTTCAGATGCAAGAATGACAGCTCAAGAGAACTACAAGAATCTCATGAGAAAATTATTATCCTACATAGGCTTTGATGCCAATCCTATAGGACTATCTTTTTGTCCCTGCAATGAATTTAAAGTAGCATGACAGTCAGCATCCAGGTAGAGATACACATCGCCTTCCCTAGGTTAGCCTATGGCTAATTCAAAATGCTCCACTTAATTAAGTCAATCATTACAAACACTCACTACCTATTTGCTCTATTTATTTCTGCATCTTGCTGGATCTTTTCTTCTGTCTTCCTCACTATGCCTCCCTTCAGGGAATGGTACGATGACGCAGTTTGATCAGTTTAACAACAGGGGTGATTGTATCCCCTTCACCCTTCCAGCTGGGAGCTGTCATTGCTTTCTTTGCACCAGTGAGTCCCATGAATCTGTTACTCACCCAACTCAGCTTGCTAAACTGGGGGGAAAAAAGGACCCTCCTAGAAGTATATTTTTCCACTGGGTTAGCAAGACAAATTTTACCCTGAGAGTAGTTTCTGGAAGTGTGGTCCAGCAGAGGAGATGCAGGTAGAGTCAGGGGCATGGTCTCAATGTGGCTGTAGTGTTTCTGGCTAACCTGAGCAAAAGGCTGTCAGTAAAGCTCTTGGGCAGCTGCACAGCAAGGGAGTACAATACATTGTTCTCCCTCCTCATCAGGATGTTTACAAGTCTGTAGTGGTCCATCTTTCTAAACACAATTTTGTTAATCTGTGTTGTACCTGCCTCCATTTCTTATCACTGGTTTGAATCTTCTCTTACTGTCTGCACTCCAGGTCTTCCAGGAAACCACCCAAGCCTTCCACATTCACACGGACCCTCCATGCCCCCCTTGCCAGTATTTTTCCTACGCAGACAGCAGCAATGTACCAATGGCACACCTTAAAGCAGACCTCCTGGCAGATGAACTGTGTGTAATTTGCATTCTTTCTTCCTGCTTTGCAAGGGAATTTGTGACACACTATTCAAATTCATTGGCTTCCTCCAACTTTACTTTTGTTTTAACAAGTTAAGTCTAGGGCCAAAAAGAACATGAGCTTTGGAATAAAGTCTTGAACACTAATTTATCAGTTTCATACACAATGTGTACCAAAAGCTTGTTTAATGAAGCTTGTTTGTATTTACTCATCAAACTTAAATCAACCTTTGACACAAAGGCCATTAAGGAAGAAATCATCAAACCTTCATCCACACTGGTAATGATATTAATTTGGTCCCAGAATAGTCCCAGTGAACTTCCCCAGGTGACTAACTGCTTACCAGAAAGGGAAAGAGGTTCATTATCTATGCTTATCTAAGAAAAACACACGGCCTGATTGCAAAGAGAAGCTAATCGCTTCTTTGTGCTAATACAGAGTAATCTCAGTAAAGTAAAGGAAAACATATGAATAACCACTACAAACTGATCACAAGTTCCACTATATCTGGCTAGTCTGAGGAGTAAAACCACAGTGTAAATGCAGGCGTATTCTCATAGGAAAATTAAAAAGCAAGAGGATTTGAAATGGAAACCCATAAGCGAGCTCATCAGCTGGCTATTTACTGTCCCCATCTCTTTATCGTGGCTTCTCTCTGTACTAACCACTTGCAGAGTTGACATCCTGTTCTTTTTCAGACAGATAAAATTTCGAGAAGATATCTCATGCTTTACCCCGCAGCTGAAACACTACATACCCTCATCACCCAACCCTGCCAAATCCCATTGGGATCTTTGTGATGAGAACAGCTACAGTCACGGAGACTGCCTGTGGAGTCTCCCCGGGAGCCCAACGCGGAGGGGAGGGGTGGAGTGGATGGGAGGAACCCCATGGGTCCCAGGAGGACACAGTTTCTCTGCAGTATCTTGCGTAGGGGAGTCAGGAAGGCAAGGGTATTAGGAGGAGGGAAGAAGTAGCCATGGGGAAGGCTCGCAGGTTACATCCATCTGGTAAATGCCCAGCACACATCCTACATCGGGACGGAGAGGATCAAAAGCTCAGCTGTGAGTGTCAGCCATGGAGCATCCCTGCACACAGACAAGACCTTCTGCTTGATTCATCTGTAAAACTACAGCAAGTTGTTTCACTAACATTGTGGCTTAAATCCAAAGCAGGAAGAACTGAGAGCTTTACCTCAACTGCATTTTCTGTCATCAGGTCTGTACATCCAACCGAGTGCGGTCCCTTTCCTTCAGGGATCCTATAAAACTTCTCAGTGCTGCTGCTCTCCATTTCCATTGGTGCCTTCGCCGACAAACCTAGGGAAAAACACAAAGCAAATCAAAAGACTGCCATGGTCTGCGTGACCAGATCCCCCACCCTGGAAAAAATTCAGCGTGTTGAAGATCCAGGAGTAGGAAATTCAGGGTTGGGCTGATGCAAGAGTTTGCTTATGAGAATCGGAGATCTGAAATCCTGAGTCACCAACCTGACCTGCTCTATTGGGGAATTTCCTTGGAGCAGTGTCCTGAATCCCAAGGATGAGACAACACCGTGCACTAACCAGAAAGGCAGGGAGGAAACGTTGGGCCGGGAACGCCGCGGTGGCACTCGGGAGGTCGAGGTGCCTCAGAGCAGCAGCAGTCTCTCCTCTTGGGCACAAACAGGGAAGCACAAGCTCAAGAGCGGCGAGTTTCAGAGGTGAGGGCAGTTCCCTCCCTGCCAGGCTACGACCTAGAGCTGCTCCTCCTCGTACCAACGGCAGAGAGGGAAGTTTTTGCAGCTCCTCGATAAGCAAAACCGGCCTACGCATCTGGGAGAGAAGGATGTCACGGAGCAAACCAATGCCGTAGCCGTTTTTCCAAGAGGAATGACGAAGCCTGGATTTGATCCCTGGAGAGAAAAGGAAGGGCTGCCCGTGCAGGAGAGGCTGTGTTGGGAAGGTCTGACCGTCCCCGGCCCATACCTGGGGTGTCACCTCCGGGCCACGCTGGCCCCGGGGATGAGCAGAGCGCAGGGGGAAGCGGCCGCATCCCAACCAGGCAGCGGCCGTCAGCAGCATCCCCCGCGCCCCGCTCCGGCAGCCGGGTGGGTTTCATCTGCCGCGTCCTCCTCTCCCGGCAGCGGCCCCGGGTCTCTCCCCCGGGGCCATCCAGACACCGCAGGAGAAGCTCGGCGGGGCCGCTCCACCCGCAGCCGCCCGGCCAGGCCCGGGAGCCTCCGGCGGGGCGGGGGGGGGGCGGGGCGGGCCTCCCTCCCCGGGGAAGCGGCGGTAGCGGCGGGGCGGAGCGCGGCCGCCCCTCCCCGGAAAGGGCCGCCGCCGCCGCCGCCGAGGCGGGTGCGTGGCCAAGATGGTGCGGAAGCTGAAGTACCACGAGCAGAAGCTGCTGCGGCGGCTGGAGCTGGTGAGCTGGGAGGCGTCGGCGGGGAGCCTGGCCGAGGTGAAGGCGCTGCGGCGTTACCGGCTGGGTCGGCGGGAGGACTACGTGCAGTACAAAGCGCTGGCCCGCACCGTCCGCGCTTTAGCCCGCCGCCTCCGCGACCTGGGGCCGGCCAGCGCCGCCTTCCGCGCCCGCTGCGCCGCCGCGCTGCTGGAGAAGCTGTACGGGCTGGGGCTGGTGAGCTGCCGGCGGTCGCTGTCCGTCTGCGAGAGCCTCTCGGCCGCCGCCTTCTGCCGCCGGCGCCTGCCCTGCCTGCTGGTAAAGCTGCGGATGGCCCAGAACCTCCGCCACGCCGTCACCTTCGTGGAGCAGGGACACGTCCGCGTGGGGCCCGAGGTGGTGACCGACCCCGCTCTCCTCATCCCCCGCGCCGTGGAGGACTTCATCACCTGGGTGGACGCCTCTCGGCTGCGGCAGAAGGTCCTCGACTACAACCAGGAGCGCGACGACTTCGACCTGGCCGCCTGAGGATGCGCTGCCCGCCCTGCCTCTGCTGCCCGCGCTCTTCTGCTCTGCCCCTTGCACACGCGTGGGGGTGAACACGCACCAGTAAAGCCACAGCGGGGCCACCATCAGATACTTACCCCTCCCAACCACTCCTGGAAGGGGGGCAAGGAGGAGACGTACTCACTCCTGGTAACATATTGCTCTGCTCCTGGTTCCCTTTCACAGCTAACGGCTCCGTTCATCCACGCGGAGAAACTTCCCTTCCACATCCATCGCTCCGAGAAAACATCCGGTAGCCCAGCTCCATCATACTTACATCCCGTAACGCAAAAGTGCTTCGAAAGGTCTCTGCCTGATCGCAGGAGAGGATGCGGCCGGGTTTAAGTGCTTGGCTGCTAATAATAGCTGCTGGACGGGGTTTTAAGCCTGGCTGAGTGGCTGTTTTAGGACTGAGTTTGGCAGCTTCGCTGCTGCTTTTCTAAGAGGTTGCCCTGCCGGTTCTTCCTTCAGCTGATGAGTGTGCAGTAACCAGAGGAGCTGCTTCTGGAAGGGTTTTCTCTTGATACCAAGGAACATTTATATGGGGGAAATGCGGGGGTTGTTTGGGGTCAGCAGTAAACAAGGAGGCCAAGTACTGCATTTCTGGAACTGTAAAAGTTTTAGCCAAAAACGGAATTAAAAAAATTAAAAAAAAGCCAATTCTATTTTCATGCAAAGTCGTAAAAGGAGGTTTGATACTCTGAGTTCAGTATCTTTGCTGTGTGGGGTTCCAGCTGACAATTAGGCATCATTTACAGAGCAGGATCTAACTGGGGAGGCGGAGCGAAAGCTGTCCTAACCATAACTGCAAAGCTGCGGGGAACTTTTGCATTTAGCATATAAGCCAAGCAAAAATCAGTACCTGAGGGGAGCCTCAGGCCTTCTGGGGCTGTTGGGAACTTTATTCCCCTTTGAAATAAAGCAGAAAAGCAAAAATAAAACAGTTGTTTTAAGTTGCTGAAGAAATGTGTGTGGTATTTTATGATGTAGTTCACTTGAGAGTTTGTTATCTTGCAGAACTTTTTTTTAATGTAACTTCTTTTATGTAACTTTTTTATGTAAACTTTTTTTTTTTTTTGATAGCTACAAGGCTATTACTGGGTTATAAGGTGCTTTTTCCTAGAAATGCTTTCTTTCCCTTACCCAGGGCTGCGAAAGGATTTGGCAGTTGGTTTAGGATCGGAGCTGTGACTGCCCGTCCCAAGTCCAAAGGGCTGGAGTTCAGCTGCAGCCACCGCTCTGGGTCTGGATGCTTTAGTGTGGCCTTTCTGAACAGGAAAGGTGTTGAGGTGAGGGGTGTTTTGCGGTTATCAAATCAGGACCAGAAACTGCCATCAAATATTATGGCTGTTTTTTAAAATGCAGACTAAATGTTAACATTCCTACTAGTCTTATAAAGCAAATGTATTAAGCAGCGCATTAACTTTTAAAGCAATAATAGATATTAAGAAAAGGACACAGAAGAGGTGGGGAAACCCCCTTGCTTATCCTATGGACTATACCTATTTATACTTGAATTTCTTTCAGTAAAACATTACTTGTAACACCTTAAAAGCCTTTTTCTTGGGGCATGCACTTTGCTTATGGTAAGAAATACAAATTGAAAAGATGTTTTACACCCGAAACATGACTTTTTTTAAACAACTTTCCAGCTTTCATCTAGAACAATATCATTATTTCATGGGAAATTCAGAAGGTGCCTAATTCAGGTGCAGGTAAAAATGCAGCATTTGCTCTGCTTTACTCTTTTGGGGGAATTTAAATAACAGCACAGTGACGTGCCCTGTGCAGGACATTTTACTACTGAGATGCTAAACTGCTGCTCGGCCCAGTTTGTCCAGCCCTCAAAGGAACAGCAGAAAAGGAAACCCCGAACCTCCAGTGTGGATGGGGAGGCAGGTTATTAGTCTCAGTAGTTTACATCATTGCCTGTTCTTTTTGTCCTAAACGAACTTTTCATTATTCATCTGTGCACCTCCAGCATCTTCTGTAGCATAAGAGAAACAGCCCATAAACCTGTAGGCTGTTAAATTACACTATGGCAATGGTTGCTAATTGATTTCCCTATGGATACTGCGGGATAACAGCATCCACCACCCCCGCTTTCCTCCTGCAGTATTGGAAGTCAAATCCTTACATGCTTTTTAAGAAATGCATCAGGTTGTGTCTTTATATGTTTGTGTGTGTCTTAAGTCTGGAAGTCTGTGGCCCTGCTGGTTTTTTACAGTAGCTGAGACCCGAGACGAGTGTCCTGCTCCTAAATTTTTAGTGGCTGGAGTCCACACACGCCTTGGAGGAGAGCTGGGTCCACTTCAAGTGCGATAAACAGAGCATTGTCTTGATCCAAAAATGGAAGTTACACATTCTTGCTCGCGAATGCCATCAAGCATTCGGTGTTTAATGGTGGTTTTGCCTTTAGTTTGTGGGTTTGAGTTTGTTTGCCAGGACTGACGTGCTGTGGCTGCGGCCGAGTGGTTCCTGTGGCCCCGGAGCCGGGGATTGAAAGGGCGCAGGAAGCAGCTCCGACAGCCTTTCCTGGCACTTGGATAAACAGGGAGGCTTTTCTGAAATCCCGAGGCAGGATCCAACAGTGGTATAAATCGGCACTGGCTTCCATGGGTCTGTGTGAGCTAGCACAAGGAGGTGATCCGACATTGTGCTTTTTTGGGCCAGATCCTGCAAACTCTCCCCTCCAGCGCTCCAGGGGCTTGCAGGGGGAGAGCTTATACACATGAGAGTGGCAGGACAGGGTCGTGGGTGTCACTGTGCTTCTTCCCAACACCTTCTGAAGTGGGTTTGCTGTTCCTCAGGCTGCTCAGCATCTCCGTGAAGCTTGTGGGAAGTTACTGGTGGAGGAGGACAGAGGATGGTGGTGCTGGTGTTGGGGCGAGCTGTCCTCACGCCTGACAAAACCTGATCTCTGCCTCCTCCATGAGTGTCCATCCCAGCAGCTGGGGGCTGGAGAGGTGCCAGCTTCTCCAGCAAGGGAGGAAGGGGCTGCAGGGGGGGTCTGGGCAGCGCAAGAGCCGTCAGAGCAAACGGCGAGCAGTTCCCACGCAGGAGCTCTCACTTGGATAGTGGGCAGCAGTAAGGGAGGTTTTACGAGGGCCTACAGTTTTAGGATTTTTTCCTTTTTTTTTGTTTTCTTCTTTTTTTTTCCCGTGACCTTGGCTTGTCCTTTATTTGAAAGCTGCCAAAGCGTGGGAGCTGAGCCTGGGGAATGTGGGCGAGCTGAAGGAAAGAGTCCTTCACGCTGACGCCTTTTGTGTTGCAGGGTGTAAATGGCTGAGGCTGTCACCAAAATGCAAATGCGTATTTTTCCACTGATCTGAGCCGCTTTTTTTTCCAGAAAACAAGGATACAGCACGTTTTAAAGGCTGCTTCCATCCGACACCTTGGTGTAGCTTAGTGCAGAGGTGATGGACCTCAGTAATTTGGTGATAGCACATCACCACAAGTACAGACGGCATGCGAGGCTGGGGAAGGACGGTGCATCCCCTTTCTCAAGATGGGAAATGGAGACTGAGAGAAGCAAAAGTGGAGCTGGGCGATGCCCAGTCTTTTGGATGGTGCTCCTGCATCCTGGGTTAGGCCAGGGCCTCCCAGCCATGTCTCAGGGCACTTCTACGTGCTCACCTTGGTAGCACTCCCCGGTGAGATACTCCCCAACGGATGGAGGTGTCACTGTCCCCTTCCTGACCTCTCAGTAATCTGTTTTAAGTACATCCCCTGCCTGATTTGGCACTGGAGATTGAACCAAAGAGCCATTTCTCATCACCGGGGCATGGGATCACCTTAGTCCCTACCCCAGGTACCAAAACATTTCAACATTCACTGGGTCTGGGGAAAAAAACACCCCTGAGCATTATGACAGCATTTACCTGAGAGCCCCAGCTCTGGTCCCTGCTCCTAAATGCCCCATTTTTAGGCATTGAAACAATTCTTCTCACCCTTTGCTTGCTGCTTTGGGCCTGAAGTGGTGGAAAACCTGTCTGCTGTGTGATTGGGACGTGGGGACATCGGGTGGAAGGAGCAGGCAGCAGCTTTGGAGTCAGCAGGAGAAGGCACCTGGGTTCAGTCTTCCCATAAACTGTGGAGCTTCTGGATCCAAGGGCTAAATCCAAGTGTACCTCCCACAGTGGGAACGTCCCCTCTCACTTCTCTGCAGAAAGGTCCCTTCCCCCCTAATATTAGCTGATTTTGAAGCGATAAAGTGTTTCACTTCCAGCAGGCAGTGAAAAAGGGGAGGCCAACCACTAACGACAGCCAGAGATGGAGATTTGAACATCTCCAGTTTCCTCCTAGGGCTGCCCGGTAGAGGATCCCGTGTGTCCCCAGCAGTCACAGCAGCTTCTCGGCTGCTATAAATCATGTCAGCGGGGTTGGTAAGTGCAAGCCCGGACGGCATTGCCACCCTCGGTTCCTGCCCTGAAGAGCCAACACCTGCTGCTCCTGGAGAGGCTCAGATGGTTGTGTCACGGGGTAAAGTACAGGCAGGCGCTCCCGGCAGCGGGTTCGTCTGACTAACGTTACAGTCCACCACCTTGTCACCTATATCTGAGCTCATTGGGCTTCAAACACACCGGGAGGAACCACATCCTAAAACCATCTCTCTCCCCAGCAGCCAGGGCGCAGGGTCCCATGCAGACGTCCACCGTGCAGATGCTGCGTTTTGGGGGACATGAATGCCGTGCTGGCAGAGCACCCAAAACCTCCTGCTCTGTGTCCCCCTCAGCCTCCCAGAAGAATTTAGGTCGAGGAGGACTGCTGGAGGTCACCTAGTCCAAGCCCCTGCTCAAAGCAGGGCACGCATGGGGCTACCTCGGTTCTGCATGTCTCAATGCTGGACGCCTGAAGCAGTTTAATCACCCTCGCTGTGAATTTTTTTTCCCCTTTCCATCCAGTCTGAGTTCCCCTGCTGCAGCCTGGGACGGCTGCTTCCCACCCCCACGCTGGGCACGGCCATGCTAGGAGGTGGGTTACTTTTCCCCGTGGGAAAACTCGATTCACCTTTTCCCTGAACGCTGGCTGTACACGCAGCGGGGAAGGGGCATGTCCACCGTATCCCCCCCTGCAGCTTACCCGGTGCGAATCCCAGCCCTCCGCAGGGACATGCAGGGATTTGGGGCCAGATAAGGGGCTGGGAGGGAGGAAGTGGAGGAGCACGAGCCCTCAGAGATTGGGGACGGGCTTCGGGAAGAGCAGGCTGAAGCCAGGGAGCGGGAGCACTGGCAAACTGCGTGAGGGGCTGCGCAGAAACTACCCAGCTCCTTAAAATCCCCCTTGTGCCACCATTGCTCCTCCCCGTGCTCTCCCCAGACCCTTTTTCCCCCTTTTAGCAGCGCTCGGTGCTCCACGTACCTGCTGTGCGGTGTCCCGGCCGCCCTCCGCTCGCGTCCCGCTGGCCGGAGGAGCAGGATGGACCCTTCGGCCGCCCACGGCCCTCCGGAGCCAGGCGAGAGGCGGCTGCTCCCGCAGGAGGACGTCTCTCTCGCGGGCAGACCGACTGCCGGGCTCTCCCCGAAGGGGAGGGACCAAACTTTGCCTTAGTTTTCAGATGAGACAGTCTTTCTGGGAGACATTTTCCCTGGGCCTGGAAAACAAGTTTCCGACACGGAGCCATCCTCAAAAAACACTGCACGCCCCAGAAGACCCCCCAGCTGTTTACATGCTGGGCTGTGCCTTTGTGTGGCAGGGACGGATTTATATACGGGCTTGTTTGCATGTGGCTGTGAATTTCTGGCTTTCCTCGCGGCGCTCCCGGGCGTGCTGGCGTAGGGCTGGATCAAGCACCGGCATCCCAGCGAGAAAATCCCCCCAGCCGGGTTGCAACATCCCGCGGAAGAGCTGCAACGCTGATGGCTGGGCGAGGAGGGGAGACCTTTGGCTCAAGGTCCCTCCATAAAAATCCAAATATTTTCTTCTGGCCTAAGGAGAAGAGGATAACAACACCCTAAGGAAGCTGATCCCACTTTTGGGTGCAACTTCTGGAGCGGTTTAAGGTGGATCAAGCACAGGTCCCTACTGACGGGGGTGGATCTGCACCCACCCCCCTCGATAATGCTGAGTTTAGGGAATTAACCCTCAAACCAGCACCAATAATAAAAGGTAGTTTTCTGAGAGATCAACAGGTTGATCCAGCTGATGAAACAACCATATGAGCTTCAAGGCTAGCAAAGGGAGGCAGCAGGGGAGGGAGGGAAGGTAAAATTTGGCTTGGCCTAAATTGCTTATGAAGCTGCACCCGTGGACTGTCTCCTTGGAGAGCTGGTGAGCTCCTGGGGTGGGATCATTGGCTTCTCTTCCTCTCCCTTTGCATGTATGTGTGTGGGTTTGATCTGAAGCTAGCAGAGCACAAGGGTGCTTGAAATGTAAGTTATATTTTTAAACTTCGAATTCTGTCGGCATTTCCTTGGAAAAGAATAAGAAACTTGTATGGAAAGGCCCAAGATTTTTTTTTTTCTCTACTTTTGTCCAGACTCATTTTGTCCAACACCACATGATGGGCTGGATGCATTAAAGTGTAACATTTTCAAGATAGATTTAATGCTGATGAAAGGTCTTGGAGGATAACTCTGAAGACCTCTGTTTAATCTCAAGGAACAGGTTCTTCAAGGTTAGTAAGAGGCAATGAGGAGGAGGAGGCGGTGCATGAGTGCTTAAAGTAACAGAGACATGCCAAAGCCAATGATACTTTTGTGACCCACTGAAGAGCTCCAAAATCTGTTATATTTTTTAATATATTCAGATATTCCCAGATGTGCAGGAGACAAATTCAGTAGAAGTCATGTATGGGTCTTTCTCTTGGATCTGGTCTACACAGTCCAACCACCTAAGTCAGGGGACCTACCGAAGCAGGCTGTGATTCCCTCTGACCTTTGTATCTCATCTTTTTCTTACAAAAAAACAGGGTATAGATGGTCGTGTGTCCTTCCAGTCTGGATTTGGGATGTGGTTGGGATGTTTATGGGAGTTGGGAGCAGGGAAATGTTCCCATCCACCCCCCAGCTCCCTTAGGATTGCAAACCTTCCCTCACATCAGCCTCTGCAAGCTCCAATATTGGTCCTTTCCAACATGCTGTACATGGAAATCACACTCTTTTCAATCTGTGAAAATTACTCCATGAAGTAAATGCAATGCAAAAGCTGGAGCAAATCCTAAAACTTTTCTGGTTTATGAGGGGGGACTGGACTAATTAGCTCAAGACCAGCTGTCGATACGGGAATATAAAAGTTTTCTCCCCATTGATTTGGCCAGACTGGAGAAAATATTGCAGTATTTCCATCCTCAGGATGATGGGGTAGCGTAGTGATCCTTGCAAGCTGCTTAAATTCCCTGCCAGCAAAGCAGCTAGGAAATATCCCCTCGCACAGGTATAATTATTGAACTCCACAGCCTTGCAGGGGCCGAAGATCTGCTTGCGTTTCTTGATGGGGGTCTGTTGTATGGGACTGGAAAGTGCAAAGCACGGCTATTTTTGAGCAACACGCTGTAGCTTGATTATTTGCACCAAAGAACATCAAAAGATACTTGCACAGACATTTTTTCATTGCAATAAAATGCTACCAATAATGGATCTGCGGCATTGGCAAGGGAGGAGCCAGTTTCCATGGTAAGTGAGTACCAACAGACCCATGGCAAATGTTTGGCCTGAGCTGGCTGTTAGCAACATCCTTGAGAAATGAAATGCGTTTTTTTCTACGAGTCCTTTACAAAAAGGGCTGCACTTTGCTCTGGATTTCCATGACTGCAAACCAAATGTCACCATCAGACTGTGATCACTGGTTTGAAGATAAATTATAATTTTTTTTTCCTCTCGTTCCTTTTTCCTTATTTTTGGATAAATCCTGGTTTCTCACAGTGCATGTCTCATTTTTAATCCAGATGCTGCTTGATCTGTTAAAATTGCTCTTGAGAGGAGCTGATACATCAGTGAACACCCACTAAACGACCATCGCTCTTTTACCAGGCACCTTTCTGAAGCGTGCAGCATGACAGAGCTCCACGAAGCTGTAGCTTTGGGGGACTACGACTTGGTGCATAAGATTTTGAGGACAGGGCGCTGTGACCCAAATCACAAGGATGTCGACTGGCATGACAGGACCCCCCTGCACTGGGCTGCTGCAAAAGGTAAGGACACGTCCTGCTCTGTTACCTCTGCAAAATGGTGTCATAAAAGGTGATGCTGATTGTAATTACGTCTTGCTATGATGGCAATTAATGCCGGCGATAGTCACAGCTTGTATCTCATCATTTTGTCCTTAATGAGCAAAAAAGAGAAAAATCCTAATTTAAATGGGAACTTTGCCTCCAAAATAATTTATGGGATTACCATCAAAGTGATTTTTTAGCTTTTTTTTTCCGTCACTTGAAAATTTACATGGTGTGTACATACAACATGTCTGCTTGTCCCTCGCATTACTTTTCTAAGATGTGACTTCATACAGTGCAGAGGAGTTATTTCTCATGTACACCTGCAGGAATGAGCAGAAAGTCAAACCTGTTGTATTTATACCAGATATTTATCAAACCCAATAGAACAAAATAATTACAGTGTGTTTTACATTGCCCTCTCTTTATCCCACCTGGTCGAATGAACAACACGGGACCAGAGTTGTTTGCAGCTCCCATTTGGTCCTTCACCAT
Organism: Oceanodroma leucorhoa; assembly: GCA_030449065.1. Classification (NCBI taxonomy): domain Eukaryota; kingdom Metazoa; phylum Chordata; class Aves; order Procellariiformes; genus Oceanodroma; species Oceanodroma leucorhoa. The sequence continues at coordinate 3,992,682 of JASVER010000055.1, read as the reverse complement.
CAGAAGTGTCTGTTAAAGTCAAATATCCCTTTGCAACCCAGACAACAGATGAATGCAACGATATATAATGTATAATTGTACACAGTGTAAAATGGGAAACTGGACCTGTAGTCCCCCGTGCTAGGGTGTTTGTTACACATTGGGATCTCCTATCATGGCATCTGTCTTTGCTCAGAAATCAAGTGTATGATTCGCTGGTTTACACCTGACAGCATGTTTTACTTTTGCCCTGATGGATTATTACTCATTTGGGCAGCAGCAAAGGGAACTGTGCTATTTAAGAAAATGATGATGAGAGACTGGCATGGCCTAGGTGCCATTGGGAACGATCTAGCTCAGTCAAGGCAGTGTGAAGTGGGGTAGAAATAACTTTTTCTGCTTCTTTAAGCAATTCCACAAGTTAGAAAAATATGAAGATGAATGAAAACAAGTAATTTCTCTATCTCCTATCAAACAAACCTTTGTTTCAGTAAAGCTGTTCACAGGTTTTCCAGTTTTTTAATGTTTAAATTTTATTTTGCATTGAACTAAAAACCAAAATGAAACAACGAAATAGTCAATAGCCAATTGGTCAATGACTAATTGAGATGTGCCGTTCAGAAATTCGTAGAAAGCTTTTTGATTTTATTGTTGTTTTTGTTGTAAAACACTTCTGGAAGCAGTCTAGTTTGGAAAAAAAATAATCTGAATTTTCTAATGAGTGTCATTTATTTGGTAACTCAAATGGCCAGGTCGTGGGTAAAATCCATCATTACATGACTGAGGGAATGATGATCAACTGTGTGTGAGTGTCTTCTGCTTCCTGAAGGTATAAAGTCTAATGCAGGCGCATCTTCTCTCCCTGTTTTGCTGCCCAATGCAAGGGCGGTCGGAGCTGGTCAAGCTCCTGGTGGATCACGGCGCCCGGCATTGCCTGCGGAGCGACGTGGGCTGGACCCCGGCTCACTTCGCTGCCGAGTCGGGGAGGCTGGGGGTGCTTCGCACCCTTCATTCCCTGCACGCTGCCATGGATGTGGCCGACCTCTTCGGTGACACTCCCAAGAGGCTTGCAGAAATCTACGGTCACCAGGACTGCTCCAGGTTCTTGGAAACGTGAGTAGCGATGGCTGGTCCCACTGCGGCAGCTGACGGGGCTCCGGCAATGAAAATTAAATTAACTGCTATATAGAGGACCAGAACGTATATGAATGTGTTACTTATCTTTCCACCTGAAGCCTATTAAAGCCATCAAGCACTAGTAGTAAAGAAGCAAATAGGAGTCTTTGTCACAGAGAAGCCATTGGGAAGATATCCATTTATTCCACTGCCTTCTATGGTTTGCCCTGGTATGTTTTCAAAATCGTTACCACTTCATGACATCATTGTTTTATAAAGATATTACAGAGCGGTTATTAAGCAAAGGAAAGGAAAACAAAAACTAACAAGTATTAACCCCTTAGAGTGCTCAATACTGAATACACAGGTTGAATTGTTTAACAACAGCCCTTTAGCAGCTGATGTTGGTATATGTATATCATTTGGCTTTTCTTGTAGTAAAGAACAGAGCGATCCTTTTTTTACATAATTATTGAAAATTATACCATTTGGCCACATATTACTTCCAAATTTTGGAAAACTCCTTGTTGTCTTAACTCTTTATGGTTATCACTGTGGCACCGTATGCAACGAGTAATATGCTTTTAAAGGGCTCCCAATTACCGTTCCTGTTTTTCAGCCACTGATTTGACTCACAGATGTTTTCATCCTTGCAAAGCTGTTTCCCTGGATCAGGATGCTGTCCTCCAGAGGTCTGAGCTGTGTCCCATACCTGCGTCTCTCTAAAGCAGTGGGACAGATCACCAGAGGCTAACCAGCTTGTGTCAGTGCAAATTGTAGTCCCACACGCTACCTGGTATTTAAATACATTGCTTGTGAAACCTGCACGCGCTGGAGATGCTGAGAGCACCCAAAGGCTTTTCCTCCCCTGGGTTTTCCTGTGAATTTACAGTCCCACCATAGTCCTTAACTGGCATCTTTTTTACCGCTGCCACATTTCCAAGACTGCTTTGGCACCATATAAATCATGGATTTTTTTATAGACACATATCCAACTCAAAGTCTCCGGCTTGCCAGTTCAGCACAAGAGCTGCCAAGTTCAAAATCAGGCACGGTGGGTGGGCAAATGTCTGAGGTGGCCATTGCCTACCAAATACCACCTTTCATTAATCCACGTAAACCTTTCTGTAGGTACTGTTGTCCTTTCGCTGTACTTCTACAGCTCGTTGGTTCCTGTTGAAATGCTTCATGCCTACCTTTAATCTTGACACAGCATCAGTGTCCTTCCATAGGAAGAGACACCCAAACTTCCCTGTGCAAAATCCCCCTGTACAAAGCCCATAAAACTTTCTAGGAGAGACATACATTCCTGTTTCTAAGCTCTGGCTATTATGGAAGCTGATGGGACAAAGGTCATTTGTGGTGGCATGGTGGCATTTTACTTCCACACTCCACATCCGGGAGACCTTACTGCTAAAGCCTTGCAATTTATGGAGCTGACATGCTGCAAACCCTCACTATTCACCACCTTCCTTCCACCCAGAAGAATCAGCTCTTATTGCCCTTAGACCTTCAGTTTAAAGAGATTTAAACAACAAGCAGCTGATAGCTCAGCTTTGCTAATTAGTTTTTTTACTACCTAGACCCTAGCTGGGATAAGCTCAGGTTTGCTGGTTCTTTGAGAATGGGGCATTTTCTTCCAGAGGAGGGCTTTCTCTTTATACTGTTCTCAGGTCTTGGCTTGCTTAGTTTCTATATCAGAAGAAGTAAATATTGTCTTCCCTGGAGAGTGAAAGGTCTGCAGGCCCGTTCCCCTTGATTAATCATTTATAGCAATTGCTTACCTATTCAGTGCTGTCATTTTTGCACTAATCTCACCATTAAGTCCTGCTTATCGAGTCCTGCCAAGTCTGTGCCGTGCACTGGGCTGTGCACCAGATCCGTGGCAGTGAGGGGACAGCAAGGGTGGGGGAATTGCCTGGATGAAGCCGATGGGCAATGCTGACAGCAGGCAGTGCTGGTGGAGGTGGCTGGGAGAATGATTGACAGGATGATTGACAGGATGATTGACACCCCCGTCTGAGCCACCTAGGCAACAGCCTAGGGCAACTAGTAGGGTTTTCTGAGGTGAATGACTAATTTAAGGTGGAAAACTTGTCTTTCAGAGCCATGTGCTGGCCTCACTTGCCCTGCGGCTGCGTGGCTCAGCCAGGAGCATGGCTGGGAGAACTTAATAACTGGGAAGATGTTTTGAACACCCATGCCTAGGACATTTTATAAGACACACGAAGCCTGTATGATCACCTCACAGCCATAACGCAGCCTGTGGGCAGCCAAGAGTTTATCACTGGGGCTCAGGAACCCTTTTTTTAAGCCCAACCACTATAATTTACAAGCACAGTGGGTGCCTTCACCCTCATGCAACACTTTCACCACCTCACGTCAGCAAACTTGGAGGTAACTAGGAGGAATCACTGGCATTTGTAGTATAATCACAATTACCTTCTGCTCCTTCAGGTGTGCAGAAGGTCCCAGAGGTGATGTCCGTGGTCAGGCAGTGCTCCGCGGCTCCGGTGGGAGCTGGGCAGTACCGATGTGCGCTGCAGGCAGCAAATGAAGCGTGTCTGTCTGCATGCTAACGCTGCGCCGCACAGAGTGGGTTTGCCCTCTGCTCACCGTGTCTGTGCTATTGGTATGGAAATATGAGGGATATTTTGTTACAGTGCATCACCGTCAGTTTTGGGTATTTGCCTGTCATGCAAAAAGAGAGAAAAGGCAATTTTAAAAATAACAGCCTGTGCCAAATGCAGGGCTGACATGCATATCTAAACAGGGCTGTGAGCATCCAAACCCTTCCTAAATCCCAGTTCAGCCCCCACTAGCACCACGGTGATCCTTGCGTGCTGTGTGTCTGACCCCGGGTGCTGCTGGCTGCGTGAACGTATGCCTGCCTACCTGGGCTGAGCCACTGCTCTGTGCTGGGGACTGTTTGCATCACCATGGAAATATTATATGTATCGACATGTAAATATTACTAACATGTAAATATTAGGAATATTCTGCTACAGAGTATCCATACCACTCACCCAGGTTTGCATGGACATGCAAAGAACAGGAAGCAGCCTTCAAAACACAGCTGCTTCTGAGCAACAAAGGTATAATTTGCATCAGGTTGGTTTTTTTTTTGCATGAGAAGAGCTTTACCCTGGATGCTGTGAGAGCTGCCGGGAACAGCACCGAGGCGACCCAGAGACCCGCAGCTCTGTGCCTGCTGCCAGCCTCTCTGCAAAGTGCCGAGCATTGAAACTGCACCCAAGGCTCCTGCTAACTAAGCCCAGGGCGTATATATATACATATATATTATATACACCCCCACATACATATGTTTGTGTGTGTGTGTATATATATAGTAAGCCCACACTATGCAGTGCATCTCTGTGTGGAGCCGCGGGCTTTGCTCCGTGCTCTCAGCCAGGACAGCGTTGCACTGGTGTGACAGTGCTGCTGTATTACAGAAAAGAAGGATTTTTCCCAATATTTGGTGGTATTTTTGACAGAGCTCCATAAACACTGAGCACCTACAAAATCAGACCTCTGCAGTACGAGAAAAGGGTTTGCCTTCTCTTGGACAAGATGTACAATTGGGGTGTCCGTGCCCGGGCGCTGGCGGCAGGGGAGTGCAGGAGGGTCTCTGTGAGGAGAGGTCAGGGCTGTTCTGTGCCAGACCCACCGCAGGACACAGCTCAGCCCATCACTGATGCTGGTGGTGCCTCTGGGAAACATATTGAAGAAAGGGGAAAAAACCGCTGCCCAGCAGTGAGGAGTGAGGGAAAAAGTGTGAGAAACATCCCTGCAACACCAGGGTCAAAGGAGGAAGGGGGGGAGGAGGAGGAGGTGCTCCAGGCGTCGGAGCAGAGATTCCCCTGCAGCCCATGGAGAAGATCATGGTGATGCATGTTGTTCCCCTTCAGCCCATGGAGAACCATGGTGGAGCAGATAGCCACCTGCAGCCCGTGGAGGACTCCATGCTGCAGCAGGTGGACATGCCCTGAAGGAGCAGCAGCCCATGGAAAGCCCATGCTGGAGCTGGCTTATCCTGAAGGATTACAGCCCATGGGAAGGACCCACACAGGAGCAGGGGAAGAGCGTGAGGAGGAAGGAGTAGCAGAGACAATGTGTTATGGACTGACTGCAACCCCCATTCCCCACTTCCCTGTGCTGCTCGGGGGGAAGAGGTAGAGTAGTTGGGAATGAAAAAGTGAAGTTGAGCCTGGGAAGAAGGAGCGGTGGAAGAAAGGTGTTTGTTTTGTCTTTGTTTCTCACCATCCGACCCTATTTTCAATTGGCAATAAATTAAATTGATTTTCCACAAGTCTGTTTTGCCTGTGACGGTAATTGGTAAGTGATCTCCCTGTCCTTATCTTTACCTGTGAGTGTTTCCATCTTTCTCCCCCTCTCTTGTTGAGGAGGAGCAGTGAGAGAGCAGCTGGGTGGGTGACTGGCAGCTGGCCAAGGTCAACCCACCACAGTGGCTCCTGTTTTTTCAGTACTTTCTCCTGCTTACTACTGGTGTGAGAAAGAAAAGAAGGTCTTTTTTTTTTTTTGCTTTTGATATTTTTTGAAAGAGAAGCAATTTATCTTTCAGTGACTTGAAACTTGGTGGTTGGACTAGATGATCTTCAAAGGTGCCTTACAACCCAGACCATTCCATGATTCTATGTTGTATGATTTGGATGTGAAGGATAGACATACTCATTCTACTGAAGTTCCTCAGTACCTAAAAAATGCATAAAGTATCTATCTATTTTTTAGTTTGGGGTCACTTCTTTCCAAGATAATTGGCTGTGTTGGTGTCAGGCAAGTGTAAAGACTGTAAAGAGAAATTTAACACCACTTAATAGGAAATATATTTAAGAGCTGTGATTAACAAAACCATAACTGAGATGATTAAAAAAAAAATTACTTATCAAAGGAGTGTATTAATTTTGGTCTTAATGAAAGTGATTTTTAATTTGCTTTGGTTGTTTACAATGGGAAGTGTATTGAAAACCATTGATATTTCAAGGCTACAAGGAAAACTACAGTGAAGTATGCTTATTTTCAGGTTAGCTTGTACAGTGTCCTTCACTGAAGGTGTGGGACTGTGTTTGCTTAATAGAAAATATATGAATATCACCAAAAAATGAAGACTTTGGTAAATCACAGATGCCAAGAGCAAACTCACTGCTGACTTGGAAATCCCAGGGTCTGGATGGAAGATGGTTCGTTGTCTGACATCCACAGGTTTCACACAGTTGAAATCATGGAGACAACTTGAAAAACACAGCTAAAAACCCCAGCAACCAGAGAAGAGTTGTGAATTATTTGTATATGGAGATATTGGGCTGGGGAAAATGGTATCTTCTACATAAGGCTTTCCCTCGCAAAATTTGAACCTCCACAGCACAGCCTTATTTCTATGACATTGCTTAATTCAAGCTCTTATTTAAAAAAACTGAAATGGGGATGAATTGTCAAGTTTAGTTCTGGATTTGAATGCAAAGTTTAGCAAAATTTCAGGGCTGAATTGGATTAGGATTAGATAATTTCTGACATTAAAAGGTCATCTATAAAGCATAACTATGTACAAATCCTCCCAAATTCCAGTCATCTTCAGATCTGATATTTTGGCATTAAGAATTTCTAGTATTTACGAATGAGCAGTACAAAAAATAAAAGAAAATGGAAATGTTGCAGTTGCAGTGAGTTAATATGCCATGTACAATTGTACTAAATGTGCTAAAGTCTTTTTAGTAGCACACAAATTCACCAGATCAGTCTTTGAGAGCTTTGCATGGTTAAAATTATGCTTCCAATGGTAAGAGTCCGGTCCCACCGTAGATCCTTACCAACGGTTTCCCGCTTCAGCCCAACTCTCAGTGAGTACCTGGTTGCTTGGGGTGATGAACGCTGTTGGTTTGGAGCCTCAGTATTTTCTCATGCATTGTTGGCAACAGTGTTTTGGCCATACCAATACATGATCCCCTGTTCCCGTAGATGGGCCGCTCATGAACGTTGGTGTGACTGTGCTGTGCTCAGTATCTGAAGATGCACTCTTGCTTTCTTCCCCAGAGCAGAGGTGGAGAGCAGAAACTATCGCAGGACAGCCGCAATGAAAGGAATCCCCTTAGACCAGAGAGATGAAGACTGGGAACTCAAGAAAGAAGAGCTTGAGAGAAGCCCACTGTGTTCTCGGGAGAACTACACATCCTCTGCTCAAAAGAAAAATCGAAAAAAAAGGGGGAAGCAGTAGTGTGCTTTGCCTATTTGGTGCCACTGAGAACCTGCAAGGCAGAGCAAAGACACTGGCAGACTTCAGGTGCAGCTGCAGGGTGAAATATGGATGAACAGGAGAAGCAGATGGACACAAGAATGCATTTTGTGATGTACTGTAAATATTGTAATTAATAGGGAACAGGTAGAAGCGCTTCTGTCTATGTGTGTGTCTATACATATCAGATCTCAAATATCAGAAAACTGCAGAAGTTGTTTAAATATACTAATACTCTAAGTCACTGAAATGTATAAATTTACAGAAATAACAGCAATTACCCATATTGTTCGAGAGTGAAATGTTTTTGCTCCTAACTGATTCATGAAAGCACCTGGAACTGTGGTTCTGCCCACTTTGGTGATGTCCGTGGCCTTTGCTTGTTTGCTTCTGCTCCTGAGTCAAACAGGAGGCTCTACAGAGGCTTGTAGCCGCTGGTGGTGCCTCTGTCTTTTCTTTGGGAGTGGGGTGTAGTTGCTTCTTCTGGTTGAAGGGGGGACTCTGATGTTGACCTTTTGCAGGACACATGGGTCTGACAGCCTGTATCTACCATTCCTGGCCCAGCAAAAGGGAAAACGTACTCCCTCCTTGCTGCTTTCAGATATTGGTGACTGCCAAGACAGTTAGAGCACTGCTTTATTTTTAGCAGTGCCCCCAGCCACTTTTATGTCTATGCACATAGGAATGCTGTGGAACTCTCATCAGCACTTTCCATGGCAAAAGTATTTTTAACTGTTTCACTTCTCAATCATAAAAAATGTTTTGAATTAGTCCCAAAGCAGTTCTCCAGACCACGCCAGCACTGGGCAGCCATTCGTATTCACTTCTGACATCTTTTATGTGTCTGCTTCCCCTCCCGTTATGTGTCTGCCTCCCTTCCCCTCTGCTTCCCCTCCACTACCCAAACCTGGTGCTTCTGGAGTGCCTTGGTTACAGGTGCCCTCCATACCCTCTACACAACACTCAGGCACTGCAATCATAACCAACAATTCTCTGATCCATCTCCCTCTTCTAGATTTCCAGGGACTAATTCAGCCATCTACACAGAGGTGTCTAATGCCACTTGAGGTGCTCTCAAGTACCCAGGCTGATCCTGTAGGTCTCCAGAAGATCCTGTGCTGTAGCTCCCAACCCCATGCAGATGTCTTAGATATCCTAGGACTTCTCAGATGACTGCAAAGGAGTCAAGCTCCAGCTTTGTCTTTTGTCATTTTCACTTTCCAAGCCATATGGAACATCAACTCCATTCACAGTTGGCCTGGCTGTTGAATTAGTGAATTAGCAAGTGGAGACATACATGGGACAGAGTGCCTATTGTCATGCTGATAGACTAAACAGGCCTGGTTCTAGCCCTGAGGCCAGCTGGTGGAGTGTCCTGTAGCTGAGGAACATTTTCCCCAGAGCTGGGCACACCATTGCATCTCTCCAGAGAGCAACTTTAGCATATGGGCTCTGCGGTGTGGCGGTGGTGTTGGTGTTTTATAACCCGTCTCCTCCAGTGCCAGCTGGATAGGGCTGGTGCACCGTGGGGGGTGATGCTGTGTTGGGCATCATGTTCACGGGGGTTTCATGGAGATGGAAGAAAGTATTTTCAGCGTGGAAGATTCTTTTGTGTGAGAATTTTGCATTCTTTTGTGTGAGAACATCTGCAGGATGTTGGTTTTGCCTGCTGAGTCTTGTGGTATGTGAGCTTTTGAGGGATGATGTTGCATGGGATGTAGGGAAGAAGAAGGATTTTCCATGGTCTTTTTGTGAAAGCGATTGGGACTGTCATGGTAAAGGATCAACTGCACTGAGCAACAGCAGGGAAAGAAGGGAGGTGTGCTGGTGTCTGTCTTTTAAAGGCCTTTCAGCTGGGGAAATGTGTCCAGATGAGATGTTTAAGATCTGCCTCCCTCGGGAAATGTGGGTGGTGCAGAGTGTCTCCTACTGTGGAAGTGGGACTCAGTGGAGTTTGACATCTGATCTGAATTGCAGCTAAAGGCAAACAGCTAAAGGCAATGTGCTCTGAGTGTCTAATTTTGATCAGATGACTCAAACCCTTTCTTTTTAGAGGAACAACATGAATGCAGTTTTTTGCTTTACTACTGCAGGAAAAGACAGAAAAGAGTGAAAGCTAATGGTTTGAAAACACTTTCTTATACTTTCTTATTAACCTCTTCCTCTTTCATTTTTGCAGGGATGGAGCGGAAGAGGGAAGGGACCGCTCTTTTGCCCACGGAAAAGGCAACCCTTAAAATAAAAAGGTTACAAACTAAGACTTTCCGCCTTCACTTCAACTTTTCAAATTAGCATCCTGGGGCCACTCATGTTCTGAGCAGAAACTCTTCCTCTGTGTTGATTTCTAATAGTACATAGAAATCAGTGAGTCCTTCACACTGTTGTCCTACAAGGTGACCACATCTCCTTTATCAGGGGAAAAGAAGGTCTGAGAAGCCTTCTGCTAGTAGAAACACATTAAAGGTTGTTCTGGAAAACACAGCAGAAAGAAAGCTCAAGGGCTTCTTATAGAGTGAACCCAGCAGGGCTGATGCTGCACCTGAGATGACTCCCTGGTGATCATTTTGGGTATATCTGAACTCTGCTGAACTTCAGGAGGCCTCTGAGGTTTGGGCTCCACACCTGGCAAATGTAATCCTTCTGGCTGAGTGTTTTAAAACAAAAGCAGAAGGAAAACCTGCCGAGATGCATGAAAAATGCACACTTGGCATTTGGCATGAGGTAGGACGTCCCTCTGGGCCTAAGCCAGTGAAAGAAATGAACAATTCGGGTTCTGCTCCATTCATGCTGGAAGTATTTCATGTTTAGGTAAACTGCTGTGGTGGGTTGACCTTGGCCAGCTGCCAGACCCCCACCCAACCGCTCCTTCACTCTCGCTCCTCAACAGAAGAGGGGTGGAAGATAAGATGGAAAAGCTTATGGGTTGAGATAAAGACAGGGAGATCACTCACCAATTACCGTCACGGGCAAAACAGACTCGACTTGGGGAAAACCAATTTAGTTTATTGCCAATTGAAAATAGAGTAGGATGACGAGAAACAAAGACAAAACTAAACCACCTTACCTCCACCCTTCCTTCTTCCCAGGCTCAACTTCACTCTTTCATTCCCAACTTCTCTACCTCCTCCTCCTGAGTGGTGCAGGGGGACAGGGAATGGGGGTTGTGATCAATTCATAACTGTGCTGGCTTTGGCTGGGATAGAGTTAATTTTCTTTACAGCAGCTAGTATGGGGCTATGTTTTGGATTTGTGCTGAAAACAGTGTCGATAACACTGGGATATTTTCGTTATTGCTGAGCAGTGCTTACACAGAGCCAAGGCCTTTTCTGCTTCTCACCCCACCCCACCAGCGCTGGGGGTGCACAAGGAGTTGGGAGGGGACACAGCTGGGACAGCTGACCCCAACTGACCAAAGGGATATCCCACACCATATGGTGTCATGCTCAGTATATAAAGCTGGGGGAAGAAGAAGGAAGGGGGGGACATTTGGAGTGATGGCGTTCGTCTTCCCAAGTAACAGTTACGCGTGATGCAGCCCTGCTTTCCTGGAGATGGCTGAACACCTGCCTGCCCATGGGAAGGAGTGAATGAATTCCTTGTTTTGCTTTGCTTGCGTGTGCGACTTCTGCTTTCCCTATTAAACTGTCTTTATCTCAACCCCTGGGTTTTCTCACTTTTACCCTTCCGATTTTCTCTCCCATCCCACCAGTGGGGAGTGAGCGAGCAGCTGTGTGGGGCTTAGCTGCCGGCTGGGGTTAAACCATTACAATAACACATTGTCTCTTCCACTCCTTCCTCCTCACGGTCTTCCCCTGCTCCAACATGGGTCCCTCCCATGGGCTGCAGTCCTTTAGGGCACAGCCACCTACTCCAGCGTGGGGTCCTACATGGGCTGCAGATGGATATCTGCTCCACCGTGGACCTCCATTGGCTGCAGGGGGACAACCTACATCACCATGGTCCTCTCCATGGGCTGCAGGTGAATCTCCGCTCCGGCACCTGGAGCACCTCCTCCCCTTCCCTCTCTCACCCTGTTTGTTGCAGGACTGTTTCTCACAATTCTCCTCACTCCTCACTGCCGGGCAGTGTTTTTGCCCTTTCCTAAATATATTTTCCCAGAGGAGCCCCCAGCATCACTGCTGGGCTGAGCTGTGTCCTGCGGTGGGTCCACTGGAGCTGGCTGGAACTGGCTTTCCCTGGCACAGGGCAGCCTTGACCTTCCCTCACAGAGATCCCCCCGGACCCGCCAGCTGCCAGCACCTGGCACGAACACCCCATACATCTGCCCATGGGTCACTGCGAGATGAAAGCATGACTTTATTCCACACCGCACTTTGCACAAAAACCACATTCCTCAGTGTTTTACCGAGCCAGAGTCCATTGGTAAAAGCAAATCTCGCAAAAAAGTAAAAGCAGACCAGGAGAGCAGTTGCACGGAGCAGAGGAAATCATGTTTTTGCATGAAGTGGGGCAGAGAGAGGACACATGAGGCTGGCGTGGGAAGTGGGCTCTCCACCCCACTTGTCCACCCTGAGGCCATTTCTGAGTTGCTGTTTAGAAGTCAGTAACTGCCTCTGATGAATAATAGTGATCAACATATTCACACTTAAGTTATAAACCAATGCAAGATAGTGATACAACTCATATTATTACAAAGTACACAGCCACAGCAGAAATAAATGTAAAACACAATAGATATAAATATGTTGTTTGGTTAAGTAGTTTCAATCAGCGAATACCAAAGCATTTTTAGAAGGTTTGCAGTGTTGTTATTCCCTTTTTGCAGCTAGCCCATGTACAAAGTCTAAATTAAGTTATTGACAATAATTTAAATCAAAGTATTATCTAAATCAAACTATTATAATAATTTAACTCAGTAATTTATTTGAAAGAATTTTAATGAAGTTTTGTTAACTTAGATGGTGAACATAGAACATCTGTATTATCTACACTGGCTGGAGGCTTGCATTAGAGATTAAATTACTTGTTTTTTATAATAAAATATCGGCATTTTTACGGGGCTCCAGCTTTTATTACAGTTCCTGCCTCATGGAAGCCTTGCACCTCACACAGGGCAGAGTCCTTAGCAGTGTCTTTTCCAGTTTGGGATTGCTGAAAATCAGAATAAGGGAATGAACAGCCGGAAAAGCATACTGAAATACTAAAATGAGAAACGTCACAGGATTCTCCTCCTTTGTGACATAAATCAGTGTCAGGACCAAACATGTAAAGTTAATGCTGTAAATGAAGAAAAAGGACAGAATAGAATTCATGGCTTTGATATGGGCATCCATGCTGAGGTTCTTCACTGAGTTTGTCTGCATCCTGCGTTTGTGTCTCCAGAGAGAAAAGAGGAGGAGAAGAGCAGAAAAGATTACTGCCATGAATGCAATGGCAAATTCGAAGCCACTGATAAAAAAAATAGGGAAAAGATGTTCATCCATTCTGACACTCACTTTCCAGAAATTTCCTAGGGTCGTGGAATTGAGGTTGTTACAGTGTATTTCATCAGTGATGTTGTAGACAAGGATGCAGATGACCAGGGATAAAAGCACTGAACCCAACAACAGCCATGGCACGATCTTGTCAATTTTTACTTTCAGGTAGATGAAGAAGATGTGCCTGAAATTTGCAATTTTTATACAATAAAAAACAGAAAGACAGGCAGAAACCCACAAGTTGGAAGAATTTAAAAAGCTTTGAATAGCTGCAAATAGTTGGGGTATGGGGTGAATATAAAAGCACCAGGGATAAATTATTGAAAGAAAGAAATATATCCATATGATGCACAAATACCAAAACCTGGAGCATCCCAGAAACAGCAAGATCTTCTCATTAGAGTTAAAGCTTTTCTTTTTGACCCAAGCAACACAAAGCACAGAAACAATAAAACTGTTTATCCACATGCCAGCAAATGCCTGAAGCGTGATGATGACCATAGCCATGACATCGTATGAAGTGGCATTAAATTTATCTTGAGAGTAACAAGCTTCCATCCTCCAAGATGGGTAGCGGTGCGGTGCTGCAAAAGTAGGTTGTTGGGCCAATGCTTAACGCAGGTTAGCAGCTGCTGTTCCCCAAGTGTCACGTATGGAAACAGGAGCTTTATAGAGCTGCTGGTGAGGGGGATTTTGGTGCTGCTCCTATTCAGAGCAGGGCAGGTGCAGGAATGTAAATGTGCTGGGTATTCCCTTACCTGGTATCAGTGTCAGTCTTCAATATTTGCATTTCAGTTCAGAAGAGCTATGTTGGCTGACACAAACAATGTAGATGTTTTTCTGCAGTGCACAATGTTGTGATTTAGTAACTGTCCCATGTTTGATCGCTGTCAGGGTTCACGATCTGGGTTCTTCTGACCCTTTGTTGCCTGTGATGCTCACGCAGAGGGGTGCGCTCAGCAAAGCACAGTCAGGAGAGTCACTGTCGTCTTTCATCCGAGAGTCCAGGAGCTGCAAAATTCAGCCAAGATGCTGGAAACTGGAGTTCATTTTGATCCTCCACGGGCACTGAAATCCATGTTAGTTTTTCCAATGGTAATGCCTTAATCATAAGTGAAGAACCACATGGTAGAGGGAGGGCATTGAAGGAACAGCAGGACTTTCTTTTAAAGGTTTATGTTGAAGCGTATAGAGGAAAAGGGCAAAAATAAACATGAGTCCCTGTGCCAGGGTTCAAAACTCATCTGCTAGCAATGTAAAGAGTTTTAGGGATGGGGCCATGCTGGGTTCCCACCATGCTGAAATACCCTCAAGCTTCCAAATGACTTTAAGTCCTGAAAACTGTGTTTTTTTTAACAGGCAAGGTGTGTTAAGCTCTGTAGGGCATGGACTGCCTATAGACTTTGGATTTGTACAGGACCTTGCCCGTTGGACCTTGCACATCGGGACCACAGTTACCAACTAGATCTTGGCTGATGTTGTGGTGTCATCAGGAAAAATTTAAATCAGAAGAAATAGCTATATAGCTACAAGAAATAAACCACCAGCATTTTCTCTCTTCAGAAGGATGCACTTGTTTTCTGGGGGATATAAATGCAGGCACTACTCTTTGAATGTTATTATCACATGCTCCTACCTGCATTTTTTTGCTAAGGACCTTGCTACAGCATTAACGCACTGAAATGTTTTTACAGAGGCCTGGATCTCAACAACGAAACATGGTACCTACCACATGTTCCCATGAAATCCATTCAGAGAGTCCAGTGGCTTTTAATAAAAGTTCTAGTGAGATCTTCACCATTCTTTATTTTTCATATTGCCTAGAAAACATCAATGTCATAGCTAGGTTTGGATGCAGTCATTCAAAAATATTATGGATCATTTAAAACCAGTTATGCTTGACTGACATTAGAGATAGTCACTGCACTTATGGATGGATATTGTCTATGGATATTGTCTGGAAGCTCAAAAGAGAATTGCTTAAGAAAAACAACCCACCTCTCTGACCCTAAAAATGCAAGAATTAATTTGAAGCCAGATGATCTCCAGGTCCTTTAGACCTGCAAAAAGTCAGGAATGAAGTCATCAAACTGTGATGGTGATCAGATTCCTCTTGTGTGTGTGTGAAGAGCAACCTTATGGGCGCTGGACACAGCACCGCTGGCCTGCAGCGGGTATCAGTAAGAAGCAGCATTTAATGAATCACCCACTTATCTGTATCATCTCATTTGCCATTGCCTTCATGTCTAAAGAGGGTGGAAGTTTTACAGACCGGGTAGCAAGGAGGCAAATCCATTCCTCTTTTTTGATCTATGCCCTTGAGTCCAGGAGACAGGGCTGGCTTGTGCCACCTGGCCATTACTGGATTTTCTTCCCCTGCAATTTGTGTTTCAGGAGGCTGATTTGGCCATTTCTCTCCCTCCAACCCCCATTCTGCTGCTCCTGTGACAGGTAGGCTGGGAACAGATGGATACTTTTTGGTGATTTCAGGTTGTTTCCTCTCTTATGGCCCCGGTTTTATGGGATGGTTTTATGGGATGGTTTGTGATCACGCCTCTGGGGGAAAGATGCTGATGAGGCATGTGGATTAACTCCTTCTTTGCACTTGCTAGTACCTCACTCCCCTCTCCGATCCCACTCGACTGATGGGATTGGCCAGATGGATGTCCCATGCAGGTGGCAGTACTGAGCGTGCAACCTGTAGAGACCCCGGGCTCTCTGGACCCCGGCCAGTCCTGCCCCCACCCCACTGCAGTCTGGTGTAATTTCCCCCTTTCTGCCCTATAACAACCCTCCTACTTCTTGCAGTGCCCAACACCTGGGGACTCACAGGCTGGGAGGAAAGACTGTCGGCAGGCTGCAAAGCATGGCCAGAGAGCTCCCTGCTGAATATCTCGTTCCCCCCCCTCCACAGCCAGATGGGGACAGCGCTTCCCCTGAAGGGTGGGGTGCAGCATGATGCTGGGCAAGTGAGCAATAGGCAGGCAAAGGTAGCAGCACCGGTGGTGTCGTGGTTTAATCCCAGTCGGCAACTAAGCACCACACAGCCGCTCGCTCACCCTCCCCCCCACGGTGGGATATGGGAGAGAATCGGAAGGGCAGAAGTAAGAAAACTCTTGGGTTGAGATAAGAACAGTTCAATATTTGAAATAAAATAATAATAATAAGAATAGTAATAATAATAACAACAACAACAATAATAAATAGTAATGAAAAGGAAAACAACGGGGGGGGGGGGGACAAAACCCAGGAAAAACAAGTGATGCAACCGCTCACCACTCACTGACTGATGCCCAGCCAGTCCCCGAGCAGTGATCGCTGCCCCCCGGCCAACTCCCCCTAGTTTATATATTGGGCATGACATCATATGGTATGGAATATCCCTTTGGCCAGTTTGGGTCAGCTGTCCTGGCTGTGCCTCCTCCCTCATTCTTGTGCACCTGGCAGAGCATGGGAAGCTGAAAAGTCCTTCACTTCTTAGCGTGAGCACTACTTAGCAACAACTAAAATATCAGTGTGCTATCAACGACATTATTCTCAGACTAATCCAAACCACAGCACTATACCAGCTACTAGGAAGAAAACTAACTCTGTTCCAGCTGAAACCAGGACAGGTGTGAAGATGGGAGTAGGAGGAGGTGCAGGAAGTGTGTGGGAGTAAGAGAGCTGCAGGAGCATGCAAAACCCCTTCGTGTGGTTGCCAGGAGGAGAAAACCTCCGAACTGTTGGAGGCAAAGCTCAGCCCTGCTCTTCCCTTCTCACCAAGGGGCCTTTCTCCTGCCCTGCTTCACCCTGGCCCACTGTTGTGGTTTAACCCCAGCTGGCAACTCAGCCCCACACAGCTGCTTGCTCACTCCCCCCCAGCAGGGTGGGGGGGAGAATCAGAAGGGTAAAAGTGAGAAAAGTTGTGGATTGAGATAAAGACAGTTTAATAGGGAAAGCAAAAGCCGTGCACACAAGCAAAGCAAAAAAGGAATTCATTCACTGCTTCCCATCGGCAGGCAGGCGTTCAGCCATCTCCAGGAAAGCAGGGCTCCATAACGGTTACTTGGGAAGAGAAACACCATCACTCCGAGCATCCCCCCCTTCCTTCTTCTTCCCCCAGCTTTATATGCTGAGCATGACACCATACGGTGTGGGATATCCCTTTGGTCAGTTGGGGTCAGCTGTCCCGGCTGTGTCCCCTCCCAACTCCTTGTGCACCCCCAGCCTACTCGCTGGTGGAGTGGGGTGAGGAGCAGAAAAGGCCTTGGCTCTGTGTAAGCACTGCTCAGCAGTAACGAAAACATCCCTGTGTTATCAACACTGTTTTCAGCACAAATCCGAAACACAGCCCCATACTAGCTGCTGTAAAGAAAATTAACTCTATCCCAGCCAAAACCAGCACACCCACTTGACTTGTGTCCACAGGGAAAGCCCAGGGTGGGATTCCCCTGCAAAACACTGGGAGCACATGGCTTCACAGGCACGTGAGCGGGACCAAGCCAGGACCCCTTGCTGTACTCCTAATCTGAGAGACAAAGTCTTCAAGATCTACTGAGGAAACACAAACTAACACATTTTGCTGGAAGTTGATGGCTGGCATTCTGTTGATTACAAAAATAACACTCTTTTTAAATT
This sequence comes from Oceanodroma leucorhoa, assembly GCA_030449065.1. Lineage (NCBI taxonomy): Eukaryota > Metazoa > Chordata > Aves > Procellariiformes > Oceanodroma > Oceanodroma leucorhoa. The sequence goes on along the minus strand of JASVER010000055.1, from coordinate 3,975,279 downwards.
AAAGATGTTGCTTTACCCATAGAATCAGATTAAAACAAAAATTTGTTTGCATCTACCAAGATGTTTTCAGGAATACGAAAAAAAACATCAAGCAAACCTTCTCTTAAAGTGATTTATTCAGGTTGCAGACCATAAGCCTCTCCTTTTGAAGAGGGTGTTATTTCCATACTCAGCAGCTTTGTTGGTCTTATGTCAGGATGGGGCCAGGAAAGCAGAAAAAAAGAGTGAGATTACCTCTGAAGAAGTCACAGAAATATTAAATAGTTCAATAGCTCCTGATTGCTACAAGGGTCAACATGCTAAGAATAGTAATAAAACGGGGAGGCAGATTGCTTATCGGGTTGGCTTATGGCTATATCTAATGAGATTAAAATCTGCTCTTTCTTTTAAAGTTCAACTTTTTTGATGGCTTATGCTTATCAGTACTTCTGAAGGCTGTTTACCTGCAGAACGCTATATCTACACTGACAGGTAGCACCAGATGATCTTCTGAAATGGATTCCTGGAGGATATGTTGTTTCACAGCACTGGTTACCTGCTCCTATGCCTTTATGGTATTCCCACCTGCTCCTCCATTTTCTGGCTTGGGTGAGATTTAATTTTATTTGTCTGTGCTTTTGAAACTGTACTTTCTATGTTTCAGATCCAAAACTCTGTTGAAGACAGAGGTAAGGATGCAACGTTTTTATGTTAGTGGAAGACTATCAGTCACCAAACGGGGAATTATATCAACTCATGTCATTTAGTCACTAACTTAGGTGTATTATTTCTTTTGATAGCTGATGATGTTGATGGAGGGCAGCTTAGAAAGGACATTCCAGAAATAAACTCAGGTAAGTCAGGACAGTAAGTAAGCAGAGTGTTGAATTATTACAGAGATCAGAGGTAGCCTTTGGGGACCACACGTCTGGTAGATGTGATGGCACCAGAGTGGACTGAAAGCTCCCTCCTATTTGAGAAAAATCCCAAATGTACCATGGATACAGTGAGTATTGCAGGGCAGTTAAAAATGTGTGGGATGAACCCCACATAATTCTGGAGAGAAGGGAGAAGACCTCCACTTTGGAGTCTGGTAGCAGTCAGAGAAGATGGGAGGGCAGGACCAGGGCATGGGGCAGAGGATAGAAAGGTCCATAAAAGGCTGGTGTTGGAAAAGGAAGATGGAAAGGCCAGGAAATTTCCACAGGGTTAACTTTGTAGCAAGCCCAGGATCTTAATCTTAAATTTGGAACCACAATCAGATGCTCCTGGGGAAGGCTCAGCAACCCCTGGACTGAACTTGCATCCCTCCCCACCGCACTCTTCTGCAACACGACTCCTGGAGAAACCTTGGCAGTGGCTCTAATTCAACTTCTGCTTCGTTGATGTGCATTTATCTTGAGCTATTGGTTTCACATGGCTGATGACCAAGATATGAAGCTTAAGTACCTTCATCCCTACCCCAGGGTTTCAGAGCATTGCCTTAAGACAGTTTTCGTTTCCTGGTATTACCCTTTATCTGCTTTATGCTCTGGTGTAAGTTTCCTCTGGTTTTGCTGACAGAACAGAAAACATGGTGTAGTTTTTGTGTTTGTTTTTTTTTTTTTTTTCTTCTCTCCATATGTATGTGAGGAGAATATAAGTTATTTCTATAACAAAAGGTCTGAAGATGAACTGTCTATGCTGGGATTGTGCCTATATGATGGCACTAAATGAAAACATTACACTAACAGGACCATACAGTGGCTGGGATTTGGACTCAGCTCTGCGTGGGGAATTTGACACCTTAAAAAAATAAAGGTATAAAATAAGAGTCTCAAATGCTGTGTTTTTAAAGCATGGAAGATGTGGGTCAGCTGCTTAAAACACTGGTGTCTGTTGCCAGTTCAAATACATCTCCTCCAGCACCACTCTAGAAGGGGAAGGAGTCTCCCAAACTTTGTATCTACCAGCCCATGTGGATATTTCAGATACCCTTGTGCATCTCAAATGGCACCAGACACCTATGTTTAGGCGACTGGATGGACACACAGCTGTAATGGGATCTGAGGCACATAGCACATCGTAGATTTAATTGCTTCAATCTGAGCTTGGTTCAGGCTCAGGTGTCTGAAAAAGTGCACTAAACCTCTTCCCTCTCCAGAATCCTTGTCCTTCTCCTTTGATCATATGGGGAATCCCAGATGATTAGCCTAGGTTAGCTAACTAGTTAGGCTATTAGATACCTAACTTCAGGATAAACCCATTCCACCTATATATCAACTGCAATGTTCAGAATTCCACAGTTATTTCAGGATACAAGCCTGGGAAAAATAATAAAATCTCCTCAGGGCAGCTGTTATGAAATTGTTATGGAAATATTAATTCAACCCCAAATCCTCCTTTGCTGCAGACAGAGGACTGGCATGTTATAGTGTGGCAATCATTACTTGTTTGCTTGTTTCTGGGCAGTTGCTGTTTAAAGTGAGATGGGTTGGTTGATGAGGCATCCTGATAGATTGTGTAGTCTTTGAAAAAAACACATATTGTAGTTCTTGATATGTTACTCTGGCCTAAACGGTTGTTTATCTCATTTCAGAAATGGGAAGGAAGCTTTTCGAAGGTGATATTATCTTACCGGTATGTGCTGCTGATCTAAACCAACATCAGCAAGAGTGTAGATTGGGCTTAAAATGTTAACACAAGCATGTTGATCTCATTAACAGCTGGAGAGGAATGCACTGAGAAACAGCTCCTACAGATGGAAATTTCCCATCCCCTATATCCTAGCTGACAGCCTGGGTAATAAGACTTTTTTATTATGGTAGCAGTATTACTTGCATTAGACACACTCTGTTTTTGCCCAGGTCTCTGGGCTGTTTTTGTTTCATTTGCTATTGAGTTATGCTGCATTAACGCCCTTGTTACTGCTGGCCAGACAGAGCGACGCAACTCTGCCCCAGCACATGTTGTTTTCGATGTAACAGCCCCAGTGACCAGCCGGATGCTGACAAGCAGCCAATTTAACTAATACCAGTGTATCTGGCTGAGATCTCTAGCTAAAGAAGTCAGGAAATCTCAAGAATATGCATGTTGATCTACTGCACCCTTCATGCCTTATCTCTTCTTAACAGTCCCAGCTCAGTATAAGCAGAAAGGAAATGCAGATATTTTATAAGTAAAAAAGTTCAGAGCATTCTTCCTTCTTGTTTCCATTTAATTTTAGGGACTGTTTTAAATTTTGAACAATTTACCTGTAAAAACTAATAGCAAATCAGTGTTAAAATCATATGGATCTCTGTGTGTTTACCAGCCCCAAGCTCAAAGTTTACAATACTTGAAATTATATAATAACATGCAATAAAATTACCGTGCAAAACCTGAGCAATGCCCTGGATGTCCAAAAGTCTGCTTGTTTGTTTCAGCACTGTCAGTTTACCTAATAAAAGTTATTATCTCTCCCTATGGCCTCTGCCAAAATTACTCCAGTCAGGGAATTCTGCTAACAGACTCTTGCTCTGTGATCCAAGTAGACATTATTAAAATGCATGTTCATATTTTTAATGCATGCTTGTTCATACTTTCTATCTAGAATCATATTTATAATATTATAAAAGCAGAACAACTGCTATTGTTATCCTCTGCTGTCTGTTTCAGATCTGAATGCTAAAGGTGTTATCCTACAGGCGTTTGACGTGTTCAGGCTGAAGTCGTGTGTTGATTTCAAGCCCTATGAAGGAGAACAGACTTATCTGAAATTTGAGAAGCTGGACGGGTAATTTTGTATTAACAACCTGGTTTGTACTGCCTTGTTTGATGTGATAGTTTTTCCAACCCAGGAGACGTTCGTTTTCATTCTTGCTTGTGCAAAGGACATAAGTACCTGAGCCACATTTCTGTCCCAGAGCTTATTTGCCTTACACTGGAGATGTAAACAGACTAATCAAAGGTATTATCTGCATATGATGTTCTCTTAATACAAAAAACCACTATGTTATTTCCATTTGCATCCTAGCTACTGAAATGAACCCCTTTCTTGGCACTCTTTCAGGGAAAACAAGCAAATAACCTCCTCCTGGTTAGTTAATGTCACTGGTGTGTTGGCATTAGCATGTAGCTTCCTCCTTGCTTCCAGATGCAGGGTTGGGTTTACCTGACCAAACGTTGAAGCCAACAACCTCTACTGCTGTGCAGGTCACCGCGCGTTGCCTTTGCGGTTAGCGGGGAGGAGGTGACTTTCCAGGCCACAAACCATCTCACCTAAAATAGAAGTCTAAAATAGGTCTGGTCACTCACATCCCAAATGCCTGTTACTGTCCAGGGACTGTAAAGGTGCCAGGGAAGCTAACTCAGCGGCAGATGCCAACACTGTGACTGTCTAAAGTTAGGTGACACCAGCTAGTGTCTGTGTCTAGGAATGCAGCGTAGATCTGCCCTCAGGTGTGGGGAGACTGGTGCACAGCATTTTTGGGCAGCTTTTTTTTTTTCTTTTTTTTAACCACACAGAATTATTTCTGAATGGACATGAAAAGTTAGGATTTAAATCTGTATTTAGGAACCAAACCAAGGAAGCCAATGCAACCTGAGTTCACTGGGGGCTGCTCATTGCCTTTGAAAATCAGGCCAGTTATTTAAATACTTCGGTAAACTTACACATAAACAACAGCCAATGCAGTGTATGAGGTTATAAGGCACCGGCTGTACTTTCCTGTGCTGCTCATCTGCTGCTGCTCCCCTTCCTATGCTGGTTGAGCTGGGGCGACCCAGAGTTGAAAAGCAATAACATTTGCCATCACCACCTCCTTTACAAGAACTGCAGCCAGTTGAAGAACATGCACGCACTGCCCTCCAGGGAGGGCAAAATGAAACAAGAAGGCCAATCACTTCTGGGACAGGGACTCATTGCCAGGCTCTGGAAGGATGCTAAAGGTACGCATTGCTCTCTGTTCTGGAATTGTAAATCTACAGTCTTGGCAAGACTGCAAAATTCAGGTGGGAAATTCTAAAAAATATTATTTTTTTATTTTTACCTTGATCTTGCAGTTGAGTTAATATGTAGATACAAATCATAGAAGGTATTATGCAAAATGGGTGTAATATCTGAGTCTTTGCCTTACAGGTGCTGGTCTTATGTGGGGGACCTTCAGAGTGGCCAGACAGTGTCTATAGGAGAGAGGTGTGACTATAAAGCCATAGTGGAACATGAGCTCCTGCATGCACTGGGATTTTACCATGAGCAATCCAGGACGGATCGAGATGACTATGTTCAGATATGGTGGGATGAAATTATTGAAGGTACAATGCAGGTCTGAAAAGATTGAGAATTGTCTGTAGATGCATGTCCCTGTTTTTACAACGCTAAAACATCTCTAGTTGAGAATGGCTGCCTACATGTTGACAACTGGACCATTATTTAGTCACGGGTAAAGCATTTTGAAAAGACATTATGTGCTAAGTTTTACATCTGCTTTTGCCTAATCACATGTGTATGTTTTTGTCTAGGTTTTGCATATGCCTTTGACAAACACAATGACAGTTTCCTTGATGACCTCAATACCCCGTATGATTATGAGTCAGTCCTACACTATGGGCCATATTCTTTCAACATCAATAGCAACGTTCCTTCCATTACAACAAAGATTCCTGAATTTAATGAGATCATTGGGCAGAGGTTGGATTTGAGCAGGATTGACTTACTGAGGTTGAATCGCATGTACAACTGTAGTAAGTCCTTCTTCTCGCACGTGCATTTGAAAATCCTTACTCAAGCTTCATGATAACATGGATAGAGTCACGTGAGAGGAGCAGGAACACTTCACCCTTGGGATCCTCTCGCAATGCTAAAAGAAACTACAGTTCTTATGCAGCAGCAAGCTCCATGGTGGCCAGATGCCCATTTCTTCATAGAATACCATTGAAGTGAATCAAGGGTCTAACACCTTTCATTCACACGGACTTTCCCCTAAGATTACTTGTAATAGAACCCGTTTCCTTCATGGATGATGATCATCATGCTGTTGATGATGATAAAATCTTCAAGTAACAGTAGTCTGGAATTGGGGTCTCCAAAATCAGAGTATTTCAAGTTCTTTTTTCTGCCTATGTGATGTTTGATAAGACAGTTGGGGTCAGGAGCACAAATGGGGATAATCACACTTTCCAGCTCCACTGGCAAAGCTATGAAAGTAAATAACATGCTGTACAGTACTGAACATACAATGTTAACATACACCTGAGTATTTCCACTACCTTCAGCAGAACTACTTCTGATTTACACCCTAAAGAGAGAAATGAGCCACAGAGCCTATCCCAGGCAGGCTTAGAGAAAATAATGGATGTCTGAAAGGGAAAACTAACACGTAGGGGCCAAGCTGGTTCCTGCAAGGAAATATTCAGCTGAGAATGGGAGAAAGAGATAAGATGTTTCTTTCAGGAGGAAACATCACTTATGTGTGGTAACAGAGACATAGATGTGAAAGTCTGTGTAGTCTCAGCTGCATTAAGAACATATTTCCTGATGTTAAGTGCTGTATGTAAACACTCCGGAATGGGGTTAATAGCGAGAGCCTTATTTGATATTAATGGACATGGTAAAATATGTCACTCTATTCCTGTCAGCTTCGAGCCTCACCTTCTTGGATCAGTGCTCCTTTGAATACATCAATATCTGTGGGATGGTGCAAAGTGGACAAGACGGTGCTTATTGGGACCACACACTGGGCAAACCAGGAGATGAAGACCATACTTTGGTGGGAAACTGTGCAGGTAACAGATGTAATTTTAGATGGTCATTAAACTTTACCCATGCTTTTCTGAGGTGTGAGAATGAAGATATACAGAGATACGTAAGTCATTAGAAATATCCTGCTATTAATGTTAATCACTGTATACCTGATGCTAAACATGACTCTTGAATTTTCAGATAGAAAGGCTAATAATTTTAATATGAAATGTTTAACCTTTCTTTAAATCGCCTCCCTACATTGTAATATCTCATGAAGAAATGACAGTTTGAGACTTAGCTGCTGTAAATTGGTGGTAGCTCCACTAAAATGAAGGGAGCTCCACCAGATTGCCACAACTCATTTTGATGAAACTCCACAGAATCAAGTCAGGTGAGACTCTCCTCCTTTTATGCATATTTTACAGTATTTTGAGTAATTTTCTAGTTTGTTTTAAAGCTGAAGCGGAAAGACAATTTCCCTTTGTACAGGAGTTCACTTGAGGCATCCCCACAGAAGTACCATGCACAAGCAAATATCACAGTACACAAATCTTGTTTGCAGACAAATTCTGACATTGAAACCCATCCATGATCATCAAAATAGGAAGCTGAGCTTCAGCAATGTGTCACAGAGCAGGACGAAACCACCCTCAGAAGACTTCTTTGAGGGAGGGTGTGCTGTCTGATGCAGAGCCATATCAGGAGGGTGTAGCTGCTGCTAGTTCAAAGTTTGTTCGAGCCGCACCACATAGTTAGGCTGAAGGATTATCTGAGAAGAAAACCAGCAGTGATTTCCCCTCTTCCGAGGAGAGTGTTGCATGGGGTCCTTTTGATCGAGGGTTTGGCTCTGACTGCACCAATTTAAGTACATATTGAACATATATGAGTGTATTGAGTTCTGCACTATTTTGATTGCTGCCAGGACACAGGAATCTAGTAGGGTCTGTTGTTTTCAAAGGCAGTGGGGAGAAAATTAAATACTGCAGATGAATATAATGTAAACAGTCCAAAAATACTCTAGCAAAAAAGTTTCTTTTGAAAGTCAAAAGAAACCGTGGAATCATAGAATTATAGAATGGTTTGGGTTGGAAGGGACCTTAAAGATCATATAGTTCCAACTCCCCTGCCATTGGCAGGAACACCTTCCACTAGACCAGGTTGCTCAAAGCCCTGTCTAACCTGACCTTGAACACTTCCAGGGATGGAGCATCCACAACTTCTCTGGGCAACCTGTTCCAGTGTCTCACCACCCTCACAGTGAAGAATTTCTTCCTTATATCTGAATCATCTTTTCCCTACAATTAAGGGGCCAATCTGTCTCTTGATTCCTGTCATACTTAGCTTGTAACTATTTGCTGAAGTGTTAGGATACGAAAGAAAGAAGTCCGGGGGTCTGTTAGCTCTGCCCTTTCTCTAAGTACCCAGCTAAACCATTGCTTCAGTCTGCTCAAACGCCATCCTGAAATCAAAAGTCTACAGCTCTAAGCAACTTTGTAAGTTCATCAAAACTTCTTTTTAACTACTACTTATTAAATAGTATAATAATTCTCTTGTAAGTAAGACATGCAGTTTTCGAAATTATATCTGCATATACCAATATAGGTGTTTTCTGATTTGTATGCAGGTTGTCCTTCAAAATCAGAACAGTGACTGGGTTGGTTTGGACATGGCTTGACTACCTGGAGTTTTGTGGTTCATATCTGGGACAGAATACACACTTGTTCAGTGATTCATTTTCCCCTATTAAGACTCAACTTGAAATTCCAAACAGTAATAAAATAAAGCAGAACTGCAAACACAGTTTGCATACAAGTGGTTAAGGTTAGGCACATCTGCTTCCCAAAACACAAGTCACGAAAGTGTCTCATGGTTCAGGAGAGGAAAAAAGTATTGAATAGAAAAGAAAGCCATTTCTGTGGAACTTGTTCCTAAGGACTAGTGAGCAAGAGATGGCTTTTGGCAGTAACAGACCGTGTTTACTGCCTAACGCTGTGTTTGGTTACAGTTTGGAGATCCTGTGGTTATACGAAATTTGCAGGCAGTGAGGAGGAGAGCAGGCACATAGCAGGCAGGGTGAGGGGATGCTCCTGTTCTCATCACACGTGGGGTTCGAGAGGGCAGATGTGTGCCCGGTGAAAGGCGCAACGCAAAAGCCAGCACTTCGAAGACCCACCGAGTAGGGAGCAAAATGAATAGGAGCATTGTTTAGGTCCCATTGTTGGCAAGGAAAGAGAAATTTCTTATTTCTAGAGGAACAAGTCTGTCTGGCTGTTGTTTGACGGGCTGTTTGCTTGCGGTTTGCAGGGTGTGCGGTTTGCTGACACTGTAAAGGCTCTGGATGTGTGACAGAGCATGTGGCTGGGGAGCTGACAGCAGCTTCCTGCCTCTCGTGGCCAGTGACAGACAATTAACTGCTCTTCTTCAAGGAGGGGGAAGAAAAACGTTTAAAACCTAACCAGTCAGCCTTCATAAGTTTCCTGAGAGCAAACGGCTCAGCAGTTCTTGGAAAATAAGCAGCTTTATTGGGTATTTGTAGGGGAGCTTACCACAGAAGGCCAGCAATGCTTATGGGAGCACAGCCAAGCACAGGCGTGCAGCTGGAAGCAGCAGCGGAGCTCAGAGTGGCGGCAGGTGGCAATTCAGAGTCACCGTTCTCTGCACGGTCTCTGCTATTTGCATCACTCGGCTCCCAGACAGACAGAAAAGTGCAAACCCATAGATGCAGCCACAGGGTATTTGGAAACCCCCAGTGTGATGCAGCTTGAAAAAGTCCTTGCTGTCAGGAGAGACACTTCCTATAAAGGGGGGATGTATTGAGGCTATTAGGTGAAGCTGATGCGCTTGGTCAGTTGTCTTCAAGAAGCTGATTTAAAATTGGAATATACAGAATGGGGCTGATGCGGATGATGGGGGTGCAAGTGGTCAGCCTTCGTAACCAGGAAGATGGAAGACTCAGAGGAGGTATCACTCCGGCCCACAGATAGACTTGCAGGCTAACTATGAAAGAAAGGAAATAGTTAGTTCAAACACATTAGTATGAGAGGGCATGAGCTGATGGCTGGAAATTAATAAATTCTTTACCCACAGCAGAAGTAAGGCAAAAATGTCTTCAGCTACTTTTATAGGGAAGTCTGATCTATTGATAAAAGGCTTACAGGGCACGGTTCCTAGGCAAAGCAGAGGACTGAAGGTCTTGACCTAACAGGACTCTTCCAATACTTTCCTAGTTTGCCTTCAAAAAAATCCCTGCCCAAGTGCATCCACTTACGTTTAATGGGTTTACAGGATTAGCACATGTACGGTTCGTACTTCATTTCCGAAGAATGCAACCCAATGTGTACCTTATCTAATCAACTGAACACTAGTTTGCAAGCCATGTTTCAATGCATTTTCATTTTAATATTGATTTACAATGTAGGGACAATTATTTTCTATTGATTTTTTTTTTTTTAACTTTGAAAATATCTTTCTAACTCAGGCAAGTGGAAACTACACTAAAGCTTATTTAGCACTGGCATTTCGTTACTGAATGGATCAAAAACTTTTATCACATGACTGTTGTGTGCTTCCCAGATGGAGGATATTTCATGCACTTAGATACAACGACTGGACATGCTGGTCAGTCAGCTCTTCTGGAATCTCGCATCATTTATCCAAGGAGGAAGGAAAAATGCCTTCAGTTTTTCTACAAGTTAAATGGAAGTCCACAGGATAAGCTAGTTATCTGGGTTAAGAAAGATGATGGAACTGGAAATGTTAGACGGATGGAAAAGCTGCATACTATTACAGGTAAGTGAAAGTGTGTTTTCATATCTGAAGTGCTGGCAAACTTTGATGCGAGACAACACTGGCGTGGTTTATCATATGGAAGTTTGATCAAGTGTCCAGTGTAAATCTAACCTTCATTTGCTTCAGCTGAGTAACTCCAGAGTTAGTGCCCATGAGAACAGAATTTAACTCAGAGGCAGTTTCCTTAAGACTGTTCCTAGATTGGCTAGGGTGCAGAGCATCAGACAATCACCATCCAAACAAACAGGTCACAGGATGCTTGAGGAACACACAGCTTGATTTGGGATTGTGTCCTGGACTTTCCATTCTCACATATATTTATTTCCCTCTTCAGCTGACGGAGAACATCACTGGAAATTGGCCAGCATTCCCTTCAGTGTCCAAACCAAATTCCGGTATGGGTTTCAGGGCATCAGAGGAGATCCAGCCAAGTCTGCCGGGGGGATTGCCATCGATGACACCAGCCTGACAGAGACAAACTGCCCCACCAACGTCTGGCACATCAGAAACTTCACATCCCTTTTTAACAGTACTTCAAAAGGCGATTGTATCATAAGCCCTGTATTTTACAGCTCGGAAGGCTATGCCTTTGCTTTACAGTTGTATCCTCACGGAAGAAATTCATCACCCTACACGAATTACATGGGGATTACTTTCCACCTCTGCAGCAGTCCGAATGATGGCCTTCTTGAATGGCCGGCCGGACACAGACAAGTTGTCTTGTCGGTTTTGGATCAAGACCCTGATGTAATCCACAGGATGTCCCTCAGCCTTAGCTTTACTACAGACCCAAACCAGCTAGTATATGGTAAGTCAGAGTGCACCAGGGAGAAAAATGGAAATGCAAAGGTTTGCCGAAGCTGGAGAAAAGTGTTGGAAGTCAAGAGACCAGGCAAGATTTTCTCTGCATGTAACGCTACTGGGCTGACTGGAGATCAGCTTTAATTACTTCTATATTTTTGCACAACAGGCAGAAATGACACCCTGCAGTGGGACAAACCATCTATCACTGGAAGTTTTTCTTCTTTCTGCAACTGCTACATAAGCCCAGGTGTTGGCTGGAATACATTCCTGACCCACAGGGAGCTGCACTGGAAAAAATTCCTTAAAAATGACAGTCTTTTCATCTTTGCTGATTTTGAAGGTAAAGTATTATGTTATCAGAATCCCCACTGGAACAGAGTAGGTACGTACTCTTCTGTTTGTAAGAAAAGCACAAAAGATGAGGGTGATTAGCAAACATCTAGAGAGTCATCTATTTCAGGAACAAGGTTTTTAAATGCCTAGTGATTTCAGGTGCCTGGATTTTTGAATACCCAGTATGAAACCCTGTGGATGACCTTGATTCTCTGGTTCCTGAAAATCAGATTTTCAGGACAGATTATACTTCCATGTGTTGAAGTTCAGTCTACTTAATGGTGTTCCTATTTGCCACCACCCCTATATCACTTCCGACTTAAGAAAATTGTGCTTTGAAAATGAAGGGGTTCTTTTTGGACCTTGAAAAACTGGCAGAAGGAGTTTTGATCCAAAGCTTCTCTCCTGAGGTTGCAATTTTTGTCAGGACTGTGTGCAGCTGCTCTGCTCTACTCTACTCTGCCAAAGGCAGTGGGGAAGGGGAAGAAGGAGAAAAAGAGCTGTCTGGTTTAGAGGGCAGCCTGGCACCCCTCTGAGCAGGCCAAAGGGACTGTGCATGCCCATCCTCTGTGACAGCCACATCTCAGATGGCTGCGTTCATCTTACCTCATGTTATATGTCCAAAAATGAACTTTCTAGGCTGCCCGGTGGGTTTTTTGAGACCAACGGGTACCTCTGGGGAGTAGCTGATCCCATTCCATTATAGTTGTGATGAACTGCTCTTCTGATATGCTGATCTTCACCGGCTGCAAAGTGGTCCATCACTGATGACGGAATGGTGGGTGAGATGAATCTTACCACTCTTCTTAAGTGGGTTTCCTTTGGACAATGTCAGTGCCTGGAAAGTGGAAACACTTTGTATAAGTAAATAATCATTAAACCAGACCTGACTCTAGTACAGGGGTCAGAGCACTTGTCTCAGATAGGAGAGGACAGCTGAGTACACTGTGATAATCCAGACTCACTCCGTGCTACCGAGGACTGTAATCACCACTGCGAACTCTCCTGGTAGGAGGATTTCTTCCTTGCTCTTCATGGAAAAAAGGGCAAAGTTCTTGTTTTCATTCCAGCAGAGAATAGAGAAACTTTTGAAATGGCAAGAATTTTGCAAAGTGGGAAAGCTGCTTCCCATGAATGCTTAAACAGGAATGTGTGCTGCCTAATAAAAATGCCAAGAGCAGTCTACGTTTCTGGCATACAGAATGGCCCAGCTTTTCTGCAGGTTATGCAGGGCATTCGGCAACACTTCCAAGTCCCCTTTAGCAACAAGAAAAGCAGCTGAGGCCTCTTTGTGCTTTCCCTGACAGCGCTTTGTACTGGGAGTAATTCACTGGGAGAAATTCAGTCCCGCTCTGTGATACGGGTGCCAGTGGTCCCAAAAGCGTTTGCAGTTGCTAGGTGAAATTGTAGTTAAGAAATTGAGAGACTTCTTAGGAGACGACATTTAGTCTCCAGTTGCAGAGTGGTTCAGCTTAATTTCTAGACATTAAATCTAATATGGTCGCATTTATAAGGTTCCAATCTCTGCATTTGAATATTCATTTTGATACCAGGGTGCCTAAAATCTCAGGGGCAGTGTTGCATTGCCCTCTGATGAAAGTTGGAGGTTGTCTCTGTATAATCACTGAGGGTCTGCCCCATGCCTCCCACTTCTCCACAAGCCTTTCCACCCTCCCTCCTCACTTCCCAACCCTGTTTCAGATCACCTCTGACCCAAGCCCTCTACTCTCTCGCCCCAGTCTCCCTCCAGCTCAGTAATCCCAGGATCCCCTGATGGGCTTGAGAAAGACACAGGCTGGAGCTCCATGCATGCCTGCAGCTCTCTACCCTTCCAGTTTCCCCTCCCACCTCCTTCGCTGGGTGCTGCTGCAGCCTCTACAGCTATTTGGATGAATTATTGCTTCATTTCTTGCCCCTGGAATCAGCCTGAAAGTCAGCCCAACACATACGATAGAACTGTACTATATACTCCATGCATTAATTACTTTAACTGTCTTTTCTTGCAGATCTCACCCCTTTGATTACATCCGAAGTCCCAGTCCATCCTTGAAGTGCCCTCAACCTCTTCACTACAAGTGCCAACAGTCATCCATGACACATAAAATACATTACTTAACTAAAAAAACTGTATTATGTGGTTTCTGTATTTTAAGAATTTGAAGTAAGCTTCCCTGTTAGTTTTAAGAGACTAAACCCATAGACACTCCAAAGATTATTTTGGCCCAAGCAGCTAAGTGCTTCTCTTAGTTAGATCATCTTTTTTTCTTCCCATGTTTCATTCTTTTTGTTTGTCTTTGCTGATGGCAATGCTTACTTCCCAGCTCTTGTGTCTGAAGTCTCTCTGTCCAGCCTTCCCTAGCCAGAAGCACCAGCGCTTGACTTTCCAAGATCCTGTTCCAGGACTTTGCTTTTCTCCTCATGGCCATTACCACTTCTTCAAGCCCAGCTTGTGATAATGCTCACTCCCGAGTATTCAGCTCATCAGGTCACTGCTAAAAGAACAGCATGCTTCCCTACCTTCATCTGCGTCTGGACTCAATTTAACGTTACTAAGTTTTCATGAAAGCAGAATGGGAATTTGTTTGGATCTTGTGGTGGGTTGACCTTGGCTGGCCACCACGTGCCCACCAAGATGGACTATCACTCCCCCTCCCATCAACAAGACAGGGGGAGAAAAATACGACAAAAAGCTTGTCGATCGAGATCAGGACAGGGAGATCACTTACCAATTACTGTCATGGGCAAAACAGCCTTGGCTTAGGGAAATTAATTTAATTTATTGCCATTCAAACAGACTAGAATAATAAGAAATAAGATCTAAAAACACCTTCCCCCGACCCATGCCTTCTTCCCAGGCTCAGCTTCACTCCTGACTTCTCTACCTCCTCCACACGATAAGCGCAGGGGACAAGGGGGTTGCGGTCAGTTCATTACGCATTGTCTCTGGTGCTCCTTCCTCCTCACTCTCTTCCCCTGCTCCAGCGTGGGGTCCCACTCATGGGAGACAGTCCTTCATGAACTTCTCAGAGTGGGTCCTTCCCACGGGCTGCAGCTCTTCACGAACTGCTCCAGCGTGGGTACTTTCCAAGGGGTGCAGTCCTTTAGGAACAGCTGCTCCAGCGTAGCATGGACTCCACGGGGTCACAGGTCCTGCCAGAAGACCTGTTCCAGTGTGGGCTCCTCTCTCCATGGGTCCACAGGTTCTGCCAGGAGCCTGCTCTGGCATGGGGTCCTCCAGGGGCTGCAGGTGGATATCTGCTCCACCATTAACCTCCATGGACTGCAGGTGGATATCTGCTCCACCATTAACCTCCATGGACTGCAGGTGGATATCTGCTCCACCATTAACCTCCATGGGCTGCAGGGACACAGCCTGCCTCACCATGGTCTTCATCAGGGGCTGCAGGGAAATCTCCACTCTGACGCCTGGAGCACCACCTCCCCCTCCTTCTTCACTGACCTTGGTGTCTGCAGAGTTGTTTCTCTCACATATTCTCACTCCTCTCTCCAGCTGCTGTTCTGCAGTAGTTTTTCCCCTTTCTTAAATATGTTATCACAGAGGTGCTACTCATGTCATTGACAGGCTCAGCTTTGGACGGCGGTGGGTCCATCTTAGAACCGGCTGAAACAGGCTCTGTCCAACATGGGGGCAACTTCTGGTGTCTTCTCACAGAAGCCACTCATGTAGCCCCCCTGCTACCAAAACCTTGCCACATGAACTGAATACAGGATGCATTTGGGGATGCATACATTGTGCAAGGTGCTAAATGAATATATTAAATTGCATTAGTATAACATGAGATAGCCGTATAACCATTGTCCTCTACAAACTCAAATCTATGCCTACAGAGTGACTTATCTTTAGACATTCTCTTTAGTTTCTTGGGTAATTTTTAAGTTAAGGGGACTAAAAACCAAGTGTTTTTCAGACTACTCTGATTTTGCTTCAGCTTTTTGTTCCTTTCTCACATCCACTGCTACACATCTGTAAATCATGGCCTTTGTGCTGTGTTTTGGCTCTCTCTGCTTGTCTGTGAAAACAGCCTATACATGATGTATCTTGAGGCATGCTTCTCTTTTACTAGTAGTGTGTCCTGTTCTGCTTAGGTACCAGTGTCCTTCGAAATAATAGTTCATAAAAGCAAGCGTTGAAGATGATCCATGTGTATGCTAGGTGAAAGATCAGTCCTCTGGGGCCCTTCTCCAAAAAAGAAAAAATCTCTGGACTTATTCCTCTGCAATGTTATGTCATACAAATAGCTTCCTTCTTTGATCTGTTTGGAGGAAAATATGTTGCTTAGGTTGGAGGACTGAATCCTTTCTAGGACAGGGTGGTCACTGTGTACAGGCACATTTCCTACCCAAAACCCACTTGCATTTGAGGCTTCTTCACACCGAAGTCCAGTGTCTCCTGCCAACACTGCTGGGAAGCAGTGTGTGAAGCACCTTCAGAGCACTTTTTCTCCTCTTCCTACTCAAGCCCTCTGTGTTGTGCTGTGGGTGGTGGTGTCTGCAGCATAAACCTTTTCCTACCTGATTGCTGGTCATAGAGGTGGACATCCTCACCTTCGTCACTTGTAATTTCAGACGTGAAATGAAGGAGGAGGATTCAATTGCCTAAGTTTAAGGCACTGTGACACTCCAGGGCACATGGGACATTTGCAAGGGGATAACAGATATGATGCAGGACCTGTGGGAGATCTAGAGCTTTCCGGAGCCTTGGCTCAGTTAGCTCATGTGCCCTCCCTGACCCATGTCCCCTGAGAAAGAAGACAGCAAAGTGCAGGACAAGAATTTGTCATCTCTAGAAACACCAGAAAAGAAAGAAGCATCAAGCTGGAAGGCCGAGGATCTACTGATGTATGTGACCAACTCTGAGGCATAGGGTGGCACGTTGTACACTTAGTCCTGGGATGGGATCAGCTGTGGGAAAACACTGTCAGGGCATTCATAATCATATCTCTTTTATCGCTAATCTTTACAATGATGTGATGTTAATTATTAATTGAAAACAGCACTAGGCCAAATTCTAATGTCACTGGAGTGCTATAAACCCAGAATAATTCTGCTTAAGCATGTGGCTTTCCTCCTGTGCAGTCAAGATCGTAATGCTGACAGATAACAAGCACAGTGGAAGGAGTCAGCAACTTTGGGCCAGATTGAGATCTTCTTACACGAAGTCTGGGTGGGCCTTTCACCAGCTGCACTGAAGACATGAAGTTATCACATTCCTCTCTGCACAGTGGACTTAGACAATTGATAACAACAATGCCATCACGTGCCATTTAGGAGGAAAATCTTACTGTTATAATAATGTTACGAAGGTGGAAAGTTCGAAGCTGGTTGGCTGATGTTCTGTGGAAAGCTCAGCAGTATGCCCTATATATTGCAAGAGATGAGAGGGACCATCTTCTTCTTCCATTGCAAAAATGGTCTCCAGCATCTTCCCACTCTGCCTAGTGCTTCTGTTGTGTTATGTGTATGGTACTCCAGTCTCTGTAAGTAGAAACCTGATTTCTACAGGCTCCTCTCAGTCCAGAGAGATTTCATACCTTATACTGGTTGTATTTTATTCTCTTTCAGGTCAGGCACCTCTCCACCAAAGCTGGTAAGTGCTCTGTGAACTCTTTTTGAGTTTTGAAGCATTTTCTTTTGCTTGCTGTGTGCCACCACATCTGAACACATAATGTTTTGTCTGTCTTGCAGCAGCAGATGATGATGTTGGTGAGATAATCAAAGACATTCCAGACATAAACTTAGGTGAGTTCATGTCTAAATTCTCATAAGGTCTGAAAAATTGTGAGCAAAATGCTGAATTTTCAATTATTGTGAAAAAGACGTGGGTGACTTATGGTCAGGTAGTTCATGGTAACAAGAGAAATATAATTAAGTGAGCTCTGAATTACCTTCCTCTGGCTATGACACATGAATCTATCCTAGGACTGTAACCCTATGTAAACAAGGGGTGCAGATGTCTTTCACTTCTGAAGTTTGGACAGACCCATGGTGTTAAGGCAGTAACACGCTGTATCAATTGGAAAGGATCTGGAGTCCCACCAACATTTTCCCCCCAACTCTACATGATTTTTGTAAAGTTTTACAAAGTGGAAAGTACCTTAGATGTTTATTAAGCTTCTATGTAAGTGGTAAGGAAATCAAATGGAAAAGACATAACACACTGTACTGTCTTCCTCTATTTTTTTTTAATTTCCTGTAATGCAAATTTCCTTATATCCTTTGATGGTGCACTGTACAATATTTTTCCTGATGCATTACTCAGTATTACCATATTCTCTACAGCACTGTCTCACTGTGTCACTGTTGCCACTGCGTAATAGCAAGCAAGAGGTTATCAAACTAGACGTGCATCATGGTGGCCACCAGATTTCTGCCACCAAAAATGCAGACATTGCTGAGTAGTAAATATTGAGTAGAAACTGCTGTTACTTTTAGGCCTGTCTCTATATTTCAGTGTAAAGAGGCTGGTCCTTCTTTGTTTTCTGTAAATGCCCAAGGACATTAACCTTGTATAAGAAGCCTCAATATCATTTATGAGGTGAAATACATTTGATATTTGGTATTTCATTTACATTATCTTTCATTAAATTACTTTTCAGCTGCTGGACTGGACCTCTTTCAGGGTGATATCTTGCTCCCTGTAAGTAATTAAAAACTTTATATCTATCACTTGTCCCAATTGTATTTTTGATGCAAATCAGCCCATCTCCCCACAGCAGGCGCATCACCAGCTGTTAATTCCCTTTTCAGCAAAATCAGCGAAACGCCCTAAGAAATGAGACCTACAGATGGAAGTTTCCAATTCCCTATATTCTGAGTGATAACCTAGGTAATGCAGATACTTTATTCAGATTTTAGCTCCAATTCTTATTTGCACTGGAATTACTGTGACAAAAAATTTGCCTGTTTGAGAACTGGTTCTCTCACATTAAAATTCACTAATAACTAGATGGCTCTTTTATATCAAAACCATTTTTTTTCTTATACAGCTATCATAACAAAACACAATTTAATCAAATTCAATAATTTTTCTTTTCAATCATTTTTCTTTTGGTCCCATGCATATATCTGTGTGCATACCTTACCTCTCCAGGGTGAATGATCTGTGGTGTGTTAAAGATGCTTTCCCAATGCATGTTTTCCAGATCTGAATGCCAAAGGAGTCATTCTCCAGGCATTTGAAATGTTCCGCCTTAAGTCTTGCATTGATTTCAAGCCATATGAAGGAGAGAGAACCTACATATTCTTTACAAAAGAAAGTGGGTAAGGGAATTCACTCCATTTGACTTCAGCAGTCTAAAAGTTTAGTCTAAGTTTGCTGTCATCAGAGAAAAAGAGGCCACCGAGAAAGCAACCCATCTTACCTCCTTAGACACAGAGCCTGGAATCAGCTGCCTCCCTCTGCTGATTGCAGAGGATGTTCAGGTGATGAACTTGGAATGGGCATCTAACATTTGGATGGTTACTCTTCGATAAGGTGAATCCCAGCATCGATGGGGTTTTTTCGACTGCTCCCACTTTCCTACATAGTTTTTTTTTTCCATTTCAGTGATGAGTGAAATCACTCCTATGTATATCCTCTTAACTTACTAAAGATATGAATAGCTAGAATTTAAGTTTTGAAATATTTGGAAGACAGGTCAAAACCCAAAAAAGCTATGGAAAGCCAGCTTATTGTAATATAGCTATGGTTTTGAGGTGGCTCTTCTTTAATGAAAGGTCCTCTCGAAATCTGAAAAGGTTTTACACTCAGAAATTCAGGTTTTCCAGGACCTGGAAAGATTTATTTTATCTCCTACATCTAAACATGCTTTGAAAGAACATTTAGAAAAGCACAAAAATCTTCTCACTGTATCACCTGTGAATATTTCTTCTTCTCCCAGAACTTCATAAAGGCTTATAGACACTGATATTTCTGCCCTCAGCTCTTGGTTAATATATTCTATGACACTTCTGTTACAAGACTGTGCAAGCACCATGTTTTTTGACAACTTGGTGCTGAAGAGCCTGGTGCTGCAAACTCCTGGTAGCAGCTACGCAAGAGACCGTAGGCTCAAGCTCTTTGTTTTCAGTACCCACATTAGTGTGTTCAGAGCTCCTTCAACAAACTTGACCCGATACTGCCTCGTGATGTGCAAATGAAACTATGGTCCAAGCAGGCGCTCTTTAGCAGTTGCCTTTCACATCACCCTCGAGCTACCCCAAAAAGTTCCCAGTGAATTGGCTGAGAAGCTCCCTCCTCAATCATGGTGAGCCTCTGCTGAGTCATGCCCTCACACACAGAGATGTGGTTTCCCACCTAGGGCCAATGCATTGCGTAGTTGATGTTAAAAAGGACCAAATGCTGCTATCCTAAATCCTCCTAGATCCTTTCTCTAGCCCAAATGGTTGCAGAAAATCTCAGTCTGTCTTGATGAGTTTACTGTTTCTATGTATGTAATATGTTTCTTGGCATGCTTCTGGGCAAAATGGCCACTGATATAGGACTAAACTTCTATGGATCTCAAAAATCAGAGGTGAGCTTGTCTAACATAGAGGGTATGTAAAATGTTGGCCTCATGCAAGTGATAGCAAGTGTGTTTTTGGGGCTTAGTCTGCTTTCAGAGCAGAGTATCTGTACAGTAGTATCAAGGCAGTTGGTTATCACCTAAATAATGATTTATATTACTCCTTTTATATTTAAAACTCTTTTGATATTACTTTAAATCCAGTGAGCAGAACGAGAACTTAAATGCAGAGAAGAAAACTCTACTTACCAGACAGTATGATCTCTCTGTTTCCCAGGTGTTGGTCCATGGTGGGGGACCTGAAGACTGGACAGAACCTCTCTATTGGGGCAGGGTGTGACTACAGAGCAATTGTGGAACATGAGATCCTGCACGCTTTGGGATTTTATCATGAGCAGTCAAGGACAGACCGGGATGACTATGTGACCATCTGGTGGGATGAAATTATTCCAGGTGGGTTTTGACCTTCAAGTCAGATTTTGTAAGGTGCAGACTCATCACTATTTTCCCTCCTAGATTTTAAGACCTTCTTAAAGATATGATTTTAGAAATGCTGGGCCACACCTGAGACCACTGTAAATCAATCTAAAAATGTAGCAGGATTTTGATACAACTTCTCTGGTCAAAGACCAGAGACTGTCTAAGGCCAGAAGAGAGAGGCCCTGCTTGGAAGTCAGAAGACTTTATTGTTTAGCAGGACTGATCTGCTCTCCGATTTTGAACAAATCACTTCCCCTCTCTATGAGTCTGTTTTCTCTTGCTGTGTAATGCAAATTGCAAAATTACTGGGATAGTGAGCTTTGAGGTGGCTCTTCTTTAATCAAAGGTCCTCTCAAAATCTGAAAGGTTTTTATACTCAGAGATTCAGGCTTTCCTGAAACTGGAAAGATTTACTTTGTACATGAAGAAGCCTCAAAGTTATTAGATCAGATGAGACACATAAAACAGGGCTCTGTCCTGGTCTCCCCTGCTCAGTGTGTCTTGGCGGGTTCTTGCCTTCAGGCTTTGTATCATCAGATTCAGTGGCTTTATGAGTTTCAGCAAACTCTCCACAGTCCCCCTGGTTCCTCGGCAGTTTCTCCTGCTGTCTCATGTGAGGTCTTGTTCATACTACTCACTGATCATCTATTTGAAAAAGAGTGAATGGGAGTCCATAACAAGTTCTGAAAGGCATGCTAGCAAAGACTAAACTCTTGTTCCCAGTGGTGGTGCTTTGCAATGCCAGTGACGGTGCCAATGCAGCAAAGCTGCCCTCTGTGTGGACAAACTGATCACTTCAGTCTCCGGGTTTATGCACTCACCATCTTTGCAAATAAGTGAAAAATGCATGCAAAATAGGCATCAGAAAGGAACAAAATTCAGGGACCGCTGTGGTCTCTTTTGGATAGATAAAAACTGCTGGTACAAGCAATTTCTGCTGAGCTCTGAGTGCAGTATCTGATAGTTTGAATTGCTCCAAGTTGAAGGCCATGTGCTTGCTTCTACCCTGTACATGTAGTCTCTTTTGGGGTGGCTGAGCAGTAGATGGGATGTGGATATTGATTTTGAAGACCATCATTTTTATTGTTATGAACAGCACTAAAAACAATTCACCTAACTTGGTCTCATCTTGAATGATGTGATGAAGATGATGATGATGATGATAATAGCATCTAGACTCTGACTTTTGGGCCCCTTTTTGCTATGCGCTGTAACTAATCACCTCCAAAGCAAGAAGACTTACGATATACTTATAATGCACTAGTATAGTATACTATAGTATAGTATAATATAGTATAGTGAGCTCCGTGATGTACAGAGGTATTGAAAAGCTTGACAAAACAGTGCCAATTCTCCATGCATTCTTTTTTTTCCTTTCCAAAAATATATCATTCAATCCTCTCAACTTATCTGTTGTGTATTTAGTAGCTACAAATCTGGAACACCAAAAAAAATTATACAGATGATGGACTTCAGTGTGACGCTATTTTGAATGGAGTCCTGGGGCTGGTCTGATATCATTACAGTCAATTCCTATGTTGTGTGG
Source organism: Oceanodroma leucorhoa (assembly GCA_030449065.1). Lineage (NCBI taxonomy): Eukaryota > Metazoa > Chordata > Aves > Procellariiformes > Oceanodroma > Oceanodroma leucorhoa. The sequence continues at coordinate 3,953,120 of JASVER010000055.1, read as the reverse complement.
GTTTCTATCCATACTATAAAATCTCAATTTCCAGTTAGGCAAATTCATTAAGTAGAAAACTTCTGCTGAAGCCGTTTGACAGATGTCTGCTCCTCAAAGGGAAAAAAGGCTGATATGATTGTGTTCTGTGTGTGTGTGTGTGTGCACGCGCACACATCTGTTCCCCCATTAGTGATCTGCAACCCCAAATTTAATAGCATGGTAGCAGTTTTTGCCATAACGCATTTTCATAAACTGCAATGCAGATAGCTGGCTGATGAGAGAAGAGATCCCCTATTCATGTTGCTGTTGACAGAAAAGATAATAAGCCTATGAGACTTCAGAGAAAACACACAAGACAGCCTAATGGAATAGCCCCCTCGCTGTACGGTTTATTTCTTTTAAAAACACATAGAAGTTACCCTTTGCCTGGTAATGATCTTAAAAACCAGCATCATTATACATGCCTGTGTCCTGCCAAGATTTTGTCCCCAGATATAAAAAGTAATAGCACTTAATTAGCAAGATTCTTGCCCTTTTTGATAAAAGGTGCCATTCAAGTATCTGTAAGAAAACAATTCCAAGCTATTGCACAATCTCAAGCCTTGGACTGAAGACCTTTGCACCCAGAATGGACTTGCAGAAGGGAAGGGCAGCCTTTATACAGAGAAGCCGTAACTATCCACCGAGCGCAGTCATGTGCTGTTTCTTCTTGGAGAGCGAATGCCAAATATTCTGAAAATATTTGTCATTGGAAATGCTGGCAATCTCTCTTTACTTCCATACCAAAGTATGTGAAATGGCTTCCTCTCTCGGCCCTAGCAGATGCCTTCGTAATGAAAAACTTTCTCTAAGAAACCATGAGAAACATGTTTCCAAAAGACATTTCAATAGAAATATCATAGCAATATTGCCAATCATCTAGGGTAAAAACATAATTTTTTTCACAGATTCCTAATGTATTCCTTGCTTCAAAGAAGAACAGAACCTGGAGGCACTCCAGGACTGTCATACCTGTCCTCCTAATGAGTGGAAGGCTCCAGGGCCTCTCCTTGTTCATATATGATCTAATATCCTGCGAAATGTTTGCATCAATATTCACAGGCTCAGGAATGGAGTAGATTAATCCTTAAGCTTAATCCTTCAAGATGCTTATTATTAGGCCATCTAATCTGACCTCCTCTATATCCCATTCTTTACAGCTCATTGATATTTGATTTTGAACTTACTGAAGTCACATGTGAGGGCGGAGAACTGCAATCCAAAGACACTGCTTTGTTGTCTGAATTACTTCATAAACAAATCTTGCTAAATGTGAATATTTTATTGTAAAGTAATTTCGAGTACATCAATTCTGCCTCAGAAAACTATACAAGGGACCATGCTAAAGCCATTTCCTTTCCAGGTTCTCTAAAAATGAAGCACTTTTCTGTTCTTTTACCAGGCAAAGAGCACAATTTTCTGAAGTACGATGACATCCTCGTCACTGATCTGAACACACCCTATGACTACGAATCATTGATGCACTATGAACCATTTTCATTTAACAAAAATGAAAGCACCCCCACAATCACAGCAAAGATACCAGAATTTGATAACGTAATTGGACAACGTCTAGACCTCAGTGCCATTGACCTGGAAAGACTGAATCGCATGTATAACTGCAGTAAGTCATAATTTAACCATGGCAAACTGTTTCTTTGTTTATACTTGAGCCTGGCTGGTTTACCTCCCTTATGCCTCTAAAACCACAAAAACTCTTCTCAAGTGCTCTTGAGGTGGTATGGGAGAGGACCTGTGGTGTAGAGACCCAAACTGTTTATTCCCTCCTCATCCCTCTCTTCGGCTCTGCTAACTGTCATTACTTTTGTAAAAGTTCAATTAGTCAATGAAAGTCAATTCATTCACATCTTTTCTTCCATGTTGCTCCTAGGGGTTCCGACATGTAGTTGTGTTCTGCTGGTGTGTGGGCAGCTTCATTGTGCCTCCTTTGGGAGGTGAATGCAACTCTACTTTGTCCTCTTTTACCGACATTCTCTCTTAATTAGATTATTTTGCACCTGAGATTGACTAAGTCTAGAGTCCGACACTCTGTCTAGTTGGTTGCTAAGCTGGTTGAGGATGTTATCACCATGTGTGATTGTTAGCAAGTTCTTGTCCCCATTGATCTGCCAACAGAAGCATCCACTTGCAGGCAAACTCAGCTGAATGGGCCTAAGGTAACTGGGTGGACTTTGCTTGAAGTGGAAGAACAGTGCTTATGCTCATCAAGCAGACAAGTGAGCCATGAAGAACAATAACCTCCAGCAGAGGAATGGTTAAATGCACCACCACCACTGTTCACAAAGAATTGACTTGTCTCTCCAAGGCTTACAAGCAGGCATAAAGACAGCCATCACCAGTCACTGTGCTTCAACTGCGGCATGGGAATTTGTTAACCTTCTGCCAAGTGGTCAAATGTTGGTATCTTTATGCAGGGAACCTCTCCAGGAATCAGACTTTTCCTCTTTTGAGTCTCTGGGCTCACATCTGCTGTGGGTTGTCTTCCCTACATGATGACTATACCAGTATAAACAAAACCCCCCCAAAATTAGAGCAGAAATTTTAATGAGCTACTTCTTTGGAGGTAACCATCTGTGCATTTTTTTTCAGCTTCAACTCACACTTTTTTGGACCAGTGTTCTTTTGAGTTTGAAAATATCTGCGGCATGGTTCAGGGCACAAGAGATGATCTAGACTGGGTCCATCAACAGAGCAGTGCTACAGGGCAGGAAGACCACACACTTTCTGGGCGCTGTAAAGGTAACACGAAGTCAACAGAACGCTTTCCTATGGAAAAGGGGTTAGCTAGAGAAATGGTCCCTTGTGCATGTCTGTGCTGGTCTGTGCACTTTACAGTGTCTTTAGCAGCTTCTCTGAATCTGTCGTAGTCAGCCCTTGAGAAAACCCAGCACTGGCTACTCTGAAAACAGAGGATGAAATGACCGTATTTAGAACACCACCCAGCAAACATCCAAGTTGTAATGTTTCTAGTTAAGCAAAAAGCCTTTTTTCTTTTCACGTGTCTTGACCTTGTGAGTGTGAGTTTATAGTTGCACTCGTGCTCTCATTAAGCTTTTTCAACATAGTGGAATGTTCTCCACACTAGCAAGATAAAAGGGGACAGAGAACAATCTTAACTAGAGGCCTTTTAAATATAACCTGGAAAAGGATTTACTGCAACTTCCAAAGTCTGAGTAAGAGTTATGTTACCCCATGATAAGAACAAAACAGCACTCATAGCCACTCATAAATGTTGTGTTTGCAAAGTGAATGATAAGCTAAGCTTGACAAGTGCTGGAGGTAGAATAAAACTGCAAGGTATTTTATGATAGGAGTTTAGGGATAATTTTCGTTTTCACGTGATAATTTTACCATTTTTCAAAGGAAGAAAATCTCAAAAATTTGAGCCAGAGTCAGCCCCAGTCACAGTTGCAGGGTGCTAGTTTACAAGCGAGAATAAAGATTAAATCCCAACAAGCAGTTCTGAAAAGCAAGGGCCTGATTTGTCATTATTTAGACAGGGAAAACTACTAGAGACTTAAAAAAAAAAGTGACTTCTGTGGTAAATTTTGCCTAAGTACAGAGTGAAAGAATCCTGGCCTAAAGCACATTCAGTTGTGCTTTGTTACTTTTTGATAAAGGAAAAATTTGCCTTGCTGCACTCAGGAGTAGACTATTCCCCTTATGTGACACACCCACTAGAAAGAAGAAGAGGTTCTCAGTCTCTTATAATGCTGGTGCTTGTTGATCAGGTCCAAGAATGCAATATAGCTCAAGAAAACCATCTGACAGCTTCTAGAAGTACATGCTCCTAACCCTCATCTGACTTTTAAAATTCTTTTTCTCCTTTTTTTCCCCATATAGTATAACTGTAACTGAAAAATAATTCAGCTGAGTTGTTTGAGATTATCAGGTAAAATCCAGTCTTTCTAAAAAGTGCTTAACTTGCACTTACGCTTTCGCATCTAGTGACTTGGTACAAAGTAAGTATTGACATTATCTGAAGAGTTAATGGAGAGGGGTAGGTGCCTCTGAGAATCTCCAGAGTGTCTAAATGAATTGCATGAGTAGGGAGTGCCTCTCCTTTTGGACACCTTCAATGATCCTTGGTTCATTCAAGTTTAAACATTTTGGAGAACTGGTTCTGCAGTCATCTCAAGTGGGGACAAATTTTAGGTTTCTAACACAGATGGATCATATTTTGCCCAAACAGTTTTGACTTCTTGGGTTTTTGACTTATTACTGGCTAAACTGAAGGAGGGAAAGTACAGCCTAACATTTAGAAAGGAGCTGGCAGCCTGGCTCTGGATTTGATCCCTCTATCCCATGCTGAAGTCTGTTAGGGCCACATTCTAATTGCCATAGATGCTTAATGTTGCCTTTATTTGACTTTCTTATCAAAAAGAAGGCAGAGTCCAGATGATCTGGAGGGTTGATGCCATAGTAAGTTCAACAACAAAGTTAGGCACCTGAATAAGGCTCACAACCCTGCTTCTCACTTGGAGCAACAGTGATCATACTTATATTTAACATACTTTAGCATAAATTTAACTCATGGTGAAGTGTCATACATGTGCATAAAGCAATTAGGTATCATCTTTGGCAAGGTTTCTGTGGATATGAGTTCAAAGCATTGCTACTGTGTGAGAGGTAATGGAGAATATTCCCCTGACATGGTTAGAGTGAACACGACAAACAGAACAGCTCGTATAGCTCCACTAACCATGCAGGAGGCTGTACTGTGTTCATGCAGCTACAGGTTTAACTGATGACGCCCTAGATGTTAGCTTGGACAAGAGTCCAAGAAACCAGCCCCCAACAGAGGAAGCTCTCACACAACAGCTAAAAGAATTTCACTTGTTAATTTAATCATAGACTATAATGAATAACAAAAGAGCAATGCAATACAGATAAGATGTGACAAGTCCATGTGATACCAATATAAGATATGTGTGCAAATGGTGAATCCCTTGTAAGTATAAGGATAAAAGCAGACATTTCAAATCTAAAGTAAAGAACACTTCAGCAAATGTTAGTGGGAAATTAAACTAGAGGACAGGAATTCTTAAATAATTTCCCTGAACTGAGAAGCTGAGTTTTGAAAAGTCTCTGGGCAAGCTTAAAAAAGAGCTTCTTCATGTTCAAGGTCAGGAGAGTGCTAGTTCTGTGTCCAACTCTTTTTTATTATATTCATCACTGATAAGAAATTGTCTTACTCTTTACAAGGTAATATAGCATGTGATCTCTAAGATCACACCTTTACACTATCTTCAGTATAAATCGAGTAAAAAATACGTTTGCTAGTCACTTGCAGTCAGCACTGAATCCTCTGTCTCATATCTCTGACATCCCTGAGACATCCAACTTCCAACTAGACCAACTAATGCAAAATTGACATAAGCTGCCAGTGATGAGTTCCATAAATGTGCTAAACTACTAGTCCTGTTCTTATGCGGTCTGTCTTGGATGGTTATCACATACCATTTCCTCTACTATTCCTGTTAAGTGCTACACTTATGCCTACTAAAAAAGTGGAGTTGAAATGATAAATTTACACCATTTTCCTGCAGCTAGCAGGAAATCTGGAAAGAAACAGTGACACTCCACACATTCTTCACAGATGCTGGGTATTTCATGTACTTCAGCACCAGCTCTGGCAAGGCAGATGAGGTGGCAGTCCTAGAGTCTCGAATCCTTTACCCAAAGAGAACTCAGCAGTGCCTCCAGTTCTTCTATAAGACCACAGGAAGCCTTTCTGACAAGCTGATCATCTGGCTTAAAGAGGATGATGGCACTGGAAATGTTCGCAAGATGAGGAAAATTCAAACCTTTCAAGGTAATGTTGGAAATACGAGGAATATATAGAAAATTGGGGGAGGAAAAGTTGTCTTACTGAGTCCATGAATGCAGTGAATCAGCTCAGAAATCGAAATATCTTCCCGAAACTACAGAATATCTTGCAATCCGGCTAAGGATTTTGGTATTACGCGAGGGCATTTAGCAGTGAAACTGTGGATTGTAATAATGTAATTTAGGTCCTCCACAGCAGAAGTCACAATGTTCCCAATAATGTTACGTTACACTCAGTGATTGAGAGGGACCCCAAACTCTGCCGGAGATCAATTCACTAGATCTCCACCAGCTGTTATATGATCTAATAGTGAGCTGTCCAGATGTAAATGCCTGTGCTCATCTGCAGTCAGTAAGAATCCCAGCCTGATTTTTTATATGGTTGGAAATATAAAAACCTATGTAATTTTGGACATGTGAACTGAGTTCCCATTTTGGGTCATTCTGCTAAATAGGACAAATTCAACCACTGTGGCACTATGCGTTTATGTTGTCAAAAACCAAGACCTGTGATAACCTGCCTGTAACAAGCTGCAGCAGTTTGCAGGGATGGATAAGTTCCTGGAAAAGTGGCAGCAATAGTTAATTCTAACATGTTGAGTTGTTGATTCCCATCCACTTGTTATGTCTTGGCTTTTAGACTGTTGCCCTTTATACTAAAGACTGTCATTCACTAATATGTGAAGAGTTCCTGATACAAAGTGTCCAAAACCTTTAGATGATAGCGCAATGTGAGTATATTATAATCACAATATCAGCTTAAGATCTCTAGCCCTCAGGACTCTGTGAGAGGTCCAGTTTTCTAAAAATGCAGCTGGAATGGATGGCTAGGAATAAGCTGCTTCATAATATTACTAATCATGCTGATGGCCATGTTTTGCTTTCCTTTTACCAAAGCGGATAATGACTATAACTGGAAAATTGCCCACGTAACCCTCAACGCTCAGAAGAAGTTCCGTTACCTCTTTCAAGGACTAAAAGGCAACCCCAACTCTTCATCTGGTGGGATTGCTATCGATGATGTCACATTGACAGAGACCCCCTGTCCCACAGCTGTGTGGGTCATTCGGAATTTCAGTGAAATCCTCAAAAACACATCAAGTGATGTTATTCAAAGCCCCCGGTTTTATAGCCCTGAGGGTTACGGTTTTGGCATAAGTTTGCATCCCCACTCCAGAATCAGTGGCTATGCTCGCATTGCGTTTCACTTGTGCAGTGGAGAGAACGATGGAGTTCTGGAGTGGCCAGCTCTGAACCGCCAAGCTATACTCACAGTGCTGGACCAGGACCCTGACATCTTGAAAAGGATGTCCTCAAGCAAAAGCTTCACCACAAACAAAGGCCATGTTAACTCAGGTAAGTGGTGTCTGCCTGGAGGAATGATGAAAATGAAAGCCAAGGAATCCAAGCCGGAGGATTGAGTGTAGGATTGAGAGTTGGGCAACTTCGGCTGCATTTCCCAATTTGGGATGCTTTCCTGTGTAAGACTTTCCTGTGTATGACTCAGAATTCCTGTCTCCGAAAGATCATCTAATGTGAAAAGTGACACATAGAAGGTTGGTGTTATTATGAACAATCCCTGGGATATCTGAGTTTGACTCTAAATACAGAGTTCTCCTAAGAGCTGGCAATTCCCATTCTACCTGTTCTTTGCCCATTATGATAGGTGACATATCACCACAGGAAGGTGCAATGCCAGAAGGGTGCTGTATTCCATCACTAAATCAACAATAATTTAAGCTAAAACTGCATTTTGAGGCTTTGTTAACTTGAACATACATGGTTTGAATGCACAGGGTTCACATTGTAGCTGTATTTAAGAAAAAAGTGCCTGAAAACATCTGTGAGATCGGTCTGCAGCATTTGAAGCCTGTGTTGCTTGGCTGGGTGTAGACTGCAGATTATGAACTCTTTCAGATAGGGGCTATCTTTTAACTCCAGGTTTATATAGCACGTAGCACCATAGTTCCACATCCGCTCCTAGGATTCCCCATGGATGTGGCAATTCAAAGAAATAAGAACAACAGGACAATATTGAGTGTGGTACAGAATAAAATACTAGAGATGAATCTCCATCCCTTTTCACTTTTTCCAGTGGAAGTTTAGTACACACTTTTTCAGTAGGAGGTTTTAACCCTTAGGTATGAATATGTTTAACAGAACCATAACAATGAACAAAATCTGCTAGACTCTAAACCATAGGTACTTAAAAACTGGTGAGGGAGTGTCCTTACACAGGAGGGAGCTCTTAGCTGGTGACAACGAGGAGGTAGCTTGCATTTGGTTGGTTCTCAATGAAAGGGGAGTTGTGGTATTTCAATGCCCTCACATAGACTAAGAGTCCTCACGCAGAAAATATCTAAGTATCTGCTGGCACCCATAGTTTGTCAGCCCTCTGTGATTTGTTTGGGCATTTCAGCTCTGAACTTGATTTTACAGCACAAATCCCATTTAACACTGTAACGCACAAAAAAGTGATGTCATACTTCCATCTGCAGAACTTTGTGGTTCTTATTTGTCACTTATATTCTCTTTGCAGCTGCTAATGGAACCTTAATATGGGAGAAACCATCAATTGCTGGAAAATTTGATGCCTCATGCAATTGCTATAGAAGTGTAGACTGGGGGTGGACTAACTTCATATCCCATAACCAGATGAGACGAAGAAGCTTCCTGAAAAATGACAACCTGATTATTTTTGCAGAATTTAATGGTAAAGACCCTCTTCCTGATTCTCCTTACAAAAACAAATGGGTGATCTTTTCTATCTCTTTTCATACATTCAAGTAACTATTGCCACCTGTCTCTGAGTCATCTTCTCTTCTAATGGGCATCAGCTTTAAAAGCATTTCTGTGTCTTAGTTTCAGGTGGGTGATGTTGACTAAAGTGATTGTGAGTTCAGAGGAATCTAAACAACAATGATTTCCTGAAGGTTAACTTCTTAGACACCTTTAAGCACCCTAAACAGTAGCTATGTCCATTTCTAAGTGTTGAACATACTAAAAGGCCTTCCTCGTTGTGTCTGTTTTCAAACAGAACAGCCACACTTGGCATAATTTTTCAAAGTACAGACCATAACTGAGTTACCTAACTAGTTACCATAATTTCAGTATTATTTTCTACCTTGTGCTTTAAATATGCAGAACTTGCTGTGGTATGGCAAGAGCTCTGTAAAGGGCAAATGGACGAGGAGTACCCTGCAGTCCACTCTGTGAGCCCCTGGTATGAAGAATGCTACATATAACATCACTCACTGTTATCTGACGTCTTCCTCCTCTCTTTCCCCTTTTAAAAGATCTAAGTCACCTCAATAACACTGAAGTCCCTGTTGAACGTGAACAATCTGTCTTCATGGAAGGCCTCATTCTTGAAAGGCAGAAGAGAGCAGCCCAGGATATGGAGCCCGTTCAAGACTGGCTGCCTCAACTGCCAGACCCGTGTGACCCAAACCCTTGCCAGAATGATGGAGTCTGTGTGAATGTGAAAGGGACAGCAAGCTGCAGGTACCACGGACCTCTTCCCTGCTTGCCTTGACTTTCTTCTCAACCAAATGATGTAGCTAATGAGTATTCAGAGCTACAGACCTCAGAGGTCTGAGCCACTAGGTCTTCAAGGAACAGTAGGAACAAAACACTTCACTGCAGTGACTGGTTTCTACTAGCAGCAATAAGGGGAGGCAAAAACCCCATTCTGTGGTGCCTTCAGGGGGTGTAAATAGCCTCCAAACAAGGTGGGGATGTTGTCACATGAACCCCTCTAATGGGAACTGCCCATCCAGGATAACGAGTGTGAGGACCTTGAGGTGGGCCTATAGGGCAGGACAAAACTCCTGATCCATGTGAATCTGTACTTTATTTTCTCAGGTGCCCATCAGGACAAGCCTTCTTCTTTACGGGTGAGAGGTGTCAGTCAAGGCAGGTCCATGGGAACATCCTGGGAATGACAGTTGGTGGAATTGCTGGAACCATTGTCTTAACTATCGTCCTCATTTCCATGATGTCTAGAAGATAAAGAGCTGCAGGGGGATAAATCTCAGCCTGGTATTTTTCCATAGTTCATAAGACATCAGTTTTCAGTGAAAAATGATGAATACACCTTGTAGAAGACCAGCCAGAAAACAGATGAAAAGCTCTTTCAACAGCTTGGTAGCAACCTGTTTACTCTGTAGGACTTGGCAGTTGAAGAACATCGTGTAGAACTGCTGTCTAATGAAAGTTCATACGCTGCCTTTCTTGTGTATTCTTTGAATGTTTCGTTTCTTCATCCAATAGCAAGCGGTAGTGCTGAGAGGCCATGCATTTACTCTCAACCACACCGGGGGCGGAGGGAGCGGTGCCGCCGTGTGGGGGCCGCGGCCATGGGCTCCGTGGGTCTGCGGACACGCAGGCCGGCCGGGGGCTCAGCAGCACCGCTGGGACGTCGGGGTGGGTCAGAAGGGAAAGCCTCCTTCCTGCCCCATAAAAACCTGACCGACGTGCTGAGATGCACACCCTTCATTACCCTGCGAAGAGGCGGGAAAAAGGGAGGAGTGATCCAAGCAAAGGCTGTGGGAGGATTAGCACTACTTATCCCAAGGATAAAGCTGAAAAGAACTTGGAAAGCATGTAAGTTAGAAGAAATGCTCCTAGATTTGGTGTAGATTGTATCATGTGCGTTATCCCTGGTTTTCTAACAGGAAAGTACTAAGGAAATGACATGCTCTGTGTGTGAATCTGCCTGTCAGCCCCATGTCTTCTCAAAGGCCTTGAATCTTGTTAGCTCTTGCGGACCAAAAGCCTCAGAGAAGTTCTCGTGAGTTCACAAGTATCGACGGTTGGTAGAGCTTGTTAGAGCTGCCACTGAGGGAGGGATGGGCAGAACCATGCCAGCTCCTGGTGAGCCCCAGCCAGACCTTCATCACCTCTGTGGCTCTGCTCTCCCCACAGCACATCCAGTTTCCTACCAGCTGCTGGTGACAGGGTGGGTGAGGGAGGTTATCAGCAGAAAGCACTGTGTGTACAGGGGGGGGCTTTAGAGAAGCCCTAATCTTGGGGGGCAGAGAGATGTGAGGACTGGGTATGTGAGGAAGACCATGGAAACTCAGATGATTGGAAAGGAAAGAGGGTTGGAGGGTACAGGACACAAGCCTGTAAGAAATGAACCTCATTTCTTGTGCTCAGGGGATTAACAATCCAACCGAGGTCACAGGTTCCTCAAGGTAGCATGCAGTTGGACATACCTTACATACTGGGCACTCTGTACATGGGGGACGACGACTTTTTATTCTTGCCTAACTTGACTTTTCCAAAACGCAGTTGTTTCCTGAACATGTTTCCTAGGACAGTGTAAGAAGTAGCATGCTGGCCAGACTGCTGAGCCGTGAAAACATCAGAGATCAGAGCATAACTGGCTTCATGGTCCAAAGAAAAGGTATCAGAACTGCACACCTGTAAACCCCAGTTCTGGGACACATATTGATTTTCACTGGCCACTGTAGCGTGGATAAAATGGTCTTGGGCTCTTTGCATTGTTCATATCGAAGGTTCCCAAAGTCCTTAAGGAATGGAGGGTGAAATCTGGGCTTGAGCACATGTGAGAGTTGTTCAGCAACTGTCTCAATCCAAAAACTCTAAGCCGGGAGTGTGAGACAAGGCAGGTCTGTGCTTCAGAGACCTGTATCTCACAATCACCACCTTTACGATTTTTCCTGAGCTGGAATACATCAGAGGAAGGTGCCAGGGCAATGACTGTTCTCCATCCAATGCTATAAAAGGTGAGTAAGGGAGAGATCCCACCCTTTCCAGAGATCAGGTGAACCTGGTGGGTTTTTATTGCAATGCGTTTTAGCTTAATGCCTTGCAGTTAAGCAGGGGGAGGTACATGAGTGACAGCAATCATCAGGAAACAAGCCCCGCGACAGCCCTCACTTCAGGAAGGGGGTGAATGGAGGGGTATGGGCTTTAATCAGGCAAAGGGAAGGATTGGGCCAGTTACCCAAAAATAGCCAGCTGCCCAAAATGCCAGACTCCTGAGGGGAGCAAGATGTTGGTGACCCACTGTCCACCCTGCCTGTGCCAAAGACCTAGTTCTTGCTGCTGAGAGTGGGTAGGAGGGGTATAGGGTGGTTGCTGGCGTGTTTGACATTCTTCCTCCATTCAGCACTCCCTTCCACCTTTTCTTCTCTCTTCTTTTACCTTGATCCATGTATAAATACAAGTGAAGCCTTGGTCCTAAGTCTTTAAGACTGGCATAGTTAATTTCTTAGCTGCTTCTCCTTCATGAACTGTCATGACTTTTGTAACACTGGCAAGGACCTTGCCTTTGAAGATCCACCCAAAGATGGCCCTTCAGTGCCAGACAGCTCAGCATCACATCCTGGTTTCTCATTCACATACAGTCGAGACCCAGGCTCAGCTAAACTGAGAAGTGTGTTGAAACCTCAGAGGTGAAATGTCTGCAGAGATAAGGTGTGGTGGGACTGCGCTGTCTACAGGGACTCATACTTTACAGTTTATGCAAAGCCTATTCTAACTCAGTGCGAGTGGATGGTTCTGCAGCAAGTCAATATTGCACAAGCTACTTCCAGAGTGGGTTAGACCAAATGGCTGTCCAAAGGCAAATTTTAGTTGGAATAATGTGCGAAGGTCTGATTTTCAATTTTCCACTGGCCATGCAGTTCAAAGAGATTCTGGATTTTCAAATATATATTAATCTCTAACTGTGTTCTAGTTCTAGTATTATATCTACATCTTCAAGCAAAAAGAAATTGTTTTCAATATAAATAATACATTTGACTGATGCTTGTTTATTGTTTTCAGTCATCACCACCTGCCCATACTAAACCATCACTCATGCCTGTAACTGTAGGCAACCGTTTCCCACCCTGGTTCATCCCAAAGTCCTGGGAACAGATTCACCACTGGTAAACATAGACCTGATTCCCCAACAACCAAAAGGGCTGTACCACCTGACAGCAGTATTTGATATTGACCTCAAATCTAAATCTTCATCATTCCATCTATCACATTTTACACTGTTTTGTAACATTTGTGTGCGCTATAAATACTTTGCAGGCTCTCTCATAGCCATCTGCTTAAGACAGGAGTCCTGCCTTTAAAGGTATACAGGCTTAGAAATAACTGATTGCACAAATGTAGTATTAGAGTAATAATTTATATAAAACCTTTCATCCTGCCTGGCACGTGGTGGTTTATATTCACTGCAGAGCTGACTCTCTGAGCCCTCCAAATGCGGTTCTCCTCTGAGAGGAGATGCAAACATACAGACTTTACACAAGAGACTCCTTGCATACTTAACATTACTATGCATTAAATAAATGCAGTCCCCTCTGTGGTAGAGGGCAGCAACCATCTGTCTTACCACATTACATATCAAGGGAACGACAATTATAGTTAAGGATATAAAGCTTCCTTTTCTTCAAAAAAGTGCCACGTGGAGCTTTCAATACATTCCATCTGAAAGAAGACCACGCAGGAATCATCATGGTCTTCATTTTATCTGAGTCAAAAGTGAAGATCTGCAATAGACCTTCTCAGTTGTGGATCTTTGGTTCCAGAAAGTCTTAAGGAGAAAGTGGAGAGCACTATACCCTATGGCCTCTCCAGACTCTAATACGAGGGCAGGAGAGAAGCTATGAGGTACTTGTGTATCTACGCAGGCCTTTGGAATCATTCAGAGACTTGATAGGGGAAATACTAAAACCACTGGACCACAGCTGTGTATAGCACTGCAATTCATGGCTCAGTATTGCATAGTGCTAAACATCCTCTTAAAGGCTGAGAATTCTTCACTCCCAATGTCTTTACAGGCACTTGAAGGCCTTCAAATCCTTCCAAGTTTGAAACATCTTGTCATCTCTTCTGGGTTTGGCAGCCCCTGTAAAATTCCACCTCTCAAAGCTTCCCTGCCTTACACATTAACCAGAAATGATTATTCCAGAAGAATGCACCAAGGCACAGTTCAGTCAAAGTGAAGCAGTCCACTTCTTGATGATGCACAGGTACTTTTTGTGTATGTCTTGGAAAGGGCAGAGGTCCTTTCAGAGTTACGTGATTTAGCATTTGCAGTGCCTCAGTTAAGCAAAGAATATGACTTGGAAGTGTTTTCAGAGGAAGAGCTGGATGGCTCTGAAGAAGATACTCTGTATTTTCCTGCAAAACAAAGCATAGTGGTTAGACATAAGGACAGATAACCTGGGAAATGTTGGCACTGTAAAGTAAGCAGTTAGACCTGTCCTGATGACCCAGGTGGCTTTGACTTGGTCTCCAGCCCTGATACTAGCTGGATTACAGCAACACCAGCAACCACAGAAGTCAATGTGTTTGGTGACACAGCCAAGGTATGTCAGCTTGAACTGACGATCATGCCCTAGGTTAGTACTCTACTCACACAAATGGAGGGACTTAGTGGTCCTCCTTGAGCATGGGGATGCATCTAGAAAACATGCTCTTGAGATGAGTCCAAGCTCCCTCCCTTTTGTGACCACGAGGCTCTAAACTAAGACCCAGGTGCACAGAGCCCAAAAGCACAGTGTGGAAGAGAGTGCTAAAAATAAGGGATTTTCAGGTGGCAGCGGCATGGGAGGCAGTTGTGGGCAAGTCTCATTCTTGTGGTGGGAGACTTCTGTATCTAGTGTGCTCATGTAAACTTACTGTAGCACAGTCAGAGACCAACTTCTTGTTCCATTATCTGACTAATGAACAAATTCTTAAAAAGCAGTTGCTTGCCTACATTAAACTCCTTCATATCCCACTTCGACCAAATATCACCATCTTCTCTTAGCAATGGTTGGATGCAAAGATTATACATTTAGGAATGAAATTGCTCATATTTTCAGCAATGCTTCTTGCAAAATAAAGTCATAACTGAAATGGTGACATCCATAAAATGACTGCCGGAGAACCTTTGAAGAGATACAACTCCAAGGTAGTGAAGAGTACATGGACAGTAAATGAACCGAGGAGCACTGTGTCATGGTATCATTAAGCTCAAAACAAAGCTCAGTTAGTGGGTTTTAGAATTGGTGAAACATGCCACCATCCAATACTTGTTTTAGCATTAGACAATTATGCTGCTAGCATTATGCTACAATCATGGCAGTTATGCTAGTGGTTCCAATGACTTACTACAGGTCCTTTGTACTGGAAGATGAAATGCCATCTATGGATGGATGGATGGATAGACAAATAGATTGATAGATATCAGGATAGACAGACCTCAGAGTGAGAACGGAAGCAAGACCTTGTTTGTGCTTCAGTAGGAGAAATCTATTGTCACATACCTGTTTTCCCACATAAGTTGTTAAAGGTTCTTGAAAATGGATAGCTCATAGCAAGCATTGGCGTCACCAGGATCAGGGAGGTTGACTGTAAGAGAGAAAATTGCTTTTTGTCAAAAGCCTAGAACTTTCTTTATAGCCACATTGAGGGGGTAAAAAAGGTTACAATACAATGTTGTTCAGTAGCACAAGCAGGCAATCCACAGACGGACAAGTTAGGTGTTTGTGAGGCACCAAGTTCACCCATTTGCATGTTTATGACGGCGATGAAGGAGATCAACTTTAAAAGAAACTACAGGACACAAACAGCCTGTCTCCAACTGTTGGCCAGGGAAGATGGCTTAGGCTCCAGAGTGTCATATCAGACAGTACTGAGTTCTGGTCTCTATCTGAGGGAGTATATCAGTTAAGGTAGCCAGAAAAGCTAAGATTTATATGTCAGTGGGTGGTCATTGAAGGCCAATAGCCTGAGATAATCAGAGCCAAATTTAACTTGACACACTAGAGGGCATTGCAGCGCAACTCTCTACAGTTCAGATGGGAAGGAAGAAAATTTTTTCTGCTGAAATGAAGTTTCTTTTTCGGTTCTGGAGTGGTTTGAGAATTTAATGGGATTCCTCCAAAAAATGTGTTAAAAAAAGTGTGTTCTGTTCAATCCCTCGCCGTTCATTAGGTTGTACCATGGTGGGGGAAATTAGGCAGTTTTGTGCATTGTCACCTATATCGTAAGGTGATAGAGGAAGAAGGTAAATGAATCACATCTAAAAAGTTTGATCAAAGACTTTGATCTTACTTTACTTATTCCTTATCAGCAGAACTGCCAAGGAAATATGCCAATTCCCACTGCCTGGGGCAGCTTCCACAGTGTCAGCTAGAGTTGGAAGTGTCTGGCCCAGGAGATTTTGTCTGAAAAGGAACTCAGAATTGGGGTCCAAGACTTAACAACTTGTTCTTTCTACTTTACTCTGCTGAACGTGTCAGTACAGGAGGGAATGAAGAAACCGACATGCTTAACGATGGTTGTATCAGTTATTCCTGCCTTCCTTCCAGTTTCCTGGGTAAAGTAAGTTTTTCCCACAGTCAGAATAGCACCACATCGAGCAGATGTCATTTTCAAGCCAGAAAGAAGGAATGGCACTTTAAAAATGCATTAGGAAATGTGCCCAGACCCGGATTCCCAGGAGTTAATCCTCCTGCAGATAATGCTGGAATACTTGGAGTACTACTTAAAAAAATCCAGGTGCATGATTCTGGGGATCCTAAATGAAGAAACGTGAGGCAGAAACTGCATCTTTCCTGTCTCTTCCTGACACAAGATCTGAATGTGGCAGATGGTTAGAGCACTTAAAATTTACAGGCTGCTCTACCTGTCTAATCAGAGGCTGCCTCCTCCCAGGCTTTTAGCACATCACTGGAGGGGACATGCAGAGAGGTCAGTACTGGGTCCAATACTGTTTTAACATCTTCTTTAATGATATAGATGATGAGAAAAGTGTACCCTCACCAAGTCTGCGGATGATAGAAAACTGGAAGGAGTGGCTGATAGATGAGTCTGCTGTCATTCAGAGGGACCTCAACAGGCTGGAGAAATGGGATGACAGGAATTTTATGAAGTTCAACAAAGGGAAAGTCCTCCCATCCCTGGGGAGGAACAAGCCCATGCACCAGGACATGCTGGGGGCTGTCTGACTGGAAAGGAGTAAAGACAGAGCTGGACTTTTCTCACTAGTGCCCAGTGAAAGGACAAGAGGCAGTGGGAATAAAGACAGAGCCAGACTTTTCTCATTTGTGCCCAGTGAAAGGACAAGAGATGTTGAGAACAAATAGAAATACAGGAAACCCCACTTAAGAAGAAACTTTTTCACAGTGAGGGTGGTCAAACACAGGAAAAGGCTGCACAGAGAGATTGTGGAGTCTCCATCCTTGGAGCTACTCAAAACCCAATGGGACACGGCCCTGAGCTCTAGCTGATCATGCTCTGAGTGGGAGGGTGGTACTAGATGATCTCTGGAGGTACTTTCCAGCTTCAGCAGTTCTGTGATTCTTGTGGAAGCTGGAGTGATTCAAGCCAATGTTGCTCCTCTGAGCTGACAGTTCAGCCTTAATGGGCTCCTTAATTCCTTTGAGGCTATGTACCCATCTGTCTTAATTATCCTGGTTTTTAAGGCTGCTTCCTAGTTCTTTAGCAATATTTCTACAGGCTCTTCTGAATAAATCCTGTTCAGATACCAATGTAAAATTAAGCTCAACTATCATATAAGAGTGATGCTAGCATTTATCATCATTTTCTTTTTCCACCCCAAGTGCTATTGGTTAGATTCTTATGCCTTCGATCCCTTACCCACCCATGGCTTCTTTGATAAGGGGATATGAATGCAAAAGTGTAAGTTGAAACTAGCATTTCTGTGTTAGAATATACAGAGTTATCCACCCTCATGCAGCCATCCCAGACAGAGGTATTTTATTCCTCTGAATAAATATAGTTGGCTGAAACTTTTCTATATTCTGTGCCTGGGAATGTGGCCCCTCTTGTGCAGAAACAGAGATGGACACACCTTTGGCATCAGCAGGAAGAGGATAACAAACAACCCTATAGCTGCAACGTGTCTTCAACCAGCAGAGTTCTTTGTGAGGTGAATATTAGTCCATAGCCTCAGCTCTTGGCCCTCTCCAAGGGCTGTAAGGCACGTCCTGGATCACTGAGGCTATGACTCCCCTGTGTGGTCGGCCTCCTATGTTCTGCCTTAGAGGTTTGTCAAGCCTCACTGCAAAGGCAGTTAACTCTGTGTTTTTCCTCCCTTGTTCACACTGAGACTGTTCCTCAACCTCTCTGATGGGTAGTGGCTGCTTAATGCCATAAGCAGATTTGCACTTGTTGGATCTAAGGATCCTCCAGCCCGGTCGCTTCTGATCCAAAGAGAGCTACAGCAGAGGCCCTAGGGAAGAGTTTTACAAAAGTGAAGTAAGCTTGTAGCAGCTGATGTTCAGAATGTTCCTTCCACCTCTGGGTGTCAGAGGTACAGGGACTTGTGGAGGCAGAGGCAAGACCTTGGTGTTTAATAGCCCCTAAAGGACTGTTAAGCTTACACAAAATGAAGTAAACGATAAGAAAACCTAGGAAATTGTCAAACATCCACAACATCCGGGAGCAAGGAGGTCTAAATCTTTGCTTGTTTTGAATCTGCTACTCATTAGAGTCAGGTCTGGTCCTTAATTATCAAACCGGATGACACGCTTGCCCCATGGCCTCGTAGCAGCACACATCGCTTTTAAAATTCCCTGTCAGTTGTCTAGGCTGAAGAGTCCTATGTCATTCTAGCACAGCCCTCATCCCACCTCTTCGGTACTTGTTCTGCTCTGCATCTTTCCAATTGGGCTGTATCTTTTTTGAACTTAATTAAGCTCAGTTGTCCCCATGCCAGCATTTTCCTGTGGCTTAAATAGCTCTGCCTCCCTTTAGGCATTTTGGATGAAAGGCCTATGGTGCCATGGGATCTGTGGAAGTGAAGGACACATGGAGGGAGGAACCAGGAGCTGCTAAAGATTAGAAGGTGTGAAGGGAGCAGATACGTGGCTGGCACAAGACAGTCTAGCTCCATGGCTGCCCAGTAGCTTATAGCAGCTGAGCCCTGTTTTACCATTTTCAAACAGCCACTGAGCATTTTTTTTCAGAGTCTTGTTCTCAGGAGCACAAATTGAAATGGAAGATATTCCATTCGGTCATAAGAAAAAGCTGTTTTTTATGCTGAGGGTGGCAAAACACCACAACTCCACAAATAGTGGATTCTCCAGTCTTTGAGATGCTGAAAACCTGACGGGACAATGTCCTAAGCAACCTGCTCTAGTTTACCTTTCTTTGAGCAATGGGTTTGGACTAGATGATCTTTGGATGTTCCTTCCAACCTCAACTGTTCCATGATTCTGTGACATCTCTGTTCAGCAGGAACACTGCCCACGTTTCTGTCCTAATTGATTTCCTCAGCAGTCATTTTCCTGAGGCACTGTGCAAACTTTATTTTTTCTTTTAAAGATGGCAGTGGAACTGGTTTCCCCCTTTCATGTGAATGCCTATCCTGAGCAGAGGCATTTCCAGATGTCCATTCAAGCTGTGTTTCAATGCAAGGAGGAGTGCAAGAGTCATTGGGCCAGAGAAAGTCTCTGCGGATGGAAGAGAAGCCTTCCAGGATCTTCCTTAAGGATCCAGTCCCCGTTTGCAACATATTTTGTTTTTTTAGGCACTGAATGTTTTGGGTTAAATTAATTTGCTGGGTATGGAACTCAAGTCTGTCCTATTCTAGGAGTGTGTCCAGGTCACTTGGTTCCAAAACCACATTCATTTATGTTCTATCTTTTGCTCATTGAAATCTGAGTCTTTGCAACACACAGACATTTGACAAAAGATTCATACTTCCTCCCATTTTCTGTTCTCAGCATAAAGTGGAGGCTAACCTGTCTCCTTGTCTCATGAGTTCAAGTCACAATATCTCCATCCTTTCTCCATCATAGCTGAAGGGCACCTTCCCCAAGAAGTTCCCTTTGCCTTTCTCTTGGGTTGTGAACAAATAATGGTGCCACTGAAATTTTCTGTTTTCTAACTTAAAGTCTCAGTTACATTTTGTGGTTTATTTCTTTTGGAATTTAGAGCAAATGTCCTCCAACCTCCTTCTCACTTTTTACCAATTATAGGTAAAATAATGAACTTTGAAAAAGGGAGTATATTCATATTTATGTTGTTAGTGTCTTCTCTTTCTCTGACTAGTTTTAATAAATAATTCAGAATATAAAGTGCATTTGACTTAAAAGACACTTGGAGAATGTTAGACTATTCAGCAGTAACTCTGAAATACATTCTTAGGTCAAGGATCTAACCTTTGTTTGCTGCGAACTCCATTTGGACATTGAGTTCCTCTTCAGCAGGGCTTCTTGTATCTGTTTGTTAAAAAAAAAAATCAATCAGTAAATACAGCAGTTATGCTGAAATTCCAACATAATAATCCATAATATAAGCAGTTATGTTGAAATTCCAACATAATAATCACATAATATAAGCAATAGTTTGAATTCTTACCTTCTTGTCCCAGAGAGTTCCAAACACCAAAATGAATAATCCCTAGGAGAGAGATAATTACATGCAGTTTGATGACACAAATCTTTTAATTGCAGTACCTCATAATTATCTCAAACATTGTCCATGTTGGCTGTTTAAACTCTGAACTCTTTGATAGAGAGCATTTTTCTAACTGCATCTCACATAATGGACTGCTGATGTGGTAGGAGTTCTCCAGGCCTGGCCTACATAAACTGTGTGTAAATCTGGTCTACGAAAGTGACACAGATAGTTTGCTAGCACTAAACATATTTGGAAGAATGGACCTTTGTCTATGGAAGACATCCCCTGCCTATGCTTCCCAGATAAGCTAGCAGGTTCACAATATAAAAGGCAAGTGAGTTGGGTCTGAAGCATTCAATTTTGAGGCCATTCTTAAGAGACAGACTACACATAACTATTGTGTCCTTAAGAAATCCCATTGTATTGGGGTTCTACTGGCCACCTAAATATGTTGTTGTAAAAATCATGCTAACTGAAAACTCTCTATCATGTGTATTTTGGTCAGTACTTCTCTTTATTATTAGTACTACTCAGCTGTTCTTGGTGACTTTCATGTTGTTTATACTCCCCCATTACTTTACTCCCCCATTACTTGAACCCACAAGAGCATAATATGATGCCTCCAGAGGCACTGTAAATGAGACCAGACATGCTGAAGCTTGCCCACCTGAACATAATAGGGCTATTTTCCTGATCTTCAGGAAAGGAGTGTTTCCCAAAGCTACTGACAAAGTTGGTAGTTATCGTTATGTCAGCTTTATCTATAAGGCACGTCTGTTAAAGCAGCTGAGAATACAAAATACTGCTGAATTCCTGGAATGGGTTTCCCAAAGAGCCCTTTGGGAATAAGGATGTGTAAGGCAACTCTGAGCTTTCCCAAGCTGTTTTTATTCCCCCCTCCCAGCACTGCAAGAATGTCACTACATGTTAAATGGTCATAGAGGAAAAAAAAACATATATATGTGTAACTCACCTGGAAAGCATTGAGCAGAGCAAAGAGGATGTGGAAAGCTCGAAGGCTGTTTTTGATGATAGTTGCAACGCCAAATCCCCAGGTGAGGCCTAACAGTGGTGTCAAGATGGCCACACTTTTGCCAATTTGAAACAAAGAGTTCCTCTCCTGCCTGTTTGACCTATCCCCAATAGTTGGCCTGAGTATTTTTATTATAACAACTGCAGTGATAAACAAATTCATGGCCACAATGATCAGGGCAGGTATGAAGAAGGCCAAGAGAGCTTTGCTGTCCTGCCAGTTGAGCCAGCAGACATCCTTTCTGGTGTAATTGTTCCTTGGCAGAGTGACAGCTATGGTGACGACTGCAATGACAAAGGGGCACCCATACCCCAGACAGAATGCCACAGCTTTTTGAGCAGTCTTGCTTGTGTTATGTAAGATGAAGACCAGTCTGTAGAAAAGAATGAGGCCCAGGCTGAGCATCCAGAAAAAGACACACAGGTAGAATAAATGGATGAAGAAGGTGGCCACAAAACAGATACCTCTGCTCGTCTGTTGGTTTGGGTCTTTGATGGAGGCAGTGACAATGAACCAAATGTCAGCAATCAGGAGCGATGTAGCTATGTTGAGTATACAGACATGGCGCATATAGGAGGTTGTGTTGTTTGTCACGTATTTCCAGACTAAGGATTCAATTATAATGCAGGCCACCAAACTCAAGACTGAAATGGCCAGGCCAATGTAGGTAATATAATCTTCAACGAATACCTGGGAGGATTTATCAGGTGACATCAGAATGGAGAATGATGTCAAGTGATTGCAGGAGCAAATGACATAATCTTCTACCTCTGTGGGTGTGCAACCATGAGTATCCCAGCCCCCTTTATGTTTGTTGAGTGTGAAGTTCCAAAAGACACACTGGGGCTTCTTTAAAGATGAGTTTTTCTTTGCAAAGGTCATATTAATATCGAACTTCTGGCTTCTGTTGCTGCTCACAATCGTCGTTATCAGTAAGCCGTTCACATTCTCGGACTCAGTCCGGGGCAAAATATTTCCAAGTTTTGAGTACATCACACTGACAATGGTTGAATTTTGGGTTAGAGTCTGAATTTCAGTTTCACTAATGAGCACATTAACTGTGAGCTTTTCTGTACTGTGGAAGGTCTTATTGTAATCTGTGTTGCTATTTTCTGTGACAACTATACCTTCTAGCCGAAGGGTGTTTGCATAGACAGAAGGAATGGTATTATTAACTGGTTGGAGGTGCAGGGTAAAATTTTCTACTGACTGCAGTAACAAAGAACTTTTGAGTGGCTCCTTTTCATTCAGGTCTTCCCAAGCTTTAGCTGTGGAATCAGCAACAATAAAGTCCACTGTAGAGAGGAAATCCTGGAACAACAACAGAATAATGCTGTTACTGAAATCCCATACAAATCATTGTTGTTTCTGATGGTAATTTCTGCGTGGTCCTACAATTGCCTTTTGAAAAAGCCCATCATTTTCTTATTTTGCTCAATCCATGTGAAACCTTTGGTTGTTAACCCTCCGCATGCTCTATTTTCAAGTTAAGGTTTCCAAAAGTGGAGCTGTGTGAGGTTTTTTTACATATTACTTAGAATTTTTTACTCTCCAGCTTTCTTTCCCTTCTTTCTAGCCTTTGTGCTATCTTTGATTTCTCGATCTCTCTCACGTAGAGATCTCCAGCTACAAAACATCAAGTCTCTTTGCACTTTTCTGCTTAGAAGAGCAGTGCTTTTCCTCTGTACCTCACAATCAAGGTTTCCAAGTATTTCTCAGATATGTTTTGCCATTCATTTGTTCTAAGATCTAATTGATTTTCCTTGCTTGATCCCTACCCTTATTTCAACCCTTTTTTCTATTTCTGCTCCTACTCATAGAATCATAGAATCACAGAATAGTTTTGAACTTTAAAGATAATCTAGTCCAACCCCCCTGCCATGGGCAGGGGCATCCAACCTAACCTTGAACACTTCCAATGAAGGGGTATCCACAACTTCTCTGGGCAACCTGTTCCAGTGTCTCACCACCTTATTAATAAAGAATTTCTTCCTTATGTCCAATCTAAATCTACCATCTTTCAGTTTAACACCATTGCCCCTTGTCCCATCACTACAGGCTCTGGTAAAAAAGTCTTTCTCTGTCTTTCTTATAAGCGCTCTTTAACTATTGAAAGGCTGCAATAGGGTCTCCCTGGAGCCTTCTCTTCTCCAGGCTGAATAACCCCAACTCTCTCAGCCTTTCTTCATAGGAGAGGTGTTCCATCCCCCTGATCGTTTTCGTGGCCCTCCTCTGGACCTGCTCCAACAGCTCCATGTCTATCTTGTGCTGGGGACTCCAAAGCTAGATGCAGTACTGCAGGTGGGGTCTCACAAAAGCAGAGTAGAGCAGGAGAATCACCTCCATTGACCTGCTGGCCATGCTTCTTGTTACGCAGCCCAGGATATAATTGGCTTTCTAGGCTTCAAGCGCACGTTGCTGGCTCATGTCCAATTTTTCATCCATCATTCCTTGTCCTTTCCTCTAACTTAGAATGCTAGAGACATTTATGGGTCCCTAGAAGATTTCTAGTTGCTAAGCATACAGCAGTCTCTCTTTCATGCATAGGCTGCTTGCCTTCGTCATTTTGACTTTTCATAATTTCTTCTGTATCTTTGCTGTCATTTCATCTCATTCCCTTAATACTTTCCTGTTCCTGACCCTAACTGACTGTGAAATTTCTTCAGGGAGAATGTCATTCTCTGTGACAAAAAGGGCCAAAGGGCTTGATAAGTATAGGTAAGACTTTAAATAAAACCTTACTTTAATGGTGACCTCCTTTGCATCTGCTGGGATAGAGGAGATGATATCCAGGATGGTAACGATTGCGCCTAGGTTTGCAGGAGAATGGCTTATTATGCTTTGCTCCTTTTCTGTCTCTTTCTTAAGCTCTTCAAGGTAGTTAGATAGTTTTCCTTTTGCCTCAGGACTGTTGACCAAGGACTGGAACAGAAGATAACAGTACACCACATGTGTGCAGTCTGCCTGGAGCTTGATCCTCTTTCATAATGGCTACCCCTATACTAGTAAAATAAACAGAGCCAGGGTGATTCTAGACATGCTGGTGGGGTTCAACTCTCTGACCTTCCAGAACAGGGTATCCTAACTGCCTATTGAAAGTGGTCTCTCATCTGTGCTAACTCACAGACTGCTCCTGGAAATTTCAGGGGAGACAATAGTTGGCCTGGGCCCAAACCATAGGAAGGAGCAATCTAGCAAGTTAAGAAAATACATAACTGCATAGCTGTACCTCTGCCTGGGACCTTGCTGTGCCTAATTTACTAAAATAAACACAGTAAGTATTTGATGAAAGAAAGATAATTGTTCTCACTGAGAGAAGGATGACTCTGGATGGTTTGTAGAAGTGAAGAGCACTATGATAGGATACCTAGGCTGAACCAGCACCTTTGGGTGAAGTTTAGTGGCTGAGGGGACATGCTAAACAGGGCCTGGGTCTGAGGTTGGGCAGTGGCCCAGAGTTGTCCCTGCTGCATCATTGCTCGTGTGCTCTCTAGCATGCTTTGGGCTCGTGCCAACCAGCCTTCACCGAGGCAATGCCTCACCCCAGGCCAGCGGCTGCTCCCACCGGACACAATGAATAAGGTCACCTTGTCTGGGGGAGAGGGTGTTCATGTGTATATGGATGTTAGCCATGCAGTGCCACATGGCCTCTGGGGACCTAGCCTCTTTCACTGATTTGTGTAGATACAGCCAATCATTCTTTATATCTTTTAAAAGATAGTTTTAATTAAATATTTCATTTTTTTAATGCTTCATATATTTTACATTATGTTAAGCAAAAAACCATCCAACAAAAATTTTTGCTCTCTCCTACCCCCACCCCTGCCCCAATCTCTAGAAAACTCATAAATGTTACCTCTGCACTAGTCAGGAGGTTGTTTATTGGTTCAGACAGGCAGTCATTCCTTGCAGCCTTCCACAATTTGTTGGAGCACTGATAAGTTTCATTGCCTCGCGTAAAAACATCTGGATTATTTGAGTCACGACATGGCTTTATTAATGTGTCCCCTTCTTTTCCAATGCCAAAGCTGTCTGAGCAGGAAACTTCCTCATCTGTATTGAGAAAAAGACATAGAGGTAAAAAACTGAGAAGCATGGAGATGAATAATTTACCCCCATCAAACCTGTGACCTCCTGAAGTTCAGAGGTCTTTAAATTAGTTAGAATTTCAGCTTGCTCTCTTCATTAATTATGACCTTTTAGGGTGTATACATCTTGCATTCCCAATTTTTTGGAAACATGAAATTAAAAAGGAAATTGAATAAAGCCCCTTGTTTTTGAGTACTGAATCTTATCAACAAATCAATACCCAAAGTTTTAGGATTTGTCTGTTAGATTACAGGGTTAGATAGGGGTGGAGTGGGATTATATTGACCACTATGTGAGCAGTCATTCACACAAAGTTTATTCTGCTAAGGGACTCAGTGCTGCTGTAGCACTAATAAGAAATTCATTAAGACCTTGATATTGAGGCCTCAGCACCTTTTTGATGAACAGTGAGTCTTGCTAATTGGCTTTGACTGGGTCAGTCATATCAGTAAGTATCTCTAATTAAAGTAAATAAAGTATTTGCATATTTATTGCCTAAGAGAATGAAATCTGGCCAGATACAGTGATTCAACAGTAGGCACTACTACTGTGGAAAAAACAAAATTTCTGCGTTATGGAGATGTCCAACATTTCTTTCTTTCCAATTTAGATTAAGAAGCTGAAATATCCAAACTCTGGTCAGAACTAAACATCAAAAATGGATTTAGCAATATTGAATTCTAATTACGCAGCATTTTCTGCAGAGCTGACTGGAAGCTGGATCTGCCCAGGTCTCTGCAACACCTCATGGAGGTTTCCATTCTTGTATATAAAGTGGATATGCTCTCCCACAGGCTGACTTCCTGAGCTAGATGACTGAGGCACAACAATCTTTTACCCTTGCTAAATTGTTGGTGCAAGCTGGGAGCTGCATGACCACATTTCAACACAGGAGATGAAGCTTGGTGGTGCAGACTAAGCCAGAAGGAAGTAGGGACAGAAGATGACTGAACTATAACTGCTTGGGAACATACTGAGGCCACTGTCAAATACAGTGAAGACAAAACATCTTGTCTATTTATTTTTTTAAATTAGAGCAAAATTGATATTTTCCTCTGTATTTCAAAATTTCCTGAAAAAAAGAAGATAAAAATTCTTGGCTAACAAAAACTGCTGCTGTTAGGTGTCACCAGTGATAAATTTGTGGCATCTGATTTAACAAAGATACTGGGATTTCCTATTTAACAGCTTTAAATAGTAATTTTTTTCTTACCAGATATCAGTTGCAGACTTATATTTTCACTGTTGACTTTCTGTCCAATGCGGTTAATAAACTCGCAATATGCCGTGAGCTTTTTCTTTTTGCTGCATTCTGTTTCTGTGTAATTGCACATGTAGCAAAACAAATTTCCATTTTTCTTTTTCCCTGTATGGAAGGATTAAGATAGGTTGACACAGATTTGGGGTCAATCAACTAGCAGACAGCAGAAAGCTTCTGAAAAACTTTCTTTTCTGTGGGTCCTAGAGAAAAAAACTTCCTTTGTGGAAAAACTTCCTTTCTGTATGCCGATCTCTCTCTCTTACTCCCCACTTAATAAATCTTCTGGCAGCTGCTGCATGATCAGTACCTTTTCAGTTACCGGTGTATGAGCAAATCCTGCCCAAACCCTCTTTTACTATGCAGGAACCAAAATTTGCTTTAGAAACCATTTTGGAGAATACTCTTCCTGCTTCTGCTTTGACCACAGGCATTTCATTTAGGCTAGGATACTTTTTTGCTGTTCTTATATGGTTCTTTCGAGCTGAGGATCTGTACCACACTCCCATTGCTTATCAGTATGCCTGTGCCTGAGGGTCCCCGACTGCAATCTCTTCCAACAAGATCTTGGCATTTTTCTTAGCAACCGAAGGACCCCTCAGTCTCCACCTGCTTTACACTTTAGCCTGTTGTTTTTGCATTTCTGCATGTTTTCTGAGTTAGTTTAGGTGGCTCTTCTTTGCTTTTTTCAAATTAACTGTTTTGTAACCCACTTGAAAACTTCTAGTATATAAAAACATGCCAGGGAAGCTGCAGAACTGCCCTAAATTTGAAGACATAGAAGCTTAGGCTTTTGTGCTGTTAAAGATATGTTACCTGTATCCTTGAAGAAAACAGAATAGTTCTTTGAATTGCATTCTTAATGTGTTATTATATATTTTTCATGAATTAGTAGATCATCTTCTTAAGTAACTTTTCCTTGATACTCAGTTCAAAAAAGTGGCAGAGTGGAAGATAAAAGCGAATAAATGGAGTTCAGCAATTTCTAATCTGAACGCTGATGAGGATGCTCACTTCTCACTGCCTGGCAAGGCAAACCAAACATTTAATTTACCTGTTATGCATTTATCACTACAGCATTGACTTCAGTTGCTCTTTTATTAGCCTCTGCCATGCTCCCCAGGCATAGCAACTATCCTAAAAAAAGTCCATTACCCTTTTTTTACACTCTCAGGAGTACTTGTGGATTGTGGTAATAGCAGTGAGTATGAATTGGTTAAATGAACCTAATTGAAAACAAAAAGCCAGGGACTGGGTTGTGACACAGCGCAACTAGTGATTCTGCAAGTTTATTGTTTCTTACCAACTTGAAGTTCTGTTTTTTCAACCATGAATCTAACAGTGTAATCTTCCATGGTGTTAGCACTTATGCAGCACTCAAGGGCTTGTTGCACTTCGCACCGTATAAATGTTGCAATGGGGTCTGTCAGGATGTTCTGCTTCAGAGGCAAGGAAATAACCTCGATTGTCACATTGGCAGAACTCTCCAAGTTCTTCCCAGTACTCTCCAAGGACTTCTGGGAGAATGTGCAGATGTAGGTGCCTGAAAGAAGTGACACAAAACCCATGTGTCAGTCAACAGAAATGTTCCTCAGCTTTTGCATGGTCATGAGCCCTAATACTGAACAAGTACAGTGCTGTTGGCAGCATCATATCTTACTGTCCTCCAGCAGTTATGGTTTTAACTCTTTTTTTTATTTACTGTGGCCAGGCTTCACAGTGATTTGCAGGGCTAGGGATGCTGTAAATGATCTGGTACGGAGATTTCATTGCCTTTGTAGCCAATACAAACCAGGTTCACTCACCGCTCCAGTCCTGTGTGGCAGTCTTCACTGTGAGCACAGACGTGGCTGGAACTTTGCTATTTTTGATGCACATACCACAGTCTACTTTTTTTGTGTTATTTCCAGACTGGATTTCCCAACTGATACTGTCATAATTGCTCACATCACTTTCACACGTTAGATTGAATGCATATCCCTCGGAAACTGATGAGTTTATGCTTGAAGATATTGTTACATGGGCTGAGACAACACAAGATAAATGTCATATTATTGAGAGTCACTTGTTATAATCGTTTGCTTGCAAATGACATGTGTCACAGAGGCCACCTACGCGTTAAAGAGCTGATGGTCTGTTACGTGCTACCTGACTCTTACCTGTCCGGAGGTACATGACTCTGATGTTTTGACTGTGCCTGGCACCGTGTCCAGTCTGCAGCTCACATGTGTATGTCATCACTGTACCTGACTTCTCAGGTGGGCATAGGGATTCATTGATGTTGAGCTTGTATTCAGTGCAGTTTTCACTGAAGCTGGAGACTCCTAAAGAGAAATAAACATTCCTTGAAGGGCTATGGATGTCAAAAAATACCTGGGCTCTGGAAATCACAAGCAATCACTCTAGCTAAGGAAGACCTTGTGGGTTTGTATGTAACCTTTGACAGCATGGCACTTTTAACTCATCATTGCTGAAGTTCATTCACATCTTTTACTCTGGCAACACTCACAGTGGTCTTCTAAAAGCCTGAAGATGGCTCTCAGCAGAGTGCTGGGCACCTACTGCCAAAACCAGAATGAGAGCAACAACATTGCTTGGATACCTCAGGATAAGCCAAAATGAAGAGTATTCTGGTTCAGCCTAACCTCATTATCTGCGATATTTAGGATGAGTAAGATAAATAAAACTGGAGTAAATACTGCAGATTTTAATGTCATCTTATTTTGAAATAAACATTTGGAGGTACTTGACAGTCATTCAACTTTAAACCTGAAGAGTGCTGCTTTAGCTGCAAGGGGAAAACCCCACTAAAGCTGTCCCATGCTGCAGCTGAAAGTGCATCTGGCATGAGAGCAGAGTTCCTGGTGGAAAGCCTGGCCACAGGGAATTGAGGGCAAAACAG
The DNA here is from genome assembly GCA_030449065.1 of Oceanodroma leucorhoa. Lineage (NCBI taxonomy): Eukaryota > Metazoa > Chordata > Aves > Procellariiformes > Oceanodroma > Oceanodroma leucorhoa. The sequence continues at coordinate 3,923,579 of JASVER010000055.1, read as the reverse complement.
CTCATTACAGTAGGCCGGGATCACTCCTCTCTCTGCAAGCACTGCTGCACACCAGTACCTGTCTTCTGTGGAAATGACTGTGCACATGAGCTTTGAAGTTTTTCTCTTATTTTGCTATCCTGCTTTCTGCTAGATTTCATTTATAACAAACGGTTAACAATGGACAGTTAATCCATACCCATAAAATATTAAGAGGGCAATAGGCTGTTTATGACTATGTTTCATAGACATTTATGATGGTTTCTATTGATGTTATTTTGTAACTTTCTTCTAACGCATTTACTTGGCGCTTTATTAACTCTTCATATCCATATGATAAGTAAAGTCTTGTGGATGCCATTGATTCAACTGGCATATGATGTATCAAAACTACAGGCAGAGAGGGAAACTGTGCACTCAGTATTTAGCTATGCTGCAGCTGTTTCAAAGTGTAGTACCCTCCTCTCTTGGTTGCCAGATCTTGGTATGTCGTACACAGAAGCTTTTCATTGGATGAAAAAGGATGATTCCGGAGATAATAGTAGAGACTGATGCACTCATCCTTGCTCTCAAAACTAGACAATGCAGGAATAAGCTTTTTGGAAAAAGTCGGTATGATGCTGGTCCAGGCAGCTGTTTCCAACCAGGATGGCACAGTTTTAAGCATCAATGTCTGCACAGTGCATGGAGATGCCCAGAATCCCACTGGCACCAGCACAACACATATGGAGTCTGTACCACACTGTCCATCCATCGTCCTTCCCACACACACACCCCTTTGGAGCATACCCTGTATTCATCCTAGGACTTAGCCTTTGGGATAGCCAATTAGGAGGAGATCTTTGAAGAATGAACAAACCTAGCAGGTAAAAGACAATCTTTTGTTAATCATCTTACCTGTAATATTGATTGCTCCATTTACTTTCCAGTCACCAGCAAGTGATGGTAAGTGTCTGTCAATACAACAGGACAGCAGAGGACTGTTTGTCTGCACTTCAGGACTGTTGCATATCACAGTGATGTCGTTTAAGTTTGGAGTGATGAGTAGCGGAGACACTGCTATTGTTTTCGTGGCCTTGTATACCAGTGTGTGAAACCGATTGCTCTTTGTGAAAGCGCACCTATAGGAACCTGGAAAGCATAGGCAATATCTTAGCACTGAGAACATGATTTGCTGGTTTTTCCTCTACATTTGGAGTTAGGACCCAGGAGCTACTTCCACACCTAGTTTTCACATCTCCCTGCTCTGCAGTGGCTCTGCTACTTGCTAATCAAAATGTACCTTCAGGTCATGTGCAGTATGCTTTCTGCAGACTCCTGGTGCCAAATGTATCCAGATTAAGGAGCTTCAGTGTTGATGGGTACTTGAGAAGAGACCAGCGCTCTGGGACTGAAATACTTGAAATTTGGCTGAGTTGGTGTTTTTGGGATCTGTATATTGCCCATAGTCCACGTGGCAGCAATATGTCATGGCAAGAATGTAGACTGACTGTGCAAAAGGTTCCTACACAGAATGGATGAGAGATAGGTGGTGCCCAGGGTGGACTCCACAAGAGCTGGCACTCTGAGTGTAGGCACATATGCTGCTCAGAAGGTATTGCCAAAGAGAGCAGAGTATTTATCAGCCACTTTCTCAGGCACTCATCCCCTGGATGCAGCCAGACTTCCTTTTGAAATTGGAAATCGAAGCTCCAAACTTCCTTCATACTTTAGATATGTGGGTTCCTCTTCTCCATTGGTATAGCCAAGTGAGTAGGCCACTTTACATAGAAGTGGAAACACCAAGGTTCAGGGCATCCTTAGCCCAAAGAAGTTTCGACCCACGACTCCTACCTTGCGTATGTGTGCCCAAATAGGTCACAGGCTACCCTTTTTGAAGTTGAATGTAAAATTCGTGGTCCAAAAAGAAGAACCGAGTGAAAGCTTGAGTCAAAGCTCTGATAATACATGATAATTCCCCTCATAACTCCTCCCAGCAAAATGCCACCAATTTACCTGTTTCTGATTTTCAAAAAGCCCTAAACACGAACACATGAAAAACTGTAACTCCGAGCTCTGATTAGTTAGGTTATGTTTGCAAAGGGGGCAAGGGCCATCAAGGATAAATTCAACCACAGCCTCAAGTTACCACACCAAAAGGGTGGGAAGGCCTCACAGCCATGTAGTCACCGCTGCCTCCTGTGATACGGCAGTGAAGCCTGGCACTGAGAATACCCAGGCCTGTATAGTCACTTCAGACAGTTCACATCTCACTGGCAATGCCAGTCAGTACATAGTTCCTTAAAGAAAAAAAACACTAGAAAATTATGAGGGACAGTGTATTTTTCACATTTACTCTAGGAAAATGCAGCCACTGCATTCCTCTTTGCTTTTTATAGAACTAGCCACACTAGAGATTTACATCTGCTGTTTTAACGATAGAAAATCATACCAGAATCCTTCATCGTAATGTTGGTAATTTTAAGAATTGACCTTGAGGTTCTCCTTGAAACTTGTCTCTCCATCGAATACCAGAAATTGGTTGAGATGATCTGATCAAAGTGATACCAGGTCACGTTCTCAGATGTTGAATTTATCTCACAAATCAGTCTTACTGTATCCCCTTCAAAAATGTCTACAGGACTCACAGTGAAGTTTGTCTGATCTGGGAAGACAAAGAGCAACATTCTGCATTATTGTCATTTCAGCTCATGTCTATGTGGTGTCTTTCATCTCATGGGAACCCTAGGTGCTTCACAACTAATATGCACTCGGCATCAGCTGCAGGGCACTACCTCTGATACAAGCTATGCAATTTTGCCGCAACATATTCTTCTACTACCTTTGTAAGCCAAAGATCCCAGAAGGTCTTATGCAGAGAGCCAGAAATATTATCATCACCACTACTTTCTAAGTAGATAAACTGGGAGGAGAAGCAACCAGATTAAAGTAATCCTCTGAGACAGACAGTCCAGCGCTCAGTGCACTGAGAGTACAGCACCTCTGGGGCACTTGATCAGGTAACTGAATTGTAACACACTGTCCAGCAACAACATGGAAAATGTGCCAAGGAAGCCAGGGGAACCTCTTCTCATGTAAACTGCAAGAGGTTTTTGTTTTGTTTGAAGAAGCGGGAAGTGCTGGCAGCCTGATATGCTAAGAGCTGTCTCAGTTCTGGAGGTGAACTTAAGGATATTCAATCATCTCTCTCCCACGGAGAGACTGCATCAGGGTTCAGTGGAGTAGCTGGAAGGATTTGGTTTTCCATGGGAGGTACTGCATGCAGGGTCATCTCATGTAAGTTCTAAGCTTTGGTGGCACAGGATGAAATGAAACAGCTAGAGAAATAAATGGTTTTTGAAGGTCTAGTACCAAATAATCAGCAGTATAAGGCAGCCACATGGTTCAGGCTAGAAATACTAAAGTAAGGGTTGAAGGAAAATACTGAGAGAGCTTTAAACTTACCAGTTATTTCTGTTGTGAAGGTAGCTTGGTTTAACCGGTACAATGAATCTAGAAATTGTGGTACGATTTTGTTGGAATTTGCTATCTGATCAAAGCTTGCTGCTCCTGCTTTTACTTCGTAGTTTACAAAAACACTTCCAGGCCTAAACAGATACAAGAATGAGAGAAGCACCAGAATTAAATATCCTTGCATTTTAGTGGTTTTCTATGTTGTGGCAACCCATCTTGTGTGGCTAGGAAGGCTTCACAGGGCTCACCTGTGAAGGCTTCTGTTGTGACTCAGTACTCTCTCTGGTATACAAGAAGGTTGTGCTACAGCTCTTCCCAAAGTAAGAACACATTTATGTGACATCTCCTTCGTGTGCTGTCTATTTCTAGCAAACTTCCCTTAGGAGACCTAAAATACAGCTGCATTTAAATATGTGTGGACTTAAGTAATGTCTCTTTTATCCAGATCCAATGTTCTATCCAGAGTCAATATACTAATTCATCTTCCTGATGACCTAGGAAATGATGTTAGGTTTACTCACATCCTTTTCCCCTTTTGGGTGGAATTCAGTCCACAAAAGGCTTTGATCCAGACGGGGAATTATTATGTTTCTTGGACTTTTGCACAGTAGTGAATTTTACCCGTAGTCCTATTTCCATGCTAATTGTTGGGCTTTCCTTTGCAGCTATTATACTGTTATTCAGTACATATATACTGGGCATGGGTTCTAGCCAAAGTTAATGTAGCCTTTGCTGACCGGTGTCTCCTTGAGACTGGACAGAAAGATTTGTGTCTTCCAGAAAAAAATGAAATTGTTTACTTACCTGAAACCAATTACTGTTGCCGATACAAAGCCTGGTAAACATCTGTAGCTAGCATTAAACTGTAAACAAAGACATATTACATGACTTAAATCCTCTGTATATTACTCTAGCATTTAAAATAGAAAACTCTCCATTCAACATTGATGTTAGGAAGGGCCTGTAGCAGATCTGATAGAATAGGCCTGGTGCTCTCCCCACTGTCATGGGATAAATCTGTGTTGATGGTTTCATTCTATGTGTGCTCATGTGGATTTAAGCTGGGATCAATAATGTGATTTTTTTTTCATGCTTTTGATGCAAAAGATTCCTAAATACTTCCCTGTCGGCCAGCATATTAAAACGAATGGGAATGTTGTCATTGCCTTTCAATGGAGGTCAGCTTTGGCCCACTTTGGAGCTACCACTGATGCATACTTCATAGCTCTCCACAGAGACAGTGACAGTGCACCCTATTTCCCAGACACTTAGGGTAAACACCATATTTCTTAGAGGGCTTTCTACCTTCAGAGATGGAAAACTAAAGTCATTACCGCTTTTTCAAGGTCAGCTTTGTATTTTTTGTATAATTCAGAAGAAGAATTCCTGAGATCACCCCAAAAGTCTGTGTCGAGTCTGACTGACATATTCATTACAAAGGGCTCTCCCATACCACATGAATCTGTAGGCAAAAACATAAAAATAAATGTAATAATAATCAAAAGCAATGTTTACAAAATGATTTCTTAGCTTTTTCTTCTAACTTAATCATGGAATCATAGAATGGTTTGGGTTGGAAGTGACCTTTAAAGATCATCCAGTCCAACCCCCCTGCCATGGGCAGGGACATCTTTCACTAGATCAGGTTGCTCAGAGCCCCATCCAACCTGACCTTGAACACTTCCAGGGATGGGGCATCCACAACTTCTCTTGGCAACCTGTTCCAGTGTCTCACCACCCTCACAGTGAAGAATTTTTTCCTATAAGACCTCTAGATCAGTCAGGCACAATTTGCCCTTGGTGAAGCCATCCTAATCCTAAATCAAAATCTTACAACTTGCCAAGATTCATCTGTATAAAAGGAAAGTTGGAATTCTCCTAATTTTCTATATCTAATTTAGATGCCTGGCATCTGCTAGATATGTAGACTCCCTCTCCAGTTGATGCAAAGCTGTAGACACCCTCAAGAGGTGATACATTCAGAAGATGATAGACAGTTTTCCTACAATGGTTGAATTGCTACATTGCTCCAGTTATAGAGAGTTTGGATGAATAACTTCGATCAGATAGATACTTAACTTTTACATAGTGAAAGTTACACAAGATGAACCTCCATCTATGTTTCACTGAAATGAATGGAAAAATCCTCAGTGACTTTGGGAGGGTAATATTCTGGATGAAGACCCATAAATGGGCACAGAAGTACATAAAATGCTTAGAGAGATACTGGAATTTTCTAAGCTGGGTCCATTTAAGGACATGTCCACACCATGCAGTGAAGGAGCATTGTACCCAGGGCCCTGGACTTATAAGGGGTGTGGGACTTCCACATGGAAGAGATACTAGCTCTAGTCCTGGAAATAGTATAGCAGTATTGATATGGGGCTGCCCTGTGATAAAAGCATTGCCTCTAAGCAGAGTTGATTAGAACGGGCATGCTGACAGCACTGGACTGCTTCCAGCTCTAGGGCTGCCTCTGGGTATCTGTGCATGCTGCTCCCTCACAAATCAGAGGCAGAGTCTTGTGGGGGTTTGCCTTGGATTGCAGAGACAGCAGGTAGTGCTCCACCCCAGTGCTGCCAAGCCTAAGTGTCCAGTCATCGGTCAGGTTCCTAAAAACTCATGGGCACCTTGTCACGAGGGTCATGAAATAAAACCAAACAAAAGATATGTGCTGGGGTTTTTTGTTCCTTCTCTTCTCTTGAGCACTATGGCACACTTTGGTCACATTTGTAAGTTCCTCTGTTGCAAATACGATGAGATGAAACTTTCTCTGCTTAGCAGAAGCTGAAAGTCCCAAAGAGGCATGTGAGTGATTCAGGGAGCTGGGGCTCCAGTATGGCACTAAATATCTGCAAGTACTTGGGTCAAGGTGGACCCACATCACAAAGAGAAGAGCTCTAGACCATCGCTACAGACTTCCCACATTCATAGGCTTTGTGGTAGCCAGCTTAGTCCCGACGTGCTGCTTTATCACACCTCTAACACTATTCCATCTTCTAACCAGTATACGACTTGTACAATGATGAAGTTCAGCACTGTTTCTCCTTACCTTCAGTCTGCAGCTCACAGTAAGGCCCGTAGAAAGGCATTTCCTTCATGTAGCCACAGGGCAGGGCAGGTGTTAGGCTGACAGAAGGGCAGGTTATCAAGTCACTGCACACCTCATTTGGCCAGGCATATCCATTTTCACAAGAGCAACAGCTATTGTTCACTCCACTGGGCCGACAGACTAGTGTCAGACAGACAGATAAAGACTATGAGAGCGGTAAACGGGGCATAATGTATTGCATGACATATATTTACCCTGCTGTATCTTTATGGCAGTGATCTCAACTAAATCTTGCCCTTCTTGTGAGTTCACTTGAATGATGCAAACACGATGACCTGATGCCTTGCAAGTCTTACTATACTAATTATAAATGACTAACCAGAAATGGGAACCAGACTGGTACAAGGATAAGTCTGATCAATTACTTCTAAGTAATTGAATGGAGATGTGAAGCCTGACCCTAAAAATTTATCTGGCTTATTGGTCAGGGTCCTATGATAGTTTTCAGATTGGATATTTCTATATTGCCTGGGCTGAAAGCAAATGTATAGGCTTTTAAAGATTGTAAGAGCATGTAATAGTCATTCAAAGTCCTGGTGGCTAGTGAGATGCTGTGTCATTCTGACTGTATCCTGACAGACACTGCATAAGAGAAGGTGACACTATCACAAAGTGCTTTAAAGACAAACAATCCATCTAATAAAAAAAAAAAAAAAAACACCACACTTCACACTAAGTTTTTCTGCTCTTAATGTGCCATTGACAAAGTAAGGTATTAACAAAGAGATTTTCACACATAGAATGTGACCCTGAAGGCCTTTGAAAGATCCATTTGCATGTTGTTTTGAGAACCCACGAACACTTCCTTTCACTGCTTTATGGGCCAGCGATAAGAAGGTACCAAATCTCCTCCTCTACAGTTGTAAATGCTTGGTGTGTTTGTATATCCTCTGCTGTATTAGTTACTTGGATGTGATGTTGCACAACCACAACTCATGTAATAAAACCCATCTGATATCTTCCCCCGTAAGAATACGTTTAGTGAGTTATATCAGGAAAAGACTGCATCTCATGCAGCCTGTCTCTGTCAGGGTCAGAGTACAGCCTCTTACAGCGACTGACATTCCAAATGCAAGTGGAGGGAAGTAAACAGTCTGATAACCACTGTCACAGCTTCCTGAAACTTGAAAGTACTCAGACTGCTTGTTACTCCAACTGGAGCAAAATCCTTTGGCTCAGGCTTCCTCTGGCTTTGTCCCTTCCTTAGGAAAAAAAAAGCATTCAGGGCTATTCCTAATGCCAACGATATAAAGAGGAGTGGTGGGATGCAGATAACAAAACATGCTGTTGTGTGCTAGAGCTTCAGTCTTGTTGGGTCTTTCAGTAGGCAGCAGAGACAGCTCAGTTTTGCTGATTTCTAAGCATGATGGATGGTAAAACTGGGAGAAATCAAATACTGGCAAAAACCCACATCACCCAGAATATAAAAATAAATAACCAACCCACCTGTTGTAATGTTGATGTTTGAAACTGTCATTTCTACATTTGAAATATTTGTTGAAACTGGAAGATTAAGGTTTTTCAAATAGTCTTTGATTGGCTCCAGAAAAGATGAATCCATAAGGCTTATTTCAATGTCAATGGTGTATTCCAGAGGGGGAAGGTCAAAAATAAGCACTGAAACAGAAATAGCACGAGACTATATGTGTGAGGGTAAATCATAAATTGATGGCTTCCATTTTGGCATTTGGGCTCTTTGTTGCTATTTAATGGTAGGTTAGTGTGGCATTCTGATTAGGAAATCTTGCTTCCTACTCAGCAGATATTCTGCACGTGTTTTGTCTGCTGCTTGTCTGACAAAAGCCAGATTTCTTTGGTCTCAGAGCAATAGGAAACTGGTATAAATGGCATGAGATATATATTGAGAAAAGCTGTCTCATCCCTTCCCTCCTTTGACTCAGCAAGTGGATGGGTTGTCAGCCATAGCCATACAGGATTATCTTGTCACTCTGTCCTGCTAAGAGGCTTGGATTTTTTTCTACACCATGTATTTCATCTTGCATAGGAGCTGTGCTCATATATGTCAATCTCTGACCAGACAAAAGTTTCCACCTCTTTTGTTTGTGCCTTTACTACTGTACTGGTTTTGGCTGGGGTAGAGTTGAATTTCTTCATGGAAGCTTGTATGGGGCTATGTTTTGGATCTGTGATGAAAACAGTGTTGATAACACAACATTTTATTTATTGCTGAGCAGTGCTTACACAGCATCAAGACTTTCTCTTTTTCCCACTCTGTCCTCCCAGCAAGTAGGCTGGGGGTGCACAAGAAGCTGGAAGGGGACACAGCTGGGACAGCTGACCCCAACTGACCAATATGATGTCACACACCATATGACCTGGAGCATGACATTCACACTGTATGTCATCATGCTCAGCAATAAAAGCTGGAGGAAGAAGAAGGAAGGGAGAAGGTGTGTTCAGAGTGATGGCGTTTGTCTTCCCAAGTAACCGTTACGTGTGATGGAGCCCTGCTTTCCTGGAGACGGCTGAACACCTGCCTGCCGACGGGAAGTAGTGAATGAATTCCTTGTTTTGCTTTGCTTGCGTGCGTGGCTTTTGCTTTCCCTATTGAACTGTCTTTATCTCAACCCACGAGTTTTCTCACTTTTACCCTTCTGATTCTCTCCCCCATCCTGCTGGGGGGGAGTGAGCGAGCGGCTGGGTGGGGCTGAGCTGCTGGCTGGGGTTAAACCACAACAACTACCTCCCCTTTGATTATCGCAGTTCAGTACCTCAAGAGATGCTGTCCCCAATAGCAATTTCACCCTTGGCTTACTAGAAACCTGCTCTGTTACCACACGTTTGTGTACGTACTATTTCGCTTCTGCCTTTGCATCTCTGACTGGAAGCTTTCCTCTCCTAGTGCACTGTCACCCTGTGGAAAGAAGAGAATGAAGCTCTGTTTAAAAACAAAGTGAAGCTTTAGCTGCTGTTGTTGGCATGAAAGAATTAGTGAAGAAAACACCAGCATAGATAATTTTTTTCCCTCTACCAATCTTTGCCCCTCCCCACCCCCCCCTTTCCTTTTTAAACGGAATATTTATCTCTTCCAAGCTGTTAAACACCAGCTGAGGGATGTACTGAGTTTGCAGGGGTCTCTTTGCATATCTCTGCAAGGCAATTGTCTCAGCTTAGCAGAAATTCTGTGTCTGAGCTGCAAACCGGCAATGGGGCTGATGCAGTGCTCTCAGTCCTGGGCCAGCCTTGCAAACTGCTTGGGAGACCTGGCCACTCAGCCTTTGAATCCGGAAAGTGGACTCATATTATTCTTTGCTTTCCTCTTTGCTCTGAGCTTCCAGCTCTGCAGCAGCAAAGCCAGCCTGAGTAGGAGTAGAAAGGGGATTAAAATGTCTTGGCTCCAGCTCGGGTGTCAGGTCAGCTATTTTGTGGGCCATCAGTAGCACACAGTTGACCAGGGAAGTGGTGGCACATTTTCAGTATGACTGGGTTCACGCAGGGTGCAGCCAAGTGAGATGCAGACCATCTTATTTTTTTAATCATGCCCTAAAAATACACTGGCACCACAGTTAGCAAGAAAGGCTAAAGAACAAGCGAAGACGCAGGCAGGAAATTTGCAGCTTTGCCAGTTTCTTGAGTCCTACTGAAATCTTTATTTACAGAAAGGGTGAATAGCTTGGCAACTCTTAAGTCATCTCTTTACATAAAGGAACCATCTGGTGTGTGATTAGAGCTGGGCTTCATATTGCAGCTGCGCTGGCAGTGAAGATCCCAAGGTGCGTTGGCATTTTTGTGCTGCTAGGGGTACTACCTTTCACCTTAGGAGGTTAGCTGCAGAAGCTACAGAAAGCCCACTGTGATCCATTTCTTCCCCCAGGTTTGGTCTCAGTGGTTTCCTTTGTTAATTATTGTCCCAAACAATTACAGGGTATTGCTATGATGTCGTTAAATACTTGACATATTTCACACCATTAAGTGATGACTTATTTTCAGGATCCACCATGGATCAAGGATGCTAAAAAATAAAGTGTTACTCTTTTCATGAAAACGCCTAAGTGCTGAGGTGGAGACAATTTGAAAAAAAGAGAGCAAACAAGATACTTGGTCACTATTAGACATCTGCTGAAGGGCAGATGGGGCTGCTGGAACCAGCTGTATCTTGGTTTGGCAAGACAGGGGATGGTGGCAGAAACAGCTTAAGGAGTTCCCACCTTCCTCTTCACCTCTCCTTGCCTTTTTTCAACCTGCTCAAAAAAGCGCATTGTGTTCTGGTCAGTCCATCAGAACTAAGGTCCCTGTGGTGCTAGGGGCTGAATATAGATGTTAGAATCCGTTTTGGCTTGATAGGGTTCATAACGTAGAAGACAACAGAAGTATTTTCTGGTCTAATAATGATTGTGATTGACCAAGAGCCGGTACATTTGTAGACTATTTTTTTTTACCAGACTATATTAACTGCCATTTGGTCAGTCCCTTTATTTCTCTGTTCCTCTTTTGTCGTTTCTAGTTAGAGACTATTTGTGCAGAAACTGTCTGTTACCAAAGCCATATACAGGACAAAGCACAAAACAGATTTCCATAATTCTCACTACTGATGAAGTAAAAGAGGTATGTGAGAATTATTGAAAAAGTGGGAAACTGAAGTAAAGTCTGAGTCCAAGCACAACATCTAAGCACAAGTCACTCAGGAGTGGCATTTTGGTGATGTGTACTCATGTCCTACCGTCAAGACAGTGGTGAAACTCCTGTCACCTACCTGTAAGCACTTCCGTGCCTGAGCTAGTTTTGTTGATTTTATTTGGTTTCTCTCTCTCATAGGATGGGTGTATCCCATCCAGGAATGGTGTACACATAGCTGTTACCTAGGCTTAGCTCCAGGGACAGCAATTTAAACCCCTTGCAGACTAACACAAGTGAGAAACCAGAAGTTTTGCTCAGTTCCTTCGGGAGAGGCTTTAAGACTGGGAAGCAAGAAGAGCCCAGTTCCCGGCTTTTTCCATCTCTTTTACACACTGGTGAGACTCTGGGTTCGGTTTCCCCACCTGATCTTACACTGACTTCCTCTAAGGTTTTGTGGATGTAAAGGACAGCTATAGCAGCTGGGTGCTACAAGCCGAGACCAAATGAAAACCAATGGGGCTGGGAAAGGATACTCACTACATGTTGGATGAATGGATCAAAGTTTGAGTCCTGCGATGTCTGGCAACATGCTGTGACCAGTAGAAATAGCCAGTGGAGACCTGCAGCAATCGGGGATGGCATTTTGTCCAGTGACTTTGCTGTACAGCATGAGAGGAAAATGAAGCAAAAGGATCAGGGAATTTTCATCTGACTCACACAGTAGGAAATACCAGCACGCTCTAGAAAAACAGTATGTTCTGACTTTTTCAGCACACTCTGCCTGCTCACTCCATCCAAGACAGAGGTCAGAACAAGGTCTGTAATTATTCCTCTGCCACTGCCACCAGACTGTTTACCTCATATCTCCTTTTTTTGATGTTGGCTGTACCTACTCAAAACGGAGGGAGAAAGAAGTCGCTTGGAGAAAGCAGAGTCCTAAGTAGATTCCTAACAGGGACAAATGAGGGGCTGGAAATTCATCTGCCATGAGAAAAGTTGACTTTGGATCTTCAAATATGCCTCACAGTGGTACCTGGCAAACGCACAGCCAGAACATGAGGGAATAGTTAGAAGTTGCTGTAAGTGAGGGCCTGTCCCATTGCAGCAGGGAGAGCTCTGCTACCGGCCATGTCCCACTCCGGAGAGGGCTGTAGTAACATCATGGGCTCAGCTAGAGATTTCTGTATGTTTGTTACCCCTTGGCTAACAAGGGAAAAAATGAAGAGTGATATCTCCTGGAAAAAATCTGTGTAGTTTTGAGTTTTTAGTATACATCTCCATTAATTGCACGGGAGTTAACAAGTAAATAATAACCTAGAACCCAAGAATACTGACACACCAGAATATAATGTGGTACCTGACACCAAAACCCAGAAAAAACAACCTTTTCCAGCTCATTAATACCTAAGCTAATTTACTCATGCAGTAGATTGGATGATGAAACATAAAGGGAGAGGCAATACATGCATGGACCCTTATAACAGGTGCTGACACGTTTATGCAGCCAGCGGAAATAGAGAAAGGGAGCTGAAGAATATGTAAAAATATGTATTTTGCTATGAATATGTGCTTTCTGATTATTCCTAAGAAAGCACTTCCCTAGCTCCAGAATGAACAGCTGGTAGAGAGCTACAGGAAAAGGCAGAACCCAAGCAGATTGTGAAAATCATTTTAAGAAAGGAAAGCCCCGAGAGAAGACTCTTAAGAATAGTACTAAACAGTACCTGAGTAACATCAGCTTGATGAAAATCACGAGTTTTTGTAGAATTATGATCTTTTTGTATTGAAAAGGCTGTTCATACAAACTCAGGCTTTGAAGGCTGTGAATCACCAGGTGAAAGCAGAAAAATCAGCACCTTGTGAGGTGATAATGAACATTGGCAATGGCTGCCTATTGCCACCACATCATTGCATATCAGAGCTAGTGCTCCCAAGTAGACAGGGCGCTTCACTGTGGCTTTCCTGCTCAGCAGAGCCCATGACAGAAGACTATAATATGAACATGATCTGCGGTCTCACCTTGTGAATGGATAGAGGACAACAACGACCTTATAGCCAAGCAATGCACTTGATGTCACTGACGTGGGTTTCCAGCAGGCATTTGTCAGGGTTTCTCATCAAAGGTGGTTCTTAGAGAGATTCAACTGCAGTGAGACTTCACCTGGATACGGACCTGGTTAAAAGATAGGAGACCAAAGTGGGAAGAAATTATTTGCTTTTCCAGTAGAGAGATGTCATCACCAGAGCTCCACAGGAAGGTGTGTGTAAGCCTGCGTCTTATCTTCTGTTCTCAAGTGATGTGGAAAAGGTAGTGATTAGTGATATGACACTGTGGAAAACTTTACATGATTGAGACTAACAAAAGCAAAATCTGCCTGTGAAGATCTGCATAGAGATCTCAGGATACTGAGAGACTGGGTCATGAAATTCAGCACTGATAAGTGTAAGGTAGAAAGAAATGATCCTGACATTATATATACTGTGATGGACTCTGAATTGACTATTACCACTCAGAAATGGGGTCTGAGGAAATGTCAACTGAACTTTGAGGAGCACTTAAAAAAGGAAAATTAATTTTAAGATATCCTAGGGTAGCAACAGAGGGAAAAAAACAAACCAGAAAACTGCTATCTAGACATTTGAGCTGACCCAGTATGGCTGTTCTTACGCCCTATACAGGAATAACCAGAAAGCAAGACATCTCACTGATTCAGAATACCTTCCCACGCCACCCCAAAATCCACTAAAAAAAAGACTGTTACAGGCTTTTTTTTTTTTTTATCCAATGGATGAATGGTTGGAAGAATTGGAAAAAAAAAAATGATAGGGAAAAGGAAGTGTGTCTTCAGTTTCCTGGGCATGTCCATCATTCTACAGCATTCTACAAAAGAGGCTATCTTGCTATTTTGAAGCTATCGTCCACTTCTGACAACCTCAAGACTTCCATGGATCTGGCTGATCCCAAGAAAGATGAATCAAAATGGATCAAGAGGGAAACATTGCCAAGTTATAAGCTGTGACACAAGTCCTAGAGATAGTGACATGACTTAATATAGAAACATTAACAAAACAAAGATTTCTGATAGTTTTTTATATGCAGCATATGATCACATCTTATGGTACAGTAGCTTGATCTATACAAAGAACTTGTATTTCGATGATAACGGGTTGATAAAACAGATAATAGAAAGGAAAATAAGTCATTAAACAAAGTTTATGATGAGGTTAAACAGCATCTACTACAGTTTTGCATGTATCTTTTGCACTGTTCACAAACGTGCATTCATATTCAAATGTTGTAGGTCAGCCTCTATTTTCAAATACACCCTTTGTGCAACCGTGTAGCTGAGACCAAATGCCCTGTTAATTATATACTTAAGAAACCATATAGAGGACAACGCATGCAAATGAGAATCGTGCTGCTACTCAGGCTTTGATAGCTAGTCAAAAGTCCAAAAATCACAAACCAGTATCTAGAAAGCCAGAATACTAACAAACAAATATCAAATTGCAAATGCGGAAAATATTAATGTCCTTCTCAAGTAATGTGGCTGCTCCCCTTGTTCATTTAATGTGTCATTGAAAAAAGAATTGCTGTAAATCTTTCAGCAAGCAATTTCTCATTTATCTATGTACCTTTTGTTGGTAAAACCGAAGCTATGTGGACACATTCATCATTTCTCATACACACTGTCTCCTGGGAGGCAATAAGTATCTTTGACTTATAGAGCCCCAAAGAGCTAAAGAAGCCCAAGTTTGCTACCAGATCACTTTTTTTCCACAGCATTCAGGCTGAGAAATGTTTAAAGGTAACTCTAAAGTGCAGAAGATTCCTAGAGGTAAATAGCAAGATCTCACTTTAATCCAGGACATAGGTGATCTACATGACCTCCTTTTTACATTTTCTGTAAGTTTCTCTTTTTCATAAACTTTGCAAAATAATTACACCCTCTCTTGTAAATCCACCCAGCACAATAGTTACTATCCCATATGTTTTAGAAAATAAGACACACAGAGATATAATATGGTTTACCTTCTCAGGTGATTCAAATAGAAGATCTTCAATTTAGATCCATCTTAAATGTCCTCTGCTTTCTATTACAGCCCAGGCTGCTTTGATCTCTCTCAAAGGGAAACCAAGACACAGGAACTTGTATAATTAGCTGAACATGTTGTTATGCCCAGAAAACAAGTTGCCTCTAGAGCCTGCACTCAATTTTCAAGTGTGAGGCTGACAAGAGATGCCACTGCAGAAAACCCACAAGGCATTTCAAGAGGAGATATTTCCTGATACCATTCATCAGGTAGTACTCATTATTTCCCCTGCACTGATCTAAGTCCTTCAACGTCTTATCTGCAGATTACTTTATCAAGTGGACTAACTTGCTCCACTGCTGTTACTCACCTGCTTTGTTCTAACAAAAGTGGTTGTTGAAGACTGAAAGCAGTGAAATCATGTTTCATAGCTATGGCAAAATGCTCGTGGGCTTTGACTTAAACAACAAGGAAGGAAAAACCTGAAGTTTTCCTACCCGAACTGGCAACACGCTTGCTGTGGGCTGGACCTGGCAGGCATTAGGGACATGCGTTGGTGCCCTTGGAGAAGCTGCACAGAGATGCAGACCTATAGCTCTGATAGCTACCGTGGAAGGTGGGGAAGAGCAGGAAATTCCCAGAAACTAGGGGAAACTCTCATGTGTTATGTATGTTTCTACCTTGAACAAAACCTGGAGCCAGGAACCCACTGCACAAACAGGGGACATCTGTCCCAATAACAATGGGGCCCTTGTCCCTACAGTGTTCTATCACAGCTGGTTTATCAATGGAATTTGTTTCCACCGCAGTGTGTGTGAGGCAGTGACTCACTGAGCTTGTGCAAAGTCTGTGGAAAAGCCTGGGATTAAACTCATGTTGTAGGGGATTATTTTTTAAACAGTGATTAATTTGGGAGATAGGTCTATGGAAAGAACTCCTGTTCCCCCACAAACTGGAAACAGCCCCTCTGGAGATCCTGACTTCTCATAAGAATACCATGGGGTAGGTAGATGTGCCCCAGGATCTCCAGAGCCACTGTGCAGCAGCTTAAGGCCAGGTGGGACACACCAAGGCATCCCAAAAGGGCATATGTCTCCAAGGTAGGCAACTGAATCAAGCTGTAAATGCCACTCATTGTCACACCGCAGAAGGAAAACGGAACCAAAAAAGTCAATAAGGTGCCTGATAAAGTGACATGCCTTTCCCACTTCTACACTAGTTCCCAAATTAAGGGGTTGTGACATTGGGGCTGGTCCAGCAGTTACAATAGGGTCATGTTGCCAGCTGACATTGGCTGTTCCAGGGGAACAGGAGGGATGGCTGTCATGGCAGCATTGAGCATAATTTGGGTTGCTCTTGGTGTTATCTGTCTAGAGTAGCTGTGGTCATTTTTGCGTTACAGTGAGCTTGGACCAGGTCTTCAATCCTCTATCACCTGTCTGTGGTGAGTGTGCTGGTTGCTCCATTTCTAACAGCCCTAAAACATGCCACAGCATTTTGCCTCTTGCTGGGTCTGAGTCATAAAAAGCAAAATGTGTGTTTAGCAAAGTTTGCCCTGCAGCCTTTGCAGGTGCCAGCATTTATTAAGGACGCTAAGGATACCATGGTATGTGACTGTAAACTTCTCTTCAATGAGCCAACTTGAGGGTGCATTGTCCTTGGCAGCAATACAGCCTATTCCTGTTCCCTTTTCTGCAAACCTGGTCACCTGCTACTCCCCACAATGTGGTGAGTCAGCCCTCAGCCTGCCATTCTGCAGCAGTTTTATGGTGATAAATTGGCATAACTGATGCCCTCCTTGCCCTTACAGCTTGTCCCCACTGTTGCAGTGGCATCGGTCTGGTTTATTGCCCACTCAAGCTGGTTCAGAAATCTGAACAAGCAGAAAACTGAGGCTACACCTATAGCACTAAATGCAACCACCTCTCTCTCTGCAGACAGGTTTTATGGCTGGCCTTGTGCTGGTGCCTTCCAGACCCCTCTCTGAACCAATTTACCCACTGTCCCTGCAGAAAACTAAACCAGCGACAAGGCGTCTAGCTTGCTTTCATCTGAGTGAGCTTAATCAGCTCAGAGAAGGGCCCAGTGAGTGCCAGGGCCAGAGCAAGGAGACGAGCAGATATGTGGCCCCAAGCAGGGAAGGGGGAAGGAACAGAGGTGCGCAGGAAGGGCAGAAAGGTGAGGGGAAGGAGGACCTCTTCCCTTCTGCCCTGGCAAGCAGTTCAGCATGAGTCCATGGTCTATCCCAACAGAAACAGCTGTGTCATTTTCACCCAGTGTTGCTCCCTTGGCCGTCTCCTTGCAAGTTTAGATAAGCAGCAGTGCCAGCACAGAGGATGAGGTGAAGAGGAGGGCAGGCTTGGCTTAGACCGAGTTAGCTGTGGTGGATCCACACTTTTCACATTGCCAGCCTTTGACTGGAAAACTGATCTGATTTAAACCCCCCTCCCCTCCTTTTTTTTTTGTTGCTGTGGCTTGCAACAATTTTAACCAACAGCACCTTGGGGTGTGGGAATGGGAAAGAATGTCAGCAGGGGGAAAGGATTCCTTAAAAGAGGGTTTCTGCTCAAGACACTATATCATCAAACTACAGCTTAAGGTATGAGAAATCGTGGTTTGCTTTGCAGGAGAATGTGAAAATTGCACAATGTCAGAGCATTAGGTATGTAATCAACTTGGTATGTGAGCACAGGGGGATGTCCTGATCATCCTGCTGTTTTTTCCTGTATGCATTTATCATGTACTGTCATGTCACCAGAAACTGTGAACTTCCTGGATTTTAAAGTTTCAATCCCAGAACACTTTTAGTTTAAACATCTGAGACTGCACTTAGACAGCCATCACAGGCTCAGGAAAGCAAACAAAAGGTGTGTTAGAGGATATCTGCTCTGAAGGAGGAGCACTCATCCAAAACAAGGCAGAGCTATGCTGATCCTGTAATTCACTGGAAACGTGCCATTACAAAAGCATGCGAACACATTTCATCTGGTGTGAACACAGTAGACGAGGGTAATATTTCCACAAAGGTGCAACCTGAGAGATACTGTTCAAAGCAAAAGTAAATGTGGAAAAAACTTAGAAATTACGTTAACAAGATACAGCCCTCTTGACTCACTCATTTTCATTCCAGTCTTGGTTGTTAACACTTCAGTCTCATCTCTAGAATCTAACCTCAGCAATTTGTGTAATCAAATCCGATTGCCACTTGTATCCCAAACTCAGAAAAAGATGGCAAAAACTCTCAGAAGCTGGATGCAACACTGCAGGTTATTAGACCATTTGCTGTTATTATTGTATTTGAGTCTAAATTTTGCATGGTCAGCCTCTCAGAGAGATGTGAAGGACAGAGTGAATCCCAAGCATATTGTAATTAATAGGCAGATTACTTTGAGGTAAAAGGTCTTGGGGTGAATTTGGCAATGCCTGGGATTTCATTTATTATCCCTCTCACATGACTTTATATAGTTTTGCCCATCTCAGTCTTGCAGCAAAGAATCTGGAGGGAGTCCTAGCAAATTGCTACCTAACTCCGCTTCTCATTCTGAAGTTTATCAACAAGTATTTTTAATTTAAGACCTAGAAGGTAACAGAAGTACTCTACTTGATGTTGTTGATGCCTTGGCTGGAGTGCTGTGTCCGGATGTTGCTGTACTGGAGAGCATCCAAAGGAAAGCCACGTGAACGCTAAGACATGAGCAGAGTACGACCTTGTGAACAGGTTGAAGGTTGTTCGGTTTAGATAGGAGAAGACTCAGGTAAGGACACAATAACAGTTTGTCACTTGGTAAAGGACTGACATAAATGTTCCCAGCAATAGTTGGGTGAAGGATGATGTGAAATCACACAATCTGAAGCAAAGATAAATATGTTGGTGATTATGGAAAATGTGTAATTGTAAAGGTTAGAAGCACTGAATTAGGATACCCGGGGCAGCTGCAAAGTTCCCTTCAGTGGGGGTTTTTAAGAACAGGCAATAGAATTGCTGATATGGAAGAGGAGTTTGTGGCAATGGGGCACCAGATAGATTGTTTACTGACGTCTTCCAATTACTTCTTTCTGTTTCTCTACACTGCTTCAATTTCTGTGCAATGAATGAGTTCAAAGAGATTCAGAGATGTGCAAGACCATCGATCTGTATGCTCAGAGCTGTGTTTGGATTTGCTATATCCATCTTAGACTAGTTCAGGAATTCCCTTCTGGACTTTTCCAGCACAACATTCCCACTGGTTTAAGCACAGAGGAGGTGAACTGTATCTTATCAAGGGTTTCCCCAAAATGGTATTTCCAGAGAAGGGCTCTGGTTCACACCCTCTTCTACATCAAGTCACATTTGCCATCCTTGTTTACGAAGTATATACTTTTCCTTCTTGACCTATGACTTTAAATTCCTCTATTCCTCTCTAAGCCTTCCCATGAATTGGTGATGGCCTTTTTACATACGCAAATAGTCTACATGGAAAATGAAAATAATTTAGTCCCAGCTACCCGCAGATCAGTCTCAAATCATACCATGACCAAGCAGGACTTTGTGCAAGGAGAAGATAACTCTGCAAGACTCATGTTTGCAAGGCACAATAGCTGGAATAGGAACCACTCAGCCAGATGATTGAGAGCATAGGAAATACTGCCCAGCTGAATGGCCAAATTATCACATCCTTCAAGCACTCCTAATGCTCTAAGATCAGCCGACAGAACTTTCCATGAGCATTTCAACATAGTCTAGACAGTACCAGCCAGGCCTGGAGTCCTAGCCCTCCCGGAACAGCTCACAGTTGGATTTACTGCTTGTCAGTGGAGAACAGCAATCTGCTGGATCAGTGAGGGTATTCTGACATGAATAAGCATTAAGTGCAATAGTTATTGGCTAAGCATTAGCTAAGGGAAGGAGGAAAGTGAGAAACAGTCTGCCACATTTGGCAAGACATTAGCACTGTCCCGGTCGCTGGCTAGCTGTGCAGCTGACCTGTCTGGGAAGCTACCGCACTAACGCCAGACCTCTGGCCTACCTCTCTCACATGGGGATAGGTAACAAAGTTCACCTGCACTTACAGCCATTCCACTGTGTTAGGATAGGAAAGGCCTGCTGAACACTAACTTTTCTTCAGAGTAGGTACCTCCATCTTTGGCAGGGAGATGATGCCCACATAGCTCACGGCTTCTATGGCTTTACCAGTGTAGCATGGTGCAGAGACACCTGGGTTGTACCAGAGCCAGAAGTAATATATTGTTGGCATGCTGTATAATCCCTTGCAGCGGGTTTGGTAGCTCATGTCTGGTGGCCAGACTGCTTCTATAGACACTCTCACAGCCCTGTGGCTCATTACTTGGGTTCCCTCGCTCAGGTAACCTCTTCACTCAGTGGGACCTGGCTTATTCCACCTTATCCTTCTGACTGACTCCCAGATTTCCACTCTCTTACAGCCAGACACATTTAGTAGCCTCGCTTAGCCTGCCCAGCCATGTCTTCTTTCTAGAGTCCTTGGGACAACATTTCTCATTTGATACCAGACTTAATGATGAGAAGATTTCCATCGGAAGCGCAATGTCCAGTTCCCAGGCTCCCCCGTACAAGAGAGACATAGACATACTGGAATGAGTCCAGCGAAGGGCCACAAAGGTGATTAAGGGGCTGGAGCATCTGTCATACCAGGAAAGGCTGAGAGAGCTGGCAGTGTTTAGCCTGGAAAAGGAAAGGCACAGGGGGATCTTGTCAGTGTCTATAAATAACTGATGAGGGGAACTAAAGAAGCACCCACCCTGGCGTGCCTTCTTTGGTGAGGAATTATGAATGCAGAAATGTAAGTTGAAACTAGCATTTCTGTGTTAGAATATACAGAGTTATCCACCCTCATGCAGCCATCCCAGACAGAGGTATTTTATTCCTCTGAATAAAAAAAGGACACACCTTTGGCATCAGCAGGAAGAGGATAACAAACAACCCTATAGCTGCAACGTGTCTTCAACCAGCAGAGTTCTTTGTGAGGTGAATATTAGTCCATAGCCTCAGCTCTTGGCCCTCTCCAAGGGCTGTAAGGCACGTCCTGGATCACTGAGGCTATGACTCCCCTGTGTGGTCGGCCTCCTATGTTCTGCCTTAGAGGTTTGTCAAGCCTCACTGCAAAGGCAGTTAACTCTGTGTTTTTCCTCCCTTGTTCACACTGAGACTGTTCCTCCACCTCTCTGATGGGTAGTGGCTGCTTAATGCCATAAGCAGATTTGCACTTGTTGGATCTAAGGATCCTCCAGCCCGGTCGCTTCTGATCCAAAGAGAGCTACAGCAGAGGCCCTAGGGAAGAGTTTTACAAAAGTGAAGTAAGCTTGTAGCAGCTGATGTTCAGAATGTTCTTTCCACCGTTGGTGGAAAGAGGTACTACCTGTCAGAGGTACAGGGACTTGTGGAGGCAGAGGTAAGACCCTGGTGTTTAATAGCCCCTAAAGGACTGTTAAGCTTACACAAAATGAAGTAAACGATAAGAAAACCTAGGAAATTGTCAAACATCCACAACATCCGGGAGCAAGGAGGTCTAAATCTTTGCTTGTTTTGAATCTGCTACTCATTAGAGTCAGGTCTGGTCCTTAATTATCAAACCGGATGACACGCTTGCCCCATGGCCTCGTAGCAGCTCACATCGCTTTTAAAATTCCCTGTCAGTTGTCTAGGCTGAAGAGTCCTATGTCATTCTAGCACAGCCCTCATCCCACCTCTTCGGTACTTGTTCTGCTCTGCATCTTTCCAATTGGGCTGTATCTTTTTTGAACTTAATTAAGCTCAGTTGTCCCCATGCCAGCATTTTCCTGTGGCTTAAATAGCTCTGCCTCCCTTTAGGCATTTTGGATGAAAGGCCTATGGTGCCATGGGATCTGTGGAAGTGAAGGACGCATGGAGGGAGGAACCAGGAGCTGCTAAAGATTAGAAGGTGTGAAGGGAGCAGATACGTGGCTGGCACAAGACAGTCTAGCTCCATGGCTGCCCAGTAGCTTATAGCAGCTGAGCCCTGTTTTACCATTTTCAAACAGCCACTGAGCATATTTTCAGAGACTTGATCTCTGGGGGTAAAGCCCTTGTTTTCAGTGACCGTCCAGTTTGTTCTTCCTCAGCCACAACAGAAGAGCTTTCCCTTCTGTGCATAAAACATGACCTTTGGGTAGTGCGTAATAATTTGGATGATCAGACAATGTTTGTTTCAGACATAAAACACACAATGACTTTAAGAAACACACACCCAGGCACAACAATATTTCATGGGAGAGTTGGCTAAGAGGGAAAGGGGGGACAGGGGAAGTTGCACTGACCTTAGATAACACATCTGAATGAGAACAAAAATAAAATAAACACAAATTAATCAAGGACTCCAAATTGAAATGCTCAGTGATAAGGATTCAAACAGGCAATAAACAGGCTGTGAGATACTTTCTCTGTGATACTTGAGGAACTGTGTTATTCCAGCTTCGTGCCTAGCATGGTGCAGGAGGCTGAGCTATCTGGTATGCTAAGGGATCTGTAGGACTTGAGCAGAGGTTTCGTTTTCAGGGGACTGTGGGGGCAATTTTTATTTTTTGTGAGTTAGTTGTGTGCAAACAGATGTCATGGCACTCATAAGTGAAGGGATGAAGAGGGGAATGCTCCCCATACCACGTGGCACATTAATATGCCAAGCTTAAAATAGTAGTAGCTGAAACCAAAGTGAAAAAGGCATTTAAATCAGCACTTTACTGGAAAAAGAAAGCCTTGCCCAACCCTTGCCCTCTTCCTGGCATTTCTTCGTCACCTCTGCTCAGGAGGTTTTGCTCAACGCCAGCTAAAGGCTCCTGTTTGACCTTTATGTTGGAGTTTTGTAGAAGGAACAAAGAAAATAAATAAAAAAGAAAATGTGAAACAATGAGTTCCATTCCGCTATTCCAGCTCTTTGCACGTAGCTGAGTACCGTATAATAGAATCATAGAATCATAGAATCATTAAGGTTGGAAAAGACCTCTAAGATCATCGTGTCCAACCATCAACCCAGTACCCATGCCCACTAAACCTATGTTTTGAAAGGCTGTGGAAAAGCACACACAAGCATGCATTCACTCAACTCTGATGGCTGGGATGGGAGAAAGGATGGAGCCATGAACTTTCCCTTCCCCTTCCTCAACTTTTTTGGAGCATCTGCAGTTATATTAGTGGCAGGCCTATCTCACAGCTAGCATCAACGAAACAAGACATCTGGAGCTCAGCTGTGTGCGGGTACAGGGAAGGTGGAACTCTCCGTGTACTCATTCCCATATCAATATAGTGAAGAGTGAGGTCTAACAACATCCGTTGAAGTGGAATTTCCATGGGCTTCAATGACTTTTGGATTAGGTCCCTAAGTCAGGCCAGCCACGGGTTACTTCTATAGACCGAACTACTAGAAAGTCTGATGACTGCATGCTTCCTGCTTGTTTCGTTTTATTAACCTCTTGATTTTTTTCCTGTTATTGCTGCAAGCGCAGCTGGCTGTATAGGAAGCTACTGCAAGTTGTGTAGGTGTCAGCCATTTGGAGTTTGTATAATCCCACTCTGGACAGCAGGAGTTTCCTGCCTGAGGGCCTGGCCTGTCACACCTAACAACAAAAAAGTAGAAGTACAAAATAGCATCCACCTTTTGCACAAAGAATCATATAAATGGAGGGAAATCCCCTAGATCAGTGAAGGCAGGTCTCTGCTGTCCATATCTCATAATTCTCCTCTGTAATGATCAAGCCTGAGAGAAAAAATTATTGCTTATATTTTGTTCCTCTGATCTTACTTCCAGCCTTACTATTTTTCTACCGGTCTGTCTTCCAGAGTGTTGTGGTTGAACCCCAGCTGGCAACTAAGCCCCACACAGCCGCTCACTCACTCCCTACCGGTGGGACAGGGGAAAGAATCGGAAGAGTAAAAGTGAGAAAACTCGTGGGTTGAGATAAAGACAGTTTAATAGGGAAAGCAAAAGCCGCACACGCAAGCAAAGCAAAACAAGGAATTCATTCACTACTTCCCATCGGCAGGCAGGTGTTCAGCCATCTCCAGGAAAGCAGGGCTCCATCACGCGTAACGGTTACTTGGGAAGACAAACGCCATCACTCCGAACGTCCCACCCTTCCTTCTTCTTCCCCCAGCCTTATATGGTGGAGCATGGTGGAGCATGACACCATACGGTGTGGAATATCCCTTTGGTCAGTTGGGGTCAGCTGTCCCGGCTGTGTCCCCTCCCAGCTTCTTGTGCCCCCCCAGCCTACTCACTGGTGGGGTGGGGTGAGGAGCAGAAAAGGCCTTGGCTCTGTGTAAGCACTGCTCAACAGTAACGAAAACATCCCTGTGTTATCAACACTGTTTCCAGCACAAATCCAAAACATAGCCCCATACTAGCTACTATGAAGAGAATTAACTCTACCCTGGCCAAAACCAGCACACAGAGCACAGGATAACTCAGAAATGCTAAATAGTGCTAGTATTTAACTTCTTTGAAGGCTACACTTGTCTATAATGTTTTCAAAATCATCAGAGCTCTTTCATCTTCATCATTGACATTAGGTGTGAGATCAAGACAGAGTATCATCAACACGGATGGGACTAGTTTGTTTTACTAATGTTCAGAAGACTTTAAGGAATGTTAGACTGCAGACAGATGCTTGGTCTGGTTCAAAATGACATCACACTTCAGACTGAGACCAGGGATGGTCCCGCCTTGTGAACCCCTATGGTGCATGTTGGGCTCACATGGTGAAAAGCACGGCAATGCAAAGACAACTTGCACCTGACAGCAGGCTTGCTTATGAGATCCAACACTGAGCTGGGTAGAGGAGTGGCATTTCTCAAGTCCCGGGGTGCCTTCAGCGAGCTTAAACAAACACCTGCCATGAGATGTAGGGTGAGAGTAGATGACTTGCTGAGATCTCTTTCTGGGAGACCTAGTCAATAGTTAGCCTGTTCCCTGTCTCAGACAATGCCAAGTTTCACAGAAATGATTCAACGGACAGTATGGGCAAGGGGCTGTTCCCAGTCAGCTGCACAGCCTAGGCTGCCTTGTTTTAGGTGGAAAAGGAGAGTTCAGGCATATGGAGGTGAGCTGTGCCCTGACAGATGGCCTCAGGGTTAGGGAACAACTCCAGTCTCTCACACTGTACCGTTGCTGTTGCATGTGTTTCTCCCAATCCTAGCATGCCCTAAGGTAAAATGCACGTTTCAACGTTAGGAATATTCTTTAGCTTCTCTGCCTTCAGTGAGACGAGGCTGCTGCCTAATTTTGGTGGCATCTCCCATGGCAAATCTTCAGAGGCATCTGTGTTTGTTTCTCTCTGCTGACTATACAGGCAATCTAAGCCTTACTTCAGTAGGAATCTCCTCTGCTTTAACACCTTCAAAAACATCTGCACTTACATTAGGGACAAGGGAAGCCTCCCTTAACTGCTGTCAGATGGATTAGGTCTTTGCAAAGTTTGGTACTATGATGCTGAAACAGTGCTGGAGCCACTGTTGCAAGACTGGCCAGAAATAAGTCGTTTAGGAAAAGAGCAGGCAGCTTTTGAGACAGATTTGCATTAATAGCATAGAACACCTCCCCTGTGAGGACAGGCTGAGGGAGTTGGGGTTGTTTAGTCTAGAGAAGAGAAGGTTCCAGGGAGACCCTATAGTGGCCTTCCAACACTTAAAGGGGGCCTATAGGAAAGATGGGGCTGGACTCTTTATCAGGAAGTGTAGTGATAGGACAAGGGGTAATGGTTTTAAACTGAAAGACAGTAGATTTAGATTAATATTAGGAAGAAATTCTTTACTGTGAGGGTGGTGAAACACTGGAACAGGTTGCCCAGAGAAGTCATGGATGCCCCATCTCTGGAAGTGTTCCAGGCCAGGTTGGATAGAGCTTTGAGCAACGCGATTTAGTTGAAGTTGTTCCTGACCATAGCAGGGGGGTTAGAACTAGATGATCTTTAAGGTCCTTTCGAATCCAAACCATTCTATGATTCTATGATTCTAACATCTTGTGTGTCCTTACTGAGACAAGGGCCAGTGGTTATGAATGGCAATTGGACTTTTTAAGCTGTAGACTTGAATCAGGAGGGATAGTGAGAGGAAGGAAGGAAGTGCCATCAGTCCTGTTTTACAGCCGGCGAGACTTGAGGCATGCACAGGCTCATCCGGGATCTCAGCCATAGGATCAGTCAACACAGATTTTAGGGACCCCATGCAGGAATTTAAAGAATTTCTCCCTCAAGAAGGAACAGTAAAACAATTTCAGGAGCAAGGGGCATGCTGTGAACAGCCTGTCGTAAGGCACGTAGGGACAGCTTTGGAATGAAGATGGTTTTTACACACTCAGTCTGATGGTTGTTGAGGGCCAAGCCTGTGGTCACAGGAGCGAGCTGAAGCAGGAACTCTAGTAGAGCTTTTCCTCTGCGCATGAACAATTGGGGGAAGCTCTGCTGTTTTGAGGAATTTCCGAGGACAGTAAATTACATACTAGATCACAGCTCTATTATGTTTTTGGGGAAGGCATTTGGAAATTAATGTTTCGCATTAAGATTTAAATGGGGAATGCATACAGCTCTGCTACTCACAGGCATCCTCAAACCTGGCCTGCCACAGCATTTTCTCTCCTGTTGAGGTGGGTTTAAGTGGAGCCTGGGTTAACAGCAGCCAACCATGTAAGCAGGACCCTCAGTTCTCTGCTTCAGTTCTCTGCTGCCAAACAAGGATGGTATTAGCTGTCCCTACTTCACAGGGTGTCTAGAGAGAACCTGGGGCAGGAATAACCCATCAGTGCTTGTGCTAACAGCCTGATAAAGCACGAGCTGTACAAATACCTAGAAGGCAAATGAGACACAGCTCCCCTTTCAGCCAGAAGGAAGGATTTCAATGCCAGGAGTGGTCCATTTTAGGTGACCTTTGAGTTCTTCTAAAAACAAATATTACTTTGTGTAAATTGAGATAGCACAGGGGAGTTAAAGTTTTTTCTGGGCTGGGAAAAACCTTCTATTTATTCAAAAGTGGTCTGTTAGAAGGTATCTAAAAGGTGGGCTAGATATCCTATTGTGGTGGGTTGACTCTGGCCTGCAGTTAAGCACCCACACAGCGACTCACTTACTCCCCACCTGCCAGTGGGATGGGGGAGGGAACAGGAAGAGAAAAAGTGAGGAAACTAGTGGGTTGAGATAAAAACAGATTAATAAGGGAAAGAGGAAACAAAAAACAAGTGATGCAAAGGTGATCACTCACCACCTCCCACAAGCAGATGGATGCCCAGCAAGCCTCCAAGCAATGGCCACCTTGGAAGACAAACCTGCCCCCTGCCCCTGTTTTTTATTGCTGAACATGATGTTTTATGGTTTGAAATATTCCTTTCATGAATTCGGGTCAGCTTTCTGAGCTGTAGCCCCTCCCAACCCCCAGCCCACTCACTACAGAGGCAGAGTGGGAAAAAGAGAAAGCCTTGATGCTGTGCAAGCACTGCTCAGCAATAGTGAAAACATTGGTGTGCTATCAACACTGTTTTAGCCACAAAACCAAAACACAGCACCTTATGGGCTGTTATGAAGAAAGTTAACTCCATCCCAGCCAGACCCAGTACTCCCATCTTGTTTGGCTTGCTCGGATGGGAGTTATGGTGGAGAGGGGAGGGCTTTGGGGCAGAATTCATTACAGGTTTCCACAGGAATTAACTGAAGTTTAGAGAGAAGATACGGGCTGGGTGCAGAAATGATGGATTAAGGTTACCAACATCCACGCCATATCATAGGGTGGTTGTCAGAATGAAACATCTCTTACAGGCCACCACCATAATCAGACAAGCCCTCAGAATAGGTTGCAAATATAGTAAAAAATTCCTTAACAAAGTCCACCGGTGCAGCATTATAACATGCAAATATAGTACTGTAATTACTGGACAACCTGCCACAGTGAGTTAACTGCTCTGCAGGAACTGCTCTTTCCTGCAAAAAAACGTGGAGTGGATCATTCCTCCATCAGAGAGAAACAAGCCATTGCAAATCATCTTTTGCAAGCTCTTTCCCATGCTCCTTGTTCCTGCACACCCACTTTGTGCCCTCCATCTCACCCACTTTCCTAATACAACCCCTCCAGCCCACTGTAGGGCCACCATCACAGCCCTCCAGTTTCTGCCCTCACCCAGTGCTGGCTCAGTCCTTACGTAGGATGCTGCTGAGCACGGATAAGGGGGACAAGCTGCTGCTTCATTACGACACACAGCAGGTGCTGGATCAGATTAGTTGATGGGTGGTAACTGCCCATAGGCATGCTGAGCAACGTGCAAGATCATTTGAGAAATAAACTCTGGATAACCATGCAGCCACAGTGAATCAGCTCACGAATCGCAGTTGGACCCCTCTTTGAGATGGCAATCCTAAGAGACTGTTTCATGGAAAACTAGAAAATGGTTTTCTGAAAGGAATTTGGTTTTACTGTAGATTCATCCCATATGGTCTTAAAAAGCCATGATTTGTACACGAGGCTGAGGTTAATTCCAGCAGCAAATCATTTCAGTTTCAAGCGCAAGTGCATTTCAGTTACAATGTGCAAATATAGCCCCAAAACTAATGATGCCCTCATGGATGATGCAATTCACATCCATGCTTGCCTACTGTAAGCTCTTGTTTCTTCTGGCAAACCGCGAATGGCACCCATGAACAGCGGCAGCAGCAGGGAGGCTTTCTTGATCAAGATGAATGGGTTAAAAAAGGAACTCTAGTAAAGGCTGCTCTGGTCTTTTGTGTTTTAACAATGAGAGGAAGCTCTGCCTAGTTTGAGGAATTTCCCAGGTCTCCAATTCAGACTTTGGAAAACTGCTTTATTAAGCCTGTCTAAGAGGTGTTAAAAAAATAAAAATAATCAAGGAGATTAGGACAAAGATATCTTCTCAGAGCCTACGCATGTTCTGTTTGTTTGTTTTTTAAACCTGGATCACCGGAGGCAAGCTCAGAGGAATCTAGGGAAGTTAAATAATGACAAATGCCAAACACTCACAACGGGTTCCTGCTGAGCTGGCCGAGCCATTACCGAATTCAGTCAAGTGTCACTGCTACGTAAATGCTAAAGATTTGCCCCTAAATTTCCTTATATATCACTTCATTCTGCAATGTTGCCAGACATCAGAAATAGATGAAGAATTTTCTGGGTGAGAGGAAGATCTATGGGTTGAGAAATGCCATTTTCACCATGCAACAGCAAGTGATGGAGCAAGGAGAAATGGAGCCTCAGGTTTTCAAATTCCCAATGTCCTTTCCCTTGCTATTTCCTTGCCTGTTACAAGCTCATTGCCTCCCATAAAACTGTCACTGAAAGCGAGAGTTACAACATTCAAACAATTACACCTTTCTCCCCCAAATCTGAAAGCTCCTAATGCACGTAGGTGAGCATCACTTTCCCACTGATGGGGAGAGAGAAACAAGATTGTGCAAGGTCACAACACAGCTGTGTTTTTTCCGAATCATGATCATTTAAGTGACCAGTGGATACTGCTGCACCAGAGATGTTTGGATGGAGCAGGACTTTTGGGCTTATAGACATCAATGGAGGTGAAAACATCAGAAAGCATCCCTGCATCCCCCCTGACACTAAGCACTGGCAACAGCACTCCAGCACTCCAACATAACACTATAAAACTGGCTTTCATTTAAGCAGCTCAACACACAGATAGAAAAGAATGGAAACAAGATAAATGTGACATTCAAAGACAGTACACAGCAATGTCTCAGCCTGTGGCCATGGGTGCCCCAAAACCCTCTCCCCTGTCAGCAAGCATCACTTAATATGAAACTGAAGGGGGATGCAGGAGATTGCTCTTAAAGGAAACAAACCCACCATTTTATACAGCTGACAAAAATACAGTGCCTGTTATCTGCATCACAAACCCCAGCCACTGTAAGCATAAAAAAAAGTGAAAAAAATCCAAATGCTATTGCAGTTGATCTGTTTTGTTTTGTGTTTTTTTTTCTAAAACTATGTAGCATGCCTTAGGAGGTAATAAATGCAGTCCAGATTAGCACAGTATTTCCGTGCACGTCCCTCTTTACCTCTGCAGCCCTGAGCTTAAACTAGAGTAATCATAGCATCTATTAAAATTCACTAGCCAAGCTAACAGACAGTAGCACTTTGTCAGAAGCTTGAATGGCTTAATTCGTACCCTGAAAAGCCAAAAGCATCCTACAGAAAACTGCCAACTAATCACCACAAAATGAAACATGCGCCGATCGCAGTTCTCCCAGTAGGAAACTGCAGCAAGTTTACCGGTCATGCAAAGCTTACACCACAACATCAGAATCTGGCCCTGAAAATTCCTTCAAGCCGCCTTCACCTGCCCCAAACTGTTAAACCGCACAAGGAGACCGATGTTACATTTCACACATATTATCCATACCTGTAGGACAACAAGTGCTGGTCGTGTCCGAATCTTTTCCAAACTTGTCCTCCTGTGCTGGGAAGGAGGACATCCAAGTGTCAACTCCTGCCTCAGTCTCTGCCCTTTGTTTTCCCAAGAGCTCGAGACACACCTGCTTTTCTGTGTGTGCTTTTGGTTGTTGGTCTCAGGGTTTGTTTTTTGTTTTGCTTTTCTTTTTGGAACAAATTAAACAGCCTGTGAGTAATTCTCAGTAAGCGAGAGAGAGAACCTTTTGGCTTGTGGTGATTTAATCAAGCAAACCCCGTGACCTCCCTTTCCTGCGATCAGTGGGAACCGATCCCTTCTCCACCAGCACGGGGTGGAGTTGCAGCTAAAAAACACAAGCCTGAAAGCGCTGTGCTGGATGGGCAGGGCAGATCTTCCTTCTCCATTTGTTGTGTCACAGAACACGGTGATTCCTGCTCGTCCCAAACACGGAGATGACCTCTGGCAGGAAGGAACCTGGGAAATATTTTCTAAGCGCTTTCCTGTCATGGGGGGGAAAGTGGATGCAAGGGACACTTGGGTGGGGGTGCTCACAGAGCTGCTGGAGAGTGTAATTTCAAGATGAGGAAAACACTTTTTGGTCATCAGGGGTGTGGAAGTAGAAGAAATTACTTTTTTTTTTCCTAGGGTAAACTGTTCTAAGAGCCTCAGTTGTCACTATACACAGTGATCTGGAGCCTAAGTTGTGTAGGTGCTTCTCAGACTTTCAGCTACTGTGCCTTTCAGGCTAAGAGGTGCTGAGATACTCCGCAAATTAATACAGGAGAGCCTTTCCACATGGAACTCATGTTCAGCAATACCCCAGCGATGCAGCTGTGGCACAAGGGCTCCTTGTCAAGGTGCAGAAGAAATTTGGGCAGACTCATGCATCCAGAAGGACAACTACCCCTGGAATAACCCCCAGACTGTGCTGTGCAGGTCCTGCTGCCTCACATTGGGGCACCCAGGGGGGGATTTTAATGCACTAGCCAAACGACTGTACCGCAGGAAGGTGGGGATCCTTCCTCAGGGCTCAGTCCTGGCGCAGAGGTTATGCTGATAAAATGAAGGACACTGTAATGACCACCTTGCTTTTGTCTCTCCTGGCTTTGCACCATCTCTGATGTTCTTGCAAGATAACACACTACAGCACCGCACCGTGGCCCAGCATCAACACATGAGATGGCACAGGGCACATGCCATCCATCTGCGATGAGTATTGCTTTCTGGAGGTATCAGCTTCTTGACTGTAGGAGCAGCCGAGGACAGCTAGCCTCTCTCTGTTTCAGGGTCTGAGTGGGGTGAATCTCGACCATCTTTCTGAGGATGTCTCGAGATGGAAAATTGTATATAGGACTCCAGACTGTACAGCTAATAGCATCCTTTCTGGACACAAAAAGAATTTATTTTAGTATTTTGGCATCTCCGCTCAGGATTGCTTTTTTGTTACTCTATCATGATCCAGTTCATACTATAAAAACAAGAAAGGACATTGGAACATTTCACTGCTCAATACACTTCACCCACATGCCCACTGATACACGCTTTTTTTTGCACAGAGAGGGAGAGAAAGTGACAGAGAGGGAGCTGTATACTACATCTTTACATTCTTTTGATCAATGAGTGTGATCTGTATTTCCTTATATTTAACATCAGCCTCTATATCTAACAGCAGTGACTTCATGTCAGTGGGCTTTTCAGTTTCATTTTCTTTTGTCTGGCTAGAGCTGGAAGTTTTATTCCCATTTATCTCCTTCTGCTGGCTGGGATTAGTAGAATATGATGGTTGGGACGTCTAGGAAACAAAATGCTGCTGAGATACTTCAATTAGAGTGACAGAATGACTGTTTCTTTAAAGTAGAGCACCTGAGTGATTATGTTTTAAAGTATATAGAAAGTGCTCATGGTATGTTTACTGTTCATTCTTGTTTTCTGACTTTTATTCCCATCTATATTGTGGTTTGCCTGTGGGTTTGGTGTTGGGTGCAAGATGGTTTCCACCCTCACGGTAGTTTCCAAGGTTTCAGAACTGTTCCCGTTCAACATCAAGATAAGTTTAAAATCTTCAAGAAAGCCTGGGGCAGATTTTACTGTCACAGCTGGGAACTGGAGAGAAATGGGTACTCTAGAGAATGGTTAGATAAATATCTAAAACAGCTCAGAAGAAAGTATCTAAATCGCTCAGACTAGAGATGCTTATTCTCTCTCTTGATTAATGGGAGCTTCGAAGACTAGCTCAGGAGCAGGTATCTACATTGCTGGCATTTCCAGTGAAGTGAGATGAACACTAGTCTTTGTGGAAAGACCTTGCTGCAATCAATGTGTCATTACCTTATGCAAAATGGAATGGCTCTTTGGACTTCAAGATAAGAGCTGACAGGCATGGTTCAGCAACAGCATCGTCCAACAACAATTTGATTTGCCAGAATGCAGACCGGTGCTTAGGCTGGACATACAAATTTTGAAGAGAATGAGGAAAGCCTGAACTCTTGATATTTGAGCAGGCGTGAGTAAATGCAAACTATGCCTAGGTTTGGATTAAACTGTTTTAGAGATTAGGAAAGGCTTGCAGCACCTCAGAAGAGTGCGATCATCTTTTTTTCTATATCCTGTGCTCTGTCTTTGCATGGCAAAGCTTAATCCGTTTGTACAGCACTGAGCACTATGGGGCTCTGCAGTTGGCTGGGACATCTCAGTACAACTATATCCAATATAAATCATTAAATGCCACGGGTCACTAGAAGGATGATATAGCAGGTATCTCACAAGCCTGTCCTGTCATCAGGGAGTGTCATGACCATCAAGTGAGCTGCAATTCTCTAATGTGCACAGAGACAGCAAAGGGATATTTCAGTTGTCCTGGTGATCCTGGCAGAAGGCAAAGAATTAACCTTTGCTCATACTGGGGACAGCAAACCCTGACTCACTTTGCTCTAATGTGCTGAGAAGGAAGGAAGTAATGAAATGTCTCATTATACATCTGACTTGAGTAATATATTTAGAACTGACAGTAGTGCCGAAGGCTGCACGATTTCATACCAAAAGAAGCGACGTGCTCTGGACTGTCTCACTGCAGCCACTGGTCAACTGAAACTATTTATGTGCATGAATAAGGTCACTGAAGATTACTTTTTTCCTGATGCACCAGGAATTCATTGCAGTGATAGAACAATTGATTTGGGTATTTGGAGTACTTCAGTTGTACACTGCCATTACCCAGCTTTATGGATTTGTTTTAGGTTTAAGTGACTTGAGTATATAATTTGTTTTTTTAGGCTAATTACCACACTCGTATGAATTTCATCACAGGAGATTGATGACTACAATAATGTGTAATGTAATCATCTTGTTTAGAAGGCACAAAATGCTAAATGGCTATTTAATCTTCTAGAGAAAAGCACAGAAAAAAGCAAATGTGGGAGACTGAAGCTGGACAATTTAAAAGCAAAGGTCTATATTTTTAATAATCCCAGCAATCAACCGTACATGCAAACTTTCGTGTGATTCACTAATGCTGACACATTCATATCACAGATGGCTGCTTTCCTACATGAGGTGCTTCATTTTTCTTCATTATTGCGCTTCGATAGAGATACAGCTATTCGACATCCCTAATACAGGACCTGCTCTTTCAGCCTTTAGACTTGCTGGAGCTCTTTTATTATTAAATTAGAGACCTAGGTGCTTTAGTGGGCTGTGGTTTTAACAACATGTTTTATCTGGGGTTATATAAAGCTTCATGTGCTAAAAGCAGCATTGACAATAGGCAAACAAGGGCCTTCAGAGCTGATAGGAAATCCCAGCGCAGAGACCCAGGCCAAAGTAGGGACTTCTGCAGAACGATGGAGAACTCATTGAGCTCTTGTGAAAACCAATAGAAGAAGTGGAAAACGCCTGTAACTGGTAGCCTTTGTGTTCATGCGATTGTTAGATTTCCCCTAGCAGAAAACACGCAGTAATTCCTCCAGGGATTTTTGAGTCCCTACCCACAAAGCGCAACCCACCCATCCCTTTCTGAAACTTCAGGCAGCTTCCTTTGTGTTAGCTGGGCCCTGTTTAAAATGGATGGCTCCGGGCAATGGCCTCTTTTCCCATCCTTTCTTCTGACAATGGACAATGAAGGAAATGCTTTTTAATGGTACATTACCAAACAGAAGTGATCACCTGAGGGGTTTGGGTGTAGAGAGCTCTGCAAAGCTGTATCCTACATAACATGGGGCTTGAGGATGCCATACAACACCGTGTACTGTGGAATTCCCACATTATTGTAATTATCTGCACATAAAAGTTATTAATAGAAGTAATAATAGTAATAACACAGAGAAGCCCAGCAGTCAGGAGGATACCTTTGTGTTGAAGGTGTACAAACTCAGAGCTCCTGCTCCAAAGAGCAGGGCAAGTAGTAACTGAAGATATACAGATGGGACAGCACAGGGACACAAGGAATGGTCCTGGTTCTGGCGTGTCAAAGGGACAAGCTAGGACAACGCTCAGGCTAGACATGATGTGTGCAAAAGCAGACACCAGCAGAAGGAGATGGAAGAATGTTGTCACCATCCAGGTGGTGCCATCAGTGAGATGGCCAGAACCCAGGTGAGGATGGAGGGAAGAGGGTATCTGCTCGAGCTGGAATCAAGCAGAACCTGCAGGATTTAGGTAGGGTGTGAATGGAAGCTTTTGAAGAGTTAAAGCTCCAGTAGTGCACAGATTTTGGCATGGGAGTGACCTCATACACATGAAGAATCCAGCTGGGATTGCTTTCAGGGCCAAGACCTTTCTTCTGAAGTCTGGTCAATGTGGCACAAAATCATAGAATCATAGAATCATAGAATCGTAGAATCATTAAGGTTGGAAAAGACCTCTAAGATCATCGAGTCCAACCATCAACCCAGCACCCATGCCCACTAAACCTTGTCCCGAAGCGCCACATCCACACGTTTTTTGAACACCTCCAGGGATGGTGACTCCACCACTTCCCTGGGCAGCCTGTTCCAATGCCTGACTACCCTTTTGGTGAAGACATTTTTCCTAATNGATGGTGACTCCACCACTTCCCTGGGCAGCCTGTTCCAATGCCTGACTACCCTTTTGGTGAAGACATTTTTCCTAATATCCAATCTAAACCTCCCCTGGCGCAACTTGAGGCCATTTCCTCTCCTCCTATCACTTGTTACTTGGGAGAAGAGACCAACACCCACCTCTCTACAACCTCCTTTCAGGTAGTTGTAGAGAGAAAAAAAAAATCAAACATAGTGGGGAAGCTGATGCGTTAGATTATGATAAAAAAAAAGGCATTATTCTCTTGGGGCAAAGGGGAGAGTGTAGGGAAAGAGGTCCAGGAGCTTTTGTTCTCATCTTGTCCCCATGACAGGCACAAAAGTGGGGAGATAGACTATATGTATAGTGCCTTTTCTTATGCTTTCATGCTCCTTTCACTTAGTACTCTATTTACTTAGTACTCAATTTATTTACAAGAGAGAGGAAGCCTTACGTAGGTAGGCGTTAAGATAATAAACTTGCCTAGGAAGATGTGGATTTAAAATCCTTGCTCTGACAGCAAATGTCATATATGATATTAAGGTACAATACCTTGGGCAGGTCCTCCAAAGCGTTTTCTGTGCTTGTGAAGGTGAAGAAGGGATCTGCTATCTGTGAGAGGCTCCAAGGTGAAAGAATATGGGCTGTACAACCACTATTGATTAACATTTAATGTGTGCTTGCTGAAGTATACGGCAGCAGGTTGCATGTGTATTTAGTTAATGGATTTGCATAGCCTTTCCAGTGAAAAGAGACCTTTCAACCCAGTCAGAACATGTTTATGCATCATGCTGGTTACTGGTAAAGAGCATTCTGGTCATACAGCTGCTTCCCAGTCACCCTTCTGCCCTAAATGTCCATCAGTTCACTGCAAATCCCAAGCGGCCATGAGGCAGCAAAGGTCAGATCCCTCCATGAGAGCTGTGGAGTCACCACATGGATGACTAGAGGTAATCGAGCCCAAAGAAAGGCAAATACAAAAAGGATTTATGAGTTCCAGCTTGCACAGAGTCCATATATATATATAGTCCATTCATTCAGCAAGCCATTTCCTCTTTTGCATAGAAAATGACTAGGCAAAACAGAAACTTCTGGCTATACAAAAACCTTTGTATTTGGTACAATTCCCTATGAAAGGCACTTTTCCTGTGTGCATCTGATCATTTTTCTCCTTTGCAGACATGAATGAGGTGTTTTCACCGTCATATGTTCCCTCTGACCCACAGGTGCAGCTCCCATACCCATTTTTTATATTAAATGAAATTCTTCTTTGCTGTCCTTCTTTGCTCTGGGGCAAGAAGCACTCCTTCTGCTATTGAAAAGAAGACAACATTGCCACAAAAGTCCCCTGGCCAGATATCCATGGCACTTTTTAAGAGACAACCCCATGAGTACTGGGAGAAGCAAAATAATTTGAAGGAGGTTTTTTTAGCCATGAGTATGCTTTGTGTATTGCAATGTTTGTTAATTCCTCCCTAACACGTTTTAGACTGATCACACAGTTTCTCTGAGGGACAGAGATATTGTCATTTCTTGTAATCTCAATGTTAACAAATACCTACATGATTCCTGTCAGAGGCTGGGCTAAAGGACATATACCTAAAGGACAAGTGTGTTGTTTGGCTGCTCAGCAGCTTTAAAAGATGTCCAGCTAGTCAAACACCAGGTAAGTGGTTGCCAACTATATGGTGAAGACTTTTGTTAGGCCAACAGCCAGGTTGAGCCAGGCAGGAGATACTTGAGTTGACTGATGGTATTAGGAAGGGAGGGAGAGCATAGAGATGAATTGGGGGACCCTATGGGGAGGTAAGGGATAGTTCTGTTGGAAATACAGGAGAGAGTTGGGAACAGAGGCATAGAAAGGACACAGAAGGACTACAGTAGGGTCTAGGGCAGGTGTGGTGGCTTGAGTATTGTTATGGTGAGTACTATAAGGAATAGGGTGGGACTCCACGATATTGCAGCAGAAGGTGTTGGATATAAATCTGGAGAAAAAATTCATTACTTCTCTGGTTCATAAGACAACTTTATCTTTTTACAGTTTTATGCTAAGCAGGTGGGTGGTTGCTGAAGAATCCCAAATGTTCCTGCACCCTAAGGACTCTGGAGAGAGAAGCCCAGGCCAGTGTCCTGGGTATGAACCAGAGCAGTGGGGAAAGGCACCCTGGCTCCATTGGAGGAGCATTTCAGCAGGCTTTTGTCAGTGTTACTGGAAAGGGAAAAGTGGTTCACCTAAATTCCCGTCTTCTAAGAGAGACTTCCTTGTTTGCTTATAGCCTTGTGAAATGGGGAAACTGCCCTGGAACAGCATTAAGGAAGGGTGCAGTTTGTTTTCTGGGTAGAGTGGAAGGAATCTGGCACAATTTAGTTGCTTATCAGGGGAATGCTGACAAATGCCACCCCCACTCCCCCCAAAAGCATCCCCCTCTCATCCACCACCTGGTAGAATTTTTGCACTATCATGTTCTTGTTGTGGTTGGTTAAACTTCTTCCAAGTGTCTTTGCTTTGTGCCTGATCCATGATGTTCATCAGTCCATTAGTTGTTTTTTACTCAAGATAGATGGGCCATAAGGAACTGAATTCTCTTGCAGATCACTTCTTGTAATCTCAGTGATAATAATCTCAGCAGATATCCCAAATGCTGGATAATATGTTACCGTGAACCTTGACTGAGAAAGACAGATTTGAGCAGTCAAAAAAAAAATTTCTTAACAAGGAAAACACTCACCTCTGTGTTAGAGGCCAAAGGCGTAGATGCCAAAAGGGTCAAATGCCAGACACAACCTTGATTGGCAACTCAGATCTCCAGATCTGAGACCAAAGTTTGGCTTTTGCTTGACCCCTGAGCTCTCTTGTTTGCCAACGCCAAAAATGCCTCTGTGGTATGCAGTCATACTGGTCTGATCCCTTAGGCTAAGCTTGGCATCTTTGCCACCCATGCAGAGCTGATGCAGGTGTTGCTTAGCAACTGCAAACTGAACCTGAAAGGGTTTGGGTGAGATAAGCATAGTGGCACGCCTCATTCACATCTCTTGGATGTGCTGAGACTACATCGTATTGGTATTTCTGAAGTAAAATAGGTATGGGTGTGAGGTGCTGTGTCCAACAACAGTTTTTGCTGGGAAGTCCCTGTGCTTTTCAAAGTAGATAACTCCCTAGCCAAAACTAAGTGCCCATAGGGATGTGAGTACTTAACTGCCACTTCAGGTGCTAAATTCTGTGTCCATTATCAATATCCCTCTTGAATACTCTGAAACTCCTGATCAGCCATTGCCTAAGCCTATGGATACCTCTGCCTGCTCAGTACTTATTTGGGTAGATCCATGTTTAGCTTTGCCGGTTTCTGAGAGCCCCTTCCTGAGGATCTCAGGCTGGACCCAGTCCAGGAAAACCAGTCCAGACATCATCCACGCAGGGAGGCATTCATGAGGCTTACAGGCTGTCCCTGGCCAAGCCAAAGATCTTGGGCTGCATGTGCATTTTATGATTTCTTCCGGACTTCTTTTCTCCTCATAGCCTTTCAGATCTCACCTCTAGAAATGACTGGAAAGCCTGTGGGATTGTGGCCCAATACAGACACATCACCTGTAGAACAGATCTGGAGAGAAAACTTTTGCTGCACATCCCAAAACCCCTCCAAGAGAGAAAGGGGAACACGGGACAGGGCAATACCGAACTATCAGGTTAACGCACCCTGAAAATGCCATTTATGGATTTAAAAGGTTTGTTTATTTATTAACCAGCACACCTGGCCCTTTTATTAGTGCAGCACAAAGGTGGTTCTTTCTTAATGTTTAGCACAAAAATGGAGAAGAAATATCAACAGTGGACTGTGTACATGAAAATAAACCCCAATCTTAGCTTAGGGTGTGCATTCAGCGAGCTCAGCTGATGTTGGGCATGGGTTTGACCTTCTCACTGGTCCCAGCTGTACAGAAAGGACAGCAAATACTCAGCTTGAATTTCCTCTCACACCGGTTTTGTGCCAACATAATTTCATTGGCACCAGTGTAAATCCTTCATTTGCAAGGGTGGATGGAGAGGAGGACCAGACCTGTGGACTGGCAGGTGCAGCCCCTCCTTTGGGACTTGTCCTCCTCAAGTCCCAGATCACTTACAGAAGGGCTGATGCATCGCAGGCTCTCCCCCAGTCCAATTTTTGCAGTGTCCAATCTGTCTGAGGGGCTGGGGAATGGAGGCTGAAGATAGCTGAGATTAGAGGTGGTTGAAAGCTGGACTTTCGCTCTAGCTGAAATTCATCACATACTGTAAAACATATATCCCACTCTGGGACCTTAACCGAGAATCTCTAATAGAGTGTCTAAGAGAAGGAAATACAGGAAAAAATATTTCAAAATAAACAAAATACTTAATTTTATTTATCTGATAAATTATGCTGGCATTGAAACAGAGGCTTATCCATGGGTGTTTTTTGTTTCTCTCATCTTTGCTAGCTGTCAGCCAAACCAGTGAATACTCAAGTTTTACAGAACTTGAGCACTGGGAGAAAATTGCCCTGGGCCAAAGTCTTGAGAGTGTTCCACTGAGCCCAGAAGTAGTTCTTGTTGCTTGCTGAGTGTCCAAGATGTGGATCCTAGGTGTCTAAGATGCCTTGGCTCCCTAGCAGGGGTCTGAGATACCCTAGGATGGGAGAGCTCAGCATGGGAGAGCTCTGCTCGGCAGAGTTTCCCTGGAGGCATCACTGATCTATAGTTTTATGGAGTCAGACACATTTCTACAAGATTTTATTTGTGACAAAATAGCATTTCTCAGTTAAAAAAAAAAAAAAGTCCATGAAGAAGACCCACAAGCTTTCAGCACCGGCTTTTCTCCTTGTTCCCATCTGCACACAAGTTTGATACAGAGCAAAGCTTCTACCTTCGCCTGGGTCAGTTGTACATTTCCTGCAATTATTGTTTGCCCGCTATCCTTCCTGTTACGAAAGGGAAGCTGGCAAGATAAATTTCTTGGGACTAGTCTACGCTTGAAAGCACTGGCCCTATCCTAACCCCAGCAAGGAATGCAGAGGGACACGTCCTGTACCCGACAGACCTCGGAGGGCTCTCCCAGGGGGTGAGACAGTGCTGCTGGCAGCAGGTGAAAGAGACACTGCGCAGGGGGACTTTGTTGGGTGGATGTGACACGTACCCTGTTTTCTCTCCTTTCCCCAGATCCCTTGCACAGTAGCTGGCTCAGCACACTGCTGGCTCATCCAAATCCACCATCCTCACGGGCCCAGCACAATGAGGCGGGGGACAATATGACGTGGTGCTGCTGGTACACGTGACGGAGGCTGCTGGTGTGTAGGCACAACCTTGGGAGCTGCGTGGGCAAGTGCCTCAAGCACAGGCTTCATTAAAAGCATCCCTCTGGCCCCACTGATTGCACAGGGCTTGCGATCCTGGGGTAGATGGGCAGGCTGTGGTCACTGTGGGACTTCTCTCCACTGATGCTGTCTGTTGCAGGATGTGTCCCAAAGGAAGAGCATCATTCCCCTCCCACTAGCCAGCACAGACCAGAGCTGCTCACTGCTGGCGGAGTTTAGTCCTGCCAAGGACTGCACGCTGCTACCAGCCCACGCTTACCTGTTTATTCACGTTCAACCGCAAGGTGCCATGGGACAACGCCGATCTGTGAACACATGGCCACAATGTCCATTCCCATGCCACTGAGGTGTCAGTCCCCACTGCTTTCTGGGAAGAGCAGCTTTTGCTTTCTCGTTCTGTTTCAAAGCTTTAAGGTTGGTCAGATGCTCCCTGTGGAGCACAGCCCAGCTTTCACATTGGTTCTGCTTAAAAACACACATTGATCTAACTCAAAACATCGGCAAATCTGACCAGCCTGAGCTGCGTGCTCATGGGGCTGTTGGTTGCAGGTTGTCTGGTTCAGACTACAAAGGATGCTCGTAGGATGTCTCTAAGAGGCCTCAGATGAGCGAACTCTGTTTGTCTTATCTAGAGTAAACAGGTGATATTTTCTGATAAGCAGACATGATAGAAGCAGGAAGGAAAACCTGAGGTATGGTTGTCTACCAGCATTGCTCAGCCAAGCAAGAAAATAAATCTTGCCTTTTTATGTGGTTGGGAGAGCCAGGGAAGCCTTTCATCCAACTCGCTCATTTTAAAGGGAAATGGTTCCAAGTATGCAATATTTATTTAGTATTAAGTGCAATCTTTGCCAAATATTGAAAAGGATAGGTTTGGCTTTTGCTGTAGTTGGCTAGTGATAGCCTGTCTGTCCACTTTTATGTTACAATTACTGAGACTCAGAATGTGCCCAGGCAACTCTAGCCAGCCTTTGGCACCTTTTCTAATTGAGGAAACTAAGACACGGAGCGCTAAGCTATCAGCAATATTCAAAGTCTTTGGGGGACATAGCTTTTCCAAACAGCACAATCACCACTCAGTGCTTCCTGGACTCCCCAGTTTTAAGAACAACTTTTAACTGGCTCCAGCAGGACTACGTGGCGTGCTCCAGCTGAGCTGCCCTAGCAGCTCGTCCCTGCTGCTGCCCCCCTTCCCTGGCTCCCGGCGGATGCCCTGCTGGGGCAGCCGGTTCAGCTCACCCGGCGGGCAGGAAACCTTGCGGACGTTTGCTGGGCTGGTCTGCGGCCAGCGTAGCGGGGTGAAACGAAGCAGCAGACGGAGGAACTGGTTGAGCACTTGAGATGTCACAGGGCAGGGGAGAAGGAGGGGACAGGGCTAAGAGCTGGAGGGGAAGAGGTGATCGGCTCTGTTCAAGCCCTCGTGTGCCAGATAGAGGGAAAAAAGTTAAGTGAACTCATCCATTGGAATTTCCCTGTTAGAGCGGTTTCAGCAGAAAATTTGTATCCTCCACAGTTAAGTATGTTATTTAGAGGAATTTTGCCCAGTTCTACCAAGAAGTCTTTGTTTTATGCAGACAAGAAAGAGGCCCGCATAGACACTCCTCATGTGACCTCAGGCACAGCACCAATGACTATCTCAAGACATGAAGGACAAATCCTTTTAAATCAGCTCATTGCTCCCTTTTGGGGCTGTGCATTTCCATTTTGCTCCCTGAGCAAATGAAAAAACACTCTGTGTTGTCAGCCCAATGGACTGCTTTGTACTACAAACTTATTTTCCTTCAAGAAGGAGCACCTGTTAACTCCCTGTGTGCACAAGAAGTATTAAGGGCGTTAGTGAACACCTTGTTCACACTAGTCTTTGAGCAGTGCTTGCTCCCTGCTACCCTGGGCTGCTCTGTTTGCCCTGTGCTTTTTGCAGTGATCAAGCAGCAGCTCCGGCTGTGCCTTCAGGCCTCATCCTGCTCCATGGACGTAGCTCCTGGGGAGCTGTAGCTCTTGGGGAGCTCTGTGGACATAGCTCCAGTGCAACCTTTCTAATCCCAGTGTGAGCAGGAACTGGAGTTCGC
This sequence comes from Oceanodroma leucorhoa, assembly GCA_030449065.1. NCBI lineage: Eukaryota > Metazoa > Chordata > Aves > Procellariiformes > Oceanodroma > Oceanodroma leucorhoa. The sequence goes on along the minus strand of JASVER010000055.1, from coordinate 3,880,606 downwards.
CTGGTGCTGCAAGTCCATGAGCACCTTCGGGCACAGAGGGACCCTGGGGACAGGCAAGGGCCCCGTGGGCGTCACACAAGCTGGCCCATGTTTATACAGCAGCACAGCTGTGCACAGGACCTTGTGTTTAGGGAGCAAGGTTCTCATTAATTTTATTAGTGCAGTAGCTTTTTGTGTGCAAGAGCTAAAATTCCCTATGTGCTCACAGTGAGGGTGACTCCCCCCAGGCTTTAGGATAGCCAGCAGTCAATAGGATTTAATAGGTACCCACCAGAGGTGGGCTCAGTTGTGGGGGATCACTAGGAAACTACCCATCTTGAGTCCCCCCAGCCAGAAACCTGGGAGAAGTAAGCCAAACTGGGCACTGCTCGTCCGGTGCGTTGGCAAAGGATGAATCGGTTGATTTAACAAACAGTGGTTTTTCAAAGGGAGAAGAGAAAACGATAACAGGAAGATAATGAGTAACACAGGATACCTAATCACTTCTGCAAAGCTTGATCATAACTGGTTACTGTCCTTATCTCAATGTCCCCAGGGAGGTAACTGCGAGATCAAAATCTCTTGAAGTAAGAAGGTGCATTTCTAGTGCAATATGAACTGTGCAGGTCTCCGAGAACTCACAATATAGTGGTGTGCAGTGGCTGGAGGGCATGAGCAAGCTGCACGGGAGGGAAGGGCAGATCCAGCACAGCCAAAATCTGCAGGGTCTCCTCCTAGAGAGGGGTGTGTGGAGAAGGCAACCCCTGTGAGCAGTTACGCATCAGCTCTCCATCAGTGAGGGACAATTCTGCCTCCTCTGCTGCCCACCCTGACTCCTCAGCTCGCAGCTGGAGATGGGCTTGGTCCAGCACATTTGTTCCAGTCTGCTTAAAACAATCCTCGGTATTTATGGCTGATTCAGAGCCAAAAATATGTCCAACACTCAGTCAGCTGGCTTTTCTCTGAGCTACACAAATCAAATGAGCCCTAAACTGAATTCCCCGCTGTTGAGGCATCCCCTGATTGTGGGTGAGGGCTGAGAAAAGAGATTTCCCCCTTTGTTCAGGGATATTATATAGTGTCAATGAACCAAGTTACATCTTAGCAAAAAAGGGGGACCTGTCACTATGCAGCAGAGGGACAAAGCTAAGGGTGCTGCCAATACCTAATTTCCAGGCAGGGGAGACGCATCCACAGCAGCATCCCACGGTCACCACAAGCAGACTGCGGGCACCCCTCAGTCACCTTTCTCCCAAGCTAGTAGGTTGTTTTGGATGAGAGCTCAGGCTCGGGGGAAGCTTTGACAGCAACGAACCTTCATTCACCAGATACGGCTCTCCCTAACTCACTACAAGTCCCACAGAAACCTTGTGCCCTTCCTCCCTCCTCTAAGAGGTGACAAGAAGGAGCAGCATTTTTCTTTCTGTGGTGACAAAGGACCATTTCTGGCCACTTCGATTGCCTTGGCTGCTCCTTGCCTGCCACCTTGTGTTGAAACTGAGGATTATCAGGGTTGTTTTGCTCAGGGCATTGAAAATGCCTCTGGCATTATTTACTGGTTTGCATTTACGACTCCTAAAGCCCAGAAGAAATGAAGACGACCTCGAGAAGCTCAGCTCTGCGGGGGGGGGGGGAGTCAGGGGTGCAACAGAAATCACATCAATGTGAGGCACAGTTGCTTTTGGATAGGTCATTGCCTGGCGTTTTTCTCCCCAAGCAAAGGTGAGCATCTCCTGGGTCCCCAGCAGCCATTTTGGACTGTCCCTGCTACAGTGGAGGATTTTGGTCCATTCCGGTTGTAGCATCCCCTGCAACTGGATGTGACCTTTCTTGTCCTTGAGCCTGGCCCATAGTTTGCCCCACCCATACCAAAAAGCCCATGGAAGCTCCATTGCTTTGCTTCACTGAAGGCCTCAAGCATCATCAAGGTGCTCATGAGCATTGGAGACATAGATATGGGCTCCAGGTGCAACATGTGGGACATTAACAGACACTGAGTGGTGGCTGGAGGCCAGGCCAGATGCTCAGGGCACTGCATACAGCCCTAAATACCTGTGTGAGCCAAAGACTCCAGGTCTTTATACACCTCAGGGGCTTCATCTCAAACTGGACCCTGCTCGACTTCCACTTGGCTCCTTTTACTTCCTCCACTCTTAAGAAGCATAAAGTATTCATTTGAAAGGATACATGTTTATAGGCTGCAAGATTCTTTCCAGATTATTTTTCCATTTTTCTAAATGGGAGTTGGGGTTGTTCAGCCTGGAGAAGAGAAAGCTCCAGGGAGACCTTATAGCAGCCTTCCAGTACCTGAAGAGGGCCTACAGGAAAGATGAGAAGGGACTTTTTACAAGGATGTGTAGTGATAGGACAAGGGGTAATGGCTTTAAGCTGAAAGAGGGTAGATTTAGACTAGATACAAGGAAGAAATTCTTCACTATGAGGGTGGTGAGCCACTGGAACAGGTTGCCCAGAGAAGCTGTGGATGCCCCATCCCTGGAAGTGTTCAAGGCCAGGTTGGATGGGACTTTGAGAAACCTGGTCTAGTGAAAGGTATCCCTGCCCATGGCAGGGGGGTTGGAACTAGATGATCTTTAAAGTCCTTTCCAACCCAAACCATTCTATGATTCTAAGAAATACTCCTAAGAGTGTGACAAATTCTACTCATAAATCCTATTAGTGGTTAATGAACCCAGAGGGAGACGTGCCATTGTCTTGCTGAGCTCTTCTGTAGCTTTCTACAGAGGTTACCCTTGCACAGGTGTGGCATAATTGCTGGAGGTAACTTAGAGATGTGATTTATATTAACGTTTTAAAGAAAGGAACAGCATTGACGAAGTTTTCAGGGTCCAGTGCAGCTGGCATGCGAGGAATCCATTCCTTATCCTCGACCTTGTCTCTACGAGAGCCCTACAGGCCTGTAATCTTAGATGTTAGTGCATCGGGGGAGCTTGGTGTGCTGACCCTGAGATACACAGTACGGAGGATGGAGCGGAGTGGAGACACCGCGGCCAGGCTCTGTGAAATAAAGGGGGCAAAACGGAGACTGAGAGACACCACGGTACCGATAAGCCGCACATTATTTATCCTGAGTCGGCAACGTGTCACTTTTTTGACGAAATGCTGTCCTTTTGGTGCAAAAATGAAGCGAGAAAGTTTTATATCAGTCACAATAAAGGTATGTATGACTAGAGTCCCTCAAGCTCCACCTGAAAGATAACAAATAATATAAAAATAGCGCGTGAAAGAGAGACTGTTAGGGAAGACACCATCGCCGTGTACTACTCTACTTCTGGGACCAGTCGACGGACTGAGCCTCTCTTCCCCCCCATCGGGACGCCTTTGGGTAAGATTCGAACACTTGGTTATACCAAGTGCCTCCCCGGGAAACTTAGAAATCTCTATATAGAGTCGCTTACATCTTTTAACGTGTCTTTTAGCTAAGTAGCTTGTACTTATACTTAGGCATTTGCATGAGCTTTATTTGTAGTGATTCTATCACTGGCAATCCAAAAGAACCTGTGTATCTGTTGCTTTAATAAATTGCACTGTTCGTTAATCTAGTCGTGATAGTTCTCACTGAACGCGACTAAACCCTTTCGGTGCAGCCATGGTAGTTCATTGAACGCGACTAGACTGAACAAGTGTACCGGCTACTTTAGCCTTTCACGCAACAACAGGCAAAGAGCTGCCCAGCTGAGAAAGGCCAGGTTTTGAGTTACTAACTCACAAGCAATGGTTGACTTCAGAGATACCTGTATGCTTACCCAACGGGCGATGACTCAACCAGGCACAACATAGTGTTCAACACAAGCATGGCAGAAGTCGGTTTTTGGGACTAAGTGGAAGTACTATCTTCCTGAAATGCGTTGGACGTCACGTGGCATGTCTGTGTCGCCGGTGTAACCCGTTGGGGTCATGGTGAGATGGTGCAATTCTGCCTCGTGAGCGACCACAGGCTGAGCACGGCAAAGTTGTGCTGCTTTTTCTAAAATGACCTTCCCTTTCTTTCTCCTGTGGCTGGGCCAGCTGAGAATTAGTCTGCAGGATTAGCTCTCCATGTATGCCGAGATGAACCAAAGGAAAGCTCCACTGCGATGATTTTTCCTTATTAGCGGCAGGCTGCGGACGCAGTCTGGCAGTGTGGCACCCATTGAATTCTGCCCGGGTATTGAAGAGCCTCTTGGCAGCTCGGCTGGAGAATGACTTATGGGTTTGTTTACTTGCCGGGGCTCCGACTCATGTTCAGCGTAGGCTAAGCTGAGTCAAATTTTCACATTTTGCTAATATGGCGTGTGCACATCAGGCATGAGGAAACATGCTAAAGCTGCAGAGACTCAGCCATGTGTGTGCACTCCTTGGTTTCCTTGTTCCTGCATACCAGTGCTGGCCGAGGCGGAAGGTAAGGCGACGGCAGACCCTATTGTCTCTTCAAGCCTTGGCTGCTGACCTGCTTATCCAAGTGCAAAATGGTGTGTAAGAAGATTAAATCATTTTCTAAAGAAGGTCTGAAATCCTTGCTTTTCCAGTAAACAAGCAGGTAACTGTTTACTGGCACACTGTGAAACCCAGCCAAGAAATTGTGCAGAGTGCTAGCAACATCGAAAAATGATGCCGTGTGTCCTCATAGCAGCAGGTCCTTTAAAAAGATGAGGAACAAATACAAGGCAACTTTCCAATTACTTTAACATGCATGAAAAATCGTGTTGTGCCTGGTCATGGCTTTGTGATCTTTCAGTGGAATTGCTATTTGGTACTGACTTGCTCTTGCATCTTTATTGCTTATTTAAAATGTGCCTCTGCTTGGACTGGAGTTTTGTAATAATGGCACTTTGGGCTTCTACATCTATTGCCTCAGAAAACATCACATTAAAACTTGTTCAGCTGTACAAATCCCAGCCCTACAGACAGAATTCAAAACATCACTGGCGCCTTCCTAGGTTCCCTGTAAAGCACTGCCAAAGCCGACCCCAAATCTGCAGTGATGGTCACATCCCTGTGACTGTACCCCTCTCACCACATGCTATGACAGGGCCCTTCTGGCTTCTGCTTCGATTTGATAACTTCAGGGCACATCAGATGTACTCCACCACTGAAATGCATTTACCTCCACTCCTCCACCAAAATGTATTTACCTCTGTTGTAGAGCACAGTATTAAATTATTAAGCAATTTACTGCCTACAGAAGGTGGGAATGGTATTGCTCGCATTAGGAGGTGCTGGGCTGCACAGGTATTGCAATAGTTGGCTTTAACTGATATTGTCCTGCTCCCTACTCTAGTGGTACCCAGAACTGCTGGGGGTTCTCTGACAAGTGTTTCCTGTCCCAGTTTTGTCCCTTTGCTGTGTGGTGGCAGGTCCTCCTCTTCTGCTAAAAAGCAACTTGGTTCATTGACACGATATAATATCCCTGAAAAAAGGGGGAAATCTCTTTTCTCAGCCCTCACACACAACCAGTGCCATGCCCAGGGAGCCATCGTGTCAAAATTGCTCCCAGATCCCCTAAAAAGGGGACCGGGACAGAGCAATCTTCTTCCACCTCCAGGTTCCCGCCCCCACGTGCCTTCCCACAGTTCTTGTACTGGGAATCGCTGAAAGCAAACCCAACTAAGTAGCACGCTTCCTCACAGCACAGTTGTTTACACACCAGAAGAGGTCCCGTGGAGGAGCTACCTGCCACTGCCACCTGGCTACAATGGCTATGAGTTCCCCTGAAGTCTCATGAATGCACATGGTTCCCCAATAGTGCACAGCAGGAAATGGTCTTGCTTTTTTATTGAGCTAGAGGGAGCTGCAAGTGAATTGTTTTTATTTTTTCCTTTTGGTTAGCCTTGTAGAAGGCTTTTGCCCAAGTTCAGACCTATCCAAGCATGGGAAGAGTCACTCTCGGAGGTAAATGGACATCTCCTCAAGTTCTGTATGAAGATGCTGGGTGCTGAACTCATGGCTGTGGGTTCAGATGCTGAGGGACCAAGAAACATCAAAGCTTGTTGAGCTGAGCCCTGCACAGGCTTTCTGGTGTTGTCACCGAGGAACCATGGCGGCTGGTGGTAGCCCTGGACAGCTGATGACCTATTGGCCCAGAGCAGCCTATGGATGACTGAGTGACCTGTGGACCCTCTACCGGCAGAAGAGCAGGACCTCGACAAGCTCAGGGCTGGGAAGTCAAATTAGCCCTGCAGAGAAGCTAAAGGCCCACCCAGCCCTAGTCTGTAGGACTGGACAGGTGGCACTGGGTAAACCTTCGTCTCTTCTCTGGGTCAAGGACCAAGAATGTGGCCAATCCCATCTAGGTTTTCCTTATCATCCCTCTCCTGTCTGGACTTTGATTTCCCAGAGTCTCTGTTTTTTCCCTTGGAAAAGGCTTGTGCCTTTCCCTTCGGCAGACCTATGGGATGGAGCTGACCCCATGCAGAAGTGTTGAATGTGCGGAGGTGGAGGTAGGCACCTTGTCAAGGTTGGGCATGAAGCTGGACAGGGTAGGAATGGGGCACCTGGGTGCTTCATGGTGTTGTACATCTTCTCTTCCAACCATGATTGGTGATGTAAACCTGTGACATATTGGTGGAATATGGCAAATTTTTTAGCTCTTGAGGTGTATAGATCACAGGTGGGCAACTCCTTCTTACAGATGAATGGACAGTAGGTGTAAGAAGCAGTGGATTAATGCTTCTGAGGCTGTGGAAATCTAATCATCCTTGGTGCCCCTGACATCTGTTATGTGCTTTGTGTTCTGGAAACAAGATCCAGGTCCACAAAGATGTTTAGAAGCATCATTCCTATCTAGGCTCCTAACCTGTGTCAGCACCCATGGGTGTTTATGCCATCGGTAGGAGCTAGGTGCTAGCTATCTTTCACACATCTGGCTTCAAGCTGTCATTGTGGCAGACGTGCAAGGACTTGGCCTGGCTGGAAGAGAGCAAACACAAAATACAGGGTGTCCAGTGTGGGAGCATTGGTCAGGAGGGGACGTTCTGCATCTCTGCCTCCAGCTCGCTGAATCATATCACCCACGCCTGGAAAACAGCCTTCATCGGGCATGTTCTTGGCATCGTGCCTCCCTGCGCGGCACTTTTTGTGTTCTTCCTGAGACTCATGAGACTGAGCTATGTGTTAGCTTGACAGAGGACATCCTAGAGGCTGGCAAGAAAAATCCAGAGGAACAGGAGGACCTCACAGGCTATCAGGGTCTCCAGGGAACTGGGACTGAGACTTTCACAGCAGAAAGACATAGGGAAATAAAATCAGACAGATATGTAGATGCTGCTAGACCAAGCCCAGTGCAAATCAAACCTGAGCTCAGGTTTTCAGTGTCACCCTTTTTCCCCCAGTATTTTGCATCAAGGAAAAAGCTGCTGTTTTTCTCCCATGGTTCTAAGTGCAGGCAAGTGAATGGAGCGGTGTCTGATGAGGACAAACTATGGGAATTTCAAAGGATATCCAAACATTTAATTTTGAAAATTTAGAAATGTCATGTGCATTTTAGCCTCCGTGTAGTCCTTTATAATGCACAACCTATGGCAAAGATGGGGGAAGAAAAAAAGGGCAATAAAATAATTGCAAAATGAACAAGATCAGCAGGTCTTATCTGTAATTGTCAAGGCAGGATGATTCAAAATTATCTGGACACTTATTAGTGCTATTGCAGCAGGAACGGGAAGACGGAGGCTGAGCGCAACTTCTCTGGGTCCCACCGAGGCTTTCAATGCCATGCAAGAGTTGTCCTTGCCCATGATCAGCTTTTCAGGAGAAGCACTTTGAAGCCCACCAGCTCTTTGCAGGTTTATGCTCATGGGGGTTGCATTTCTGCAAATGTAAGATTTGAGCCATTTTTCTTTTTTTTCTCTTGCATTTGCTTTCCTAATGTTAGCCTCCAGAGGGCGAAAACCCTTCAAAAAGAACCTGGGAAGAGCTCCAGCCAAGCTGGAGGTGATCTGCTTGCAAAACCACAGCAGAAAGATCCGTGATAAGGAATTCCCCCCAAAATCGTGCGCTTTCCAGCCCATTTCTGTGATGACATCTCCGGCCCCCAAGCCTGACCACTGCTCCGGAGGTCAGGGCGATGGGTTGGGTGAGAGAAGGGGAACATGAACTCCTGACTCAGGGCTTCCTGGAAAGCTTTTGAGATGATGAAATCGGCTGGTGCCTTACGTCAGGTGGGAAGTTTTTCACCGCCGTGCCCCGGGAGCTGGTTCACAAGCCAGAAATCCTGGGTGATGCAGGGAAGTCCTAATGGCACTGATGCAGACTTTATGCTCTTTTTCGATGGGATATACAAGCAGCTTCCTTGCAAAGTGCTTTGGGAAAGAAGGGGATCTGCCACCTGCCAGCTTCAGAGGGGGCAGAAAATCCTGCCAGATCAGAGCATCCTGGTGCTCGTAGCCTAACCCAGAGCCCAAAGTGATGGAGAAATGTGTCCCAGGACAGTAAGTATTAAAACAAGGGCTGGATGCTTTTGAGGACAACACACACATTGCCGCATGTTGAAGAGACCCAGTTCCTGGGAAATGCTGAGTGTCTGCTCTGAAAAACAGGTCCTTTGCATATGTCTCCAAAGGAAGTGGAAAAGTAAGAACTGGTGGGAATATCATACTCATGGACAGAGAAGGTATTGCTGGCTCCCAGCTGAAAAAAAGTGTTTTAAGAGAGTACGGAGAAAAGATGGAATGAGATAGGAGCAGTTTGGGGGTGAGGAGATGGGAAATAGGGCTGAGGAAGGTGGCTGAAGGAGAAATGAGACTGCTGGGGGCCTCAGTGTATGGAATATTTCAGTGTATATATACATACATACCAGCTATACTATTAGTATACTCACTCTATATAGTACAATTCAAGTCTCTAGCATATTTATGGTGAGATGGGAGGCCAGAGGCTCGCCCCAGGCTCGCTGCTGGGCTGCGGGAGGATGCTGCTGTCAGCTGGAGGGACCCAGCACCTCTGCGTGCATCCTGGCACCATCACTGAAATAAGCTGAGAAATTAAATCATTTACTGCTATGTTTCTGTCAGGTCTCATTACATGGCACCTGAGTTGTTTTTCCGCTTGAGTGATTGCCTGGATTCTACTGTGGCAATGCTAGATATCCCATCCCTGATGAAATCCCTGGAAATAACCTCAAAGGGGACATTTGGTCGAGGCTGGCACTTTCTTCTGCAGCAATAGTGCTGTCGGGGTATAAACCTGGTGTGGATGTGGTCCTACCTCGTCTGGCACCACAGCTCACCACGGGCAGAAGGGGAGAAGTTCAGAGAAGGGACGGAAGGAAGATCAAACAGCCCCTGCAATGAGTAGGTGAGGGCTCCTTGTCTTTGAAAAGAGATGGCTGGAGGGGAAACATGGTGAGGCTTATGAAATTGGGAGAGGACAGGCTGTTCACTGCTTCACCCAATGAAAAATAAAAATAAATAAATAAATAAATAGATAAGGGCATCAGCTGAGGTTGCCAGGCTCAAAATAGACAAATCAGCCGGTGTTTGGTACAAGTCTGGCGACAGACCTTTGAGTGGCAAAGGCTGGTCCTGCCTTCTCCAGAGGAGCCTGGGTGGTCACGGGAGAGAAACCCATGGAGGGTCACCCAGCACGCAGGGACCCCAGCTGCTGCAGGCACTCCCCAGACCACAAATGGTCAGAGACAGGAGGGTTTGTGGAGGAAATGTCATCACCTGTTATTATTCCTTTCCCAGACATCTGCTTGTGGTGAATGTAGGGACAGGACAGTGGGTGACGGGGGCATGCGGGTGATCGGGTACAGCGGTCCTGCCCCGTTCTTAGAAGCCCTTCGACCGATGCGAAGAAGCAGCAGCAGAGCCCGCCGCGGGCAGAGCCTCTGCAAGCTCACCTCGGTTGCACTATTTCTCACCTTGCTTTTGTAGCACAGGCCTGGGTGGCTTGTGCCAGCACAAATCCTGTCCTTATGCCAGTCCAGTCGGAGAAACACCTGGAAACAGATTCCCAGCATTCATCCCTCTGCGTTACACCAGGCTAAGCAGTCTTCCCTCTGCCTCAGCTGCCTCTCGTACCCAATAAATCCTGAATTGTTTTTTGCACAGTCCAGCATTAACAGCACAGATGGAGCAACCCTACTGGAATATGCATGGCTTTTAGTTGAGAGGAATAAATTATAATAGTACACAGAGGCTTTTTTCTATGGCTAGGACTGGCATAAATATATCTTACAAAGAAAAGACCTCCTTCTTCCCTTGTCTTCTTTCCTATCCGAAATAATCATCCTGGCTAAATGCTTGTGCAGAACTGGCTTGCGCTCACAAAAGGGTTTTTAAAAGCTCCATCTTTCAGTTTTTAATTTCCATGTACCTGACATTGAAGGGGCTAAATATGAGCACGACAAAGCTCATGTGTTTTTTTCATTGCCGCTTTTCAGACTGTTACTGTGTTTTGAAGTGGTTTGTACTGAAGAAAAACGAGTGTCAAATACAGGGAACAGCAACAAGCCTGTTGTCAGAGCAAACCCACCTTCACAGGATTTCCCAAACGTTTTGCCTTTATTCTGCACTTTGTGTGAACCTTCAGCTCACTCGTTTTGTTTCTTTTTTCTTTTTTTTCTTAGAAAAAATAAAGCAGACAAGGTTTGAAAGCAGAGAACATGCCAAGTGCTTCAGAGAGTTTTTCTAGTGATGCTTGTCAGGTCCTTCATCTGGAGCTGCTCGGCCTGACAGCCTGTGAACTCCCATTCCTTTAACCAAAGCCCTGAAAACATGATATTCTGCTTAAACTACCCTAACCCTTTAAACTACTCTAACCCTTTATAGCTGTTTAAGCTGCTTAAGATTCAACTACAGTTCAGATCAATTCAGACGCTAAAGCGTTGCGAAGTAGCCGAATGCTATAAACTCTCCTGGCTTTGAAGTGATCTCAAAATTGAAAATGTTTCAACTGGTAGTATTTAAATATTCATTGCTCTAAATCTTAGAAATTTGCTTCTAAATAGGATTGAATTATGAGTCTCAAAGAGATTTGCAGCACAAAGCCCCATTTGCAGGGAGCCTGAGTAGCAGTTTTAAAGTTATTAACTTCTGCAGTTAGGAAATTCCTCCTTAAGTGGAATCTTTAACAAATGCTTCATGAAATTGCCTTCACCGATCAAAAAATACAGATGCAATTAATTTGTCTTGAATTTTAAACCTCATTGACATCAACAAAATGAGCTGTATTTTATCTCCCTGGCTCCCACTAACGGGGCTGAGTGCAAAACCTGGCAGTGACATAAAATCAGTACGGCTCGATGGTTTTGTGCTCGTTTGCTCAGATTCATTAAACCAGTTGTGATGGGGATGTGCAATCGCACATGCGGGCAGGCACAAACCCAGAACCGTTGCTGGGGTGAGATGGAGCAAGCCCAGTCCCAGGCACAAGGCGAGTTGTTTTTAAGTTACAAGCACCATGTGGGCCACCCTTTAAAATTGCCAACAGCCCGGGCAGTTCCATGCATCAGTATGATGCTGTGCTGGTGGGATTGTGCCAGTTTTCAGCCTGCTATAGCAGAGGTCAGAGGAGGTGACACCAGCTTGGGTGAGGAGCAGATGCCTCCAGTGCACAAGATGCAATATGTTTGTGGCCAAGTTTCTTTCCTGCTGAAAGAACAGGACGTGATTTTCCTGGCTGAAATAGGGCGAGACGTTGTTGGGTCACCTCTCCCGCCTCCGCCTGGCCGCGGAAAAGAGTTAAATATCAAACCCTTCAGCCGAACTGATTAACCAGCTCCAGTACTGCTGAGAGGCGCTGGGGTGGAAGCAGTGAAAAAATGTGCAGGTATGGGATGCAACGCAGAGATGTGCTGGGCATTGAGCTCATCTGAAACACCCAGCGAAACCCCGTGGGGACCCAGGTCTGCAAGCTGGGGGCCGGTGGAGAGCCTGCTCGCTGCGGCAGTGGGGCTGGATGACCTCTAAACCACCACATCTCCCGGGAGAGACACATGGTGCTTGATGGTATTTCCCCTTCACCATGTCCCCAGCTGATAGTGGGTGCAGGTCCTTGGCATGGGACTTGAGCACCTACATCCCACGAGGACATCCTGCAAGTCCCACTCAAACCTCTGACCAGAAATCATAGAATCATAGAATAGTTTGCGTTGGAAGGAACCTTTAAAGGTCATCTAGTCCAACCCCCCTGCAATGAGCAGGGACATCTTCAACTAGATCAGGTTGCTCAGAGCCCCGTCCAACCTGATCTTGAATGTTTCCAGGGATGGGGCATCTACCACCTCTCTGGGCAACCTGTGCCAGTGTTTCACCACCCTCAGTGTAAAAAAATTTCTTCCTTATACCGAGTATGAATCTGCCCTCTTTTAGTTGAAAACCATTACCCTTTGTCCTATCTGAACAGGCCCTACGAAAAAGGGCCACTTAATCTCCTCAAACTCCAGCCTGGAATTGGTGCCCAGGCTGGCACCGGTCATGGGGCATCACATACTGGGGCACAGGGACCATCCCTGGTCTTTAATGAAGAATTTCAGGTGCTTTAGTGGTGCCCATCACGAAGGTTTCCCAGAACTTGAGGATGGGGAGGTCTATGGCGTGCTGCAATGAGGATTATGTTAAATAGGATTTTAATATGGTAACCCGTTTGCCAAATGCTCCAAAAACCAGCAAGTGCAGGAAAATCAGTGCTTATTCTGGTCAAAATACGCATTTTTTGTTTATCTTCAGAAAAATGTCTCCTCTGGATGGAAATGGCTGTACATTTAGAGATGGGCGGTGGTAAGATGACAGCATTTCAGTGCTGAAAATTACACCTTGTGCTTTTTAACAGAGCCGCTGGGAACGATGCAAATGAATGATGCAGAGGACAGGCGCTGCAAGCCTTAATGTCACACTCTGGCCACTTCCCTCCCTCCTGCTGGAACTACCAGTGGGGAGCATCTGGCCTTCCTCCAAAAACCACGTGCAATTTATTGCTCTGATATTAAAGACTGGACTATGAGCCCAAACATCATCCTCGGAGCAGCGGGGTGTAAATCCGTGCCACTCGCCATGGGACTGCCACCGTGGTAGGGCAGCTCTCAGCGGGCATCGTGCTGTCACCTTCAGCCCAGAGGAGGTCTGGGGCCAGCCGAGCAGCACTCGCCTCTTGCAACCTCATCTATGAAATGTTAATTGTGCTGCGCTTTCTTGAGCCTCGGCTCTATAATTAGCAGTGCTGCGTCAGCATGTGTTGATGCCGCAGTGTTCATCGCGCAGCTCGTTTTCCAGGAGCTGCTGGGACTCCAGACAGACGAGGGGTTATTTTGGGTGACTTGTCCATCATGCAGTTTCCCTGAGTCTGTCCATCCCTGAGCGCAGGTTTGCCGTGTGATGGCAGCGCTGGATTTTTACAGCGACTAACCAATTAGTCTGACTGGGAAACACTCATAGAGTTTGAAACACGGTCCTGTGGGCTTCATATTGAGACCCCAATGGGTGACAGTTAACAGGGAGCTGGGACCTGGCCTGGGGACCCAGCCCCAGGCCTGGGGCAGCACCAAGTGCCAAGGCAGCATCGGAGGCATTAACCCCAAAGGAAGGGTTTGCTGCCCTCAGGGGAAGAATTTTCACCCCTTCGAACACCCAAATCCCAAACCGGAGGGTCAAGTCCCCTGTGGCTCTTATACATTGGGGCAAGCATGCTGAAATCAGTGAAGCTGAATGCTATTTTGGGATGCAAGCCAGGTGCTGTATCACTGCCTCTTCCACAGATACATGTGTATTCATTTAAAATCTGGCACGCCATCCTAATTTGGTTCCTCCAGAGGGGTCTTGAATGGGCCAGAGCACCTGTGGCTCGGGATCTCAGAATGAGATCCGCATGGCCATCCATAGCAGCAAAGCACTGTTGGCATTATTCATCCACGGGGATGATGTATGGGCGTGCATCACCTGGGGGATGGATGCAGGTAAACAGTCCCCCCAGTCTTCCCACCCCACATCCTCCCACACTGAGGTCCTCCAGGGATGCAGCTCTAGGACACAGAGCAGGGGAAAGCGGAGCAAAACAAAGGGTGTGGGAAAGGATGGTAAAGAAGAGGGGGATATTCAGAATGAGGTGCAGAAAACTCAGGTTACTTTTCTTTTTCCCATCAAAACAGCTTTTTTTTCCTCCAGTGTGGAATTGTTCGGGTATCCAAGGGGCATGCTGAGCTGCTTCTGTAGCATGTGTCCATGCTCGTGAGTTCAAAGATTACATCTGCCAGTGACCTTGCCAGGATTTGGTCCCAGCCGGACCAGCTTTTATTTCCCTGCCAGATCCAGAAAACCTTGTAGGCTTGTCTCTTTGGCACTTCATTCCGCACGCTCATGGCACAACCGAGTAGCTGCAGTTACTGAGCAAGTGTCAACCCCAGTTTATGTCACCGTAGGAGGCAGAAGAGCCAGGGCTATTACGTGTTTATTATATTAGTGGCCTTATTTCCAGGCTAACAGCAAGACCAAGGCAGATTTTGCAGAAGCCTGTGTGCTTTATCCCAGACAACAAATCCTGACTCAGCCTGTTACATAAATTATTTATCACAATCACGGAAAGTTAGAGGAGAGGAAAGCTGAAGTAGTCCAGACAGGATGGTTGATGCAAGTGAAGTGAAAGCATAAGCAAACACAGGGCCATGATGAAGGCTCCTGATTCCAGAACAGCAAAGCTCGCAAACTGAGCATCACTAGAGCCTGGCTGCAAATGCCACCAGTGTGAGGACCATCCTTGGCCCAGTTTTGGCCCAGGAGAGCTCACACCCTCCCAAAGGTCTCCTGTGCACTGCTCCTGGGGGAGGACAGGGCCATCGCCTTGTCCCTGGGGGAATTTGGATGGGGCCACCCTAGGATGAGAGTTAATGTTTCAGATGGGAGGGGGTCACACTGTACCAGCTGGCCCTGGCGCTGTTGAGTTTACTCACCATTTGAAGGACATTAGGAATAAACAAGTGTACAAGGAATTAAAATAAACAGGGTTTCCCAGCAGTGAGGGCCTTCCTTTGGATGTCCACAACAGGAGGGGAGAGGGGAGCAGTCTGGAGTCGACCTTGCTGAATAGCAAAGAGCTTCAAGGAGGAAGACCCACCACGCCATGCAGAAACGTGGAGCTCGAGACAAACCTAGGTGCAGCCCCAAAACAGCGGCAGGCATTCAACAAATGTTTAACTTCTTAAATTACCATTCATTGACCCAAGTCAGGCAAAAGCAGGGAGGAAAGTCAGAGGGAAGCTGCCAGGAGAAGATCCCCGAGGTGGATGCTATTTCACCTTTCATTAGAGATGTGTGCTGATGGCATGGGGCTGTCTTCACGTGTTGGACGTACCAAGGATGACCCTGAGGTCCAGAGTGACAGTAGCACCAGCCACAGCCCTGGTTTCCTACACCGCAGCTGGGCTGAGCTGGAGAGGGTCCAGTGGGGAAGGATGGACTCACTCACCCAAGGAAAAGGGGCTCTGGCTCTTGGTTTCTGGTGGGTTTAGCTGTGGCAGCTGGGGACATGACTGACTCCTTCTCCCCACCTCTGCTACACAGGTGAAAACATCCAGAGGAGGAGAGCAGATGCTTGGGGATGGGAACCCCTTAAATGAGCAGGCATGAGTCAAACCCCTGAGAAAACCTGACTTCTTGAGACCACAAAAAGGAAAAAAAAAAAAAAAAAAAAGAGAGGGAATGGATCACAGTCTTCAAATACCTCCAGGAGGGAGCCAAGGAGCAGACAGGGAAGGATAAACATCAGGCAGGGAAAATATTTAATTTAGCTAAAGGACCATATTGACACAAGAGCAAAACAGGATTATCTGTCCATGGATACATTTAATTAGAGGAAACTTCCCAGCTATTAGAGCAGAAGAAAGCAGAGGTGAGGGGAAAAAAAAAGCAAGCTGTTTCTAGACTAAATGTCATTTTACAAAAGGACATTATATAAGATGGAAACAGCAGGGGTGGGGGAAAGGGTTGATGCCCCATCCTGACATCTCCTTTAGGTGGTCTGACTGCATCTGGGCTGGTTAATTCATCTTTACTGTCCAGACTATTGAGTTTTTTGGATGGTCTCCAGCCTGATTTTGGCCCAGGCCAACTTGCAGGCTGCCAACCAGCTCACAGGGCCAGTCGGGGGGTGGAGGGCAGGTGGGTGCTCCCTCCCTGCAGGGGGGTTTGCAGGTGCCCCCCATCCTGAAGGCTGGCAGAGCACCAGTTCATCCCCTTCCCATCAATGCCAGTCCCTGCTCCTCCATCCTCCTGCTGCAGAAAAGATGGCCAGATACAGGGGTGAGGTCCTTGGGAAAGGAAGAAAAGGAGAAAAAAAAAAAGGCAAAAGGAAAAAAATAGCTGGCTATTACCCAGCTGAAATCTTTATTTACTATGTTGCATTTCAAAAGCTTTAATTCCCCTTGGGGGAACCTGTTGAGAAGGTTTTGACTGCTCATGGCCAGCTGCAATTTCTGGGCATGAATCCCCTGGCCACATGGAACCGCACTGCTTGCAAAGCCAAGAGCTCCTCACCGATTTCAGGTCTTTCTCCCATTGACAGCCATACGGGCATCATCCCACTCCGAGGAGATGGGACAGGCCAGGGCAAGAGCCAGGAGCGAGTGGTCTTCTCGGGGGGGACGGGGGCAGAGGGTGGAGGACGGGACCATTGGCTCATCTCCAGAGCTGGACCTTCCTCCCAGCTGCACATGGCGAGAGGGGGCAAGAGGAAGGCAGACGGTTTAACCAGGGAGCCACCACGGCCATGGGTTTATTTCCAGTTCGAAAACTACTTTAGTGGGCAAATTAATTAATGGAAAGCATGCTTTGGGAACACTGCCTTCAACCCTCCCTGTTTGCTGGGGCTCTTCAAACTCTAAGTCTTACCCATACGCTCCTCGAGGGAGGGTGGCGTGGGGTCTGACGGGGTGATGCTTTTCTCTGAATTTCACCCTGATTTTTTTTCTGATCAGTTTGCTGATGGGGAGTTTCATCTCCATCCTTTAGTTTCCCCACCTGTAAAATGACAATAACTCTGCCAGCCTCTGCTGTGAGGTACCCAGAGCTCCACTCACTGGGAGAGCTGTAAGACAACTAGTTATTCTTATAATAAATTAATATTATCAGTAGAAGAGAAGAAGCGGTTACCATGAAAAGCACTCAACCAGCCCATCTAAGCACCCTGGAAGATCAAGGATTTCAATGATTTAATCAATCCAATCCTCACAAAGTATTAGCCTGGAAAGAGTTGAGCTGCCAGAAACAAAGTCAGGCAGATCCTGCCCGCAGTCCCGCTTTCCCGCTGAGCCTGACAGGTCCTGGCAAAAGCTCCTGTGCCCAGAAATGTATTTTGAGACTAGCATGCTTGCAGAGTAACTCATTCCCTTCAAATTAAATTAAAGCAAAGTTAATCTTGTCCATAGTGGTAAAGGAGCAGACAGGTGAAGCTGGTGTCATAGCCAAGGGGTCCCTGCAGGGCTTGGAGCAGAAATGGGGTAGCAGGAGCACAGAGGTACAAGGGTGCATTGGCCCGGCTCCACTGAGATCTGCAAAGCTCAAGGGCTTGGGGTACGGTGCAACAACCATGAGCTGCCAGAAACGTCCACAGCTGCCAAAACAGGCAGGTCCCCCATCCTCCCCCCCGGTCCCTCTGCTCCCAACCATCCCAGCAAGAAAGCAGGCAGTGATCTGCAGTTTTAGTGGGTTAAACTGGCTCAGCCGAAGGAGCGATGGAAATGAGAACTGGTGCGAGAGGGAAGGCTGGGCCCTTCAGCTGGGAACGGGGTGGAAGCAGAGCAAACCTTCAGCATATGTGTACTGAACATCTCCACAAATCTGTGTGAGATGGCAGAAAGGTGCTCCAAGGGGTCAAAAAGAAGGCCAGCTGGCATGGTCTAGCCGTGTCCACACATGGGTGGCCACATCCAGGCTACTGTCAGCAGTGGTCTGTGGCCAGAGCAAGGTCTAGCACTGTGCCTGGGAATTGCTGGGAAGAGCAGGCTGTGCTTGGGACCACTCCAACACCACCGAGTTTCACTCCCACTCAAGGGGACCCTTACCTGAGACTGTTTCATGTGCTGTGATACATAAACCTGTAACCTTTGCTATTTGTTCTCTCATAGCAAAAATGAAAAAAAAAAAAAAATAGAAAATTCTGCCTTTTCTGTGGACAGTTGCCCAGGGAAGATGTGGAGATGCTCAAAACTCAGCTGAGCACAGCCCTGAGCAACCTGATCTCAGTCTGAGAATAGATTCAATTTTGAAGTTGTCCCTGAATTGAAAAGGGGGCTGGACTAGGTGATTTTAAAAGGTCCCTCCCAGCTTAAGTTAATTTTATGGTTCTAAATTATCCAATGATCATAAAACATGAGTAAACCTCTGGAACATTTTGAGATCCTACAGAGTGATTCTCCTGGCTATTTGCACTGGTTCACCATACCTTGACCTCAGAGATAGAGCTGATTTATGGATTGACACCAGCTTCACCACCACTTCTCATTCCTCCTGTGGTTCCATGGGCTAGTCCAGGTTGCCCCAGGGGATCCACACAGCTTGTCCTCGCACCATGGAGGTGCACCACACCATGGAGGTGAAGTGGTGCACCCAGGAACAAGGGTTCACCACTGGTTTTGCCATCCAAGTCACTGTGTTGTGAAACTACCGCTTCAAGAAGATGCCTTCCATAAATGCCTCTCTCAGACACAGCTGCTCATCTCTTCCTAAATCCCACTACTGCTTAATTAGAGATTGCTTTTACTTAGCAGGGCACAAATCTCAAAAAAATCCCCCTCCAAACCTGCTATTGAAGAGGAAGGAAAGAAAACAAGACAACATACCTGATTTTTACAGCAAAACAAAAGTCTTTCATCTTGGACACAAGGTGTTTTGAGGTTAGGGATGAGGTAAGCCAAAGAATGACAATGTTTCCAATAACAAAAAGGGCATTTTCCCCTCCTGGCACTGAAGCTGGATCCATGGACCTGCAAGGGTAGAAGATTGCCAGAGGAAAACAAGAGGACACCTAGCCTGGACGTTACTGAGTCACCCTCCTAGAGCTAAGGAGGACCTAAATGTACATCTCCCCCATCCTCCCCTGTGGTCTAACTACCCTTTTTTTACACAAAAATTTGGGCAATAGCCCTGCCTGGCTCAGCTTCCCACCAAGACCTGCTGCCGCTGACCAAGGAGATCCTGTCTGTGCAGGGCAGCTTATTCCCAATGTTAGGACTAAAAAGAGTCAATCCTAGGGCTCTTCTCCACCTGCACACCTTTCCCAGCCATTCCCAGGGTGACGTCCCCAGGTTAGGGCCTCACACGCATCCGGGGAAGAAAAACCCAAAGGGAAAGTGCCTTAATTTGAGAATTTGTGTCTGTAAATCACCCACTGTGAGTTTATGTGGGGGTTAGCAAGGTTTCAATCATGCCCTAAGCAAGAGATTTCCTTCTTTAGCATCAGGAAAATAAGAAGAAACAAAAAAAAACAACTAATAAAGGAAAATTAAAAAGAAATTTAAAAAAATTAAAAAGAAAAAATAAAGCTCGCAGAGTTGCAACATTTAATAAACTTATAAATGTTTTTCCTCCCAAAAAATATCAGAGGAAAGACTAGCTTCTGATTTTGAATTAGATCACTATACGGGTTAATCACGCAGCCAAAGCAAATCTGAGAAGCAGAGAGAGGAACATCTCTAACATGGCTTAAGGGACTTCAGAGCCAGATACTCCAAGAGCATTTTAGGCACCTAAAGAACAGAGACGAGAACCTTGCCCGCTGTAACAGCACCTAAATCCACAGAAAGGTTGGTGCAAGTTTAGGAAACCCCACAAAGTCCCTGCCTGAGCTGCTGGCCAGCATCTTCATCAACAGCTGATCCAATGTTATTTGGATGCTTCTGGTTTAATTTTGTGGTTTTTTCCCCTTTTTCTGGATTATATTGGTTAAGAAAATGCTTGAGAAAGGGAGAGAAGCTGGAAGGCAAAGTTAAATTACAGCATAGGAAGGAAACTGTAAACCTTAGATGCTCACACAGTGAAGCAGCAGCTGTGTCCTAAAGGCTGGTTTGATAAACACATCGGGGGTGCCACCCCTAGGTATCTACTCGATGAATACATAAATGATGGCTCCTCTTTTTTCTCCTCCATCTTCCCATTTCCCACCAGTTGCCCTGGAAACTTCCCCGTCGCGGTACTCACAGGAGCAAAGTCCAAGAGAAGAAAACCCAGCCGCAAAGCCTTCGTGACTTAAAGCTCATGGCCAAGCAATGCCAGAGGAGGACTTCTGTGTAAGCAGTCCCTGTGCCCCCCTCTCACGCGCTGCCCAGGGACAGGCACGGACCCCCCCGAATAACCCCCACATCCCACGCTGAGCCCACAGGGCATCCTTGGGCATCGCCACCCATCTCCCCGCAGGTTATTCACACAAAGGCTGCACAGATGTTTCCTCCTACACGGAGACCGTGTTGCAATTAGCTGACGTAAAAGGAGCCAGAGGGCTGAATAACCTCCCGCAAGACCCCCAGGTGCTCTTCCAACCTGGAATGCGAGCAGCCATGCTGGAGGGTTACAATTAATTCCCCACTAGGATAAAATTCCAGTTGGGCTGGGGTAGGAGGAAAGTGCACCAGATACCTTGTTCTTCTGCAGGGAGCGCCCGCAATTTGTGGAAAAAAAAGAAAAGAGAATAAAAAAAAAATAATCCCAAGCCTCATTTGCACTGGAGGCATGAAAAGACCCTGGAACAGCAGAGCCATTCAGTCCTGAGGATGCCAGCCCACGCTGGAGGCATCTCCAGAGGGTTTTGTCCCAGTCAACACTGTGACCCTGGGGGGGAGACGCAATTTTCACGCCTCGTGTCCAAGCCCGCAGCACGCAGGACTGCCGTGGCTGATGTTTTGGGTGACCTACGCGAGAAATTTTGCTCTCTGCCCCAATGCAAGATGTCCACAGCAGGCAGAGCAGGGGAGCACGGCTGCACTCGAGCCTTGCTTTCTGTCCCCCCTGGTTTAACAGGCTCTGCCGTGCAGGACTGGCACCCCAGCACCCAAACCCCCCTCCTCCTGCCCGTCCCTAGGTGGAGGACAGCGCGCGAGGAGCAACCACCACGAGTGAGCGAGCAAGGCCAGGCAAGGGGCAAAGCCAAGCCGCACGCCTCAAACCCGCACCTCTCACCTACAATGCAGACCTGAGAGCACTTTTTTTAATGCATATTTTGCATAAAATGCAAAATGCATTTTTATGCATATATTTATCAAGGTCTTTATATTCACAGCTTTGCCTTGCTAAACCCGTTTAGCCAAAAACTTCACCATTTGAGTTGCACACAACCGGTGCTACGGCGCGCAAGGTTTGTGCGTTGCCCTTGATGCCTCAAATAAGTCACGTATGAGGACAATGACGGAGTTATGCCTCCAGGTCACGAACCCATCAATCCTACCTGCCTGGTTTATTTTCTTAAGGCTCAGAAGAAGGAGTGGGGTGCTGGGCTTGCAGCTCCTCACACCTCCCACGCCGCCAGGAAATACCCTGCCTGTACGTGTGGCTCAGCTGCTCTCAGACATTTCCCCTGCACACCCCCAGACACATAAAATATTTATATACACATAAAAAAATATAAAACATATACAATATACAAATAATGTATTTTAGAAAATATTTCTATATAAATAATGATAAAATATTTTATAGTTATATAATTCTATAATTCTATTTAATATCGTATCATTATATAAAATAAATGTATTGCACACACATACATACACCTACAGCAGAGGGCTGCTTAGAGGTCACAGCTCGGAAATACGAAGGGATGGAGCCAGGGACAAGACCACCATCCAGGTGCAAGCAAAGGAGGGAGCGACGCTGGAAGTGTGCACAGCACAGATGGAGCCAAGGATTGCCCAAATCTTGGCCTGTCCCATGACCTGCCACCAAGATGAGCTGAACACATCCCAACACCCTGGCGACCCACTTGTGTCCACTTTTACAGCCTCCTGGTGCCTCCTCGGCATCTCCTGGCCAAGGCACCTCCACAACACGCCTGCTTCGTGTTGTTTCTTCAGCTGGCTGCTAAATTCCCTTCCCAGGACATTTTTTTTTTGCTTTACCTTCAAAGCCCATCAGAAAACGCGAGCGGCTGCCAGGACGGGAAGCGGAGCTGCGGGATGGGGCCGGCGGTGCCCTGGGAGGGTGGCACGATGGCTCTGGTGCTTACAACCCATGGGTTCACCTGGGAGAACCTGGACCATCAGGAAAGGGCAAATCCTCAATTTCCCAGTCGGACTCTCTCCGAGAGCCTGCTAAGGATAATTTAAAGCCGGCAGTTTGTGCTTGCCTTAAGCTACTGATTGAGCCCACGATCGCACGCCTTCCCTCCCCTTGCCAATTCTTGCCCAGGCAGATTGACAGCAGCCACCACCGCTCCCAACACGGAGATAAAAAAAAAAAACAACATTTGCCAGCAGGGTGGTATTGGGCTCCACCTCAAAATACTGCTTTTAGCAACCTGGTCGATGCCAGGCACACAAGCCATGCTCGCTATTTCTTCGTGATGCTTTGAAGACATGTTGCAGCCACTGAGAGCACAATGCTTCATTGCCAGAGAGGGAAAACCCCGCCCCAGCGCTCCCAATACAGAGCAAAATAGCAAGAGCCTTTATTTCATCTGTCCATGTGGTGAAAAGTTTTAATCCTGTACCTATGTATAGTCCTGTAACAGCAAATTTCAATGCCAGCCAGAAGGAAAACACAGCAGCCTAGTTAGCAGAAAACACTCTGGAGCTAAGTATACAAAATGACAGTACTATAAACCAGAAGCATTTGTCCCATTAAGGTTTTCATTTGTAGACAGAATAACAAGGGGTGAGCTATTTGCAAGCGGAGTTTTTAAGGACATCGGTAACATAACAGGGCAAGAGAAATGCTGTGACTGCAAGACCTTCGCTCAGGAGTGACTCAGCACAGCAGCTGCATCCTGGAAAATTAATACTTCAGCCCCCCCAAAATGCCTGCAAAGCCTTTGAGAGCCTGCAAAAACCAACCCTGGAAGCCCCATCAGCCATCTGATCGGCTCATCACTACGGGGACTAACAGATGTCCCCCACCCCGGCTCAGTGCAGGGACCTGCCCTGAGGAGAAGCATCCCCCCTGCCCCCGCCTGCAGAAAGCTCCAGCAGCGACTGTGGGGACTCAGGGCAACGTTGTCAACAGAAAGCGATCACATTTTGGCCTCAAAGCTAAAGGAGACAACTCCTTCACCACCCCCAAACCCCCAAATCTCCCTCTTCATGCCCCACAGACACCCTGAGCAGCCCCTGCTCCAACCCAGGTGTCCCCGAGCAGAGGCAGGTGTTAAGGAGGTTAACGCAGAATCATGTCAAGTAACAAACACCTAGTATTTATTAATAAATTAGTACACTGGAAGGCAATTTTTCAATTCATTCCCCTCTTCCCCCGCTCCCACCCCTTGCCACGGGGCAGCACACGCCACCCTCGTATCATGGTTTCTTCAAATTGAGCGTAGTACAGACTGTTCGTTACGGGAGCATAATAGTTGCAAATATAATCAGACAGACTCCTTACGATGCAGCTTTTTCCCCCCACCCCCCAACCTCTTTTCTTTTAATAAAAAGTGAAGTGTGATTTGAAGAGACTATTAAGACCGGGTAAGGTCTTTGGAGAACCTATCGGCCACATCTGTATAAAAAACAAGAGACACGAGTGTAAAAGCACAGCTTGGCTTAAGTCTTACACCACGAGGAGAGCAGGACCACCGGCGGCCGCCTTCGCCTCCCCACGTCCAGCACCGGCTCCCTTCGGGGCCCCGCCGTTCCCTCAAGCGGCAAGGCAAGAAAACTCCTTACATTCGACTGAAGGCAAAGGACCTTTTCATCACCTCGAAGGTTGGTGGGACTGACCCTTTTCTTCGCGTTTAAAGCGCTTCTGCTTTAGCTTATAGGAGCGCGATGCATTGTCCAGGTGAAAACCATACAATAAATAACCGTGCTAGTAAAATCTCAGCAATGGATATGAGCTATACAATAGTACATTAAAAAAACAAAAAGTCAGCTCAGGTGGGAAGCTTAGCTGCGTTAAGAGACGGTAACCAGCAACGATTGGGGTTTTTTTGCGTGATTTTGCCATTTACCGCTCCGAGGCGAAGGGAGGTGGTGGGAGACGGTCACTCCGAGTGATAGCTTTGACAGAAGAAGTGGGTTACAGAGCAATCCCCAATTCGATGTGTTAAATTACACCAGATTCATGGTCTTTTAGTTCGTTAACTGCATTTTTTTTTTAAAGTGCATCGACTGATCTGATTGGAATGAGAACAAGGAGAAGAGATGCTTGGGAAGGGGGCAGAGAGAGGGTGCAAAGACTTGGACTGAGCAATAGAGTTAAGGTGGAGGGGTGCAACGCTGGCAAACTGCTTCCCCTCCAGAAACCAAGGACACCTCAACGAAAATACTGGCCATATATTCTACAACAAAACCTGCCTGTGTATTGTCGGTCGTCTTAACGAGTGCCAAGCTAGCTCTAGCAGATATTCGGAGAGTGCGTGGTGACCCATTGCCTACAGTAAGTCGGGAAGGTGGCTATAGACAGAGTCCAGGAGGGTCTGGCTGGCTTCCTGGCTCTTGACTCCGGCGATCTCAAATAGCCTGTCCAGCTTGTCTTCAGCCTGCGGGATCTCCTCTATCACATGGAGCTCCTCGGGGTTGAGGATGTGCAGCATGTCATCGAAGATGGGCTGCAGGTCGCAAGGGTCCAAGCGCACCTGGCGCAGGACGGTGTCCTTCTTTTCTGTAGGAGGAAAGGAGAGGGTGGTCAAGAAACCCCTCAAGAAACCTCCGCTAACCAGGGCTTGTTCTCTTTGGAGACCTCGGTCCATCCCCTGGTGCCACCTCTGGAGAAGGACATGTCACAAGGAGAACCGAGGGAAAAGGTGGAGGGTGATGAGTGATGGGGAGGGGAGAAGATGGAGAAGCCAGCGCTGCTGAGGCACCTAATCCAAGATGCCGCTAGAGCAAGCACAGCATTTATAAATGCTGAATGGCCAATACCGAAAAGTGAAGGCAGGAAGGGAGCCAAAAAAGCTGAATTCTGCTCTTTTGAGTTGTTTTCGTTGGGTCAGCTTCGTTTCCGCACCCAAGTATAAATTCGGTAGATTGACTGAGCTCAGTGTTTCACCTTGATCAGAAGGTAAAGATTAAATGCAGCAAGTTAAATGCAGTAAACTAAACCTCCTCAAAAAAAGGGGGAGTGACTAACGGTGATTTATGTCTCAAGTCACACGCTGCAGCAAGCAGGACGAAGGGTGAAAAAACAAAAAACAACAACAACAACAAATTCAGTCGTGAAATGACATTCTTCTGGTTTCGTCTCATGCAATAACGCACAGGCCAACGCAACAGCCAAAAGCCAGGAAAAATCCCCCCAGATATCCAGGGATGCTACAACTTCTGTGGCAGCATTTCAAGGAGTTAAAAGCCTTTAAAAGTGTTTTCCCCTCTCAAATCTGTATCATCTTTGCTAACAGGATATTCTGATCTGGAATGAGGATGTGATAAACCTATCCTGGAGAGCCAGTTTTCCCAGTTATTTACGTTAATGACATCACGTTGGGCAGCTCTGCCATGTGTGCTGATGCAGGGGACACACCGTGGCATCCCTTCGGTCCTCCCGCTCCCCCCTGGGCTGATTTTGGTACCTTTGGTAATAAAAGAGCCTGTCCGGCTGAGCGCGGAGGAGCCGCTGGAGGTCGAGTCGCACCGCAGGAGGGGCTCCGCTTCGTCGACGAAGAAGCATTTCTTCTCCGAAGGAGAGGGCTCCACGGTGAGGACGGCCGCCTCGGGGGGCTTGGGGCTGGGGTTGGGCACAGGGCTGAGCGGGCTGGGGCTCACCGGCAGCGCCAGTCTGTCAGCTTCCAGCTTGGGAAGAGGAAAAGAGGGGGAAAGTTAACTTGGAGGGGATGCTACGCAATGGGCTCGTGCTCAAAACCATCCCGATGGGGATTCACGGCAGTTTTCAACACGCCCCAGCCCACCCTCAGTGAGCGGTCCCCGCGTTGGGGTGGCCTCCTCCTCCCAGGGGACCTGCTGACCCAGAACGGGCACCGGAGCTGACCCGGGGTGGACAGCAGGCTGGCATTTGGCACACCAGCACTCAACAGGCAGGAGGGGTAATGCAACCCGCACCCTTGGTAGGAGCAACCGCAGCACCTGCATGGCGCATGCAAGCACAGCAGAGCATTTTAACTTCATTTTCCTTCTCACCCTCAGGTTATGAAAGCCCAAAGTACCACTCTTGGGGGCTAAGCGTGATAATACCCAAGCAGGTATGCCCCTGCAAAAACCTGCTCCACAGCTATCATTTCCTAAAAGCAAGGCATAGCCCAGCTCCATGCCTCCAACCAGTGCCGAGGCTGCAGGGCGAGAGCTGCGATACCCCTCGGGGATCTCCCCTGCAGCACATTCCTGTTACCAGCTACACTGGTAACATTTCAAGTTAATAATTTGCTTGCCCCATCTCACCCTTGCTCCCGTGAGCACCCCATTAATGCGTGATGGAGAAATCCATCCCGCCTGACTCCGAGTCCAGGGCCAGGAAGGACAAGCAGGGGCTGGCGTTGACCCCAGCATCGCCCCAATGCCTTTGTTTTTTGCTTCCCTGATGTGAGCCAAGGGCAAGCGTTTGGCTCCACGGTCCCGAAGAGCCCTGCTGGGACATGCTGCACTGGGAACCGGCACAATTTGGGTGCCGGCGTGACCCCGCTTCCTAACTTGACCATGCTGTGCATCTTCCTTCTTGCATCTCCTTCCTACCTGCACGGCAGCAGCCAACATTATCTACCCTCCTCCGTCTCTCAGCATCCCCTCGGGGTGCAAACCTCTAGCAGAGCATTTCTGGTTTCCATTCCCCACAGGGACGAGAGGCTCGAGGCAGCGTCCCCGCATCCCTGGCCGGCAGCTTGGGCACCTCTGCAAGTCACCAGGTCCCCCCCAGGCAGGTTGCTTTAAGGACCACCTAATATTTAACTTCTTTCCAAACCCTGCACCCCTGCTCGACCTGCCACAGAGCAGAATTGCAAGTCCCGTCCATGTCCAACCTACTCTCCCAACAGCATTTCACAACCCTGTTTTCTCCTCCTGCAGAGGGAAGACTGGGCTATTCCTGCTAACACTTTTTTTGCCTACTACCCAGGGATTAAAATGCAAAATTCGGATTAAAGGCTGCGGGACAAGGAGCTGCTGAGCCACCTCCGCGCCGGCATGGATGTGCCTGCGCATTCCTCATCCGTGTCGAGGAATTCACCACCCACAAATCACATGTCTGCTGAGACGCCCATCAGCTCACATTAAATTAACATTGAAGCCTGTTCCTGGTAGAATAAAAGGGTTTTTTTTTCCCCCTATTGAAAATAAACAGGGAAGGATTTGTTCTAGCTCAGCATGTTATGCAATAGGAATGTTAAAAATAAAAGTCAGCTTTAATTTTTAATTAAAAGAATCTGCCTTCTCCTCTGAAACTCCCTTTCCAATACAGCTCATCGACGAGAATCAGCCTATTACCATTAACGGGGCAAAAGCAAGGGAAGGACCAGAACAGCGGCTGGCCGCTTTCCAAATTGCAACATGCTCCGATTTCCCCATTTAAAAAAAAAAGAAAAAAAAAAAAGAAAAACAAACAGGCTTTAGGGCTTAGATTTTCCCTGTGCAACTCATCTATTTAATATCCAGCCGCAAACCCAACTCCTGATTTCCAAAAAGAGGCCCAACGGCCGAGGAGCAATTACAGGGAGGGCAGGGAGCAGCCGGCTGCCCCAGCTCTGCCTTCCCAGCAGAGGGGAAAAACCCTTCCCAGAAGCGTGCGAGTCATTCGGAGTTTAATTAAACAGCTGCTAAAGCACGCTAGCAAAAAAAAAAAAAAATCACCCTAGGTTATTTGACTGTAGGCGTCCCAGGAGCCCAAAGCTTTCCAAATAGCTGAATGGTTGCGAGCTTGAGGCAAAGCAAACAGGATGCTCGGATGCATGTTAATATTTAAACCGCGGGAAGAAAGCAAGTGGGAATGAGGGTTTTGAAAGGCCAGGGAAAGCAAAAGGTTGCTGCGAGGTGAAACCTGTGGAATAGGTGTAAAAATACACTATTCATAGCCTGTGACTCATTTGCTTGAAACCACCTTGGCCATTCCTATTTTTAAGAACGGCGGTGCTCGAGCGAAACCGAGCTCTGGCTGAAGAAAAAAAAAAACAACCCTCTGAAGCTCTTTTGCCCTTCCAGAGCCACCACATTTCTCACCTTTCCGTCGTCGTTGCAGGGGTCCTGCGCTTGCCACTGAGGCTGCGTTTGCACCTGCACAGACAGACACATGGGAGACTGTTAGATGCACGGTCCAGCGTGAAAACCAAAGGCGCAGCGGCGGCTTTGACGCATCAGCAGCCTCCCGCGACCGAGCACGGGTCAGTCGTATCGGGGTGCTCTGCCAATTTATTATATGCGCTGCAGCAAGAGATTTGCAATGCCAAAAAAAAAAAAAAGAAATAATCCTAAAAGCTCCTGTGTACTCGCAGCCCTTCAGGATGCAGCTCAAGCACCAACATCATCTTGGATCTGGGAGGACACTCTGAGCAGCTCAGGGTGTCTGAAGGTCCTTCCTACAAGGGAGAAAGGGGGACAGAAGTAGATGGGTGCAGAAGAAGACATAGGCTTGGCTTTGTTTTCTTTTCACAGCTGCTCTCAACAGCTCTGTTTGAACTGCTTGGTCCCATTTTCTGCCTTCATTTTACTGTACCGCAATAAAAGCTCAACTGAGACAAACAGAAACTGCAGCTGCTGTGCTAATGTTAGGAAGGAGCAGCCATGGGTACTAAAAACCCCCCTCCCTTGGGCGATGTTTTCCTCTAATTCCTCCTGCAGCAACCGGGCAGTAATAAAAGCTGGTGGCAGGTTTGCTGCTGCATCAGCCCGGCTTCAGGCAGCCGTGCTTGGGTTGGGTTTTCTTGCCCCAACACAAACACGAACTCAAACTACTGCTGCTTTTTTTTAAAAAAAAGGGAAAATTTGGCAGGGAGCTGGGGTTGGAGCAACCTCCACAAAGGGTGGCTGCACACCCTCTCGGGATCGGGACACTCAAAAGTCTATGGGGCCGGATGGGATCCACCTGAAAGTACTGAGGGAGCTGGCGGAGGAGCTTGCCAAGCCGCTCTCCATCATTTATCAGCCGTCCTGGTCAACAGGGGAGGTCCCGGACAACTGGAGGCTTGCCAATGTGATGCCCATCTACAAGAAGGGCCGGAGGGAGGATCTGGGGAACTACAGGCCTGTCAACCTGACCTCGGTGCCGGGGAAGATCATGGAGCAGTTCATCTTGAGGGCTCTCACGAGGCAGGTGCAGGACAACCAGGGGATTGGGCCCAGCCAGCACGGGTTCATGAAGGGCAGGTCCTGCTTGACCAACCTGATCTCCTTCTACAACCGGGTGACCTGCCTACTGGATGAGGGGAAGGCTGTGGATGTGGTCTGCCTGAGCTTTAGTAAAGCCTTTGACACTGTCTCCCACAGCATTCTCCTGGAGAAGCTGGCAGCTCATGGCTCGGATGGATGTACTCTTCGCTGGGTAAAAAACTGGCTGGACGGCCGAGCCCAGAGAGTTGTGGTGAATGGAGTTAAATCCAGTTGGCGGCCGGTCACGAGCGGTGTTCCCCAGGGCTCAGTTTTGGGGCCCATCTTGTTTAACATCTTTATCAATGACCTGGATGAGGGGATTGAGTGCACCCTCAGTAAGTTTGCAGATGACACCAAGCTGGGCAGCAGTGTTGATCTGCCTGAGGGTAGGAAGGCTCTGCAGAGGGATCTGGACAGGCTGGATCGATGGGCCGAGGCCAATTGCATGAGGTTCAACAAGGCCAAATGCCGGGTCCTGCACTTCGGTCACGACAACCCCAGACAACGCTACAGGCTTGGGGAAAAGTGGCTGGAAAGCTGCCCAGCAGAAAAGGACCTGGGGGTGCTGGTTGACAGCCGGCTGAACATGAGCCGGCAGTGTGCCCAGGTGGCCAAGAAGGCCAACGGCATCCTGGCCTGTGTCAGGAATAGTGTGGCCAGCAGGAGTAGGGAGGTGATCGTGCCCCTGTACTCGGCACTGGTGAGGCCGCACCTCGAATCCTGTGTTCAGTTTTGGGCCCCTCACTACAAGAAGGATGTTGAGGTGCTGGAGCGTGTCCAGAGAAGGGCGACGAGGCTGGTGAAGGGTCTGGAGAACAGGTCTTATGAGGAGCGGCTGAGGGAGCTGGGGTTGTTTAGCCTGGAGAAAAGGAGATTGAGGAGAGACCTTATCGCTCTCTACAACTACCTGAAAGGAGGTTGTAGTGAGGTGGGTGTTGGTCTCTTCTCCCAAGTAACTAGCAATAGGACATGGCTTCAAGTTGCGCCAGGGGAGGTTTAGATTGGACCTTAGGAAAAATGTCTTCACGGAAAGGGCTGTCAAGCATTGGAACAGGCTGCCCAGGGAAGTGGTGGAGTCACCATTACTGGAGGCGTTCAAAAAATGTGTAGATGTGGCACTTCAGGACATGGTTTAGTGGGCAGAGTGGTGTTGGGTTGACAGTTGGACTTGATGATCTTAGAGGTCTTTTCCAACCTCAATGATTCTATGATTCTATGATTCTATAAATTTAGCACTGAGGCCATTGTTTCCGGGATTCCCTGCCAAAAGATGACACCCGTCTGACACCAGCCCTATTCCCAGTTCTGTTACACCTCCGTAGGGGATGCAGGATGAAAAATCCCAGCACATGAGGCAGGGTGGGCTAGGCTGGGCAGCAGCCCCGCACGGGCGATGCTGCGGATGCAGGGTGGTGTCAGGGGGGGATGGTCTTCCTATGGTCCCCACAGGCACAGGGAGGATCTGCCCAGATGAGCAGCTTCATGGTGCACATGGTGTTTGGGGGTCCACCTTCAGAGCAGACCAGACCTTGAAAGCCAAAACACTGTTGGCCAGGCCATGAGGTCTTTCCAAGGTGGCAGAGAGACACAGTGATGGTGTGCAGGTGCTGCAGAGCAGGAAGCAACCCCTTCACCAGGATGGGAAGGGCAGGAGGGTGCTCAGCACCCTGGGGTGGGGTGGGAAAGGCCAAATGTCTTCTCTGTGTCCTTCACCTCACTGGCCAGGTTTCAGAAAAGTGTTCAGCCACCACTGCTGTGGTGGAGCCGGTGTCCCTCACCACAAAGCAGCCCTGGAGAAGAGCTACTCAAGTCAAACCTCACCACTACCCAGGATGGGCAATGCTGGGCTTGGGGAGGGTTTAGACACCAAGACCAAAATGCAGCCGTCCATGGAGGAAGCTGCTCTTCCCCACCAGCCCCGGCCATTTGTGGGCCAGGTGCTTCTCCAGCAGGAGACGGTGTCTCCATGGAAGCTCCTGGGGGCTTCTCCTTTCTATGGATTTGCCCAGCCACTTTTTCAACTCAAACCACGATAAAGAGTTGATGAAGCCATGATGAAGAGTTTCCAAACTCAACTACAGGCTGAGTAAGTTAGTACCAAGTTTGGCTTGTTTTGACCTTACCATCTTCTAGTTTCATCTTATGCTCCCGAGCCCAATATACTGCAACTACACAGACCCAAGGAGATGTGGCTACCACAGCAGGGAAACCTCAAATATAACTGCACCTACTACAAAGTTTATTTTTTTGTGTTTGTATTATTTATATTTGTATTACTGCACAATTATTAAATTTTTGCTTCTTGCACATTCTCCAGTCTGGTTCAAACCCAACCTCAGTTTGCTGAAAACCAACTCATGCTTTATAGCAAACCTGGAGGAAAACAGTGATGCCCACCCTAGCAAAACCCAACCAGCCCTACCCCTTCCCTGGGGCTCTGGCCACTTTATCCTACAGCTTTATGCCTCAAATAAAGCTTGATGCCAGTCCAGAAGGAAAAATTATATGCAATTTGGGGTTTTCTTCCTGGCTGCCTGGGCATTTCCCACCCCTCGGACCGCAGCCCCCCCCCGGCTGGGAAATCCACCCAACAGCTTCAACATCACTCCACCGCCGATGCGCAAGGTTAACACAGTGCAAAACTAATTGCTAATTACTGGGTCCAGCCCCATTCTGCTTTGCCAAAAGAGGAAACAAAGGGGATGGGTTGGAGCTGTTGGGGGCTGGATTTGGGGAACGCTGCTCCAGGCTCTTGACCTCCTCCCCAGGGTTTCGACCTGTAAAAGAGGAAGAAAAGGAGCCAAAAGGCGCTGCCACAGCCGCGTGCCTGGGCACGGGGCTGCTTTCACATCCTCTTCTCCTCAGGCACCCCCCTAAAATCCCACAGCTTAACCTCACACCAGACCCAGCCCTGACATATCTGCTGATTCACGGGATTACCAGCGGCATGCAATTAGCCAGGGACCTAAATCTCATTGGGCTCGGGGCTGCAGCCTCCCCCTCTCCATTTTCCATGTCTCCCTTATTAATTTATTTTTTTTAAGCTTTGCTGAAGCTGCGCTGCTGTTCGCTTCCCCTCCATCCATTCCCTGAAATATTTCAGCCGAGGCCAGCAGAGCCATAAATAAAAAGATAAGAGCTTAAAGCATTGCTCACGGTAGGACACTTACAGTAGCCAACGCGGCCAGCTGTGCCAGCAACGCCCCAGGCCAGCCCGGGCAAGCACAGACACCCCTCAGCATCTGCAAAATGCTGTTATGCACCCCATAAAAATCCCACTACCCAGTGCCTGCATTGCACTGAACTTTCTGCTTTTAACCCCAAAATGGAGAACTGCAATTTGCTGGGATAGCAGTGACAAATCTCTCCGTTTCCCCCACTCCACCCTCTGTTTTTGTTGTTGTCAGCACCGCTAATTTGGGGTGTGCCTGTGCTCGCTAAACAGTGCCCGGGCTCGCACGCCGCTGCCCGGCAAGCCTGCCTGCAAGGGGAGGGATTTTGCAAACCTCAAGCCTGAGAAGCGTTTGTAGCTGGGGACAGCCTTTAACAGGAGCCCTGCGAGTTAAACGCACCCCAAAAAACCTTCCCACAGCTGCTGCGTTGGCCGTATTTTCTGGATCAGCTGCAAAAAAACCCTAGCAAAGCGATTCAAAGGGCTAATCTCGTTTTAACCTAAATTCATTCAGCGCAATGCAAAACCAGCATAATCTCCTGCGGCTAAAAAAGCCGCTGAGCCTTCAGTGGAGCTGTCCCTTGCCCAAAGGAAAATGCTCCTGCCACCTACCCTAACGCTCCAGAGACTCCCATTAATCCCCCTGTTCCTATCGGTGGTTGTAAATATTTGGATTTCGGAGCCCAAAAGGCTGCCGAGGGAATGGGGCACTACGGCAGAGAGCAGCTTTGCCTCTGCAGGTTTCACAGGCTGAAACCAGACGCCAGATAAAGGATTTGGGACAAGGATGCAACAGCGGGTGGGATGGGATGGCGAAGGGAGGCTGGCTGGGTTTAGGGTACCAATTTGCTGTCTCAGAGCTATGTCACCCAGTAACACAATTTCTACCTGTGAGCTGGGGGTGTTGGTGCTTTCTTATGACGCAGGACCGTGGGGAGAGATGGGGAAACCCCCTTTTGCACCCAGGGATACCAGGCAGGGCCCAAAGGCATCACGGACAGCAGGGCCACCCGCACATCCCTCCCGGGCTCATCTAGGACACACTGGCACACGTTGGAAGCTCACTGCTGGCCCGAGTAGCCCCAAGGGCATTCATGCCATTAGCCGTAGGGAGGATACGTGCATTCGCATTATGAGAGTCCTCGCTACCTCCACAGTACAAAAAAAGCTCTTTTTATTACTTTTTGTTGTTTTTTCTTTTTTGCAAGACCGCCTTTGTGGGGCCGGTTGATGGAGAGGTGCAGCACAGCACCCACGTCTGCCACCAACAGGCAACCCGCTCCTTCGGATCAAACCAGTTTGGTACAGAGAGAAACCACCTTGATTTGTCTGCGTGTGGACAGACAAACCACCGGGAGCCAAACTTGGCTTAGCTCTAATTAAAGGCTTTCCAACCAGCAGATTAAAAAAAACCCCAAATGAAACAACCTCAACGTCTGCTCCCATCATTGAGCAATTGGCTCTTCCAGACATTTGTGGCCCGGACCGCTGCAATGCAGCTCAGCCGCTGGCATGAGGCTCCAGGGATTCGGTCTCCCTTGCACAAGCCACTTCCCGCAGCTTTCTGCATCCCTCCCAGGGCCTCTCCATCACCACCCACATCCACAGTGCGGGAGCCAATTCAGGGAGAGGAGGTAGACAGGTTACAGCAGGTAACACCTTGCAGAAATGCAGCGTGCTGCCATGCTGAATCTGCACCCTGGGGTGCTTTTGAGCTTTGACATCCCACATGCTGCTTCAGCACGGCAACCGGCCCAAGACCTTCAGGGCAGAGGAATGGCCAACACCTAAGGTCGATCATGAGGAATGCTCATCCAATAAAAACTGATCAGATGAACGGGACAGGGGACGATGTGCCAGCTCGGGTGAATTTGTTAAAAACACGTCCTTTGCTGAAATGAGCCCTATTTCTCATGTGGACCCACCTGAGTCAACTGCTCAAAAGATCAGCAACCCAACTTTACCAATTTCTAGGACAAGCGAAAGCTGTGGGTGACCACCAGGCTCCAGGTGCTGCTGGACACTGGGGAACACAACACAGTTTTAAAAAACACAGAGAAACCATCCTCCAGGAGAGCTGGTCTGGAAGTCCAGAAGAAGACTTGCCTACAAGTATCCACAAGATTTGGGTTTGCTCATTCTCTGAGGCATCCTCTCACTGCATTTTCAGAGTCACAGGCACACACCTAAGGTGAGTAAACAGACCGTGGTTACTCCGTCATCGGGTGTCCACCAGCCCAATGGGTCACCTGATAAGTACCCTTCCTGGAGCTACCACCTGCATTTCTGTGGTTACTACCTGCTCCAGGAGAGCAAGAGGACGTGTCCTTCTGGGACATTATACATACTGGAAACTTTAATTCACATGTGCAAAATGAAAATTTTCTCTGCCTCTCTTCCTAACCATAGCTTTGACTCAGGCTTTTCATTTCATTTTTTTTATCTTTGATATTGAAAAAAGAAAATATCTTGGAGCATGGTAGGAAATGAGAAAGCTGCATGCTGCTTAATTACCAGGAACTGGAAGGAAGAAAACAGCAACTGAATGGGAGCAGGAGCGATTGGGCAGCTGGCAAAGCGAACCTATCCAAAATTTGGGCAAGACACATGGGGCGATGTTGGCACGCACCTGACTCGGGCTCTTTCAAAAACACAAGCCCCGGACTCCTGCTAACACATCAAAACTTGTGATTTCACACTATGGTTGCGAGGGACCAAGACGTTAGGTACACTAAATGAAGTCACGCGGGATATGCGACACGGTGAAGGGACCACGGTCCCTCTTATAGGCGATG
Organism: Oceanodroma leucorhoa; assembly: GCA_030449065.1. Classification (NCBI taxonomy): domain Eukaryota; kingdom Metazoa; phylum Chordata; class Aves; order Procellariiformes; genus Oceanodroma; species Oceanodroma leucorhoa. The sequence goes on along the minus strand of JASVER010000055.1, from coordinate 3,845,295 downwards.
GTTGAAATGGGATTTGGGAATCCCCTGCCCTGACAAACGTTCTGCCCCACAGTCTTTGCTATACACGAAGGTCCACCTTGCCAGGGCCCCCGCAAGTGCCTACAGAGGTTTGCAGGCACCCACCCGTTCCCCTTTGGGTCTGGGTCACTGCTAAGGCCAATGGGAAATGTTTCACCGACTGGTTTAGGGGGAAGAGCCCTCTCTCGAACGCTCCCACCTCCATCCATGTGTTGTCCCATTAGTTTCCACGTTCAGAAGCAGCCCCATCCATCACCTTCACGAACACTTCCAAAAGACCACCGAATTATCGGAGCCAAAAAACTGAAAGCACGCTGACAGGTAAGGCAGGGGTGGCCAAAACAACTGCAAAGGTCACTGAGGCACCTCCCGACGACTTACACCCAGCCGAGACCCCACTGCAAGATATTCTGCAGCAATATTTACTCTCCCAAAATATGGGACAGGTTGTTTTAAGGCCAGAGCTGCCAAAGAAGGGCAACAGCTCTGGAGGACAGCACACATGGACTCCCCCATGCCACCAGTCACCACCTTGGAGGAAGCATCTCGCTGCTCCACAACGGCAACATTTAGTGCTCAAGGATACTTGGCCCTTCTCACAAAATCCTGAGCATTTAGTTATAGCATATAAGAGCAGGTTTAAAGGGGGATGCTTTTTCCTCCGCGTCCCCAACATGAGGGCTCAAGTACCAGATCCTCCTGGTGACCTTCAAAGACACGTGCAAACCACAACACGTGGGACTCAAAGAGCTTGTCAAAACTTTGACAAGGTTTTGAGCAAACTTTGGCAAAGCTTTGCTCAAAAGCAATGTAAAGCTTAAACCTAAGGCCCTGAGGAGCTCCGGGGGGAGATGGAGTCCAGCTACCTAGCTATTAGCTAAGCTCGAGGCTGCAGCTGGGTACCATGCACCCACAGGCTACCCACAGCCAGACAAGATGTACACCACATCAGACAGGAGCGCGCGAAGCCCAGCCCATCGTTACCGGCGTGGTATCCTCCATCAGGCCTCGGATCTTCTCCACCACGTCGTTGCGGCGGTGCTGGCGGAGGGCGCTGATGAGCTGGGCCAGGCTGGCCTCGGGCCCGCGGACGGTCCAGTGCTGCAAGGCGGCATAGGCGCGCTCATGGTCGGCCGCGTAGCCGTTGGAGAAAGCCGCCACTTCGCGCTCGCTGGCGTTGCACAGGAACTGGTAGATGTCCTTCCACTGGCTCCCCACCTGGGCTGCCACCAGCTTCAGGATGTCAATGCCTGCGGGGCAGAAGAGCTACAGGTGAGGGACGGGGGTCTGCAGCCTCTCGATGTTGCAGATCTAAGCTTTAGCAAAGCCTCTCCCATCCCCAAACAGCCATGCTTTGCTTTTCTTTGGTTGTTTTTTTGTTTGGAGATTTTTATGATGATGATTATTATTATTATAATTTTGAAGACCTTTCGTGAGTCCAGGCTGCAAAAAGCTCTGCAGACAAGCAGCATCCGTAACGTGGTCAACACCTGCTATGCAAGTAAAGGGTGACAGACCCGTAAGTTGCTCCAGTCGAGGCACACGCACTCTAAAATTAACCACGTTAATTTAAGCATAAAATTTCCTGCACTCTTCGGCACAGGAAAAACCTTGGTACTCGGCCACCGCACAGCAGCAGGGGAGATGGCAACACACTTGCCCGTACGTCTGCATCGCAGCTACCGCTTTCAACAAGAGCTGGATTAAGAGGCTAGTCACCAAAGCATCTCTATAAAGATAAATATTTCCATAACAGAGCACCTATAGCAGCTACAGTAGCATTTAGAGTTGTTTCCAGTGCAGACTGGTGGGATGACACAGTTACGGGATGGGAGACCCTACACCAGGTGAGCGTTGGGTGAATGGAAGATCAAGTGTAGGATAGGAAGAGCAAAAAGGCAGAGCTTCTCCCAGAAAAGTCCTTGAGACATGTTGGTTCAAGACGGTGAGGATTTAGTTTTGGGAGCAATGCAAAAAGCACGCTCATCCTTGAGTCTACTAAGAGTTCAGGAGTTAAACATTCAAATAAAGCCATACCTCTTCCGTAATAGCTAATTAACCTTGTTTTATCAAGCTGAACACCACCTTGTTTTAAACCACCACACGAAGAGTCAGCGTAGGTGAGCTGCAGAGATAAACTCACTTTTCCTGAGTGATAACCACACCTTGAGTTTCCTCGCCATCATGACATTGCTGCAGAGACTATTTCTCCCTCCCTTTGCGGGCCTAAAATTTAACAATTTCTAACACAATTTAGACCAGACCTCCCAACTGCACTTTCAGGTCGCAGCCCTCATATAGCCAAATAGATACATACATACATATATATATGTATAAAAATTATATATAAACTATACAGCCTGATATAGATACATTGATATCTCTTTTTATATATATAAAAAAACTATACAGCCTGATATATATTTATCTTTTTTATATATACGAGTGTGTGTATGTGTATATATACAGATATATATGATATAGATATTTTTATATATCTCCATATATGATATAGATATTTTATATATGTGTGTACAGCCTGATATATACTATATACAGCCTGATATAGATATTTTTATATGTGTGTATATATACATATTTTTATATATCTCTATATATGATATAGCTGTTTTATATATGTGTGTGTATATGCTAATGTACACACACACACATATATATAAAAAAAATATACAGCCTCATATAGGTATTTTTGACCCCAACCATTCTCACTATTAAAGCAAGCTTATCAAAACCTGCTATCTATAGACTTCAGTTTTCACTTCCGAGCTAGATAACGTAGCCATGACCCCACGGTGCTCAGAGCATCCGCAGCCGGTGTTTGACCTGCTCAACAGCAGAAACACCAAAGTGCAAACGGCATTTTGCATAGCCCTACCCTTCTCCCACCGTAATCACCAAACCTCCCTCCCCAGCTGATTGACGGCGATGTGCATGTACTACCTCACACGGAGGTGCGAGGGTCGGGGTTTCTCCTACCATAAAAGCTCAGCCCACCATGCCAGCATGGGAGATGCAGCCCCCCAAAAACCAAACCAACCACAGGGCTTGGTTTTAACTATGGAGAGGTTCGGGAGAGAGGGGTGGGGGGGGGGAAAAAAGCCTTCTTCATTATTCAAAATAAGCCCAAGAAAAAGAAAATGCTCCCCAGCATTAAGGAACAAGAAAAGGCTGCGATTATGCTATTGAGATTTATGATGGGGCTAATTATCTGAGGCACATAAATATATGCTATCGCCCATCACATTTCAACGCGGCAGCAGGAATTAAGCCTGGTCTTGCTAACTCCTCCCATTACTCAGACAAAGACAAATTCCTCTCCCTCGATGCCTCTGTACCCACCCGGGCTGGCCGGCGGTCCTGCGCAGCAAGGACACGCAGCCCGGATCACGCCAGCAGCCAAACCCCGCGCCTTCGGATGTCACATACCCGTGCTGGTAAGAAGCCCAAAAGCCAACTCAGGATGGGAGTCAGATCCTTTAAACCACCAAATTCAACTAATTTTGGCATAAAACCAGCAAAACACCAGGTTTATGCAGCCAACGCTTAATTTTATCACTGAACCCAGGAAAAAAATAATAATTCCTGAGGACAGAAAAAGGTCTGCAAGGCTTGTGCACCAAGGTAGCAACAACAATGCAAAGAGGGATGAGCAGGTCTGGTGCTGCCCATTATATATCTATATCTAGATATATCTCAGTGCATAGGTCGTTATCTCAGAGCTTTTTCTATACTCGTATTCAGGGATTTTTTTTTTTTCCCTGAGTTGAATAGATACACAGATAATGTTGCCCATTTATATATATATATAAAAAAATAAAATGCTGCCCGTTTTCTACATAAAATGAGCAGAGCTGGGTCCCCCCAACAATGCTGCCCTGCAGTGAGACGAAGCGTTACAGCTGCGTGGGAGCTTTGCCCACTCCCACGCACATCAGTCATACAGAAGCATTAAAACATAATTTGCTGTTTTATGACCCCTGCGTGGCACATCTAGCCCTCCCGGGAGAGGAAAAACCCGTATACTACCTGCTCCCATCTACGTATTTAATGCTGATAAATCCCAGTATTTACAGCTGCTGTACTGGTGAGAAAAGTTTTCAGCTGGTTGCAACTTGATTTGCACCAGTTTTACGCGGTGCTACGACATTTACGTCCTAATGTTCTCGCACAAGATTTATGACAAAGCGCTCATGCTCCTACTGACATTTTCAAGTTTAGTATATTTAATCTCACCGTTCAATAAAGTGGCCCCATAAACATGTTTATATCCCTTGGCAATAATATCCCAGGGCATGAGAACGTACTAGGCAGCAGAGGACTTAATGGCGCGTAATAATCTTTGGAGAACAAATGTTCCATTAAAAACGAATTTGGAAATGTCTACCTTAATACTATAAGAATCTTAAACTCATTTTCTTGCAACTATTAAATGAATTTAAGCCCCATATGTTCGCTACATCCACCACAATATTGTGCAAACAAAACCCCAGAGAGATATGGAAGAGACACAGACGTGAGCGCAGATTTGGCTCCAGTCAGTTAGAAAACCATTGCTCCCTCTGTTCTTGAAAAAATAAGATTAAAACCATTACATGACAAGTTGCGGCTGCACACTGCCAAGTATTACTGCTCAAGCCATTTACAGTAACTTAATTCACTTGTTCAAAACTAAAATAAAATGTTAATGCTTATAATAAGCTTACAGTCCTATTATTTCCATATTTCCAGAAGCCCCACAAGTTACTCTGCAGAGCACTAATAGTGCTGGAGCATCCCGCTGGGATGGGAAGGTGCCCACCAGGGTGCATGGAGCAAAAAATGCCAGCTCCACCTTAGGTCCTGGGTTCGTCCCACCCACCAAACCACGTGGGCCTTCTCCCACCACGCTCATCTGCACGCCAAGGCTGGCGATGACGCTCAAAACCCTCCAGACCCCACCAATCCCAAGTAAAATGGCTGAGCTCAGCGCGGATGGTGCTTTAACCCACCCGTTTCACGCTTCCCACATGAGGCTGGTCACAGCCACATCGACGTGATGCTAAAGCTGCTCTGAGCTTGCAAATACCAGAGAACAGCCTGAGTCCTCCTTTTTTAGCACGGGTCACAGGAACAGCCTGGGAGAGCTGCCACCACTCTGCTGCTAATGCAGGAGACACCACCACCCTCTCCATCATCACCATCAGGGACCATCACCATTTATCACCCAGCTTTGCTTGCCTCGGACACTGGAATTAAAGAGGAGCCCTTGCTGCGAAACCCCCATGGCTGCATTCAGCAGAGCTGCGTGTGCGGTGGCCATCCCAGAGCAGGCACCAACAGCATCTGAAGGATCCAGGACATCCATGGGGGTCTTGAATACCTGAGCAGGTGGCATTTCAATTGCCATTATCTAAACATTGCAATTCTCCAAATGATGTGATGGGCTACTCCATGTAACCACCTAATATTTTAAGGTGGCGATAACCCTGGAGCAATGACGAACTCCCCCTCAAGCCAGGACAAGGCCAACATGTTGTGCACAGGCAAATGCAAAGCCCAAGGGTGGACCTACACACATGGGAACATGGGCGCAACCAGGCACATCGACAGCCAGAGCAAACGGAGATAAATGGAGACAAGTCCAGAGATGGACAGACACCTTCAAAGTAGCACAAGCAAACAGCACTACTGAATACATGTCCAGCTCATCTACAAAGATGCTGAGCTGAAGGGAAGACCTTCCCGGAGAGGCAGGGCAGGTCTACAGACAGGTCTCTTGCCTCCAAGCACACTGCTCACCTCCACCCCAATCTTCCCCATAAACACCATTTCAGTTTATTTCAGTGACTTCCATTTGCTTATTTTGAATCCAGTTCAAGATTTTTCCCACCCGTTTCCAGCTCTTTCGGATGTCTCCTGCCTCACTGCAGTACCCAGTTTGGCGTAGACAGAGCAGTCATTCCTTCCACTCATGAACGTCACCAAGGTGGTCATCACACAAGCGTATGGGACTTGGCTGAGCTGTAATGACCCTCTTGAGCTTGTTCTGGACAAACCTCACTCATCTCCTGTAGCCCTGCTATTTACAGGTTGGACACGAACCCAGTTCTTCAGGAATCGTTTGGCCTCAAGCAGGGCAAGAAGCCAGCGCGGCATGGGGCCATGACTGGTAGGGCTGGCACACTTACGTGCAATACCTGCAAGAGACCATTTCTCTTCTCTGCTATTTCTTTTTCACATCTTCAAGCAAACTCAAGAGAAGTGGAAGAGCTACCGCGCCAGAAGGCTACACCCAAGCACCTGGCAGCAGATACGGTAAAGTCTAACCACAGCCTAGCCACAGAGGAGCTTCAGTTCCTTCCTCTCCCCACCCTTTCACAAACAAAAAGCTGTCATTATTTTCGGAGCTCAAGCCAAACGTCATTTGGTACTTTTCAGAAGAGTGCTCGTTGAGAAGCTGCTGCCTTTAAGGGGAAACCTCATCCTCAAGTCTACAGAGCAGTCTCAAGGCATGTGTCCTCCCATCCCACTAATAATGAAGGGACATAGCACAGAGAAAAGGATTAACACAACATCAGTTCAAATCTTATAGGCTGTCTTATACAGCTGGGAAGCAAAGCTCAGGAGATCCTCCAGGACCTGTGGGACACATGGTCTCATCTAGTGAGCAGCTCATCTGCCCAGGGTTCCAGAGTCGGGTTCATGCATTTTCAGAAAGGCTGGATTTCAGGAGACCCCACGCTCCAGCCCTTCATCAGCAAGGATAGGTCCCCACCAGTCCACCCATGACACCTGTGGGAACTGACCTCCACTGTCCCAGGACCAACCTGAGCTGGAGCACCTGGAGCTTCCACCACCTACCTACTGACACAGGTATCCCAGAGATGGGCAATATTAATTTGTACACCACATGCAGTGACAAATCCTGACCGTGACAGGCTGGTTGGATTTCGACACTTGCACAGACCTTGAGGATGAAGCATCATGGGTGGAGAGCACAGCCCAAGGGCACACGCAAGTCAGACAGGAGAACTGTGGTGATGCAGCCCGAGCCTCCCCTGCATTCAGATAAAAGCTCCGAATCACTGCACACCGTTCTCTGTTCCTGAGCTCAGCCCACCTACCTCCTCCAAATATCCTCCTGACTCATGCGAAACACAGCCACAGCCGCCTATTTTTACCTCTGAGCACACACCGAGAGCCTGCGTGTGCAAGCGAGCCAGGATGCGGCACATCCAAACTCCAGCTGACAAGACACCACGGCTCAGCCAAACCAGGACTTAGAAATCCCAAATCCCTAACACAAATACCTTTCCAAAATGTGAAAATTTCACCAACCTCCACCAAAAAGGGGAGGTTATTAGAAACTCAATTCCTACCCCCCAAATATATTTCAGGTCCTAAATGAGGAGATTTGGAAGATGCGCACGGTCCTGCACCTGGCTCGGGGCAACCCCTGGTATCAGTACAGGCTGAGGGATGAAGGGATTGAGAGCAGCCCTTACGAGAAGGACTTGGGGGTACTGGTGGACAAAAAGCTGGACATGAGCTGACAATGTGCGCTCGCAGCCCAGAAGGCCAACCGTACCCTGGGCTGCATCACCAGCAGCGTGGCCAGCAGGTCGAGGGAGGGGATTCTGCCCCTCTGCTCTGCTCTG